>CM057811.1:40017905-40687905 GCA_030067965.1 Latrodectus elegans | reverse complement strand
GCGAATAGAAATTATGTGGCATTCAAATTAAATCTGAATGAGTTTTTCTTATATTACGTAAAATTAAATTAGGGAACAGCAGAGAGTTGCAGATTCTGAAATCAAGATATCGCATACTTGGAAAAAAATACAAATTTCACAATCATTGCGTGCGTCCTGTCAAGTCGAATCCGTTGATCATCTGAAGAGTTGTGTCTTTCGCCTTGTTCGGAAAATGTTTATTAATTCAATTTATTTTCCATTTCATGCGTTAACTGTTGATTTAAATAATTCCAACATGAATTGTGAAACGTATCTGCGTAAACTATTCTAGTAGGAGAAAGCAACATATTTTTGTATGGGGAAAAAAAACAAACAATTTCGATAAAATAAATCGAGCATATTACGGACGGCGAAAATAATTTTTCCGCTGTGTAAGAAATAAAGATAGAATTTTTTCTTCGTGTTCCTTTAAATGCTTGAAGAATTATCAGCAAGCTCATTCCTTTTAAAAATAAAAGATTGAAATTCAGAATTTCCAGAAAAAAAAGTTCCAAGAATATAATAATTCCAAGTTTGAAGAAAACGAATGAAAACATACTAGTTTGTATAAATTTATAACCATATCTGATCACTGGGAACAACGTCCTGTTTGAAGAGATGCGACAAACACATCCAGCTTTTAAATAGCGTGAATATGAAATACAAAAATTGAATTTTGATATTGTGTCTCATACTTTGTTCCATCTTTTATAGTTTCCAATCTTATAATTTTCAAAATTTTCTATAATCTTTGCGTATATATAAAGGATCCACACACATTCGATATTCATTTCAAGGCCGATTGGACTTTGAAAAGATTTTCCAGCTAGGAATTTTTTTAAACTATTAAATTTTATTTTTCAATTTTAAATATTTTGCTTCCTATTTTTCTTAATCTTTGGCTTTAAAAGGAATCCGTATTTTGTTCAAACTTCATTTTCAGTGATGCACTGGGATTTTAGCGACATTTCTTGATGATCGTTTTTTTTTTTTTTTTTTTTTTTTTTTGTTGTCTCTTCTCGTTTCTCAAGGATATGAATAAAGCAAGTTACAAAAATCTCATGGCAATTTTACAACTCTTCAGTCGAACGATTCAATCTTTACTTTATTATTATTTACAGAGCTTATGGTTTTCATTAATTCACGGACACACAGACGGACCAGCTGGTATATATATATATTTTTTTCTTGAATTTATGCGGATGGCAAAACAAACTCACTTTATTCAATAAGTTGTAATAAAGGCATTTGCAAAGGACATTAAAAATGACTTTATCAATTTAAATATTTTCTGAAAACAGTTAAAGAATAATTTCAAGCATGCACATTCAACATAACGTTTGTTTATTGTACAATAATTAACGGAATACATTGAAAGTATGTATTTAAAACGTTAGATAAATGTTTCTTTTATTTTTTCAAGAAATAGCCCATATTATTTTGAACAGACGAATGAATCAATCAAACTTTATTCATGGAAGTTTGAATTTTGTTCAAATCGGAAAATACGGACCTTTGAAAAGAACGAAATAAATTTACGTGTCATTCAAATTAAATCCGAACGAGTTTTTTATATCACGTTTTATTAAACTATGGAGTGACAAAACAATTAAAATTTTCGGAACTTAGATACTTAGAAAAAAATTAATCTCACAGAATGCGTCCTGTCAAATCGAAATCCGTTGCTCGTCTGACCAGATGTGTTTTTCACCTTATTTGGAAAACTATAAAGTATGAAGTATGTTTCGAATTCAATATTTCCAAATTTTTAATCTCCGGGTTTAAGAAGAGTCTTTATTGCGTTCGAGCTTCAGTTCCACTGAAACACATCTGGATTTTTCCCAATAAACAAAGTCTTCACCAATCTTGGCTATCGAACACTGTCACTGCAATCGCGTTACTTTATTCACAGAGCTGGTCTTGAACAATAAAGAGCAAAGATCTCTGACGTGAGAAACAAACAATGGTTACGATTTGCATGATCATGGACATGGATGGATTCGTCCACAATGGAAATTTCTTGTGTCGCGAACTCGGGTTGATCGAAGCCACCTAGAAAAATCCAGTGCCGTACGGATTTCGATTCGATCTTCGTCACATTCATCTGAGTCCGAAAGACTGGCGGACCGCGAAATATTGCAGCAAACGAATTCACGGACTCAGAATTCGACCCAACTTTAACGAACGGGACGTGAAGCCATTGAACGAGCTCGAAGACATCGTGAAATCGTTTTACAACAAAACGAAAAACACGAATAAAGATGTCGTGGTTTACAAAGGCGGTCGATACGAAAAGGAACTATTGGACACTTTAAATATTCCAAATATCAATTTGGAAATTCACGGTTGTCCGAAATTCAACGCGTTGCCGAATCAAGAAGACAATAAAAAATGGCAATGCGATTGGCATTCGGAGATTATGGAATCGGAAGAATGTCATTGTGCTATGGTCGAAGTGTTTGCTTTCAACAAGTTCGTTCAAAACGAATTATTGCGACAAGCATAATAATCGATGAAACAATTGCCACAATAAGCGTTTTCCTTTAACGTTGAAAACAATATCCAAAGATCTTCACGTTGAAAACGAATTCCAACTTGTCCTGTATAAAAAGAAAGAATCGAAACGACTTGTCACAATTGCTTTTCAGCTTTCAAAGCGCGCGGATTGTTTCTTTTCTTACGAAAATGAGTTTCAGAGCAAATTACGTTGCACGACTATCGACTATTCAAAACGACAAGTGCGAAACAGTTGTTAGTGAATTGCAATTCATCTTTCGAAATGCCAAAGACAAATGACGACGACGTGAAAAGATTCGTTGTACCATCCCATAAAATTGGAAACTTTTTAAAAGAACATTTATTCCAAGAAGATGCAATAATTGCAAGCGATCAGCCATGGACGTTAAGCTATTTGCGATGCTACATTCCATTGGTTCAATATTTTCCAAAACACATAATTGATGATCTTTTAAAATTCGACTAATTGGCCTGTGGAAATAGTTAGCCCTTTAGCCATTATAATAAAAAATTAAAGGGGTAAAAAAATCGCAGAGAGTAGCACATATGTGCGCTCTCTGCGATTTTTTTACGACACACAATGAACCAATTTTGGGACGATTGTCACAAGTTTTTTTCTTTTCTAACGTTGAAAATCAAAGCTTAAGATATTCGTGTTTATAAAGACTTGTCTTGTATAAAAAAGGAACAGTCTAAAAATAAATTTTGGGACGAGAATTTTCACAAGTTTTCTTTTCTAACGTTGAAACAAGAGCCAAAGATCTTCATGTTGATAACCAATTCCGGCTTGTCCTGTATAAAACCAAGAGTCGAAACAGATGCTTCACACATTTTCTTCTCAGATTTCAACACGCTCAGATCATTTTTTCCCTTCTCTGTTTTCGAACATGTCAGTCAACGTGTATTTTGTGGCAAGAATCAAGCTGATTCAATAAGCCGGAGAAGCTGTTGCTGGAGAATTAGAATTCACCAGCACATTCGATGGAGACAAGATTTCGGTCGTATCCGGCTTGAGTTTTTTCGAAATGCCAAAGACATACGACGGTCGAAAAGTCATCATTCCCGTAAAAAACTTAGACGAATTCTTGAAGGACAACTTGTACGAAAAATATTTGAAAGGTGACGATGGCTGGGAGTCCAGTACACCCAGTGACTAGCCATGGACAGTCAGTTATCTTCGAAATGTATTGCCAGCCGTGTTTTATTTTCCCAAGGCAACGATTGACGAACTGTTGAAAATCTAAGAACGTGCCTTGAAAGGTTAGCCTTTTAGCCTTAAAAATTAAAGGGGTAAGAAATTCGCATAGAGTTGCACACGAGTGCAACTCTCTGCGATTTTTTTACGACACACAACTAACCAGTACTGGAACACGTTCAATGCAAAAAAGAAGACGTCGACCGATTTCTTCATATACAAAGACTTGATTCATGTCACTCGAGAAAGCTTTGCGACCACTCGATCACTTGGGACCACTTTTCAAGCTTCAACTTCTTTATTCGTGAGCCGTCTGAATAATAAAGGTGTACAAGTCGTACGAACAGTTTGAGAAAAGCCAGGAGCTCGAAGACAAGCGTCTATGTAAAATTCACGTTCCTTGTACCAATTGAAACAGTGAGGAGAACGTGTCAATTGAAACGACTGGGACCAAGTCGTCGATGAACAAAACTCGTTTACGATGGCCACGGTATACCTAGATCTTGGGCAAATGAAACGAATAGGCATCCCGTCAAGAATAAAGACACACGTTGACATGACCAACGAGCACACTGATCACAAGCTACGACCTTTCTTCCAAAGGGTGGACGAGTTCTCTCAGCAAGAATCAAGAGACTGGAATCTCTCGTCAGCGGACGAAGCGTGAAAACGATTTACACAGGCCACCGTATGCCCAAGCTTTAAAAAAATGGCACGCGAATGCTATTTCGGAGCGCTTGTGCTCAGCTTCAGCAAGAATCAAGAGACACCAGTCGCTCGTCAGCGAACGAGGCGTGAAAACCATTTACACAGGCCACAGTATGCCCAAACTTTAGATAAACGGAACACGAAGCCTGTTTCGGAAGAAGTGCTCGTGCTGAGCCTCAGCAAGAATCAAGAAACACCAGTCGCTCGTCAGCGGACGAAGCGTGAGGAACATTTACACAGGCTAACGTGTGCCCAAGTTCTATAAAAACGGAACACGAACGCTGTTTCCAAACAAGTGCTTGTGCTGAGGCTCAGCAAGAATCAAGAGACACCACTCGCTAGTCAGCGGACGAAGCGCGAAGAACATTTACACGAACGCTGTTTCCGAACAAGTGCTAAAACTTGTGAATCGTGTTCAGGTTTCCACGTGAGACTCTTTAAGACTTGTTCGATTTGTTAACCATTTGCAGAGTCCGTTGCTTTCGCCAGAACGAATGCAAGCCTTTAGATGAGAATCGTTCTACAATGGACTTGTAGAATAATCAGAGAATCAAGTACGAAAGACGCGTCAGAAGAATTGGAATAAAACAAGACCAATAATAGAACTAGAACCAAAAGGAATATTGAAAGAAGGAAAAAATATATAAGTATAAAAAAACTAATAATAATAATATATATATTTATACACACACTCACACACACACACACACACACACACACACACACACACACATATATATATATATATATATATATATATATATATATATATATATATATATATATATATATATATATTTTACTTATACTCCTCTTTTTTCTTTTCTTCTGACATTATTCCTTTTGGTTATATTTCCCTTATTTGTCTTGTTGTATGTCCTAGTTAAATTTTCAATTTGCTTTCAATTCAATCTCCGTCAAATCGCACAAGTTGAAATGACTGGTATGTCTTTATTCTAGAATGACCTGATAAAGTCACAAGGCCAGCATGACAATGTTGTCGTTCGTCTCGAGTCATTGAGATGACTGGTTACTAGTCTTGTTTTATGTCCTAGTTCTATTTTCAATTTGCTTTCCATGGCTCTCCGCCAAATCGCACAAGTTGAAATGACTGGTATGTCTTTATTCTAGATTGGCCTGACAAAGTCACAAGGACAGCGTGACAATGTCGTCGTTCGTCTCTTGTCGTTGAGATGACTGGTTACTAGTCTTGTGTCTCCATTTTCAAATTGCTTTCAATGGCTCTCCGTCAAATCGCACAAGTTGAAACGACTGGCATGTCCATCGTTTAACTTGTGTGATGAAGACCATCGTGACAATGTCGTATCGAGTCGTTTAGATGAGTGTTCCCGTCGAAAGACCAATTCCTCGTGTCGTTTTTACTTGTCTTGTGTGTCCAATTTCTATTTTCAAATTGCTTTCTTTGGCTCTCAGTCAAATCGCACAAGTTGAAATGATTAGGATGTCTTTATTTTCGATCGACCAAGTCAACAAGATTAATTCCAAACTGATCAAGACCAGCGTTACAATGTCATCTTCAGTCGTTGACATGACTGTTCCAGTCGAAAGATCAACTTGTTGTGTCGACTGGGAACAAATCCGTTTGAAGAGAACAGTTCACATGAATTCATTTCGATCGTTTTGTTTTTCTTTCCCACTGAAGCACGAGCCTCACGATTGGCTTCCGATCAAGACAGCCCAAGCGAAAAAATTCCAATGACTCGAGTGTCCTCAGATGGCAGTCGCTTTCTTCGTTCAATCCAGACGTCGTATCACTTTATTCGTGAGACAACTGACTCGAGTCGAACAGCAACAGATCAACTCACTGGACAAGACCCAACGTCATCGAGACGCTACACACGATTAGTTCAAGCGAACGAATCCATTCCACAGCCATGAAGACGTGAAGCCAGCTTATTCGATCAAGACGAGTGTTCCACTTTTTCATGAATCAAGATATGTTTGACTCGCTCAATTGTGTTGCTCGGACAAGCAAACGTTGCAAGCGAATCCTGGCTCATTCTCGGACGGATTTTCTTCGTAGGTCCAATCGAGACAGTTGGTTCGCTTCGTATCATTTTATTTAGACTGACTTTATCAATTCGATTCAAATATCAAAGGAAATCAAGAACATGAGTCCTTTGCAATTCCCCATGTTTGAACGAGTACAACTGGAAACGATTGCATTAAAACCTGAAACGATTTCATTCAAACCGGAAACGACCACACTTATGTTATTTCAAGGATTCGAATAAGCCGTTTTATCTTCTCAGTTCAGATTTCCGGAATCATGTATATGTAAACAAGTGTCACAGAACGGTCAGTTGTTCATTCTGAAATTTGAGCTCGTGCTGTCAACATATCTTCTTATTCTTCTTGTACTAAAATTTGCGATTGTGGTGACAAGAAAATTGTGAATAGTCGTCCTTACTTGTTGTCATGTGGACATTATTTTCATACATATTGTCTGATGTTATTCAACATATACAGAGGTGAGAACATATGCTGTCCGAAATGTTCTGCGGACTTTGAGTTGATAAAATATGAGCTGCTAAAACTCGATTTTCCGCCGGTACCGCCAGAAGACGTGGAAAATGAACTCAGCTAGATCGACGAACCGGAGCCAGCTTGTATGACATGCGAAATTCTGTTTGTTCAAGGCAAATGCCATTTTGTGAACCATTCGTGCTCTGAATATGCGAGCACAAGTTTCATTACAAGTGCATCAAGTCTTGGTGTGAACGATGGAAATCCGCAGTGCCCGCACTGTGACACGTCGATAACGTCGATGGACTTGGCGTTCCTCGATATTTATCAAGATCCAACTAAAAATATATGTCATTGTCCATGGTCCAGTGACGATGAAATGGACGTGGATTCATGGAGTGATGCCTTAGAAGATCTTTGAAGATTTTGTCTTTCCACTTTCACAAAATAAATGAAAGTGGGTAGAAAAATGGCCTCGGGTCTGGCTTTGCGGCCACGGCCCGAGGCCATTTTTTACATCGCTTTGTTAAACAATATTGAGAAAAGCTATTCGTTCAACAAGCTTTTTATGATAAGCTCTTGATTTATGAAAAGCTCTTGATGACATGATATCTTTTTTTACACACGGCTGGTTCATGTCCTCCAACAAGCTTCTTTTATGAGTTTTGTTCCACATTGCTGGTTCGTGTCGAACAAGCTTCTTTATAACTGGGTTCTTGTTCCACACGGGCTGGTTCATTTCCAACAAGCTTCTTTTATGAGTTTTGTTCCACACGGTTGGTTCGTGTCCAACATTACTGAGTTCTTGTTTCACATGGCTGGTTCGTGTCCAACAAGCTTCTTTATTACTGGGTTCTTGTTCCACACTGGCTGGTTCATTTCCTACAAGCTTCTTGATTACCGAGTTCTTGTTTTTAAAAGACACGCACACATTTTGAAATGACTTGGTCGCGCGTGAATGAACATTGTACGAGACTAACAAATAAAGCGTCAAGACTTTTGGTTTTCCCAATCTTGTTAAATAAAGCGTCGTAGAAAAAAGCCTGGTTCGTCAGGCTTTTCTTGTTTTTCTAATTTCTCTTGTTGGACATTTCGCACAAAATTTTCACAAGACCCAAGTCATTCTAAAACGCCAATATTTTTCCAGTTCTTTGTTCCAGTACTCTGCCGGCATCTTGGTGACCGCTCTTTCCGAAGCCAACAGCTAGTCTCTTTCCGAGTGCGGTCGTTTACAAAACTGGCACGGCTGATTCTTGTGAAACAGTAAGCAAGTGGCGAGAACCAGTTTGTTGCAACAATCCAGTCGGAACGGAACGAGGATCGACTTGTGGATCTCGTAGTGCTGCTTGAATCTGATGTGGCAGTACGCGCACGACGACATTCTTAATTTACATTACGTCTCAAAAGAAGCCAAGACTAAAATTATTTTCCAAAAATTTTAAATGGAAGTAGAAGAAAGCTAATGTCTGATTGGTTCGATTACTGTCTTCAATAATTTTTGGATACCGCCGACGATTGCGTTCCATCTGTGACATTCATCGTCCCGGCAGAACATACAAATTCCAATGTTTCCCAGATTCATCAACATCACAGGCTCGATGGTCTTGCAAATTCTTTTGAATTTTGACTTTGTCTTGTTGTTTACGACACACAGTCTCCGACATCCATCTCTTCAATGTCTGTTAATAGTTGACTGTCCCAATTATCATTGCAGTCTTCGCTGTACGAAAATATTCCATTTGTCAGGGTGTACGATTTTTCGCTGATGGCCAATACTGCCATGGATCCAGAATGATATGTGGCTTGTCTCGTTAGTCTTGAACGCTGGCTTTGATATGGTTTCCGAGCTAATGATGAATTCAAGCGTCTCGATCGATGCCTCCTTGATTTTCTCAACTCGTTTCCTAATTCATGTCGAACAGTATTCGAAGACTGATTCAATCATTTCTCGGGCTCATGTTGAATCGGCTTTGATGATCTTTACTCATTCGTTGGCTTCTCTGGATCGCATTGAATCGGCTTTAATGATCTTGACTCGTTCGATGGCTTCTCTGGATCGTGTCGAAACGGCTGGGACAGCTCGTTCGATGACAATCGAATAAGTTTTGATAATCTCGGATCCTTCGGTGACACCTCAGATTCCTTGTCTTTGGTTGATTCTTCTTCTGATGGTTCAAACACTGGAGATACAGGAGAAAAAACTTCTCCAAGGATATCGTACCAGTATTGAACGTGTTCCAATATTGGTTAGTTGTGTGTCGTGAAAAATTCGCAGAAATTTGCACTCGTAAGCAACTCTCTGCGAATTTTTTACCCCTTTAATTTCTAAGGCTAAAAGGCTAACCCTTCAAGGCACGTTCTTAGATTTTCAACAGTTCATCAATCGTTGCCTTGGGAAAATAAAACACGGCTGGCAATACATTTCGAAGATAACTGACTGTCCATGGCTCGTCACTGGGTGTACTGGACTCCCAGCCATCGTCACCTTTCAAATATTTTTCGTACAAGTGGTCCTTCAAAAATTCGTCTAAGTCTTTTACTGGAACGATGACTTTTCGACCGTCGTTTGTCTTTGGCATTTCGAAAAAACTCAAGCCGGACACGACCGAAATCTTGTCTCCATCGAATGTGGTGGTGAATTCTAATTCTCCAGCAACAACTTCTCCGGCTTATTGAATCAGTTTGATTCTTGCCACAAAATTCACGTTGACTGACATGTTCGAAAACAGAGAAGGGAAAAAAATGATCTGAGCGTGTTGAAATCTGAGAAGAAAATGTGTGAAGCATCTGTTTCGACTCTTGCTTTTATACAGGACAAGCCGGAAGTTGTTATCAACATGAAGATCTTTGGTTCTTGTTTCAATGTTAGAAAAGAAAACTTGTGAAAATTCTTGTCCCAAAATTTGTTTTTAGACTGCTCCTTTTTTTATACAAGACAAGTCTTTATCAACACGAATATCTTAAGCTTTGGTTTTCAACGTTAGAAAAGAAAAAACTTGAGACAATTGTCCAAAAATTGGTTCATTGTGGATCGTAAAAAAATTGCAGCGAGTAGCACATATGTGCGCTCTCTGCAATTTTTTTACCCCTTTAATTTTTTATTATAATGGCTAAAGGGCTAACCATTTCCACAGGCCGATTAGTCAAATTTTAAAAGTTCGCCAATTATGTGTTTTGGAAAATATTGAAGCATTGAAATGTAGCATCGCAAATAGCTTAACGTCCATGGCTGATCGCTTGCAATTATTGTATCTTCTTGGAATAAATGTTCTTTTAAAAAGTTTCCAATTTCATGGGATGGTACAACGAATCTTTTCACGTCGTCATCATTTGTCTTTGGCATTTCGAAAGACGTCAATCCGTACAAGACTGATATCTTAGACTCGTCTACAACGCTGATGAATTGCAATTCACTGGGAACTGTTTCGCACTTGTCGTTTTGAATAGTCGATAGTCGTGCAACGTAATTTGCTCTGAAACTCATTTTCGTAAGAAAAGAAACAATCCGCGCGCTTTGAAAGCTGAAAAGCAATTGTGACAAGTCGTTCCGACTCTTTATTTTTATATAGGACAAGCTGGAAGTCGTTTTCAACGTGAAGATCTTTGGATATTGTTTTACACATTAAAGAAAAACGCTTGTTGTGACAATTGTTTCATCGATTATTATGCTTGTCGCAATAATTCGTTTTGAACGAACCTGTTGAAAGCAAACACTTCGACCATAGCACAATGACATTCTTCCGATTCCATAATCTCCGAATGCCAATCGCATTGCCATTTTTATGGTCTTCTTGATTCGGCAACGCGTTGAATTTCGGACAACCATGAATTTCCAAATTGATATTTGGAATATTTATAGTGTCCAATAGTTCCTTTTCGTATCGACCGCCTTTTTAAACCACGGCATCTCTATTAGTGTTTTTCGTTCTGTTGTAAAACGATTTCACGATGTCTTCGAGCTCGTTCAATGCTTCACGTCCCGTTCTTTAAAGTTGGGTCGAATTCTAAGTCCGTGAATTCGTTCGCTGTAATATTTCGCTGTCCGCCAGTCTTTCGGACTCAGATGAATGTGACGAAGATCGAATCGAAATCCGTACGGCACTGGATTTTTCTAGGTGGCTTCGATCAACCCGAGTTCGCGACACAAGAAATTTCCATTGTGGACGAATCCATCCATGTCCATGTTCATGCAAATCGTATCCATTGTTTGTTTCTCACGCCAGAGATCTTTGCTCTTTATTGTTCAAGACAAGCTCTGTGAATAAAGTAACGCGATTGCAGCGACAGTGTTCGATAGCCAAAATTTGTGAAGACTTGGTTTATTGGGAAAAATCCAGAGACTGTGTTTCAATGGAACTGAAGCTCGAACGAATTGCGGACTCTTCTTAAACCCGGAGATTAAAAATTTGGAAATATTGAATTCGAAACATATTTTATACTTTATAGTTTTCCAAATAAGGCGAAAAACACATCGGGTCAGACGAGCAACGGATTTCGATTTGACAGGACGCACTCTGTGAGATTAATTTTTTTCCAAGTATCTAACTTCCGAAAATTTCAATTGTTTTGTCACTCCATAGTTTAATAATACGTGATATAAAAAACTCGTTCGGATTTAATTTGAATGACACGTAAATTTATTTCGTTCTTTTCAAAAGTCCGTATTTTCCGATGGGAACAAAATTCAAACTTCCATGAATAAAGTGGAATTGATTCATTCATCTGTTCAAAATGATATGGGCTATTTCTTGAAAAAAATAAAAATTATTAATCCAACGTTTTAAATACATACGTTCAATGTATTCCGTTAATTATTGTACAATAAACAAACGTTATGTGAAATGTGCATGCTTGATATTATTCTTTAACTGTTTTCAGAAAATATTTAAATTGATAAAGTCATTTTTAATGTCCTTTGCAAATGCCTTTATTACAACTTATTGAATAAAGTGAGTTTGTTTTGCCATCCGCATAAATTCAAGAAAAATATATATATATATATATACCAGCTGGTCCGTCTGTCCGTGAATTAATGAAAACCATAAGCTCTGTAAATAATAATAAAGTAAAGATTGAATCGTTCGATTGAAGACTTGTAAAATTGCTTTGAGATTTCTGTAACTTGCTTTATTGATATCCGTGAGAAACGAGAAGAGATAACAAAAAAACGATCATCTAGAAATGTCGCTAATTTCCCAGTGCAATACTGAAAATGTAGCTTGAACAAAATGCGGATTCCTTTTAAAGCCAAAGATTAAGAAAAATAAAAAGCAAAATATTTAAATATTAAAAATAAAATTTAATACTTTAAAAAAAAAATTCCTAGCAGGAAAATCTTTTCACAGTCCAATCGGCCTGGAAATGTATATCGAATGTGTGTGGATCCTTTATATATACGCAAAGATTATAGAAAATTTTGAAAATTATAAGATTGGAAACTATAAAAGATGGAACAAAGTATGAGACACAATATCAAAATTCATTTTTTGTATTTCATATTCACGCTATTTAAAATCTGGGTGTGTTTGTCGCATCGCTTCAAACAGGACGTTGTTCCCAGTGATTAGATAAGGTTATAAATTTATACAAACTAATATGTTTTCATTCGTTTTCTTCAAGCTTGTTATTATTATATTCTTGGAACTCATTTTTCTGGAAATTCTGAATTTCAATCTTTTATTCTTAAAAGGAATGAGCTTTCTGATAATTCTTCAAGCATATAAAGGAACACGAAAAAAAAATTTCTATCTTTATTTCTTACACAGCGGAAAAATTATTTTCGCCGTCCGTAATATGTTCTATTTATTTTATCGAAATTGTTTTTTTTTTCCATACAAAAATGTTTTGCTTTCTCTTACTAGAATAGTTTACACAGATACGTTTCACAATCCATGTTGGAATTATTTAAATGTAGAGTTAACGTATGAAATGGAAAATAAATTGAATTAATAAACATTTTCCGGAAAAGCGAAAGACACATCTCTTCAGATGATCAACGGATTCGACTTGACAGGACGCACGCATTGATTGTGAATTTTATTTTTTTTCCAAGTATGCGATATCTTGACTACAGAATCTGCAACTGTTTGCTGTTCCCTAATTTAATTTTACTTGATATAAGAAAAACTCATTCGGATTTAATTTGAATGTCACAAATTCATTTCGCTCTTTTCAAAAGTCCGCATTTTCTGATGTGAACAAAATTTAAAAGGGAATTAGTGCTCACACATTTTTTAGATCAACTGTATGAAAATTTATTAAATTGTAAAGTTTTAAATAAAGAACATTTTTGCAGCAAATTAAATGTTATTTGCATACCAATTTTTCTATAGAAATACTTTTTTAATGCTTATAAAATAAAGCAGTAAAAATACTTAATTTGTACCTGAACATATTTTGATAAAGCATTAAAATGAGTGGGTCATAAATAAATTTTAGCTTGAATATATTATTAACCCCTTGACTGACGAATTAAATGGAATTTGATGCGACAAAAAAAAACTATTTAATTTCGCTTAATTGAACAGTTACGTGAAGACTGAGAAAGAGTTATTTTGTTCTGCTAAACTGAACTCTTACTTTCAGTGTGCTTTTTTAAATGAGAATCGTCGAACGAGTGAAGCAACTATGTTAATTGTAACTTGCACGGCGTCCGCCGAAAGAAGCGCTTGACGAGTCTGACTCGTCAAAGTCTGTGATGGCCCAGGAAATCAATGACGAGTCAGACTCGTCAAAGTCTGTGATGGCCCAGGAAATCAATGACGAGTCAGACTCGTCAAAGTCAGTCAAGGGGTTAAAAAGAGAAACAGTTTACTTAATGGAATTTACTCTAAAATTTTGTTTTCTTTTCTACTGTATGAAAATTTTTAATTTTAAGAACTTTCGTACTTTAAGATTCCCAATAAGTTTCAAGTGTCTACTTTATATAAAATTGCTCAAAATAATTAAATGATATTATAAGTAATATATAAAATAACTAATTAGCAAATTATTTTTTAAATGAAATGTAAAAAGAGAATCATAAATGCAAATGCAAAATGTTTTTTTTTTAAATCATTAAAAAAGTGGTTTTTAATTGATGTATTTTACTTTTAAAATTATAAAGAAATATTTTATATTTTAATGAAAACAACGTGTCTTTATCTCTGAAACAAATTTAACAAAATATGTGTTAGATAATATGACAAGAACTTGTTTGATGGATGCATTATGATGTATCTTTTTCCAAATATGATATATTTTTCTTGTAAGAAAAATATATATTCTTATATGAAAATTACAAATCTTATTTTACTGTTAGTGACATATAAATAAACATAAATTGTCTATGGTAATATATATTTATAATAGTAGTTATAATGAATTATAGAAATCAGAAAAATATCATAAAATCGAAACGGATGTTCTCATTTTGTATCATATTTCCGTTTAAAAATTTTTACTTAAGAAATGATTCAAAGACATTGTTTTAAGGCTTATACGATACATTATTTATTTATGTCCTTACATTATAGAATGGATTACAGTATTCAAATAGCAAATGGCTTGGTCCTATATTGGTCAATCATGGTTTTGTCTAGGTATATCTTTGGTGGTCTATATTGGATTGGTCCTGGGTGGTATATATTTCGTTATGTAGAACCAATGTTGATTGCCTTTCAAGACTACACGATAAAAATGCATACATTAGGACATTAGGATTTTTCTTGTAGAATTCAGAAGAAAGAATCTATAAAATTCACATAAATAATAGTGATGATAATTATTTTATTTGATTGTTTGAAAGATTGATCTAGTTCAAGTTTTACGTAAAATATTTCTTGTGTATAATGCAATTTTCATCACAAAATTGGCAACATATTAGAAGATATTTCTTTTCTAATGTAAGCGTATCTTTCTTGGCCCAAATAATGAAGAAAAAAACTGTTTAATTTGAAAATTAATTATCTTTATATATTGATAGAATATTTTAGAAGCAATATTAAGTTATCAATATACTAATTTATTGTATACACAATTTTGAATCAATTGGTTAGTAGTCTTTGAGTTGTATGAATGCGTATTGTCTGTTTCTGAAAGTACATCAATATCATAGTCGCGATAAATTCTTGTTTAGTTTTATTTATATATACAGTTTATTGTTATTATATGTTACTAATATTTCATTATTATTTACATTTGTAATATTAATACAATGTTGCCAGCAATTTTTATCTTATGTATGGTTCTGTTTAATTTAGTCATTCGCTTATGTGTTTGCTATATTTTTATTTTATTGTGTTAAACTTAAAACTATATATATTATTTGATACTTTTTTAAATGTATGTTTTATGTACCAAACTCAAATTGATGATTAAAGTGTATAATATTAAATTGTGTGGAACTTCATGAATAATCATAAGTATTAAGTGAATTTCTTGTTATTGTAGAATACTTTTAATTCTTTATTTTTTGAACATTTTTTATTTAATTCCAATCATTTTATGAAGAAAATTCATTTATTATAAGTTTCTTAATGAAAAATTTGAGTTTTTTTGAGTTTAATTTAAAAAATTAAAAATTCTAAAAAAAATATAAATTAATTATAATTGTGTGTAAATGTCTGAAGCCACATCACTCAAATTATTGATTTTACAGTTTGTAATGTATAAGAGATGTACATTTGAACAAATTGAAAGATATGGTGATTAAAATAATTTAATAGTAGTTTTATTTATATATTCCTATGCTTTTTTTTAATTATTTGTCTTCCAGTAACTTATTCAGAACTGATGGTTTAATATTTATGAAGTATACATTTCTTTCCAATTGTTTTTTATATAATTATAATTTTATATGATACTTGATAAGTAATTTTTGTTTGAATTGTTGAAATGTATTTTATGAATATGCCATTACATTTGAAATAAGTAGTTAAATCTAAACTTGCAAATTCATTAATTGCTTCTGTAGATATAAGTAAGACTATAAATAGTAGTCTTTAACTGTAGAAATGATAATTTGATCATTCCAATTATAATTCACTTTTACATATGAAATTTGATCAAAAAATGGATTTTAAAAATTAAATTCACTAAGGGAAGTGAATCTTCTAAATATTTAAAACTTAATATTTTTAGGTTTCTTGAAATGGAAGATCGTAGTGACTTAGATCGCCAAATTGAACAGCTGAGACGCTGTGAAATCATTAAAGAGAATGAAGTAAAAGCATTGTGTGCCAAAGCACGTGAAATACTTGTGGAAGAAAGCAATGTGCAACGAGTTGATTCCCCTGTGACTGTGAGTTTTTTGAATTTTTATTGTTAAGATTTACCTTTTTTATTTATATATAATTATTGAGAAAATTCAGTTAGTATACATTATCACATTTTTATTGCTGCGGTTTGACTTTTTAACCTGACAAAACTAAATCACTTTTTACATATAATATCTTCACATAATATATTTTTCAAAATCTGTTACTATTAAACTTGTTCAATATTATATACATGACTGTTAAATTATTTGTCTTTAGTTGATATCACCAAATATAACAATACTAAGTAGATGTTAACAATAGCACTATAAAGCTAAATGTATAACATTAATTAGAAATTAAGTTATAAAAAATTGGGCAGTGCCTTCCATTTTGAAAAAAAAAAAAAGCATCCTATGCAATACATTTAAGTAGGGGTGAAGAAGCAAGCAAAGCTTAATTAATTTGCAACTAAAATATTTTCATAACACAATATTAAATTAAACAGTTAGTGGTATGTACACATAGTATTAGGTAAAACTGGATATTACAGTCTATTTTGGCAGCAAGCAAAGGAGACAAGGGTATTAGAATTTGGTTTGCAATCCAGAATGAGTGCCAATTGGCATAAGAAATTGTGATTTCCCCCTCTCCCACCTAATACTAAGAAAACAATAACAAGCTTGTAAATAAAGCGGGCTCCCCCCATAATTTTAAATTGTTAAGCCTAATGGTATATAAGAAAACAAGAATTGATTAAACATTCTATTTTAAAATTATAAAAAATAAACAGTATAACGCTAAATAGTAGAGAAGCGTACAGAGGGTAAAATGTGCCAAGCAT
The DNA here is from genome assembly GCA_030067965.1 of Latrodectus elegans. Classification (NCBI taxonomy): domain Eukaryota; kingdom Metazoa; phylum Arthropoda; class Arachnida; order Araneae; family Theridiidae; genus Latrodectus; species Latrodectus elegans. Next base: position 40,670,897 of record CM057811.1, on the reverse strand, counting down.
ATGCTCTAAGAAAGCGATAAAATGAGCTAGACTGGTTTACCGGTTCGGATTACTTAGGTAAGACGTGTTTTCGTTTTAAATTCGCATTTTGTATGTAACCTATGAAACTATTACAGAATAATCTTGAATAATTGAGTTTCGATATTCGATTTTTGGTGTTTTTGTGTTGCTTTCAAAAATGAATAAGTATGAATGAAGATATATTGACTTCACATTTATTGCGCAGTAAGTATGGAGTAATAATCATCAAAAAAACATAATAGTAGATTTTTAGATGCGATTAAAATGGTATATTCGCTGAAAAGTAACGATTCGGAGAACGATGAAGATTAGGTGAGTAATTTTATTTTTCATTACAATTTTAGTCATACTTAGAAACTAAAGTTTTTATAAAAATGAATGTTTCCATAAGTAAATGAATGTTTAAGTTGTGTGTATTGCGTTTTTCATGTTAGTGTTAGAATGTGCTGTGTATTTAAATTCTTTAATGTGGGCGTAACTGCTCGTTATATTAAAATTCAAGTTAAAGCAAAAAGTGAAATTTTTTAATGTTTGAAATATAGCTTTATTGCACGGTTGGCACTGTAGTAGGTAGTGCTACACTGATGTTTTTTTTAAGGTGGGCGCCATTGCTTGATATATAAAAATTTTGTTTTTATTTATTAGAATTTCAAAACTTCTACAGTATTTAGTTATAATGAAACATTCAAATTTTTAATATTTGGAATTCGGAAAAATGCGCGATTTCAAAGCTAAAGTTCGAACGTGATCGTTATTGGTTGGCAGCTATCGCACGTAGTAATGTAATTTAGATTGGTGACAGAGCTGTGGAGTGCTTGGTGTGAAAATTTGATATCGCGCCAATCCCATATGGGTCTGACGTCATCTACCCAGCAAATGTATTACATTTAATAACATCTAATTAAAAATAAATAAAATAAGGAATTTCAGTGATTTAAGATATAATGTTACAAATCATTACTACATAAAAGTAGAAAAATTTTAAAAATAGAAAGATTCTATAATTTTGTTTATTATTGGAAATTTAAATATTTAACGTACAATTCTTGTATCTTTATGCCTGCAGAAAATAATTAAAATAAAATCCTTACCTTCATTTTTCTTCTGGTGCTCTACATGCACAGCAAAATCCAAAATGAAAATAACTCATAATTTAATTTCTGGCACAATATCAATAGTATAATACAAAATGAATATAAGAGGCAGGATCAAAATTCTGGTGCTATATCCCCAATGAAATACTAAACAAATATAATAGTATTAAAATTCTTCCACTATATCCATAGCAAAATAAAAATGTGAATATAAAGACAATATTTATATTTTGTGCTACATCTGAGTGAAATAAATATGAAAAATTAGAATTTAAATTTTCGCACTTGCGGATGAGCGGTGGTGAGACATTCTGACGCTGTATTTGGTGACACATTTGGTAACTAATCACTTTTGCTGATTTTTGCAGCAAAAAAATCTCCAAATTTTACTCGATTTGGTGATCTGAGACTGTAATATCCAAATTAACCTAGTATTGTAGTTACACTTGAGCGCATCTGCTATATAAAATTCATTTACAAAGGCAGCTTTTACAATTCAGCAGCAAATCTAAATGCATCCCAGATATTTCTATTTATACTTAAGCAATCAACTAAATTAGTGGATTCATATTTGCTGTTTTTTGTAAGCATACATAAAGTACTCTCCTAATTGTAGCTTCTTTGAACATTGTCTACTCAGGTAGGATTTGTTTTTTAATTTAAATTAACAATTATAATTTAAGAAAATGTAAACTTTAAGTTAAACTTTAAAATATAAATAAAACTGAAGACTTGAATTTGAAACATTTTTTAACAACGGCCGGCACTTGTGTGACGAACCTATTGCCATAACAAGGCCGGAAACTGTTACTCATTTATCATAATGCAGTGGGTACCTGTGAACCAAGTCACAGAGACCCAAGTAGCATTCCCATGCGATATTAACCCAAACTCATTTTCTTGTGTGGGCCACATAATGCATCATCTCAGAAGAAAGTGCAGAAATACATAGAAAGTAACATGCATGCCCTAATTGCAATTTGAACCCTGGACCCACAGCTCAGGAGTCAGGAATGCTAATCACTCAGCCATCCGTCACATTTGAAACTTAAACATGCTATATATATTTTGGAACTACTTCAGTATCCCCATATATTGGTGAAAACGGCGATTTATTTCATTGCCATGATTGGACGCTGGTAACAACGAAACTCACTGAGGGAAAATCCCCTAATTGCACCAACAGCAAACAAAAGACAAATGGCTTCCAATTCCAATTGAAAAGTGGAACAAAGAAAGTCGAAGTAAAATTCAAATAGCTGTAAAATTTATGTAAAACATAAGAAAAATCAATAGTGGCATAAAAAAGAAAAAAAATTGTAACTAAAAATGAATTTGGCAACACTAGAATATAAACAAAAGCTGAAATCGGCAACAACGATTTAAGCAAAAGGTGCCAAATTTAGCGAGAAATCATATATGGGGATACTGAACTTATACCTATATTTTCAGCAACAACTTTAAAATAATTTCTAAATTACTATAATAAATGTATAAAATTCAAGGGCTACTAAAATTCCTAGTAAATTCTGCACTCATTCGAGCTCGGAACATAATCACAAATAACTAATGTGCACTTGAAAATTTTTTAGTGGGGAAAATTTATTCTGGTACACTAATGTACCTGTTTAGTCTATTTGACACCCTTACTAGATGGTAAGTTTTTTTAGCATAGCTTTCTTTTTCAAAGATTTTTCATACTTATTTTAAAAATCAGTCAATGTGTCTGTTGTGCTTTCAGACATGTTTAAAAATACCAAGTACTGTCATGGTGTGGAATTACTCATTAGTAAAATTAACAAAAATATATTCTTACTAACTATTGAATATATGTTTTGCTGAACTTAAAATTTTTAAAGACATCTGTTATCGAAATAATATTATTTAATTTTTTGTTATATTAATTGAATTAATGTACTTTTTTCTGGTTGAAAAGTTTGCAACTTCACACTGAACAATGATATAATTATTTATATAATTGACTGGGATGTAATATATTTGTGATAAATAAAATATTTATTAATGAGAATTCATAAATTTTAGGTTTGTGGAGATATACATGGTCAGTTCTATGATCTAAAGGAACTTTTTAAAGTCGGAGGTGATGTTCCTGATACAAATTACCTTTTTATGGGTGATTTTGTAGATCGTGGTTTTTACAGTGTTGAAACATTTTTGTTGCTTTTGGCTCTTAAAGTAAGTGTCTGTTTACCTGTTAATTCAAACTTATAGTTCATGCTTTTCTAAAGTATTTCATGTATTTGTATTAAAAGTTATAAAGTAACATGTACCTGTTATCAAAATGCTGTTTTGTAAAATCCGAAGAATATCAGTAGAAATGAAACCATTATTAAATTTGATAATCTGTCTTATTGACTTTGTTAACATATTTGAAATAAACAATATTATTTTATGAAACAATTTGACAAACTTAATGCAGATGTTCCTTGAACATGCTTTAACTGTAAATAAAAATGTATTAATGAAAAGCTATATCCTGATTTTTTGTATGTATTTTTAGAACTATTTCTGAAATGTGTGAAAACTGGAGTAAAATTACATACTTAAGGTTTTGTAATTCTTTAATGATCTTAAACTGAATCTTGCATTCTTGAATGTGTTGTGTTTTGGACTTTTGAAGTAACGTAGTCTAATGAATGTTGTCAACTGCATGTTTTTTGATTATTTTGCTACCTAGATATTAATTGCTCTTTTTTTATTAATCAATATCATCATAATTTTTTTTTATTCCAGATGTGAATACTCTGATATGTCAGGTGGTCATGTTGTAAATTTACGTTCTCATAAATGTCACTTATAATTTTGTAAATAGTTTTAACCATGATGTATATTATTGTGTCAGTTTCACTGTTAAAATCCTATTAATTGTGGGCTTTATTATTTCACTTATTCATGCAACTTTTTATAGTTTATTTTATACCATGGTTCTGCTTAAATTGTTGCTAGATTTTAAAACTTTATACTAAAAATATTGTTTGACATTTAATTACCAATAGTATACAATTTACATCTTTTATCATGATATTATAGTGATTTTGTTGCTTCAGAAGTTCTTTTACAGGAACCATAAAATATAGAAATCATAAGCAGCAACAATTGGGATATATGGATGAGGTCCTTTTTCCGTTTAAAACATCCTTAGCGGATTGAGTGACTTTTACTCGAACATGGTGCACCACTTTATCATTATTTGTGTTTTTTCTATAAAATTTTATTTCATCACTATCTTGCATGCAAAATGTTTTTTGAATTTATTTCTAATTTGAACACCATTTTAAACTTGCAATTTAAATAGACTATAACCATGTAATCAAATCTTTATCACACAGTCACAAAAAAAACTTTTGTTCGGTCACAAATTTTAATCTAATCAACTTCTATCTTATAAGTTTCTTCTTGTTTTTATAAAGAAATGATTTTTTCTGGTTCATTCTCACCTATGTATGCACTCACATATTTAAAAGTAAATATTTAGCAATTTGTTAAATTTCAAATATGTTTTACTTATACATGTAAATATCATTGATTTTTTATAGTCAGTTACAACATGTTTTCTTTCAATTATTTATGAAACAAGAATTGTTGAATGAAAAATATTTCTAAATAAAAATTATATTTTTGGTAAAATCCTAATATATGTGCAGTCTTTAAAGATATTATTTAGGTTGAAATTCATGCTATTCATAACCATCAGCATGTGCAAGCATTTCATATCAAAAGAATTGTGAATCTCAAAATGGCGATGCAAAATGTACAATTCGAATCTTAATGTTGCCAAATTTATCGTGTTACAAATACTAGGATTCAGCAGTCTCTATAATTTTATTATGAAATAAAATAGAGCAGAATATTTTAATTGTCTATTATCATATCTTGGTAATTAGCTTGCTGTCATAAAATATTGATTAATAAAACTTAACAAACTAACAAGATCAAATCAACTGAGTGTATTGTCTTCATATTAGTTTTAATGACATATTTTCTTTTAGATTGTACGAAAATTCTCAACTTTTATGGCGATTATATAATTAATGTGTTCTTCATTAACTTATATGTGCTTTGTTAAATATTGTTAATTTGGTACTTTTTCAATATACCTCTGCTTATGATCCTAAACAAATGTTTCTTATGGAGAAGCGAAAATAATATAATGTAGATATGTTGACTTTAATTGCTAAAAATTTAATTTTAAAGTAAATATATTCTTGTCAAATTTTTTCCTGCGCAAAGATTGAATGAAGAATGATAAACAAAGCTGAAGAAGCTAATTGTTATACAGGGCCTAATGTAAGAAATGGCTTAGTGATAATTTTGTCTGCTAAAAGAGTATTATGATCACAAATCACCATGTGTAAAAAAAAGACAGCATCTTAATTAATAATAATTTAATTAATCAATAAAATGTAATTTTCTTTTATTGAATAAAAGATGCTATTACATTATACATATGCAATCAATCATCGATGATTGTTAGAAATGAACATTAGCATTCAAATAGATTTTGTCAATAAGTGATAATTTTTATTATTTCTTAGTAATTTCAAAAAATGTTAAATATAAATCTAAACAAATGAAACAGTGTGACTTTTATCTTTCTAATTATGGTGATCATCATATGGGAGTGTGATGAAAAAGTACCGTTAATTGTTATATGCTTAAGAATTTTTAATTTTCAAACATAATAAATTCAAATTTAATGATATGACTTATGCATATTTTTTGGAAATTTAAGTTTAAAATTACATAATATTTATACAAAGGAATTCTTAATTTTAGGTTCGTTATCCTGATCGCATTACCTTGATCCGTGGTAATCACGAAAGTCGTCAGATTACTCAAGTGTATGGTTTCTATGATGAGTGCTTAAGGAAATACGGATCTGTAACTGTTTGGAGATATTGCACAGAAATTTTTGATTATTTAAGTTTATCAGCTGTCATTGATGGCAGGGTAAGGTTATTTTAATGCTATTCTATTTTTGTTTAATTTATACCATGATAAGAATTTTTATTGTGAAACAATTTTTTTTTTGAAATATGATTTATATAATATATGCTATTTTGAGTTTTATTATTTTAATTGGAATTATACTTGAATACTTTAGTTTGAGTGTATTCTATTTGGTTGTCTAGTAAACTTAGCGTATTATTTAGAAACAAAGCATATTATTTGCTTTGTGGATTAAACATATCTTAATTAAAAAAAAATATGAATTCTTAAAAGAAGTGTTTTGATGCGAAATTAGAAGCTTGGGATTAATTTTTTTAAAAAAAAGTAGATAGCGAACATAGAGTAAGTTTATTCTTTAAATTATAAGTGATTTTTATTAGTTATTTGCTGCAAAAGTTATTCAGATGATTAGTTCCCTTTTTCATTTTTGGTCTAACCAAGCTGTGGCACTCAGTTTCGCTTATATTCAGATTATTGTGCATCCAGTATGAAGATTAAAAAAAAATTTTTTTTAAACAAAAAAATGTTAGTATATTTTAAATATTCTTTTAAACTTTAAATATTAAAATCAAATTATTCATTTCCCTAGTGAGATACTTTCTGAGCAAAGTAAATTGTATATTTTTCAATAATACCTACTTGAAATTTTTGTATTTTTATATCTTAACTTATGCATGAAATAATTGAAATGCCTTGTATTTAGATTTTCTGTGTACATGGTGGTTTATCACCTTCCATACAAACTTTAGACCAAATCAGAACAATTGATAGAAAACAAGAAGTTCCTCATGATGGTCCAATGTGTGATCTATTATGGTCAGATCCTGAAGGTATGGATTTGGAAACTCTATTTTACTTAAAAATTTAAGTACAGATAAGTTTTTGAGTTTGTTTCATATTTTGGAATTTTTTATTAAATTGTCCAAAAACTTAATTTAGTATTAGTACTAATGTGACACAATCAATGTAAAATTGCTGTATTCTTAACAACTTAACATCTAGTTCAGCCACAATAGTTTCATGATAATCCAATTTTTAGTAGTACTTAGATTTATATGTGTGAAGTAATCAGCAAACAAGATCATGTTGAACAATTAGGTGGATGATTTTAATTTATTCTTTTTTTCTATTTCTTTCTGTTTTCTTTATATTGTATAAAAGTCACCAATTGTTAATATTTATTTAGAATTTTTGTGTTAAAATATGCTTTCCATATCATCCTTGTCAAAAATTGTGTATAATTTTGGTGAATCAGTTTAAATTTCTTATCGGTGAAATAAAGGCTGAAATTATTTAATGTGTCTTTTTAGTAACATCTGGACTCTGTTAAAACCACAACAGTTTGTGTGTGTGTGTGTGTGTGTATATATATATATATATTTGTACAAGTTGCATATGTAAATTACCTAGAAATGTCAAAATGATTAAAGAAATAGAAAAGCCTATTTTCTACAGTAAAAAAATTTTTTTTCCTATTATAGCTGTAAATTCATTGAAGGCTTCTGAAGTAATCAATAAAAATAGTTCTAGCTTAAAAAATATTCTCATTAATTTTTGCTATTTATATTTACAAATATAATTGAAAAATATTGCATGTACATAATTATATGTATATTTGGTTAAGAACAATTTTTTAAATAAAAAATTATATAGCATGAATATCGATACTTTTAAAATGTGATTTTTGGAACACTGAACATTTTTTTTACCATAATAACAATTTTAAACTTTTGTGAATGTGTACCAGTGATCAATAAATGTAGGCTAAAAAACTTCAATTTATGCTTAAAAATTTTTCTCTAATATATTTATATACAGTTGTATATGGAAACTTCTAAACAACTCTCATTATATATATATATATATATATATATATATATATATATATATATATATATATATATATATATATGGTTTTATTAATGTTTTCTTTTACTTGTATTTAGAAACCATTTTATAATTTTTCTATATGTAGATAGAATTTATTTAATTATCCAAAATGTCAATAATCCACAATTATCAAAATATGTATATGTACCATAATACTCAAACTTTTTATTTGCAAGTGTTAGAATGTTGGGTGTTATTTATTGTCTTAAAAATGTAGTTTTTTAAATTCAATTGTAATTTTTATTTCAAAAATGCTAATATTATGACAGTAGTTTTTAAGTTTTATTATCTGAATAAAATTAAATTCTGTTCATTCTTCCAAATTATGTTGACTCTGTTAAATCAGTATTTTTAGATTTTTTTCTGAATAATTTTTTTTTAAATTTTACTTTTAGAAGTTAGATGATTGGTATATCATCAGATCATTAAGAAGGTTGAATGATTCAGTAATTTAAACAAACTATTTATTAAATCTAAATAATTAAAATATTAAAAGGAGAGCTGATACAATTCCAGTGTTATGCGTTACATACCCATCTGGAAGTGGGAATTCTTTTTAAGTGAGAGGAAAGTCAAGCCACTTTACTTGCTTTCTGCCTCTGTGGCAGATTGATGTAAAATAGATCACCTTATACTATACAGTTTATAAATATATTTCTATTTTGAATTAAATCTAAGTTTTTATAAAAATTTTGTTGAATATTGAAGTATAAAATTGATTTTGTACAATGCATATAAATTAACATGACATTTTAAAGGAAAGGGATTCTGATTAAATCTCTCTCTCTCTCTCTCTCTCTCTCTTTTTTTTTTTTTTTTTGCAAATTAGCTTAGTTTTGTTTAGTTTGTCAATTTTGTTCAGTTATTTGGTAAGCAAAAATCCTCAGTTGATAGATAGGGCTTTTATTTCATTCAGAAATGCAGTATGATGATTATTGCCAATAAATAAATAAAAATAAAAACATGAATTTGATTGTCCTATGTGATAACTGATATAAGTTTAGATTTTGTTTTAAATACCTTGGTGATAAAAGATTACATCAATATGATGTATTTTTAGTAGGCAGAAACATTAATCAAATGTTTTATTGCTTTAATGCAATAAAACATTTTTGCGGATTGTAATTTTCAAATTAAAATATCTTTTGAGTGAAAAATGTATTTTAGAAAAATTATATTATTTAAAAGCTGGTTTTTTAATGATTTAGCTATATTCAGTACTATTTTGCATTGTGAAATAAGGTTTTACACGAATTGGGTGAAAAACAAATAGAATGGTGTGTCAAGCTATTGAAAATTTCTTTTAATGTAATTAAATATTAAAGTAGGAACATGATTTTTTACTGGCAAAGTATTAGGAAAATCATAAGTACTTGGAATAAGCTAAAGAAAATTTTACAAAAATTTAAAATGTATTAATTTTTTTACTTCCTAAAGATGAGAGAAAGGGGATCTAATCCCCTCAGTAAAAAGTTTTTCTACTATTAACAATATACATAAATAAGGGTTCCATTTTTAAAGTAAAAAAATTTCTAGTGTATGATGTTACACAGCTTAAAATTGCAGTAAAGCATAAACAACTTAATGCGAAGCTTGAAGGTTGAATCATCAGCAATTATAGTTCAAACTAGTTAAAATCATTGAAAATTGAAATATAGCATTCTTCGTTTTTATTTTAAGTGAGCCAGAGAGAAGTATACTTGTGTAAGTTTCCTTCTATTTTAGTTGCTATTCTCAGTTTAATTCCTTATGTAAATTAATAGTCTAATGTATTAAAGATTTCTTTCAATAGGTGTTGAATAAATGGTGATGGAGTAGCTGTAGTGTATACCAGTTTTTATGCAAATCTTTTATAAATTAAGTCCTGAAATATGAGACTAGTTTGTGATTGGACTAAATTTTATTATGATTTCAACAAACTTGAAACATGATATTTGATAGTTTATTAAGGTGCTGTTTTTTTTCAAAATTGTTTGTGCAAATTTGTAAAATGCACAAGAAGCCCGAGAAACTAAATTAAAAATTTTTTTTAATAAATTCAATGATGTGGATAATAGAAGAACATGACTTCAAGTTGAGATGTTTTAAATATTTAAATTCATATTAGTACAGAAATGGGTTGATAAAATTGGTGGTGTTACAGTATATTTCTGAAAAGGACTTTAAATTATGATTATTGATTTTATAATTGTAAACGAAAGTTACCCAAGTTTTTCTTGTGTTATAATATATTTGTTTTTACATTTCCAATATATAGCCATATTTGACTGCATAAATGTTCCTCTATAATGAACACAGTTTTATTACATGCACACAGAATGAAATTTTTGAATTTAATATTGTATGAAATTAATCTTGTTAAAACATCTATTACAATATATGACATACAAAATTTAACTGTAATGCCATTTGGAAGCATTTTAATTTTTATTGTATTTTTTCTTTAGTTTTGTAAAAGTAAACAATTAGAAGGGAAAGCATACCTCTTTTGCAGCCATTCGCACGCTTGTGTGGTGGCACTGGGAAACAAATCTCATAAGTGTTTCTCAGCAAATAAGGGGCAGCATTATTGATATTAGACTGTTTTCATAACTGTTGACTAAAAAATAAAGATCTAGTTTAGCAGCAAACACTTGATGATCCTGATCAGTCAGGACTGACTGTAGTAATTAGAATTAAGTGTGTGAAGTGTAATGACCAATAAGATCATCGCTATATGGTACAATCAGCAGGGAGATTTTAATTTATTATTTTTCTATTTATTCATGTCTTTTTATACTGTATGAAATTCTCTGACTATTAATATTTAAATATAAAATTTTTTACTTAAAATATACTTTCCATATCTTCCTTGGTGAAAATTGCATATAATATTCAGTGAATCATGAGGAATTTGTTTATTTATCATTGAAATAAATATAATATGATTTGTGGAAAGTCTTTTTAATGACCAATGGACTCTGAAAAAGACTTATCATGGATAAGTCTGATCCAAAAGTTTTCTTTTTGAACTAAATAAATAAGTTTCCCAAAGTGATTCTATTAAGGATTTGAATTTAGGGGGAAGTAATGACAACACTTATAGGAACATTTACTTGCTGAACTTTCTACAAGTTGATCTCTCTGGCGATAACATCCCTGGGTATTTAATAGCTGGTTCTTTAGAGAAGTGTTAGCTTTTGCATGGTTCAGAAAAAAAAGAAAGAATATTGTAATTTTGTAGAAGGGTTTAAATTAAATATAACTTATTGTAAGATCTCAGGGTAGTATTAATGAAAAATTTGATCCTGACAAAGATAAAATAGATACGTTTTATTTTTTAACTTAATCTCAAATAAGCAAAATCATTACTTATGCAAAGTAGATAATTTGCTTTTACTACTCTCTTAGTTAAGCGTCTGTTGATTGTGTTTTCTGTGAGCAGAAATTTAATGTTAAGAAATTGATCAATCGTAAATTAGTGCATCTTTGATTACATCCCAGACATAGATGTCAACAATAATTAGTAAAGACCTCAGTTTTTTACTGCTGGGGCTAGGGAAAAGTGTAAATTATATTTAAATGAAATAAAACGTCAGACAAAATTTCGATAACAGAATGAAATCAAAAAGCACTTATTGAAAATTTTTTAACACATTTTTCAAAATGGACCGTTTGAGAATGACATATATGATTTTGAAACATCTACAATAGGAATTGCTGTGAAAGTTGAAATAACTGGTAAATTAATATTAATTGCAAAATCAATCACATGCTGTTATGGTGTTCCAGAGAAGCAAGTTATTACTCAGTATTAATAATGAATTAAAAACAAAAGCTTTGAAGTTGGAAAGTTACCATTTTTAATGACAATATTGTGCATGTATTAATAAGAAATGTGAAAATCTATTGTTTAAATAAATAGAAAAGTTTAGATTATGGATATGAAATTATATAGTTTTTTACATTTAAGTCTAATACTTATGTATTACAAGGTAAACCTTTGTGTCCTAAACATTTCCCAGTGTAATACTTATGTATTACATTTAGAAACATTTGAGTAAATTATGAATTTCTCAATACTAAATATGTTTAAAAATGAAATTTAATAATTTTTTTAACTGTAGTAAAACAATTACATAATTTAATAGTGTGTGTTTTGCAGATGCACAAGGCTGGGGAGTGAGCCCTAGGGGAGCAGGTTATTTATTTGGAAGTGATGTTGTTGCACAATTCAATACAGCTAACGATATTGATATGATTTGTCGTGCACATCAGTTAGTAATGGAAGGCTATAAATGGCATTTTAATGAAACTGTTCTTACTGTATGGTCAGCTCCAAATTATTGCTATAGGTATTTTGTTTGATGTATTCTTTTGTACTTTGCTTTTTAGTACCTGTGTAATTTTATATATTTAAACTATGCATTTATTTGTAATACATTTTTGGATATAATTTTATCTTTATTTAATTTTTTGATGCTTAATAGAAGTCAATATTTCTCTGTTAAAATTGATTAACAAAAGAAAAAAAAAAGCAAATGATATTATGATTGTAATAAGATAATTTATTATTTATTAATTTGTTTGTTTGTTATTATTTAAAAAAATCTATGTCTATTATGTGAAAACTTGTTCAAATTTATCATAAAGGTTTTTAAGATCTTATAATGGCTAAACCATAATAAATCTTATTGAAATACTGGATCTAAATTAACTGTTTTTTTATAAATGAAATGGATTAAATATTTATCTAACTTTAATCTAATGATTTTTTTCCACCATAGACTGTAATTTTTCATAGGTCAAAACTTTCTTCACTTCCAAAAGAAATTTTCTCTAAAGAAACATTTTAATTAACCAATTAAAATTTTTCATTACAAAAAAATTAGGATTTTAATTATTTTTTAAGCATTGTAAAATATTAAAAAAATTTTTGTTTCTACTTAATTATAACAACAGTATCATTATATTATTATGGTAATTCTCTATAGAAAGAATACAGTGGGGACACACTAGGTTTCCTAATGAAGGCAATAATTCACAAATATCTTGTCTCAGGAAATCTTATAAACAAGAAATATACAAATGAGATATCTAAAAGTTTTGCGCTGCTCTCCTATGAATATTGAGTATGCATTGAGTTTTAAGGGTTATGATGAACTTTATACATGTAAGAAGAAAAATTTAAAAATAATTAAATTAAAATGGCATTCTTAAATATTGATTTATTTCTCCTAAATCTAGAAGTAACGTATTTTAAAGAAAGAAGAAACACTGTAGTAAATTCTTACTGCTTATGCATAATCGAATAAGAAAGGGACAAAATTCAGTTATATTTTTAGAGCTCTTTTATTGTCTACTCTTACTTAACATTTCTCAATTTTAAATCAAATTCAAATTGGATACTGTATCATCAGCATATTTGTATAGTGACAATTTTCGAAATTAAAAAATATTTGATTACTTGAAAACCAATATCCTTTGTTTAATTAAAATTTGAAAAAAAAAGTAAGCGAATTAAATTGTGTTTGGATGAAATCAAAATTCTACTTAAAACATTGTATAACTTTCAATCCTTTTTTCTAAGTAAATAATACTGCCAAAATAACAGCTTCTTAAGTACTTTTAATAAGAACTATTCCTACTAAAAATTCACATTATAATATGAATTTTTAGTATGAACCTGTCATTTATGCATTTTATTCTATCCATTAAATGATTAAAAGATTTTATACAGGTTTAATGATTGTGTTAAATTCATTGCTATAATGTTGTAAAGAAAACAATATTTAATATTTTTAGAATTTATCCAATAATTAAATTTAGATTTAATGTAGCATATTTCTTAAAATTTAAATATAACTATTTAAAAGTCACATATTACAAAGTTTGATTTTATGTAGAAAAATGCCATGTAAAATTTATTCTCCTAAAAAAGAACCGTCTAATTTCTGAAGAGAGTTTTCTGCTATTTTTATTAACTTTGATATTTTGTTTTAGGTGTGGTAACGTTGCAGCAATTTTGGAATTAGATGAGCATTTGCAAAGGGAATTTACTATTTTCGAAGCTGCTCCTCAAGTATGCAAATTTCTTTAAAACAAATATTTTTGTTAACTTTTTATATTATCTCAATTATGATCGTAATAATATTGTTCTCATTAATCAGTTACAGCTTTTGGTATTTTCAATTGGAAGTATTTCAGAAGCTAATTTCATTTATAGTTATCTATTTTTAAAGTATCTTAAAGTTCTCATAAAATAGTGTATGTGCATTAGAATTCAAACAAGTTTTTATGTAAATCATGCACAATATTCTTTTTATACATTTATTTTATTAGTTAACACTTGAAATTTAATTGAGGAATTGATAACTATATGGTTACTTCTAATCACTTTTGTGAGTTCATTTCCTATTGCTGGAATGGATGCATGTAATAATTTGAAAGTGTACATCGATACAATTTTTCTTGCTGATGCAAATTTTTGTTTAAATATTTCAAAAGTTTTTATTTCCAATATTTTACTTTACAGTAACAATATATAATTGTTCAACTTCTGCTATTACCTTTAAAAAAATTCAAAACTTTAAATTGGTTACCAACAATTTAAAATATATCAAGCATTTATTCAAAATCAGTGTTTGGCTTTTCTTGGTATCCAATGCATAAAATTTATTTAGCTGCAATTACTGTTTAGATTACTGATTATTTAAAACTTAACTCTTGCATGAACAAAGCATCTCTTTTTATATTTTATATACTTATTTTAAAAATCACATGCTATTTTTAATTTTTTGACTAATTATTAGGTATAAACAGTTTGTTTTTATAGGAATTTTGTAATTGCTGGAATATATTAATAAAATTTTGTTTTTTTATTTCTAAAAGGAAACCAGAGGAATTCCAACAAAGAAACCTCAGCCTGATTACTTTTTATAAACATGGAAAATTCTTCAAAGGCAGTCCAATTTTAGCTACTGGATAATCTAGTTGCTTGTACTATCACCCTCATGTACAAGTCCGTATGTTGAGTAGGAGAAAATAGTTTTTTTTGCGACTGACACTTGGAAACAATGGAAATTATTTAAACTGCATAAGATGTACAGTTGTCATGTGTATTTCTCTTGAAAATATATTTTATCTTAAGTATTGTAATTTTTTAAATGAAATGTCCTGTAAATATGTCTGTTAGTATTTTATTTTATTCTTACTCTTGTACAATCTTTTACATGTCATGAAATTTAAGAAATAAAATCTCAATGCTACGTAATTTAATTTGGTGTCTAATTTATTACAGATTACAGTTATTATTTTAATTTAAATGGAGAGATTAAGTGTAATATTGTTCAAATGTGTTCATAGAGTATTTCGAATATATTAAACTACTTTTTTTTTTATACTGTTTGTACTATAGGAAGCAGTATCAGTAGCTTCATTATATCTGTGACAAATATTATGTTATAATTTTTTTATCATGTGTTTACTAACTATGTAAATTCATTAATAAGTGTGAATATTCAAATTTGCTTATTTTTATGATAAAAAAATTGCACAAACATTCTAAAATATTGAAATCTTCATTTCTAAGATATTGCTGACAAATATTTAAGAAAAAAAAATTGTATTTGATAAAAAAAATATTAGGCTCTTGTGAGTCTGAAAATGTTCCTAAGTGATTAATATTTTTTAAAACTTTAAGTTGTTTTATAATTTAACAAAACTGCCCTTGAATGAAAGAAAATAAAGAAAAACATTAGCAATACTTGTAGAAAATCAGTTGTTTCTTACTTTTTATCATAATTATTTACACTCTAGCCTGTATCTTTTGCATGTTATTTTAATTTTTTATATGTAAATTAAAATGGGAGCTCCGTTTTCTATGTACAATATTATAAATGTTTTGAATTAGTGAAAAATAAATAATTTAGAGAAAAGTGAATAATCACAAAATACTTGGGATGATTTTACTTTAAACTGACTACACTTCTGTTGACTCTTTTGAAAGTCTCATTTTAAAATTTTCTGTGTTATTTATTTATCTGATAAAAAGAATGTGTGAATTTATTTCAATCATAAAATCAGGTTAAGAGCTTTGTATTAAAAAGTTGCACTATTGGTGAAATCTTTAGGAATTTGATAACTTTTTTAGAAAAGGGGGTAAATGAAAAACTCATGATCTAGTGGCTTGAAACAACATTTAAAAAATATGTAATATCTTTCCAATGTCTCTGTGAATATTAAGGCAATTTTTTTTTAAATATTTTGGGTAGGGATTTATTCACATCAAGTGTTACTTTTGTAGTGCAGTTTTTGTATACAAACTTGCAAGTTTTTAAAACATTTTTTTATTTCACTTATTGGTAGGAAGAAAAAAAAATTGCCTTTTAATATTTTGCCATTCCTCTTTTAAATATATTTAGATTTTAAAAACGCAAAAATCATAGTTCTTTGGATCTTATATGCTATTGATACATATTAAATGTACTTTAAAGAGGAGGGAATTCTGAGTATTGAAAAACTTATTTCTTTATTTTTGGAAAATGTTTTATCCTTATTTATTCAAATATCGTTTTTGTAGAGTGAATTAATGATTCTTATACAAAATATTTAGTATTTTAAGAGCAAAAGAGGTATGTTAGTTTTAATTTATGAAATTTTTTTTAATCAAGAACAAATGCACAAACTGCGTTATTTTTATTTATCTTAAAGTTTTATCAGTAATGAGAAGATTGTGTTATTGACTTTTTGTATCTTTGATAATCAATAAATTCATTAAATTGGCAATTTATTAAATGATATTAATATAGTTTAGAACAGTCATCATAATTTTCCACAATATATTAAACATATTTTGAGATGCTTATTTCAAAACATCTTTAATGTATTATGAAAAATGTACATTAATGCAAAATTTTTTAAACTATTCAATTCACAGAATTCAAATGTTTCACCAATAATCAAAAGTTTTCAGCATTTTCTTAGTATATGACTGGAAAAAAATAGTTGATAGAAAGAGAAAAGATTTCTTGGAGAGTTTTCTGTTCCTATAAAAAAAAAATTTAGCTCTTAAAAAAAATTAATTTAAAATTAATAATTTTTTTATAAGTAATATGTCTTGAATATGACATTGTTGACTTAATCTATTATGTTTTTAAACAGTGTTATGAAATGGGAAAACAACAAATTTAATAAACATGCTGTAAAAAATAACTTACCTTCAGCATCATGTCAAGAGAATAATTTTGTTGTGAAGCATGCCGTAATGTAATTTTATATTGCATTAAGTATGTTTAATGTTTTAAGGCATTTGACTTGAAATATGTAACTGCCACTTCTAATCATGCATTGGTGTTTTGAAGCTAATTGTCTAAATAGGAGATGTATCTTGGGATCTTTTTGGTCATGGGAAATTGAATGTGATAAAAATTTTTTTTGGTTATAGTTAAGGCTGGAAGAGGCAAAACTTTTTCACATATCTTTGATTTTCTAAACTTCTTAATAAAACTTAAAAAATAATAATAATAATTAATATTTGACATTTCAATATTTGAGAAGATCATGTCTCCGTTTCCATATCCAGTGATCATATAATTTTATGAATTTTTTTATCATGGTAAGAGTTGTTTGTGTTATAATGTTAAAGATAATACATAGGAATAAAGTAATTTTTATTGGATGTACAAAAGCCACTGTGCTAAAATAGAAATAGTTTAACTGATAAATCATTATAAAGCTTTCATTTGTTTGTTGCATGATTATTTCATCTCAAGAGAATCCACACACATACAGATATGCTTCATACTGTAGGTACTTTCTAATATATCTTCAGAAGGAGTGATCTTTTATTCAATATATTATACTGATTATTGTATTGCTACTTTAATATTAAAATTCTTTATTTTTTCAAGTTTTTTTTTTTTTAAATCCATTGGTGATGTGTTTTCTCAATGTGATGTCTCACTAAGGAAAGCATGACAGAAATTTATATTTATTAGTATTTTTTAAAAGATATTTAAGTGAAGAGCACATTTAGTTTAAATTCCATTTCCACTCGCTTTTAAATTAGTTCTATTCTTTTAACTGCTGTTGAGCAATTTTGATTAATAAAAAATAATCAAAATCTTTGTTTTAAAATTGCAAATGGCCATGATTGTTTTAACTTAATCCATCGTCATCTCTGTCATTTCAGTTTGTTTCATTTTTTGAAAAAATTTTTATTTGAACACTTTTTTCTTTAAGTATTACATAATAAATTGGTCCAATAAAAATGCATACAAAAATGCATGCAATTTCAAATTATACACTCATCTCTTGAAATTTAAAGAATAAGAATTAATGCAATTTAGGATTTTTTTTGTTAATGTGTTTTATATTTTTAAAGCATACTAAAACGAATGTAATATTTTTAAAAATTTCTTTGAGAATAATTTTATAAAAGACCACAAATTAATATAGTTATTTTTAAATGTGTCAAAAAGTCAACTTATCTGTTTTGAAACAGTGAATTTAGAAAATAAGATTTACCATTATTGATTTTGGTACATTTTTTTTGAAATTTCTTATCCATTAGGCTTTGCATAATGATTGACAAAATTCATTGCTATAATCATGGATTTGTCTTGTTAAGAACAACAAAAAATAACTATGGTTCTGCCAATTTTATGCTAAGACATTAAAATTTCTTATAATTGAAGAAATATTAACAGTTAAATAGTCACAAATAATCGAAAGGAATTTCTTCACACATCTTTAAATTAAAATTTTAATCTAAAAAACGAAATCACTTTCACTGAATTGAATGAATTTGTTCAAAGTATTTTACATTAGTTTTCAAATCTAGAAGTAATTAATGGATATTTAGTATGTTTGTATATATACAGTATATTGTGGTTAGAATCAGTTTTTAAATCATGGTTGAAATATATTATAATGCTGTAAATATTGCTTTGCCTTGTTTGTCATTCTGCTGTCAACTTTTTCTCTGGAAATGGAACTTATGTTGCTAACCCCTCTGCTCCCACTTGGGTTTTAATAATGTGGAAATGGTACTTTCAGTATAAGATTCTGGTAGCTATGTACACTTCTGGCCAATAAAATTGCTACATCAAGAAGGCGACATGCTACAGAACGTGAAGTTTATACGAAAGGAAGAAGATGCTGTGATATGCAAATGATTAGCTTTTCAGCGCATTCAGACAAAGCAGGCGCCAGTAGCAACACCTACATTGTGTTTAAATGAAGAAATTGTTCAGCCGGTTCCTCATTCACAAATTGCATTTGAACGTTGTTGCCTGGTGAAAAGTTGTGATGCCTCGTGTAAGAAGGAGAAATGCGTACCAGCACGTTTCTAACTTTGATAAAGGTCAAATTGTAGCGTACCGGGATTGCAGTTTATCTTATCTCAGTATTGCTGCTCGCGTTGTTCGAGATCCAATGACTGTTAGCAGAATCTGGAATCGATGGGTTCAGGACGGTAATACGGAACGCCATGGGGGATCTCAACGGCCACCTATCACTAGCAGCCGAGAAGACAGACATATTATTCGCATGGCCGTAATGGATCGTGCAATCACGTCACGAGCCGTGAGTCAAGAAAATGGGTCGTTTGGAAGACAACAAGTGTTTGCACGAACAGTTCGACGACGTTTACAGCAGCATGGACTCTCAGCTCGAAGACCATGGCTGCGGCTTCCCTTGACGCTGCGTCACAGACAAGAGCGCCTTCAATGATGTGATCAACGACGAACCTGGGCGCACGAATGGCGAGACGTCATCTTTTCAGATGAATCCAGGTTCTGTGTACAGCATTATGATGGTCGCATCCGTGTTTGGCGGCATCGTGGTGAACGCACACTGGCAGCGTGCATACCTCATCGTCATACTGGCACATCACCTGGCGTGATGGTATGGGGTGCCACTGAATACACGTCTCGGTCACTTCTTGTTCGCATTGACGGTGCTTTGAACAGTGCACGTTACATTTCTGGTGTGTTACGACCCGTGGCTCCACCCTTTATTCGAGCTCTGCGAAACCCTACGTTTCAGCAGGATAATGCCCGACCGCATGTTGCCGGTATTGTATGGACGTTCCTTGATACGGAACATGTTCGGCTGTTGCCCTGGCCAGCACGTTCTCCAGATTTTTCACCAATAGAAAACGTCTGGTCAATGGTTGCCGAGCGACTGGCTCGTCACCAAATGCCAGTCACTACGGTTGATGAACTATGGCATCGTGTTGAAGCTGCGTGGGTATCTGTACCTGTACATGCAATCCAATCTCTGTTTCACTCAATGCCAAGGCGTATAACTGTTGTTATTACTGCCAGAGGTGGTTGTTCTGGGTACTGATTTCTCAGGATCTAACCAGCCAAATTTTTTGAAAATTTAATCTCTTGTTATTTCTAGTATAATATATTTGTCCAATAAATATCATTTTGTTATCTGCATTTCTTCCTGGTATAGCAATTTTAATGGCCAGTAGTGTATATTTTATAAAAATTTAGCAAACAATTCTATAGCAAGTAAAGAAAAAGTTCCCATTTTATAGGTAACAGTACAATGTTTTCACAGATTTGGTTTTCTTTCATGTGTAACTTCGTTATTTCCAATGTCATTTGAAGGTGTGGGTACTTTTCTGTTCATATTATCAAAAATTCTGACACAGAATACATCTGTTTATATAAAAAAGCGAAACAAGATGCAGTATGGTTATTAAAAGAAAGTAAAGGACAAAACTAAAGCAAATTTTATCGAAATGGTTAAAATCAAGTTTGTTCAAAAGGTTATTTAGCTTAGATTTTTTAATAAATGCCCTATGCAAAAATTAACTAAAATATCCTTTGCTTTGTATAATAATAATACGAGTGATATTAATAAAAGGCAAGTAATATTACCTGTTAAATACTGGTTGTGCCTGCGATTAATTAAAACATTTATTGCGTTAAACACTCGGAATTAAAACTGAAATATTTAACTAAAAATAAATATTTAATGTGATTTTTGAGAAGTGTATTCCACATCTTTTGTTTCAATTGTCTTTTAGTTTAAGCTTTTCATATATTTCTGAGTAATCTGCTCCTTTTAAATAATCAATTCTTATATGTTAAAGCATTTTATCTGTTTTCCTAAAGTGCTAAGTTGTGCAATTTCTTAATTGAAAAATGTTAATTTTTCTATACGACCGTTGAAATATATTCTGAAAATGTCCTAGTAATGTTTTTAAATCCATAACCGTGAAAAAATATTTCTTTACTCATTGAATTGTCATTGTTTTTTAAACTCGTGATCTATTTCCTCTCACTATCAACTTAGGAAATTTTTATTTTGGCAATACTCTATTTAATTTGTGTAACATCTTGATGTGATTTTCAAGTTAATGGATCTTTTGTTAGTTTGGCAGCACACATGGTATGGTTACCATGGTTTTCCTGCAGAGTATGCTTTTAACGATATTATCGAAATGTTATTTAAAATTGCTGTTTTAGCTTACATGGTGTTACTGCCACGGTTTATATTTGGTACTTCACCACTTCTACAAGGGTAGAAAGCTGGGACTTTCTCTGGCTCTTTTGAACCAGAGAAAGTCCCACTGTGGTAAGAAATCCAGTACTTGCCTTGCACGTCTCGCCTCTGGCCACCTGAAATGCCTCCCTTTTGTAGCGGGTAACAAGGCCTTCCCCCTTTGTCCTAAATGTCATGGACACCAAGCTTCTCCTGAGCATATCCTGAATTGTATGAATATACTATGGTACGAAATCTACACTTCTCCCTTCCTTGTCATTCGATTTCCTCTCAATCAACTGATTCCTAGATTTGGTCTGACTCCGTCAGACCCTTCGAGATAAGCAACAACATATTTGGTACTAAGTCCTAGACTAAATGACAATTCTCTCCTGTGTTCCTGTGTAGCATATTTCTGTTAAGATGAATTTTAATTTGTTATACATGAAAAATATTGCTTAGGAAATATTTAGTTGAATTGACGTAGTTGATGACACCCTTTAATCTAGCTCTGATTTAGGGATTTGAATATAGACATATATCTTAGGAATGTGTTTTATGTGAAATTTTCATAAAACAATCACTTTCCTGTGCGATATGGATTGATATTTTGTTTATAGTTAATTTTGCAACTATTTATGTATCGGTTACTCATCGTATCTTCGTGGACAATACTAAACATTAGTTAAACTGATAATTTTTGAAAATCAAAAAAGATATTTACAGAGTTGTTCAATTTTATTAGAATTTCTCCATATACCATTGTTCATTAATTTTTCTTGACAACATGACCGTATTATTTTATGAGCTGGTAAACATTGGAAATTCATGAATATCTTAACTTGTTTGGAATTGTTTAAATGAATAAAAAATTACATAAAAATTATTCAAAGAATAACATCTGGCCTTGCCATAATTAAATTTTTATGTAATCATTTCTTGCTAACTGCTATTTATCTTTCAAATTTACCGTCACATGTAAAATTAAAAATAATTCTTAGAAAGTTATATAACCATTTTGCATTTGGAGTTAAATTTTCTTGCAATTTATGTAGGTATCCTTAAATGTTGGTTTTCTATATTTGTTCTTAGAAGAATTAAGTATAAGACGTTTTTCTTAAGTGATCCATAAGTTTGTCTTTAAGTTCGGCGAAAAGTTCAGCAAAAGGAATTTGAAAATTCCTTAAATAAAATTATAAATATTTAATGCTGACAAAATGCGGGTGATTTTCAGTATTTCTGAATACCTTGAACATGTATATTTAAATATCATTATAGAATATGAAATTTTTCTAAGGAAAAAAACTAAATTAGTACTGTGCTACATACTTCAAATTTCAATATTTGTTTTAAAATAATGTATCAGATAAAATTTGTACTATCGAGCAGACTAAATTGATCATAACTTCGTAATTGCTAAAAATAGACACAACCTTAAGGTTAAACTTTTAGAATGAGAAAAAAAGCGAGAAGTGCTATTAATTGACCATAGATTAAAAATTGAGAAAGGATAATTAAAAGAAACTTACTTTTTTCTGAAATATAACATTCCATAATTGTAACTATACATACATACGAAAATGTACATAATCGTTAAATTTTGTCTTAAAATTTATTAAACAGGAGATATATTTTCATTTAGAATCTAATAATAAAATGGCTCTCTAAAAATACCTTTACAAAAAAATCAATTCTCATAATTTTGTAAAATAATTTGAAATTATTATTATTTTATTTCCATAAGGAACAAAATTTTCTGGAATTAAACTTTTATTAGAATATTTATATTAAAATTTTTTATTGTGATGCATAAGAACAGTTCATTTGATTTTTTAAAAATGAAATGAATAGTTTAGAATTTTTCCTCAAGTGCTAATGCTTGGGATTAAACACAAAAATATGTCTTTTTTTTTTTTTTTTCTATATATCAAATCAAAAATTAAGTGATGAAATTTTCCAGGTTACCTGATATATTATCTATCACATGTTTGCTTATTATTGATGGAGAAGACAATACTTATTATTTTATTTTTTAAAAATATTAAACTGCTTATTTAAAAATCTAAAACAAATTATTAAGTCGTAATAAAAAAAAATGCATTAAAAATCTTTATAATACTTAAAAACTTTGTACAGAGTTTTACTGTAAATAGCCTTTTTATTTTTAGATTATTCATATATACATTGTATGAATTCTAAATTATTTTCGAATCTAGCAATTTATTTTTTAAATTTATCACATATAGTTAGAATTTTTTTAAGCAGAAAAACACCCAAGTATTAAAACAACATTTATATTTATATTACACATGTCAATCGAAATAAATCTTAAAAACTTTATTTGTTACAAAAAAATCAGACCTGTCCGATATAAAAAACGAGGAAAAATGATCGCTTAATAGAAATGAAATTTATTGCTGTTATTTATTATTTTTTTATGAAAAATCGGATGTTTTTATTCATGTTACCACTAATAAAGGCTTTTTATATTTTTATGAAATGAAATTTTTAGAAAACAATAAATGTTTTAAACGCGAAAATAAACACAATATTAAATGTTGTGATGTTTTATTTTTGTACTTAAGATATAAAATTATTACAAAATTTAGCATTTATTGCTACCCTTGTATTTTCGATAGTTTTAACCAAGTTTTTCTTTTATCCATGTTATTATCAAATTAAATTGAAGAAATGAGATACTTCATTTTTTAACATTAAGTGGAATTTTTTTACATACACAAATAATTTAATTGAAAGAATATAAAACTGAAAATGAATTTTTCAACGCAATTCTAAGCAGATATCTTGTCTTTCTGGTTGAAGGCCAATTCCTAATATTCCTTCAAAATTTGCTCGCTTACCGGCTGGCATAGACAGCTTGAATTTTTGTAAAATAGCCGTGAAATATAGGAAAACTTCAATTTCTGCAAGTGTCTTTCCTGGACAGGACCTTTTACCTATAAAATAAAAAATATTATTGTTGAGGAATGAGTAATAAATATGAATTCATTAAAATTTAACATGCAGTGTGGAACAGTACATTCAATGAAACCCAAAAACAATGTTTACAAAATTAAAATATTCGTTCTGTTGCCAGATTTATCTAGAAATACTTCTATAAGACTTGATTTCCAAACTATAATTTGTTATCATATATGAAGAAATACAGTGAAATCTAGAAATCCAAATAATTTGATAAAAGAGGCTAAAAATAAATAATTTCAATTTTACTAATTGTTCAAAGTTGTGTGTGTGATTTTTTTTATCTACACACGTGCAAATTTTTCAGCATAATATTTTTTATCCTTAAAATTTCAATAACATTAATTTATTGATTATAATGATTTTTCTTTTAAATATACATCTGTTTTAAAGCACTTTATATTGAAAAACATATTTATCATACAATTTTTATTAACCTTCATCTGATCTTGTTATTATTTATTTTCCGATACATAAATTATCAATTTTTATAGGCATACATTAATGCCAAAAATATTACATTGAATTATCCATTACGTAAAACATTAAATTTAATATTTTAGCGAAACAAAACATTTTTTAAGTGTTAGAAAATCCCCATATAACTATTATGAGAAATATTTTCTTATAAAATTTTAATTTTGATACCGTACAATAATATATAATGTTAAATATTTAAATAAAAGGCCAAGAATATGCAAAATATTTTAATATCACGTTTTTTTCTTTGAGCTTAAAAACCATGCGAATTTTTCTCATTAATTGATTTTACTTCTTGATTTAGAAATATATATATATATATATATATATATATATATATATATATATATATATATATATATATATATATATATATATATATATATATATATAAAATTCAACATTTAAAGATGAAAATGTGTTGAAACGGGGAATAAATGCATAAATACATTAAAAACTCTTAATGAAGTTCTTTTATATTGATGCAAACTTTAAAAAAAAATGAGAACATTTGCATTACCTGAAGTTTAATTAATAGAAACTGGCAAAAAAATAAAAAAAATCACGTTAAAAGGTTTTATGAATTGTTTGTCTGAAAATAAGCTTATACATTTATTTATATAACTTATTGAAACACTCTGTATATATTTTTACCTTAACATGAATATTTTTTTCCCCAATTGCAGACAGTTACACAACACCAACATGGTCTATTAATCTATTGTTACCTGATACCCAAGGAATCGGCCAGAAGCAGCGACCTCTTAGCCGCCGAGTCGTTGCCCCGGGTAGGAGGTGGGCCACCACTGCACCCTCACACATGGCATAGGGTCCCGTTTATAGGGAAGGCATCATTCATACACACAAGGAAAGAACAAAAACAGGAGAGAGAGAGAGAGAGAGAAAATACATCCATGCCTGAACATGGATTCGAACCCAGGAGCTTCCCATCCGTAGTCAGGCACGCTGACCACTAAACAAGTTGGCCGGCTTAACATGAATACAATGCATGGTATCTTTTCGCTTAAAAATAATGCTTGATGTATACCGTATTTATGCGAATGTAATGCGCATCCCCATTTTAAATCTTTAAATGCACTACTGGCCATTAAAACTGCTACACCAGGAAGAAATGCAGATAACAAAATGATATTTGTTGGACAAATATATTATACTAGAAATAACAAGTGATTAAATTTTCAAAAAATTTGGCTGGATAGATCCTGAGAAATCAGTACCCAGAACAATCACCTCTGGCAGTAATAACAGCAGTTATACGCCTGAGCATTGAGTCAAATAGAGATTGGATTGCATGTACATGTACACATGCCCATGCAGCTTCAACAAGATGCCACAGTTCATCAACCGTAGTGACTGGCGTTTGGTGACGAGCCAGTCGCTCGGCAATCATTGATCAGACGTTTTCTATTGGTGAAAGATCTGGACAACGTGCTGGCCAGGGCAACAGCCAAACATGTTCCGTATCAAGGAAGGTTCGTAGAATACCGGCAACATGCGGTCGGGCATTATCCTGCTGAAACGTAGGGTTTCGCTGGGCTCGAATAAAGGGTAGAGCCACGGGTCGTAACACAACAAAAATGTAACGTGCACTGTTCAAAGCACCATCAATGCGAACAAGAGGTGACCGAGACGTGTATCCAATGGCACCCCATACCATCACGCCAGGTGATGGGCCAGTATGACGATGACGAATGCATGCTGCCAGTGTGCGTTCACCACGATGCCGCCAAACAGGGATGCGACCATCATGATGCTGTACACAGAACCTGGATTCATCTGAAAAGATGACGTCTAGCCATTCGTCCGCCCAGATTCGTCGTTGATCACTCCATATAAGGCGCTCTTGTCTATGACGCAGCGTCATGGGAAGCCGCAGCCATGGTCTCCGAGCTGAGAATCCATACTGCTGCAAACGTCGTCGAACTGTTCGTGCAGACATTTGTTGTCTTCCAAACTACCCCGTTTCTTGACTCCCGGCACGTGACGTGGTTGCACGATTCATTATGGCCATGCGGTTAATATGCCTGTCTTCTCGGCTGCTAGTGATAGGTGGTCGTTGAGATCCTGCATGGCGTTCCGTATTACCGTCCTGAACCCATCAATTCCATATTCTGCTAACAGTCATTGGATCTCGACCGACGCGAGCAGCAATACTGAGATAAGATAAACCGCAATCCCGATACGCTACAATTCGACCTTTATCAAAGTCAGAAACGTGCTGGTACGCATTTCTCCTTCTTACACGAGGCATCACAACAACTTTTCACCAGGCAACACTGTTCAAATGCAATTTGTGTATGAGGAACCGGCTGAACAATTTCTTCATTTAAACACAATGTAGGTTTCGCTACTGGCACCTGCTTTGTCTGAATGCGCTGAAAAGCTAATCATTTGCCTATCACAGCACCTTCTTCCTTTCGTATAAATTTCACGTCTGTAGCATGTCGCCTTCTTGGTGTAGCTATTTTAATGGCCAGTAGTGTAATAAAAATGTTTGTCGGTGAATGCAATGCGCATTAATGGTATGAGGAATTTATTGAATCTTATGTTATACAACAATGGATTTGTATTTAAACTTTCAATCAATTGTATGATAATTTTGTTTAAATTTAGATTTTTATACTACAATGGATTCAACTACTCAAAGTAGCAGAACATAGAACTAACCAATTAGTGGGCTATTGTTATGTGAAACAATCATTGTTAGTTATCTCTTCCGTACATACTGTATCTATAGTAAGATACGAACATGAAATAAATCGTAACATTTCTATCTAGTTAACAGTTTCTAGAATCTCTCATTGATTAATAGTAAACGTAATTATTCACTAATGTTTTCATCACTGCGCCGAGCTGGCGGCCGAATGGTTAGCGCTCTTGCCTTCGGTTCAACAGTTCGTGGGTTCGAATCCTACCTTGGGTATGGATGTTTGTAGTGGTTCGGAATCCACTTTAAACCGTAGGGGACCCGGTCTAATTAACCCTCGTGTACATAAAATGACCGTTTAGAGACAAACCATCCAACCAACCATCAGTGGAATCCTCACAGTTCTCTTCGTCAGAAGCAGATTCATTTCTTCTTACCGCATCATCATCGTCATCGTCATCCTCGGCGTTCTAGATCACGTCATCTTCACTTCATTTCAATGAATTTGAAATGCAGCACATTTCTTGAAATATTTCACAATCATTGGTGATTCGATACTTTTCCAGCCAGCAGAAACCCAGTGTGTAACAATGTGCTGAGCAGCAGGTTTAATTTTTTCTGTCTGGGTCAATTTACGGTTTGGATCACAAAACCATTCTTCGTACTTCGCCGGAACGTACCCCTTAAAAGGTTTATTTATATTAAAGTCAAGGGGTTGTAACACAGATGTCATCCCTCCAGGAATGATAACTGGATCACTGCCTAGGCTGTGCATCTTCTTTTTTACGTCGTCGATGACCACGAAAGGCGTCCAGACAAAACATTCATGGTGGATTGGAGAGCCCACCGGCATGGCGTGCCCATACATTTCGGAGCCAATCAAGCATTAATGATTCCGACATCCACCCCTTCTCTTGGTATCGAATCAAGACATCATTTGTGAACAGCTTTTCATTCTTATGGGTTTTAGGACATGTTTACCGTTTGAAGATTAAGAAAGGGGAAGTTTCGCACCCGTCTGCTGTTATTGCCATAATCACTGTTACGCGTTGTTTTTCACATCCCGAAGCTTTGATGATAACTTCCTTAGTCTCCTTATCCGTAATGGTGTAATTACGAGGCATATCAAACCATATCGGCGTCTTGTCAGCGTTACCAATTTGACCCATTGAAAAATTCTTTTCGTTCCGAAGTGTGATGACATACCGCTGAAATGTTAGTAGTTTTCCATCAAAGTCTACAGGAAGCTTTTGGCATATTGTTGTACGGCATCTTAGAGATAAGCCCATCTACATCGTAAACTTATTTACCCATCCCACGGCTAGCCTTAAACTCTTGTTTCGGTATTCCAAGAACTTCAGCCTCCTCTTTTGCTTTATTTGTTATGGTGTCACTAGTCAAAGGTTGTCCATTCTTCATTCTTTCACATACAAATTCCAAAACGTTTTCTTCAATTTTAGGATGTCTTCTTTTGTGAGGGCCAGAGAATTTCTTTCTACTAACTCTAACTGCAAAAAGTGCCAATTTTTTTTGCCACCACAAGCGAACATTGCTCTCAGCTACGTTGAACTCCCTCCCTGCCTCTCTATTGCCACTTTTTTCAGCATAAGGAATTACTTTATGTTTGAAAGTAGTGTCATATGACATTCTTCTCTGTTTGTCTTCCATTTCGCGACTACGTTCTCTGCAGTTTGTATCCTTTATGCAATAATGTGTCAATGATAAATGTAATCGAGAAATACAGTTATCCACTGTTACGATTTAAAGTCGGTTGATGTCATCAGCGAACTGCTGACTGACTTTGCACTCGAATCCAATGCGCACCCCAATTTTGAATACTACATTTGGCCAAAAACGATGCGCATTAGATTCGCGTAAATACAGTATTAAAAAAAAAGCAGAATTTGATAATTTTTTTCTCTTAGTATTATACAAATTTCTTGTAATAGACATTTATAGAAAGTGTGTCTGTTATTCTTGAAGCTTGGTGGCTCTGTTATTCTTCCGTTCTGAAGTCGATGGTCCTAGGTTCTATCCTAGGGCTGGTCAAGATTGGCTCAACCTTTGATCCTTTCAGTGGACCGATCAAATTGAGTACCAAACATGGTTGGAAGCTAAATATTGTGGGTTTCACGTTAAGCTGACCATCTAATGAGGATTATGCTTCACAACCTAGGTCACTCGGTCATGAAAACATATGGGTACTCTAGGGTTTAACACTCATATAGGCTATCGTGTCACTGAGTTTAGTCTGTTTGTATACTGTTTATAAAAGCAAAAGTTTTGGTGAAGAATAATACTAAAATGAGAACAAATTTACAGATTTGAATCAAATGAAAGAGAAACGGTCTGGTATTAGGGAAAAGCAGATCTTCAATCAGTAAATATTTATTCAAGAGTAAAATATAAGAGGGTAAATGAAGGAGTTTAAAGAAGAGCATGTATACATAAGTAATAAGTACATTATTGAAACATAATGATATACCATTTATTTACATTCAGTAAAACTATTAAAGGTAAGGGTTAACAAATGTACTTTCAAACAAATTTGACTCTCCAACTATAGATAAGGACTCTTACATCAATTTATGTGTTTAATTCTAATTTCTTCCTGATTTTTCCACTTTTGAACATAATGTGATGACAATTCGAAATAAATTAAATATTTGCACAAATATCACCCGAACCACTTACGAAAAATTTAGAATTATGTAATCTGAATAAAAACATCAAAACATTAGTAGTTTTTTTTTTAAACTCTACATTTGTGAAATTAAAATCATACGGAAGAGAAAGTAAAGTTTCATTTTCATTAATTCATCATTTTTTATCGCTATATTGTTTTATGGTAAATATGAAAAATCTTATGAAACTTTCAATTCAATAAATTGGGGAGCATTGCATAAATATTATAATATTAAAAAGAGTCCTCTCTTAAAACAAAGTTTTATCGCGCATAGGTAAATATAAGGGAAATGGTTACCTGTAGAGAAAGGTGTGAAGTACTCGGGCTTAATAACTTTCTTCCCGTCTTCACTTAAGAATCTTTCTGGCCTAAATTCATGCACATCTTTGCCCCAGAGAAATTCGTCATGGTCAGGTGCATAGAAGATAGCCAGCACGTAAGATTTCTTTGGAATGAAATATCCATTCAGTTCAGTGTCTTTTAATGTGCTAAAAATAAAGAGCAATAGCTTACATTTTCAATGAATAAAATTTCAGATGTATATTACTATTTTGATATTTGTTACACGGAATTTAAGAGGTGAATTTTCACAAAAATATAAGATAATTTTATTTTTAGTAATTTGTTGAAATTTTTAGATTTTTGATAAACTTATCAGTATAGATAATCCAGAATGCCTAATTCTGATTTTTTTTGCGATGCCAAGATTATGAATGGTGACTCGCAAGATGACATAAAGCCTATGGTCGTGAAAATGGAATTTTCCACTTAATTTTTATAGGTCTCCATATCTATGACGTAATAAAAACCAGGTAGTCAAATGCATAAAAAATTCAAAAAAAAAAAAAAAAAAAAAAATGCCAAACTCAGAATTTGGCATTGCATTCTGGATTATACGGCATCTGTGCCAACTTATTATTAGATTCAGATGGCAAAGTTAGCTTTATAATTGTTTATTGAGACTACTCAACTTTTAAAAACTTTCTAAAATATGCAATATTATTTTTAAAAATTGTTTTAAAAATACACGAGAGCACTAACTTTAACAAATATAGTATAAGATGCCATTCATAAATTAATAATTTTTTATTGATGATTCCCAAACATAAAAATTATTTTATTTTGAATGACTTTCCTAAAATATGATACCCAGGGATTCTTTTTTTTAAAAAAAAGAATGAAAATTTTATTTAACAACAATTGTTCTATTTTACCTAATAATGGCCTATAAAATCCGAGACATATTTTATTAATCAATGATGGTAAAAAATCTGCTCTTATTTTCTTCTAATTTCCAAGTTCTAATTATTTAGTTGACAAACAGCAAAATATTACTAACACCGTTCACCGTGAATAAGAGTTTCGAGTACAAAAATATTAATATATCTTGGTATTCAAAATTGAAAAAATTTGCCTATTTTTGCCAAATTAAAAAAAAAAAAAAAAGGAAAATTTTTGTTTCGAAATAAAAGTGCAACTTTGTGTTTTCATTTCATAAAAGTAAAATTGTGTGTGTCAACATAATTCATAAAGCGGTGGTCTTGATAAAATATGCATTTCGTGCCTTCCATATTTCTTGGAATTATATACTTTGAGAATCAGGTATATAAATTCAAATATAGACAATAAAATTGAATAATCCTTAACATTTATATAATGGAATAAGTGAAGAATCATAGAAACGCTATAAATAGTCATGTTTCAATTTTAAATGTGTCTAGCATTCATATTCAACTCAAAAGTTTTAGGGCATTAGATCCATCAAGAGAATATTTGAGTAAACGATCCGCGGTGATCCAAGATTCGTCCATTACAAAGAGTTGTAACAGGAATGATACAACTTCTTCTTTTTCTAGTGAGTTGTGCAGTCGCTAAAAAAAGAATTTCAAGTTTATTGCTTTCAGAAAACTTAATGAGGGGAAATAGGAAGATTTTTTCCTATCTCGCACTTATTTGATAAGAAAAACATTAATTTAAAATGTCGCTAAGGATTTATAGATTGGAGCATGGATCACAAAACAAGTTTACTTCTTTGATGATTTCGATTAAGTGTACTCATTGAATTCTAATGTGTTTTATATTGAAAAAAGCAGAAACTTATTAACTGTTTTTCAATGTTGTAAAAATGGAGCATTAATCATTTGGGAATATATTGTGGAATAATCATATATTCATCAATGTTTTTGAAAGCTGTGTAGAAATGAAATATAATTAAAATTTGAGGTGTAGAAATGAAATATAATGAAAATTTGCGGTGAAGAAATGAAATATAATGAAAATTTGAGGTGTAAAAATGAAATATAATGAAAATTTGAGGTGTAGAAATGAAAAATAATGAAAATTTGAGGCGTGAAATGAAATATAAGAGTCCCATATTTGTTCTTTAGGGGTATAGTCGACTTATTTTTTTAATAGCTGCCACATAGATCTCATCAGACCCATCCTGTCAGATTTTAAGACATTAGTCAATTGTTCATGTCCAGAATACTCTAGGGAAAAGCAGTTTTATTTTTAACTAATGCAAATCATCCAGGGCCTGAAAACACCATTGCTGAAAGATTGAAATAAATACCTACAAGGATTCAAATTTTAAATTATCGCGAATATAAACCTAGGAAAAAGTATGAAACATGATAAACAATTTTTATTCCTTGACATTTAATTTTAACGTTTTCGGTGCAAAATATCTATAACGTAACATAATTCAGAGATACCTATTGTATGGTATTAAAAGCACATAGAAAATAAGATATAAGGTTTTAGAAATCAGCATTTTTTCTATCACTCCAGAGTTTATCCCAATAAACAATCAACCATTTTTTTATTTGATACATTTGGCTTTATTCAAGTTTTCTATAACTCTAGAAGAGGTCAAGACATTATTTTCACCCCAATGATAATTTTAATTGCACTCCAAGCACGTTTGATAATTTCAAATCTCTTACTGGATTAGATCTCCTATACACAATTATTTTCTTAAATACATTGATATTTGTCTGCTATAGAAGCACATACTTAGAATAGCTTTATAGAAAACCAATTTTTCGCCAATTCTAGGCTGAGAATCATGGCTTTAAACAATGAAATTTATTTTTTTATTACGTAATAATTGTTTGAATCAACAATTAGTCTGAAACGGAATGATGCTTTTAAAAATAAATGCAGGAATTATTTTTATTATTGCTTTTATAAAGAAATTAAAAAGCATACTGATACAGTTCCCATTGGAAAACAAGGAGGGCATCATCATATTAACTGTATTTTGTTATTAAGAGAAAGAGATGCTTTTGAAAAACAAGCAAATGTTAATTGCCACAGAAAAAAATCACAATCAGATGCAGACATAATTGTTTTAATTCAGTTTGAAACATACGTATAGGTTTTAATAGGCATTTAGTTTTTTGTATCTACATAAGGTTAATGAATACTTATCCAGCAGTGTGTGTGTGAATTAGTTCTATTTCTCTCTCTCTCTCTCTCTCTCCATACATATTTAAAAGAATATTATTATACTTTAAAACTATATTTTTATTTTAATCAAAGCCAAAATTTGCGCGCGTGATACATGCTATACGGTAGTAAAATTTGATTTTTAATATTTTTAATAATTTTCTGATCTCATTGTATGGAAACACACAAAAATATTTTCCCCAACGTTTACATTACTTGTTTTCTTAAAATAAGTATTTAAAACCAAATTTTATTTTAGATATTTTTGTTGACATAAAAATAAAGTCACTAAGCAATGCGATGAGTTATAGTATAATCGAATACAGAAATTTTCAGTAGACAAATAATGCAAGTTACACAAGTATTTCTTTGGACATATAAAGTTACTACATTTTCTTCATTCAGCATGTATTAGATTTGACAAATCAAATACATATTGCTTCCTTTGATTTGTCTATCCTAAATAAATGGCAATGGTTAGTTGGTAATTTATCTGTAAAGAGGGATAGCTTATCTCTTAATTTTTACTTAATCGTTCCTTTGAAGTGCTAATGCTTGTTTCGTAGCAATAGAAGATCTACTTTTTAAATATTCTTCAGTAAATTTGTGTGCTTTTCTTTGAAATAAAGATCTTTGAGTTTTATGTGTCATCTTTTGTCATAGTGTCGTGTAGAAATTAAAGATTTTTCTTTCAAAATAATATACTGTAGCTCAATAATTTCTAAATATCATATCATTTTCATTGCAATCTTTTGAATTTTTCTGACAGATTTTTTATGTATGGCAGAGTAGGAAACATTTTGATTTAAGTATTCTTCAATAGGATAGAAAAAGAAAATGTAACCATATTAATTAAAATTTTCTAATCAAAATCTTTTAAGAATAAAATACTAAAATTCAGGGAATGTTTCGTTCTAATATTCACCTCTTAACTTTTTTTTTACAAATCTTGTTTTCAATTAGTTAAAAGAAAATTTAGTTTAAGTACTTACGATCTCATGATATTAAGAGGAATGATTGTTTTCCACCTCATAACTTCCAAAATAGCAGCTTCTGTATACGGCATTTGAAGATGGTCTTGCCACGTGGGGAATCGATCTCGTCCGAGGACATCATCTATCTCTTGATGAATTTTTGCTTGAACTTCAGGGAAATCAGCAGCCATCAGCAAAGCCCAGTCTACTGTAACTCGGACAGTCTCACTTCCAGCTCCGAATAAAGCTCTAGCTAAATCCAATAAAACCTCTTCTGTTTGTTGAAAAGAAAACATTTCTTGTTACTTTATGTTTTTGAATTAGTTAATATATATATATATATATATGTTATGGATTACCCATTGTTATACATTATTCTTTGTCGTGTTATATATTAGATAAATTTTTATCACTATAATTTATAATAAAATGAATAAGAAAGTTGCATGTTATGATATTCAGAAATTGTTGTTTTAAAAGTCTGTATCTTAATCAGAAGCATAATATCATGTAAGAATCATAGAGATATACGTGGTAGCAAACATAACATAGATGCACAACATTCCCTCAAAATCAAACACTGAAAGATGCAGGACTGGTTACAAATAACGATAATTTATATCACAAAATGATTTTCCGCAAAAATATAAAAATGTTCTGTATAGAATTTTACTGAATTGCAATGTAAAATATCTTACTGCAGGTATTCAAAATCCTGGCTTATTGCTGTAATACACGTCTTTTAAAGTGTCGCTCCCGATGAATATAAAAAAAATCATACGGATTTCATAAAACCTGAAGTAAAGATCATAAGGGGACATATATATATATATGTATGTATATATATATATATCTGGTGAATAACACCCGAGAGTAAATATGTGTAGATATATATCATATATTTGAATTTAGTAATTTATAAATCTAATGGTAACGTAGCCAGGAGTTGAGTGGTAATACAACAATATAAAGAAAAGATAGTTTTCAAAAGTATTTTTTTAAAAGAAGGGTTGTCCATCTTTAGAGTAAATACAATTCTAATCTTGGTTAATTATAAATTCTGTTCTATTTCGTATTGATTGGGCGTTATATATACTATGCTTACATAAAAGTTGAAATGAGTTCTCTGGATTGTTGCTGAAACCGTATAAAGAGCTGTAGAAAATTTTTAAAGTTTGCTATTATTAATTACTGGGGTAAGCAACATTTTTTCAAAGAAAGGTGACATTTCAACAATTTACGGAGTTTAATTTAGAAGAAAATCCTCCTTCACGATGGAGGATTTTTTCATCGTGTAATAGCAGTTTGCTTGTAGCATAAAATCAGCACAGTGATCAAAACAGTGTACCACTCAGTAAAAGACTAAAGTAGAAATCTGAGAGTTGACGCCAAAAAAAGATATCAGTTCACCATGATAGACAAATGGCTTGCATAGCTTTGAGGGACCTATAATGCAACTTCATTTAGACACGTAACATTTTGGTTCCTTGTTGTAGGTCTATCACTGTCAGTTTTCTTGTTTCGTAGCTGTTTTATAAATCATGAATTACAAGAAGGAGTTTCAGCCATCATCTGCGGCAGCATTGAACTCATGAAAACTGAAGCTAGTTTAATGGCAAAAAGTGGTTTTATCTGATGAATTTCCCTTTAATTTGTGACACCATGGTGGTACATTCTTGTTAGACGCTATAGCGGGGAACAATAGTTTCCAAAGTGTATTAGCGAATGTAATAGGGACCGAATAATTAGTGTTACCATCTAAATTATCATGCATAACATGAACGATCTGAATTATTGTGAACGGTGAATTATCTTAACATCAATAAGCTCATCAGAGTAATTTTAAAATCAAGAGTTATCCTTTCAATTCAAGGCATTTCACGAGATATTTTTAATAGGATAATATCCAGGCATATGTAAAGAATATTAAAACCATCTTTTAAAAAGGACACAATCAATGCTTTTCTTGGCTTGCTTAATTGTCGAATTATCTTTTGAACATGCGTAAGATTTTGCATATCTGAGTCTAACTCATGATCTTTAACCTTTATCTTATACAAATAAACTGAAGGCTCATATAGAAAAAAATGAAGCACTTCCCCAGGTAGTTATTCAAAATTTATTTGATTTAATGCCACGTGTCGTAGAGCAGAACTTATGGTTGCTCGTTGTGGCTGCTCCTCGATATGTGCAAGAAAAAATTATATTTAAATTTATGGTAGTAGCATTTGGAAATTTACATTCAATCATTGAATATGATGGTAGACATTCAGCAGACATGAACTACCTAGAAGTTAATGCTTTTAAAAATCTTTATATGTAGTTTTTTTAAAAAAATTTTTGTAAGTGATGAAAACAATCATTCGATTTTAATTTATAAACTTAATAGTATAAATAATAAAAAAGACAATTTAAATTCTTTAATTAATAAGAAAGATCACTTAAAAATTTATATTTATTCTTGAATTTGTTTAAATAGAAATTTCACTAAAAAGTTTATGCTTGGAAATAAATAATGAAAAAAGTTGAAAAATGAGGAATTGTAAAAACTGACATGAGTAAATTTCCCCTGTACATTTTTTTATCTAAGTCTACAACACTTCTTTTACACAAATGCACACATAAGACAAACTTAATTTTTTTTTACTAGCAGTGAGTGAAATTTGATCTTACTTTGAAAACCAGTATTAGGATCATTACTTTTCTTCCGTATTTCTAGCAAATACGCATCAATAAAATCTCGGATATTATTGGGATCTAGAGTTTTTTCATGTTCATCTAATTCTTCCCTACAAGAAATTATTTTAACCTAATTTTAGTTATCCAGTATTATATAAATAGTACAATTATATTAATCACAAGGAAGGATTTTATGTGTAATTGATACAGAGTATAAGAAATGGTACAAGCGTTTTCCCTAATATTTCAATAAGAAACTGTTACAGTGTTGCGTTTTAGCATATTAATGATAAACTCCGCACTAAAAGAAATATTTCAAAAAAGAATTATATATTTATATCGCTTATATGTTATTTGCATTTACAAATTAGATTAGATTTTATTATAATTGTATTGACAAAAATTCTCCATGCAAAAATTTTAAAATGTATTTGTCTATTGTTATACAACACTGATAAGAAATAGTCTCTTCTAGATTCCACTTTGTATAACATTTTTGGCTTCTTTTTTAAAATTTAAATGAAAATGCAAACTGCTGAGTATTAAAATTGCTATATATATGAAGGTGATAGAATATACAGATGAAATTAACAGGAAAAGCTGTTGATATATATAAATAATTAGTTTTTTTTACATGTTCATGTAAAATAGGTTGTAATATCGGCATCTACGATTTATTTAAATAAAGTAATTGTACAAAAAGTTTCCTAATCACAAATTACATTTAAACATTGGTAAAAAGTAATTACTGTCTCTGGTAAGAAGGGTAAATGCTTACCAGCACGTTTATGATTATGATAGGAGTGGAAATGTAGCTTAATGGGGTTGCATTGTAATATTACTGCTCGAGTTAGTTGGAATCCCATGAGGACCTGCCGAATATGGAATCAATGGATTTGGAAGAGTGATATGGAATATCCTGCCAAATCTTTGTATAGTTCAAAATTACTAAAAGACTGACAAGACAGGTGTAACTCAGAGTACCATATATAACTCACATGAACTTAATGGATTGTAAAGCTACGCCACAAACTCAAAATCAAGAAATGATGTTTGTGAGACAATAAATTATTTACATATACAATTAAGCAGTATTTGTTGAAGTATGGACTGTCAGCTTCTGACCATGGTTTCGGCTATCCTTGATACAACGTCACTGATAAAAGTACCATAGTCGGTGTTATAAACGACGAAATTGAATGTAAAAAATGCTTGAAATCGAATTTTCAAAGAAACCCTTTCTTTTGTCTACAGAATCCTGATGGGCACATCCTTGGTTTACAATATTTTGGAAAGAAAAGGTATCAGCATGCATTTTACATCGTTATAATGAATTATTACCATTGGTAATGGTATGAGCTACTGGATATGGAAATCTTTGTCAGCTCTTGCTCACATTAACAGTACTTTAAATAGTGATGATTGTATTTTAAAATGATAAGGCCCGTTTCTGTACTCTTTGAGTTCTTCAAAATGCTACATGTCAGTAAAATTAATACACAATTTCTTGTGACCAGTATGGTACAGGCGTTTATTTAATACAGAAAATAACCAGCTTTTTTTTTTCTCTTGAGCTCACATTAATAAGAAATGTCTTGTTTATGGCTATAGAGTTACTGGTTCGTCGACATATACCAGTCCTGTTGATTGACTCTTGAACGCATTGAGGCTGTATGGACAACTCTATGAGCATATACCATCAAATCTTAATTTATCTGAATGCTTGGTATATGCTGTTATTTTTGCTAGAGATAATTCTGGCTATTTATTTCTCAAGATTTATAATTTTAAATTTCATTAATATTTGATGATTAGTTATATTTAGAATAATGTATTTGTTAAAAAAATTATCATTTTGTTATTAGCTGTGTTATTCTTTATATAACGGTTTTAATATTAAAGGTCCATAATATCATGATGTAATATATGGAAGTCTAATTGTGTTTCCTTAAGAGTCAGTATTTAAAATTTGTGACAACTAGTGCTCTGGAAATAGAATAGTACTAACACTTCAATTTTTTTTAATGATTATCAGTCAGCAAATGGAAAAGTGCCCTATTGAGTCATAAATATTTTTGTTATCTCACCAGCGCAGTAAAAAAATGACCAAATTTTAAGCATAAAATACTTTTCCCAATATTAATTACACAATTCAAATATTTGACATAATTAGAGTAACAAATAAAAATCTAATCAAAATTATTAATGTTTGTACAGTGTATGCTTTCATACCGATGATAAATTAAAAGAATTCTGTCGCATTTTCTAGTAAATGGTTGAATTTTCTTCACACTATGTGTTTTCATAAAATATTATCTAAAGCACATTCAGATCAATTGGCAGCTTCTATGTATTTTCATATAATACATAATGACATTATGTATCTGGTGTGCATACAAGATTTATTTAATCCTGTAATATTAACAAATCAGTTTATGATTTAATGAAAATATTAAAAAATACTTTGGATATGTTAGTTGTGTGTTACTTCAATGAAAAGTCAATAAGCCCCCTCAAAGTCCTGTCTAACAGCCTCACTGTGGCGAGGGGGTGGACCCTGGATGGAATGGTCAAAATACGTCTGGAGTAGATTCCTGGTAGGGCCATCAAAGACGTGAAGGCCATGCCACTTTATCCAGCTAATGTTAGGCAGGTGAAAGAGCAAAGTAGGACTTCTGCTTTTCTTAGATGCTCAGGGTATCTACTACCTACAGAAGCCGCCCCCCTTTCTCTTTCATGTTCATGATGACTTTTATACAGCCCAGGAGCTGTTCTCGATTCTTTGAAGGCGAAGTATGCATGGACCCGGTCTGATTCAGACCAGGGGATAAGAAAGAAGAGGAAGAAAAGTCAATGAGATTTTTAAAGCTATACTGGAGAATTTTTCTCTTAGTTCAAGTTTCTTCAATTCGTGTTAGGAAATTTGTGAAAGTTCTGAAGTGGTATTCAATTACATCAGAAAGAATTTTGAACTTTAGATGTTTTCTTGGCTTTTATATGTAAAACACATTTGATTATTATTACTTTTTACGATGTCAAACAAACAGGCATTAACAGTTCACCAAGTTACTTTTAACAGCTACTAAGCAATCTATCAAACGTGATTATACGTCTGCAGTATGAATTTACACATCTCAATCTTTGTTAGAATAAGTGTTATATAATATAATTTAAAGATATGTTATAAAATTAAATCATATGTTAATTAATAAAATTAAGTTTTGAAATTTAAATCTAATGAAGTTAACGTCAACGCATTTATGTAATTTAGATAAAAATACAGGTTGGAAGTCAGTTTATTGTTGAATCCAGTGTAATAATTTTCATATCTTTTCATGAATGCATTTTATAAATTATGTTATAATGAGTGGATTTAAAAATAATCTATTTTATTTAAGTATGAATTCCAAAATAATTTTGATTAGTTTTCCTCTGTTTAGAGATAGAGCGTGAAAAAGGTAAACTGTTTTGTATTTAATTATTTAGAATAGTAATGGGAATTTTGTATTATACACGGAGGAATATATAAGGATTTTTTATATAAAGAATATATAAGCACCTTTTTTTTAAAAAAAATTCTTTTCTAAGCTAATATTGAAAACATGTTTCACGTCTTCATTAAAGCCATAGTAATTAAAGCGAAACGAACTACAGTTATTCATAATGTACATGAATATTAATAAATATTGCTATAATATAGATAAAAAACTATTAAGAGTAATTAAGAGTAGTTTCTTCGCATGTTGACATAAAGGGGGATGAAATGGCAGACGTTCTGAAGAAGGAGATTTCGGAAAACCATTACCATCTACCAATTCACAGACATATCTTGAACTGCATCCTATTAGAAGACATCTGACAGGCAAATTTGGCTTGTTTCCCCGAGTCATCCTTGGTATCTAACAGGTTGCCCTGGAAGATCCCTTGCTTTTGATTGTGATAAATATGTTCAGACAACACTTTCTCGATTCTTCAAAGGACACCTGAAAAGACTTACATTCGAGAGAGGTCTCAAAGTACACCCGAATTGTTCTAAATGTCAAAATGAACCGGCATCACCGGCAAATATCCCAAGTGCCTGGGGTTGTCTTTTGAGGACCTATATAGGTTTCTTACGTTTGTCTTCGACTTTCTGAAAGTAAATACACTCGTGGATCTCGTCTAGTATATTCCTAAAGATGGAGATTAGAAAGAAGTAGAAGAAG
This sequence comes from Latrodectus elegans, assembly GCA_030067965.1. Classification (NCBI taxonomy): domain Eukaryota; kingdom Metazoa; phylum Arthropoda; class Arachnida; order Araneae; family Theridiidae; genus Latrodectus; species Latrodectus elegans. The sequence goes on along the minus strand of CM057811.1, from coordinate 40,629,315 downwards.
AAGAAATGTAAAATATTATGATAAATGGTAAATCCTCTTTTTGATTTCAATGTGTTTCATAAAGGTTTATTACTCTAACTATGTTCTATTACCTCACAGATTTGCTAATAATTCTGATTTGTTTAATTTAGTGAAACAGATTTATTTCACGAAATGTGCCAGTCACCATTTGTAATTCATACCTGATAAATCCTTTGACTTCATGAAGAGCGCTGACGAGTTTGCCATTACTTCCTAACTTGAAAAAATCCATAAAGGATCTGATGTAAGGAAAAAATATTTGCCACCCCACTGCCCCAGCTCGAAGACCAACATCACTAAGGAGTTTGTCCAATCTAGCCCTTCTTGGATCGTTATATTTCATTCGTTTTCCAAATAGCAGAGATGCGACGTTATTCGATGCACTTGGCGCTAGAAAGTCCGACACCTTAATAGGAGAATCTTTGTTTTTCTCTAATCGTTCTAATAGTTCGAGTATTTCATCCTAAATTAAATAAAATAATGAAAAGTTTTTGAATTTTACGTTAAAAAATACTTTTTTTATTGAAAATTAATTTAAATGCAATTTATTATTTGATGTAATTATTACGTAGTTTATTATTTTTATGTAATTTATTATAAAAGTGTATTTTGAAAAATAATATTTTTTTTTATTCAAAAAAGTCTGGAAATTTTTTTTATTTTATAAACATTTAAGACAAAAGTTTAATTTATAATTCTCTGGAAATTATTATATTTCTATATGTTAAATTATTCCCTTGCATTACTTTTATTATTAATAATCCACTGAATTTTTGACTATATATTTTAAACTTAATGGCACACTGTTTTTTGTTCAGTATGTGGAAAACTTTAAATATCTAGTTTTCAAATCAAGTTTAGACATGAATATATTGATGTATTCGAGGTAGGCCATGAAAGTGAAGAATTTAAAGGAATAATTATTCCTAAATTTAGTGACAACCATGACTTACTTTTATGTGCTCTTCCATTCGAGATTTCCCGAAGCCCAAGTCTCTAAGTGCATGAAGTGAAAACCGCCTTTGCTCTTTCCATGGTAAACCTAAAAATGCACCAGTACCTGCATAAAGAAAAATAAAAGACTATTTTGAAATTTCTTGATATTTTTATTGTAAAATGTATTTAAATGACATTCAGTAGTAGTCGATTCTGTTGTTGTTCTTGTGTGCCAGCTAAGCTAGCAAATTGGGGTGCGCTGCTCCATTTTCCCAACTGAACCGTATTTGGTGTGGAGTCCGATTTCTTCAGTACACACACATGCCATAGGGATGCGTTTATAGGGAAGGCAACAATTCACACTTCATTCACACACAAGAAAAGGACAAAGACAGGATATATATATAAAGAGAGAAAGTACATCCGTGCCTGAGCCGGGATTCGAACCCAGGGCCTCCCTATCCGTAGTCAGGCACGCTGACCACTAGATAAGTTGGCAGGCAGTCGATTCTGTTGAAATACAATTTTGTATTTAAAAAACATTCAATCAACAATATACATGTAACTTTAACAAGTTTAATTTATTACTGACAAGGATTTTAATATTTAACACATTAATATTCATCAAAAAAATTGACATTTATGATCATTGAAAAAATAAATGCAAGAATAATTTTAGAAATATTTTTAAAAATCACAAAGTATTTATAATAATGTTAAAATACTTGAAATAGAGGTAAATTGAGATTAAAACGTTAATTAAAACATGTGTTGAGCTAGTTTACTTATTTTACATTATAATGAAAAGCTTGAATAAAAGTAAAATTTGTTTCATAGTTTTTTTTTTTTTTTTTTTTTTTTTTTTTAACAATTAAATGAAATAGTACTTACGTATGGTTGTTTTGGTGAGTTCAAAAGGTAAATCCTCGGGCCTTCCCATGAAGGCGTCATCAGCGAAAGCCTCCTTTATGCTTTTAAAGTCACATAGAATTACGACATCTCGACAGCCAAGTCGTACTCTGAATGTAACATTGAGGATAATTTTATAACCGTAGCTTTTTATACTATAATTTGTTAAAGTTATGAAATACAAATCATAGGAAAAATGTGGTTTTAAAATATACAAACAAATGGGCGTTGGTTATTTGTTTATACGTTTAAAGAACTTCTTCAGATTGCGTCTAAAAACCGTTGTGTTGTAGATGACTAAGACCATCATATTAATGGTTTTCTCGCTAATTTTGGATACCTTATGTTGACGGGTTATTTGCTTTGAAAGTAAATGACTTCTTCAGATTGTGTCTGAAAGTTACCTTCAAGTTTATGCTTATTAAATGTAACTTGTTAAGTATGCATTTATCAAAGGCCCTAGTTATTTGCTTTATAGATTAAAGAATGTCTTAATCCACATTATTTGCTTGATGCAGACGCATTAAGCAGATTATTTGCTTAATGTGTCTGTATCAAGCAAATAATGTGGATTAAGACAATCACTCATCTATATTTATATCTAGGCAGATTATTTGCTTAATGTGTCTGCATCAAGCAAATAATGCGGATTAAGACAATCACTAATCTATATTTATATCTATGCAGATTATTTGCTTAATGTGTCTGCATCAAGCAAATAATGCGGATTAAGACAATCACTAATCTATATTTATATCTATGCAGATTATTTGCTTAATGTGTCTGCATCAAGCAAATAATGCGGATTAAGACAATCACTAATCTATATTTATATCTATGCAGATTATTTGCTTAATGTGTCTGCATCAAGCAAATAATGCGGATTAAGACAATCACTAATCTATATTTATATCTATGCAGATTATTTGCTTAATGTGTCTGCATCAAGCAAATAATGCGGATTAAGACAATCACTAATCTATATTTATATCTATGCAGATTATTTGCTTAATGTGTCTGCATCAAGCAAATAATGCGGATTAAGACAATCACTAATCTATATTTATATCTATGCAGATTATTTGCTTAATGTGTCTGTATCAAGCAAATAATGCGGATTAAGACAATCACTAATCTATATTTATATCTATGCAGATTATTTGCTTAATGTGTCTGCATCAAGCAAATAATGCGGATTAAGACAATCACTAATCTATATTTATATCTATGCAGATTATTTGCTTAATGTGTCTGCATCAAGCAAATAATGCGGATTAAGACAATCACTAATCTATATTTATATCTATGCAGATTATTTGCTTAATGTGTCTGCATCAAGCAAATAATGCGGATTAAGACAATCACTAATCTATATTTATATCTATGCAGATTATTTGCTTAATGTGTCTGCATCAAGCAAATAATGCGGATTAAGACAATCACTAATCTATATTTATATCTATGCAGATTATTTTCTTAATGTGTCTGCATCAAGCAAATAATGCGGATTAAGACAATCACTAATCTATATTTATATCTATGCAGATTATTTGCTTAATGTGTCTGCATCAAGCAAATAATGCGGATTAAGACAATCACTAATCTATATTTATATCTATGCAGATTATTTGCTTAATGTGTCTGCATCAAGCAAATAATGCGGATTAAGACAATCACTAATCTATATTTATATCTATGCAGATTATTTGCTTAATGTGTCTACAATCCGTCTTCAGGTTCTATCTTACTCATTTAAAATAGATCATTGCCGATAGCTGGAAGGGCTAGATTATAATTTTTTTGTACTTAAAGACAGCGTAACTAATATTGAAATTTACCAACTGTCATTGTGTGATTGGAGATATTCTTGTTATTTTCTGTATTTCTTTTAAGTACTAAAATGTATACATTTTGTAAGTGGAATGCTTGTATCAGACTGGCCTTGAAAATATTTCTTTGTGATTTTAATGTATATATTTTTTAGTGTTTGATATTTTTAACAATTTCAGATCAGAAAAAATTAAGCAGCCCTACCAAAATATTTGGAGTGACAAATACTGAGCTAAAGTAATTACAAATATTTGACTTTAGGAAATGCAAATGTTATTCAAATATATGACTTATATTATTGAATGAATGAATTATATTTTATAAAATGAACCTAATATTATTAACTTATTTGATTTTGCCTATGTTTGTTTTTATTATGCAAGCAAGATCAATAAAAGTATTAGATGAAACAAAACAGTTTGTGCCCAACAGTAAAAAAACAAAATGATAATTTTTTTCATGAATCTATACCAGAATTAAAAATTTTAATTATTTTAAAATTAAAAGAATTTCGAATAAAAAAATTCGAAATTCTTTTAATTATTCTTAATAATAAATTTATTACAAAATATGCTTATCAAAAAAGCTACATAAATTTATTAAGAGTAAAACAAATTCAAATTACAGTTTATAATAAATACAATTATGCGCTTATTTTCTTCATTTAACTGTATAAAAATGTATTTGTCTAAGATAAAAATAATTCAAATACTCGTATATTCAAATCATTTAGATAATTTTTTTATTTCTATAATAACAAAGATAATAGTTCAAAAAGGAATTTTTCAGAAAGCCTATAATTCATTTATTGAGGAAATACGTCTAATTCACATTTAATTCAAATAAAAACAATATATATATATATATATATATATATATATATATATATATATATATATATATATATATATATATATATATATATATATATATATATATATATATATATATATATATATATATATATATATATATATATATATATATATATGTATATATATATATATATATAACACTTAACACTTCATATATATTTTTAGAATGTTGGAGTCTCAATATAAGCATATATAACATTCAATATTCATATTTAGTGCATTTGCCTTTTACTATCAAATGAAAGGAAGTTATTGCATTTTAAATCAGTGAATTGTTTTGTTCTAATGGAATAAAAGAGGAGATTTTTCTATTGTAATATCACTAAAATTAAATGCGCATATTAACACTAGAAAATAGAACTCTTTGTGAGTGAAGTATATATAAATTTCACACACAGAATATACTTTGCAGTGAAAATTATGAAGAATAGTGCTGTTAATTTTAGGAAGACTTTTTTGGTGTAAATGCAGATCTTTTTAAATTATTATATTTTGATTAGCAAAAAAATATTGAAACAATCAGATAATAGTTTGATTCATTAAAATTATAGAAAGTGCAAATACCCATAAATAAATTTTAATTATATTTGGTTTAGGATTCTTTGAAAATTGCTTACCAGATATTAAAGTAAATGAAGAAATGCTTGTGAAAATATAAGGATGCAAATCTTAACTTAATTTCTTACTCCCAAATATCGAAATAAAAAAAAATTCTTATAAGAACTAAATCGATCATCTTGAAGTCATTTGTATACTACATTTTGATCTTAGCCAAAAGGCCGAGAAACGATATGAAGTCATTTGTGACAGTTTCCTTATACGAAATATGCAAATGAGGAATTTTTCAAAGTCAATGTGAACATTAAAGTGGTCATAGCACACTTTTCGATTGCATAGCTTGAATGATGAGAAATTAGCAACAGTTGCAGAAGTTTCATCTTCTTGTTGTTGTTGCTTATGACACTTGGACAAACCAAGCGCGCTATGCCTTGATGCGAATTAAAGTCATTAGGGAGCGTCTTTCGTTTTAATCAGAGGACAATGAAGGTGAAAGTAAGTATTTGCTCTTTAAATCCTCCAATATATGGCACCACCAGATGATCCACTCCCTCAATTTTGACATTGATGTAAAAGGGGAGGAAATTTTCTCCAGACCATTGTACCCATGGTAACTATTCAATGACCGACCACAGGACTTTCGTTTCCACAGATTTAACGAGCACGTATATCTCATGCACTCGATGGGTCTTTGGCGGCATTGGGAATCGAACCACGCTCTTCCGGATGGAAGACGGATACCCTAACCGTTAGGCTACCACGGCCCGCAGTTTCATTTTTCTAGATTGCCTTAGTGACACAACGAAGAGACTCCCTTCGAGATACGATGACATTGTTGAAGACCTTTTAGCCAACTGGACGACTTTGACCATGGTCGCATTGTCAGAATGCATGGACTCAATATACAAACGGACCATCGGCCTATTATTCATTTTGCCTATTGAGTTTGTCACTTACACCATATTGATATAAGTATACAGAGAATGCAGTATTTGTTGCCCAGTAGGAGGAGTTGCTTCTTATTACATCAGATTGCATCGAGTAATTTTGGGAGCACCTTTAATGGCACAACAATATGTTTATTCCATCGTACGACCAAAGGTCCTTCATAGATCATTATTCTTAGGTACATTTAGTACAAGATTATAGGCATCATACTTCCTGTTTGCTGCCTCAACGTAGTGAATATTCTTTCTTGAAAAGAAAGATCAACAGAAATGTATTAATAAAAACCTCTGAGATGTTGGTGATAGTCAGATTCAGACATCACATAATTTCACAGATTTGACACAACATTTGATAAATATTAGAATGTTTTGAATGATGATATCAGGACTCTTTACCTAAATGTAAATGAGCATGCATTGTTGCAAAGTACGATTTCACCATATTCAAAGAGCAGTATTTTGCTGCAAATGAATTCCATGGCCTTGAAGATTTAATTATTTAATTATCTGCGTTTAGGTTGCTTTATTTATTTTGAGAAAAACATTATTTTATTTTAAGAAAAACAGCTTCTATCTTTAAGGTATTTTATATTTTTTATCACAATAATTTGTATTTAATAACAATAATAAATTAATTTATAGCAAAATATAATTGGGAATGCGGTTTAAAGATATCGTACATTCAACCGAAAATCTTGTTTAAAATTTAATTAACCAATTATCTAATTAACCAATAATTATGAAGACAAATCATCGGAAATTCAAAAATACAGTCAAAAGATGAAAGTTAAAGTATATAAATGTTGATATATAGTTTTTTCATTTATTTCGTTTGGATAAATGAGAAAATATAATTTTTTTTATTTAATTACTCAATATTATAAAACAAATATGTAAGATTTTTTGAGATTTTTTAAAGTAAAAAAATTCGGAAAAATGTGTTAAATCTAAACAATTGAAGAAACTTTCTGCAATTTTGTCTTATAAATTTCGTTTAAAAAGCAATTTTGATTGAACTAAAATTTTTTCATTTCATATATTTAAGATCATAAATTTGTCAAAATACTATTTTTGCTATTTATTTCGAATTTTTCTACGTTTAAATAATTATAATATTAATTGCTTTTATTATATTTAGACGTAAATTTGCATATTTGTGAATTTTTATTAAATTAAAGATAAAAATCAAGTAAGAATAATTAATAATATTAGTGAAATAAGAATAATAACTAATAAGTTTAACAATTAAAAAGCATATATATTTTTATGTAAAATTGGCAAATTATATAAATAACTAAAAAATAAATTAATTAACTAATTAATTTTTTTAACAATTGTTAAATAATGATTCCAATTTAACACATTTCATTAAATGTGATAACTCCTAATAAATATATCAAATTTAATATTTGTTCCCAAATTAAAATTCATTTGTTTGATTAATATAATTTGCCCAATGATTAAAGTCTTTGTGAAATTTCACAAAATAAATAAACAAATTTTAGAAATATTAAGAGAAAAATTTTATTTTAAAAGATGTTGTTATTTTATTTAAAAAAATTCAAATTGTATTTCAAAGTAAAATTAGGGCCCAAGCAGAATGATGATAATAAAATATACTGAATAAATTTCGCATTTATTTCGTCAGACTATAATTAAAGAACTTTATCATTCTGGTTTATCTTTAACCTTGGAATGTTTACACTTGATTATAGTTAGATAAGCCATTTCATAAAAACATTTATCAAATAAATGATGCAAGAAAATTGTATTGTTAATAACAAAAGATCTTTCATTTTGACTTGTTCTAACCAAGAACTGGAGCTGATTATAATACAACTAATCATACAAATCTAATTAGAGGCGCGGAATATATGTTTAGAGTATTGACCCCAAAATATGTACCGAGCTGGCAGCCGAATGGTTAGCGCTCTTGCCTTCGGTTCAACAGTTCGTGGGTTCGAATCCAACCTTGGGCATGGAAGTTTGTAGTGGTTCGGAATCCACTTTAAATCGTAGATCCTGGTCTAATTAGCCCCCGTGTGCAAAAATTGACCTTTGAGCAACAAACAATCCAATCCAAAATATGTGCTAAATACTCCTGTATTCATGCGGGACATTTGTCATGATTATGAATACTGCTTTTCATAAACATGTTCTAAATTTAAATTAAAGTTTTTAATGTCCTTTAAAAGGAATATAAAGAGTATGAAATTTTTAATTTATTATTCTAAAAATAAATAAATAAATGAATGAATACGGAAAATTTGGTGCTATGCCAAAACATTTCAGTAGTCAAATTTTATTCACAGTAATTAAGGGTTAGTGAAAAAATTATTTTTAATTTGTGAAATCGGTAATAATATAGTTAAAACGGAATTATTTTAATTGTATTATTAAAAATTTACTTTATTTAAAATTCTTTTATAATTTTAACTCTTTGGGAAATTAATGAAACGAGCTCTATTAAAAATATAAGTTTTAATGCAATATTTCTGAATTTTATAATAAATACAACAACAGAGTTTTCTATCTATTCTGACTCAATTGATTCTTTGTATTTAGGATTTTATTTAATCGTATATTTAATATTATATATTACAATAAAATAAAAGTATAACATTTAAATATTGTATTCAAAAGAAGACTTCTATCGTTTAATACCTTCTTGCAAGGCAAAATAAAAAATTTTGAGTTGAAATTTTCTATTGAAAGTACAAAAAGTTTGCAATAAAACATTGAGCAATTCTTAAATTTTCTTTTGACAATCCGCTTATATTTTTTTGAAACAATTCTTCCATCTCAAAAAGGTGTGAAGTATTTCATATAAAAATTTAATTAAAGTACTTAAATTAATCACATTAAAATTTCAATAAGTAATATAATTAAATATTATATAAATATATATATTGTTATTTAATAAATTATATAAGGTTGAGCTTGTGACCATAAAAATTTAGATTTAATTTCAACACTTTAAAATGCACGACGAATTTAACAAAATGTTAAACAATTTTATTTTATTTTTATGGTGAAAGCATATTTGCATAGATAATAACGAAATACTATACTAATAGTAATACATAACTGAGAATTATCTTCTTCAATGATATGTAAGTTTGAAATTTTATAAAAATTAATCTTTGTTGTAGATCATTATGAAATAATTTGTGCTTAACAATAACCATTTTTAATGATTGAAAATTTTTTTATAAGTTTATCATAAAAAAATATTGAATGGAAAACTTTATTAACGATTAATCAATTTATCACAAAATATTGAATTCATAAATGAAACATTTTGTTTTATTTTACAGATTACCTTATCATTTTTATATTTTATAATTTAAATTTAAAAAAATTCTTCCGACTCCTTAACTAGAATTCCTTGTATTAATCAAAAAGAATATGTATTACAGTATATAATCAAATATAATGAAATATATATATCAAATATAGTCAAATATAATGTGACAAATTAAAATAAGTTAAATTAACTTAATCCCATTCCGGCTATTGTATTTTCTTACTTGCTATTTGTTTTAAAAATGCATTTTTCAGCTCGTTAGTCAAAATTGCATTAAAAAATAAAACGTCTTTCTCATAATCCAATAGAAAATTCACCGAAAATTGATGCAGAAAAATAAAACTTACTTATACACTGGACCATATTTTTGAGCTAGTTTTGTGAATTTAACAAAAGGTTTCTTTGTTAAGAAAGGTAAATATCCAAGAATTGGTAATCCAGTCGGACCTGGTAAGGGATTTTTTATTTTCTCTTTTTGAAATAGCCATGTGAAGAGAAGAATAATAAGGACAGCAATAATCACTAGAGATATTGTAGCCATCGTGTTGCACAGAGCGCTGTTATATTCCATCTGGAATTTAATCTTTTTGTTTTGTTCTTGAAATTTCCGTCTGTTATACAACTTGATTTTTATCGTCAGTTATCAGAAAATTGCACGAACAATGAGATAGGAGATTTTCAAGCTTTGAAAATAGGAACATTATAAACGACTTTTTACAACCAATGCAAAATAATCATTTGCCTTTTATAAGAGTTTTTATACATTTTTATTTTTAAATCTAATTTTTTATATTTTTAGATTCATATTAGCAAATTTTTTAAATATAAGAACTGCTAAATTTTGATTATAATGAAAATTATTAACTTTTAATAAAAAAAATGAAAAAATAACGGCCTTTTGTACTAATGCTCAAAATTTATAAAGCATATTATATACCTATGTGTTTAATTTGCATTCCTCTATTTTTTTTCATTTTTCTATCTATTATGTCTGGTTGTATTTGGTGAATTATCGTATTATGAATATTCATTTATTTTCGGTAGTAAATAAATGGGTGTTTTCTTAGATCTATAGTAAAATTATAGTATGTAAAGCTTGTGATTGCTCACTTGATGGGTGGTATGAGAAATTAAGTTATGAAATTTGGAAATTATGTGTTCGGTAGAAGAATTAAGCTATGTTTATTAATGTTTGGTTCATTATTCTTGAACTTTTTAATAAAAAAAGAAGCTTGCTTAAATTACGATTTAAGTATTTTTTTTATGATTTGCATGCCTTATTTAACATTTATTCTTTTAAAAAGTAAATTTTATTTAACAGCGTGTAACAAACTTTATACTTGTAATTTTTTATTGAGGATATTTGTTTCGATATATCGAAATCTGACAAGAACAAGCACTAGCTGGATTAAAAAAATTGAAAAATATTTGCATTTTTTCCTTATAAAATGTTTTTATAAATATGTCAAAGAAGTTTATTTCTTCTAGTTTTTGCATTTGTATCAATATAAAATTCTATAAAACTTTAGAATATCCTAATTTATAAAAACTGTTGTTGCTGTTACTTACAACAAGCCAAGTTCGCTATTCCGTTGGCTTTGCGAATTTAAGTCAGAAGGGTACGTCTTTCGCTTCACCATACCACCATAAAAATGAAAGTACGACTTTGCTTAAATTTCCTTTATTAGCTGGCACCACCAATGAATCCATTTTCTCAATTTCGACATTGATCTGACGGGGAGGAAATTTTCACCAGACCATTACACTCATGGTAACTGCTCAACGACCGACCACAGGACTTTTGATTCCACAGATTTAACGAGCACGTATATGATGTACTCAGCGGGAATGGGAATCGAACCCCACCCTTCTAGATGCATGGGCGATGCCCTAACCATTAGGCTACCACGAACACTTATAAAAAACTGCATGACACTTATAAAAACTGCGGATGGAACTGCTATATAAAAACACTAATTCTTTGATCTTGTATCTAAAAATCTGTAATAAAAAGTACCTAAGACAAAAAAAATATCACATGTTAGAGTTAAATTTTTTTACCTATGCTTTGTTTGTTACTGAAACATGTTTACCTCATAAAGCACAAGAAAGCATTTATATTCCAATTTTTCAAAATAAATTTCAGCTGTTAAGAAATTATTTTGGCTATAATACAGAAAAACTTGTTCCTTACTAAAGAACAGTAACTGGGTGTTAAGTAGAAAAACACAATTAAATATTTTATTTTTGTTAATTAAATTATCACAATTACAACTATTTTTAGTATTTAACTATTTACAGAAAATTTTTTTAATATTCCAAAATGAATCTATCCCATAAATCCCATAAATATCTTTAGCGATAATTTTTCCTTCACTTTAAGCCCACTACACTCTTATTAAGATGAATTAAATACTAGTGAGTCTTTCAAAATATTGGATACTTCATCCACATTTGTAATGTAAGTATCACAGTTGGATGATGAGATTTTATTTATATAATAAATAACAAATAAAATTAGAAACACGTTATACACGTGTTTTAAATCTTAATTAATGTTTTCCCCGAAATAAGATAATCATTTAAAAATTATTTAATCTAGTGGATCGAATAATGTATTTTTCCTAAATCATTTGGAAGAAAAATATTTTTACATGCATCACTTCAATTTTAAATTATGTTTTTTAGAAGGAGAAAAACGTGAGAAGTTTCTTGATTTTAGATCAAATTTACTAAAATACTTTAACTAAGAAACAATTCAAAAGAGCAATTAAGAACTAAATTCATAAAATTATTGCCTAATTGGTTATTTACGTCATTGCAAATTAAGGGAATACAAAGCATCATATTTTCTTTTATGTTTTATTTCTAAGCGTCCAATCTTTTCAAGCGAGCATTTTATCATATAGTTGTGATCACTATTTGTAAACAAGTATCAAAAACAAGTGTTATCTTTCCTCCATAAGTAACATTTTTGTCCTGAAGCAAAATTTCTGAAATTATTTATTATTATAGCTTTCTATATCGTGAAATATTTAACCAAGTTAATTTATTACTTCAGCAAATTTTTATACCAAAATATTAAAAAAAAATAACTGTGAACTCTTGAATAATTCATTTATGTAACTTTATGTATTCATTGCAATGAATGACCCTTCATATTATTATACTTATAAAAGAGAGAAATTATATTTAAAATTTAGATTTTGTTATTTTTTGCAAATTAGAAATTTTTGAGACAATGAAAATTTAGCAAAATTTTAGGTTGAAAATCGGGCATTAAAAAGAATCATAATAATATGACTATTTATTTGTTTCTAAAACTGAAAACGATCAAAATTAGAATTTATATATTTTAACTTTTATAGCTTCTATTAGATTTAAAGAAGCTTTATTTATTTGGCATCCTTTAAAATTTGAAGAAATTCATCTTAACTATTAAAAATATTTTTATTAACAGTTTTTACAAATATAAATAAACTAATAGGAGGAATATAAAAGTGAAACTATGAATATTTCAACGTAATTCCAAGCAAATATCTTGTCTCTCTGGTTGAAGACCAATTCCAAGTATGCCTTCAAAATTCGCTCTTTTTCCAGGGGGCATGGATACCTTAAACTTCTGCAAGATGGCTGTGAAGTAAAGGAAAATCTCAATTTCTGCAAGTGTTTTTCCTGGGCATTGCCTTTTTCCTGTAGAATAAATTATCAATTATTTCTTGAGAGTTAAAATATAATTATGAATTTGAGGGCGTTTAAATCATAATTCTTTTAAGGAGTGAGTTACCTAAAATTTTATCTAATAATAAGAATTTTAAATTTGAAAAAAAAAATTTGAAAGCAATTAATAAGAATAATCTTATGAAGTTGATTGTAAATATAATCTAAAACATTTTTGTTATTGAATCTAATCTATTTTGCAATATTGGAGTGATACGAGTAATTTTATACTAATATATTTATCACAGTATATAATTCGCTTTTAATATCTCTTATTCCTAACTATTTTCTACACTCATTATACAAAAACATTAGAGAGTATTAAAGAAGAATTTGAGATCTTAAATAAGAAAATAGAGGATTATAAGGAATAAAATAATTTGCAACTAACTTTACTTTAAAAAAATGAAAGCTAATATTATCGCGCGCACGAAAAATACACAAATTTAATAAAATAGGTGTCCGAATGCATGGAGTCAATAATTACATCTCACTAATATCTTTCAAAACACAGTAACTTTTGTAAACCATTTATTTTCTAGGTAAACTATTATTTTCATTTATAAAGAGTCTTAATTGTAAATTGATGTGTTACGATTATATAATTATTTTATGTAGCTTTATTTTAATTATGTAAATATAAAATAATTTCTACTTAGTTGTATCTAAGAAAAATATTAGAAATTTAAAAATTTTTCCAAAATCATCTCGATGTGACACTTTGAGAATACTAACACGTGATAATAAAAGTAATTTTCTGATTCATTTGTTGATCACATTTGAATCCCCCTTAAATTATGCATATAAGACAAATAATTTTTTATAGTAATTAATGGATAGTAAAAAACCAAATAAAAGTAATTTTTAACAAAGTATATAATTTGTTAAAAGTAATTTTTAACAAAGTATATAATTTGTAATTGCAATTTTTTGAAACGATGTTAGTAAGAATTCCAAACTGAGCGGGAACAAAGAATCATGTTAGTTTATTATCTTTATCAAAATTATTTAAATTGAATTATGGGTTAATATGTGAAGTTAAAATAAACTCTGTAAAAGATATAGAACAAGAGCTTTGAATTTTATTATTTTTTATTTATTTATTATTTTGAAAATAAATAACATCAACAAACTGAATAGTATCTTAGAAATTCGTGAAAATATAACTATAAACAATTGGACAATATATGTCTTAGTAATTTTTTTTTTGTAATCTTTGCTAAAAATAACAAATAATTAATCACAAGATGTCTGAAATTCATGATTAAAATATGTTCGTTTCAGTTGACATGAAAAATTTATTAACTTCTTTGCATTTTAGGAGTAATTTTTTAATTGTTATGTTTCAAAGAACTGTGTATGCCAATAATACTGATATAATTATGTTGAAATATTAACTATATGCTTTCCTGAATTTCATTAGATTTAAAATGATAAGTTAGTTTTCTTTAATCTTGAAAAGTTTGAGTTCTGTAAAATCAAACTTGATCATTAAAAAAATTAAAATCTTAATCAAAAATTAATTAAATGATTTAACTGCGCTCAATCATACATGAAATGTACGATAGTCTAATGTATGATCTATGATTTCATGTGATGTTCATGAAATGTATGATTGTTTGCAGAGAAAATATAGAATGAGATGTTTTTATTGTGTCTGAGAAGTAAAAAAAGGTAATCAGACCATCATGCAAAACAGTATTAATAGGTAATTCAGTTAAAAAGTTTTGTTTACTTATGATAATTGCCCTTTTACTTTTAAAAATAATAATAAATTGTTATTGTAGATTTTTCCTTAGAAGGTATGACTATGGATTCAAAAATAAAAATAGTTCAAAAATTATCTATTAATATGGGTGTCCATTCTTTGCTTTATGTTTTTGAGCCATTTCTTTTGCTCTTTTTAGAGGAAAATCAATTAATACTACAAAAATATCTTATATTTTGTATTAAAATCAATACTTTTTACAGTAATTATTTGTTTTAGATGTTCAAAACTTTTCTCATTATAAATATCTGTAGTCTTGCTGCTTACGGCTGAAAATATGAAGGCAATGCAACATGCTACATGTATGACAAAATACCCATAAAGTGCAGATGACATTTGTATTTTAAAAGAGCGAACGGTGCACAAAAAGGGGTAAAAGGCGATAGAAAAATATTAATGATTGACTTTTCTAAAGAAAATTAACTTAGTTTTTTACTATTCTTCTAGAATACTTCGAGTTTTTAAGAAAGAGTATAAAAATTGGAAAGGATAAAAAAATTATTTGATTTTTTTCATATTATATCTAAATTGCTAATAATAATAATAAAAATAAAATTGATTATACTTAAAAACGATTGCCTTATTATATTTTTATTTTGATTAATAATTCAATTTGTGATCTTAAGTTTAGATAAAAATTTCCATAGCAATGCTTTTATTTTTACGGTGATATAAAATTGTGTAAATTTTGTTTTCAAAATTTTCGTTGAAGAAATATCCCTTTACTAAGATTTAACAACACAATTGTAAGTGAAGCCGAAATACTTACCTATAGAGAAAGGGATGAAATGCTCAGGTTTAACAACTTTTTTCTCATCCTTACTTAAGAATCTCTCTGGCCTAAATTCATGCACATCTTTGCCCCAGAGGGTTTCATCATGGTCTGGGGCATATAAGATGGCCAACACATGAGAATTTTTTGGTATAAAATACCCGTTCAATTCAGTGTCCTTCAGAGTGCTATAAACAGAGAAAACTTTTTTTACCTAATGTGTAAAATTTATATTAAATTATCATTCTACAATAATTTTTTTTAAAGTAATTTGTCTGAAAAATTAGGTATAATAACGATTGTAAGATAATTTTCGGATTCTATTCTTAATAATTTGCAACTCTTGATAAGGTTAACATAAATTTCAAAACGAAAATAACTTCCATTTGTTTATGGAGGTGAATTACAGAAAGTTCATTTATATGTAAAAATTAATATTTAAAAATAATAATTTTTTTACACATAAATAAATTTTATTTACATTAATTTGAATTTGTGTTTCAGGTTACTTGCAGAAGTATTCGTAAATGTAAAAATTATTTCTTTTGCAATAGTATCTTTTTGAAAAAATGATTTACAAAAGAAAAATATTTATTTATTATTTTTGTAATAATTTTTTAAATATTGAAAAAGTTAATACAAAATATAAATGCTTAACTGAAACAAAATGTTAAATTTATAGAAGGACATTTTTTATTATATTTAATCACATCTTTAAAAAATAGGACAATTTTATCAATTAAAATGATAAAAACATTATTTTTCAGTTTCCAGAAGAAACAAGGTAAATTATTAGCAAAAATTTCCAACAGAATCATTCTTATTTTTCATTATTATTCATTTCAGGCTCACCTCCTTCCTCCAAAATCACATTTATTAATATAAAGTACTCTATTTTATCTAATCTTATTTTACAATAAGAAGACATCTTTTGTGTGTGTTCCATGCTCAAAATTCTAACAATTTAATATAACCTTGAAAATACAGGGTCAACATTTTTTATCAAGTCAAAGGTATATAGAAAATAAAAGATTTTACTCTTGAAAATAACATAGCTATTTAAAGCATTTTCTATTATTTTAAGGTATTTTAACTATAAATTAAGAGTATGTTTTTTGGGATGCATACTTTGTTACTCTTGATTTTTTGCTACATCTCTAAACTAACTTATGAAATTTAAATTAACTACTACTTTTGTGTGTGTGAAAAGATTTTAAAGTTCAATTTTCCTCCAAATGCTTCTTGTTCTTAAAATTGTTTTGAAACCTACAACACACATTCCGATTTATATATTATTCATAACATTTTATAATTTGATTTTTTTTCAAAAGAAGCACTTTTGAAGAAGCTTATAGCTAGCCAATTATTTATAAATCAAGGATTCGCAGTAGGCTCTAAACTGTGTTACATTTTTTTTAATTAAAGAATAATCTGTATTCTTTAATTAAAACATGTTAAATAGTTTATAATTTTTTTGATGAAAAGTTATAATCCTATAGTCAAAAGTAGGTAAACATCTCTGTCGTTTATTAGTTTAAATTCTTTGAAGAAAATAAAAAATGTATGTAGATCCCCGACAATCTTATAAAAATGTATACGGATTGAAGTAAACTGGATAACCACGCTGGTACTGGCATCTACACTGAGAAACCGGAAGAAAAACTATCTATCAGCCTTCACAATTCTGATTCCTCCTTGATCTTCAAAATTGAATTAATTGTAATTGAACAAGGTCTTGAAGCTATTTTTAACGAAAGTGATTTTGGGGACCAATGGATCCTTTTGGAAAGTAGAAGCTCTCTTCAGCACATCCACAACTGGATTGCAATTGGAGATGAAACTAGCAGTTCTATCCTTCTCAACCTCAAGCTCATTTTGGAGTCCCATATAGTTTATTTTCAATAAATTCTTCCTCATACAGACATATGCGACAATAAGAAGGCGGATAGACTGGCCAAGAAGGACTGTTACCACGATAATCCTTCCTCTTCAACACTTACCTTTTTAGAATATCAGTCTATAGTTAATTCTGAAATTTCGAAAGGGTGGAGGATTCCTTTTGCCATCACTGGTTCGCAGGCGAAGAGCCTGGCTCTTCATTCGCCCTCAATTGTGACACAGCCTCTAGAACTGCAATTTCCAGACTAGAAAGCGGTCACACTAGGGGTCTCACATATTTCGAAGGAAGGAAAATCTTTGAGGTCTGCTCTAAATGTAAAACTGAGAAGGCTTCTCCTAATCACATCCTGGACTGTTTGGGTGTTTCCAGAAAGGATATATACTCATCCCACTTCTAATCCTGAATTTCCTTAGGGTCAGGGGTCTGATGGACCTTGTCTGACTTTATCAGACATTTGGAGAATAAACCACCACAACAGCACAACTACAAAAATGTGTGCTTACTAATAAGTAAAAATATTAAAAGTATCTTTTTTTGTTCATAGGATTTTTAATACGATGTAAATTTTTATAAAAATATAATGTATCATCTTTAGATTTATTAAAGAGAAAAATTCAAATCACTTAAATTAGAGGATATTTTTATTTGGTTTGAAGCAATTTATGCTTTTTTCTGAAATAAACTAAGTAATTTCTTTGATACCTAATTAAAATAATCTGCAGTCAAAATTTATTTAATCTCTTGTAAATACATCAACAATTTTTTTGAATAATATTGCCGTATGATATGCTACAATTTAATTCTTAGGATTCATATTAATCTATTGTATGGAAATCATTATAAAAATATATTCCAAAAGTATTTTCCAAAGACATATTCCAAAGTTATTTTTTAACAAGCATTTTATATTTTCATATTAAAGAATTTGCTTTTAATTGCATTTGTGACAATGAAAATCCAGTTTGAATCATTTTTATTTTGCACAGCTAATATTATATTTATAATGGTTCCCAAAAGTCCATAAAAATCTATTCTTTAATTAAAATCTCAAAACAGTCTCTTACTGAACTTCCTTCCACTATAGAAACAGAAAGAAAATAGTTAGAGATTTATAATATTTTCTATGGAAGGAGGCAAATTAATTTTTTTTCAATTACCAATTAATAATTTTATGTTCATTTACTTTTTTTTTGGAATTTTTATTAGCTGAAATAAAAATCTAAACAGTTCAGATAGAAAAATTGTTTCCATTTATTTAATGATAATTTTGTGTATAACTTGTATTTATTTATAAAATAAATTGTAATCAAACACTCTCTAGATTGTATTTATTTAAAACAAAATAAAATTAATAAAGAAATAAATTTTAAAATGCTAATGCCTTAATAGCTAAAAATTAAAATTTTTGCTTTATGAATAAATTTTAATTTTTGTTTTATGAAATAAATATAAAAAGTTTTAAATACATTTATAGAGTGGGATAGAATGATTAACTTTTGATTCAATAGACATTGATTCTTTACAAAGAAATACATTAATTAAAAGTTAAAAAACTAATGTGATCCACGAATTTTAGTTGAACTAAAAGCGATTCTATTGTAAAGTTAATGCCATTAATCTAAAAAAGTACTTAGTAATGAGAAAAATAGTTTTGACCATCGGATGTGCGCACGAAATGTCTCGTTAGAGTTATAGATGGATCATAAGTAATTATAGATGAATTTAGATGTACTTAATATTACTAAAATAAGTTTAAATTTATATATTATTTAAAATTTATTGTGGAGATATTATAATAAAATTGATACTCATTATGTTGAGCAAATATGCATATTTACGAGGTTTTAAAAACACACCTAGATGAATAGATTATAATTGAATCCTGTAGTATGATGGTTTCTCAAAGCCAGTCTATCAGTATTTTACACATAGCCAGAATAACCGAGAAAAATATTATTACTGCATAGGTACCACTGCATACGTACCACTGTAATAGGCTACAATGTTTCCAAATAGAAATATTGGATTGTAAGTAAAATCACATTCAGCGATGAATCTTGCTTTTGATTGACAGTGTAAGTTCACCGAAATAGGCTGAATTTATAAGGACAACTGAATATCCTTATAATTCAATAATGATACATCAAATCTTGATGTACAATCTCTTTCTATGAATAACTCTTACATACATAACTAATTTAACTGTGATAAATCTAACTGGAGTACATACTATCTCATGATATTTAGAGGAATGATTGTTTTCCATCGCATAACTTCCAGTATAGCAGCTTCTGTGTACGGCATTTGGAGATGATCTTGCCAGGTGGGGAATCGGTCTCGTCCGAGAACTTCATCAATTTCATGATGAATTCTTGCCTGAACTTCTGGAAAATCAGCAGCCATCAGCAATGCCCAGTCTACTGAGATTCGGACAGTCTCGCTTCCAGCTCCAAAAAATGCTCTAGCTAAATCCAACAAAACTTCCCCTATTTTAAAAGAAAAATTACAGTACTTCTTTTAAATTACTTAAATTGATATGTTGTGAACGTAAGGTGTACCATACATTAATTGCATTTAAAATAAATCCATTTGCGGTGGATCCCTTCCTCAAAAGACTTTTTTTTTTTTTGTCTTGCATAATTTGGTAGCATATAATATTTTTAATATTTAATAAATAGCAAATAAAAGAACCTATTTTGGATAATTAGTCATATTTTTACTTGAAAGTCGCTTACGGGTATTATTACACCCTCTTTATAAATAAGATAACCTTTTGGAGTAAAATATTGATTTTTTTTATAAAAATAAGTGTGAATTGCAAAAACTGCAATTCATTTCAAAGGAATGCCAAGAATTCTGTATCAGCTAATAATAGTTTTATGTCTTGAGAAAAAATTCTGCAAAGCAGCTTAATGCATATGAGGCAAATATTGCTTAGGATTTCATGTAAGTGTGGACATTAGATGCCTTAGCTTTTATGTGATTGATTTGAAGAAAAATTCTGCAGATTCCAAGAAAATAATGAAACATAATGGAAAATAGTGAATTATTGAATTATTAAATCATGTAATATTTCTTTAGTCCGTGAATAATAGTGACGTTGAAAAGTTTTATATTCATTTGCAAATATAAATATCTATTATTTATATTTGCTTAAAGCATGGGAATATCTTCCTGGATTCTTAGTCATTTTTCTTCTATCATTTAATGATCACGAAAATTTTTCCCCAAACAGCTATCCAAAGATCCGTATTCAATTGTCAGAGAAAAATGATCATTCGGAAGTATACATTGCTGTTATAGTCAAGTGTATTTGAAGCACAACTTTAAATTATGTGACGTCCAAAAGAAAGATGATATCTAGCCATACTACATAGCAACAAACTGTACACTATGTGTCCCACCGTTATCCAAGTCCAAAGACCCCCAAAAAACCAGTTTTAATTATATGTTGTTTGAAATATTTTAAATTACATATAAATAAAACTAGTTTCTTTAAACTTTGAATTGATTTGCGAAAAGTTAGCACGTGTATGAGTCAAGACTTCCTGGAATCAAGTGATAAACATTTAAGAATCTGGATAGCACACAGAACCAAATATAACATCATAATACATATGTATAAAAAAATATATTTCAAAATAAAATATCATGGTCTGGGTAGAAATGTACCGTAGCAACCTGAACATACACAGAGTTCGGTAACACATTAATATGAAGTTACATCCAATTGTGTAGGTTGTAATCTACAACAGTCAGTTTTGCTTTTATTTCAATGATAGCACCTGAAGAGTTGTTATAGTGAATGTTTACATGAAGAATCACGCACTTGAAGTGGTCGGAGTACGGATTTGATATGAATCCCACTAAAGATTTTGTGATATCTCGATTATGTTGTGTACTCCCATTTCTTATTCTCAACCCCTGTCACAGACTAGGAAGCTGCTTTACAGATGGAAAGACAATTCTTTTATCCTAAGGGGATTGAGCGTATCATACACAATATGGTAAGCATTTTTAATTTAGTATGTATATGATGAATATTCAGATACTATGTTAATATTTTCTTTTTCTTGTTTTTATTTTATTACATCTTTCTGTTAAATAACTGGACTATGATGTCTCTCGTCCTATAATTCATAAAATTCAATATTATTTCCATTTTTGTAATGTTTTACATTTATTTTCTTAATAATTAGTATTTTTGCTTTATTTTTATATTAATATGAGTAGCATTTGATGTTTGAGTTTTTTAGATAATGAGTTTTTTATATTTACCAATGCATACATAGTTTTCAGAATTAAGCCTGTATACCATATATAATTTTTTTTACTTATTCATATGCATATAATCTTTGAACGAAAACATAAAATACACATTATTTTGATTTGTTTTTTTTTCAGTCTGAAAAGAGAAATAATGGAAATGTGTGAAAAAAAAGAAACAAAAAATAAAGGTAGATATTATGAAATACAAATATTTTAAGAGAAAAATGTAAAATCTAAAAATTTGGCAACACAATCATTCTGTTTTAATTATAAAATTATTGGAAAGTGATCTCACATTAGTCTTTAAGAACTAAGAATCACAAAAGCTGAACTGCATAATTCAGAAATATTTTAAAATTTATAGTTAGAATATATTGGAGATTAATAAAAAGAAATATATTAAAAATTTTATAAAATAAAAATTAAATAAATTATAAAAAAGAAAATTTTTAATATTGGAGTAAACAAGGCATAAGATTTAAAAGAGAGGGCTTACAAATATTGCAATAATTAATTTAGAATTCATCTAATTAAATTTCTGAAAATTTAAATCGTTCTTGCCCGTTTAAACTAACCATAAAGTGGGTGCCTTTCCTTGCCTTTTTCATTTTGCTTTTCTTCTTTTTTACTGTCCACGTGGCTTGAATCAATAGAAAACGGCTTCTCAAACAGATGTATTATGGTCCTTGTATTAGAAATCGTTTCATTAACAAAATGAACTTCAACAATATTCTTAGACATTCAATGGTGAACTTCGCCTTATTAGCTGCCATTCGAAGAATGCAATTTGAAAGAGGAGAGCAAATTCGTCGGCAAATGGGATTTATGACGTCGTCTCAATACGATGTAATTAATTATGTGTGACGTAGATGAAACGTCATCTGACGTCATGGATATTTTAAACTAATGAAAATTGTAATAAAGTGGGGTAGTATAGAGCTCAATTGGAACGAAAAAAAAAACAATCAATTTATAGTTAACAAAAAAAATAATAAAAATATTTTATTCAAATTTCACAAAGAAAATTATTCAAATATAATGCAAGTGGAAAAAAAATTTGATTTTAAATATTTAATTAAAACACAAAAAAATTATGTATAACATATTATATTTGTTTTTAATTTAAGCAGTTAATGTCTAAAATAAAATTGGAATTATAAAATTATAAATTTAATAAAAAAAATCTTAAAGATTGGTGACAAATTATTGATATTAAAGCACAGAAAATTGTAAAATTGATAAACTGATATCTTGTATGTATTTGACTTCAATGTCTTCTCTTTTTGTGTGTATATATTTATATAATAAAATAATTTTCTTTTTTTCTCATAAAGAGATTCAAATTTGATCTTACTTCGAAAACCAGTGTTAGGGTCCCCACTTTTCTTTCTTATTTCAAGCAGATAGGCATCTAAGTAATCTCGAATATTGTTAGGATCCAAGGTTTTTTCATGCTCCATCATTTCTTCTCTGTAAGAAATAATTCAATTTTTCTTATTAATTAAATGCGCTATATCAAAAGCAAATGAGTTTGGGAAACTCATTTGTAAGGAAAATAAATGACATTTTTAGTTTTATTACAATTAAAAGAAGCTATCAAAAATCTTTCTTAATAATTAAAATCAAAGACTAATTAAAATGTCATCAAAATACTATATAAATTTTTTATGGACCTAAAAATTAAAGTATTTATTTTTAGTGTCATTAAAAAAGACAAAAAATTTCGTATGCAAATCATGAAATAAAATGTATTTATATATACAAAATGCATTTCTATATCAATTAATCACCAATCTGATCAATGAATTATCTGTCACGTTGATTATCAAATTAATAACACTTATCAGTTTAACAGTATCAGTGTTTGATTTCTATTTTGAATGTGGGCACTTATGTAACGCTGTTTGGAGTTTATTTTAACATATGTGTCACTGTCTAATTGGCCCTCATGGGTGAAAAACCCATGAGTGATGAATTTGGTATGAAATTTGTTATAAAGCGATGTTGTCAGAAAGAAGAACCAATTAAATACGCAATTTGTTAAAGTATTATTAGCAGGTATAGTAAAGTATTGATGGCGTTATTGATTTATACCAATATTTTTATGTAAAGACTTTACACTGTCATTTTTAATCTAGTCTTAAATTATGGCATAAATGCTTCGACATACTATTGTATTAAAATGAGTAAAATATATTATTGGTAGAAAGGGACAAAAATATTTCATGTTAGAAAAGTAAAAAATAAATAATAATTTAATGTAAAAAAGGTTAATTTGAAATTAAATGATTTAAAAAAATTTAAATTGTGTTCCATAATTTAAAAAAATATTAAATATACAATTTTGGGGAAAAAGCAGAAATTTATAAGGCAGAAATAAATCTACTCAAGCATCTATTTCATTATTTTACATTAGTTTAAATTTACATGGAGGCTTGGTTGCTTAAAAGCAGCTTCTTGTAAGCAAAAATATTGTTGAAAGGGTAATCTGAATTAAAAATCTCGGAACTAGTTTTTAACTCTCTTCTTATTTTATAACGTAGAGAGTCAAAATTTTTGAATTATTTGATGTTTTACCCATTTATTATCAAAACAGTTTTAATGAATGCTGTTTATATAATTTCGATGTGTGTTTTTCTTCGATACATGTGCTAAACTATTTAAAATGATGAGAGAAATAATATATAGATATAATTTTATTTAGAAAATCAAATTATCCGGCAAAATATTTGTACATTAAATAATTATAATAATCTGACTACGATAAAAATCAGTGGTTATGAAGTATAAAATAAAACTATTTAACTTTCAGAATAGTTGTATGTGTGTATTGTTTTTAGAGTTTGATCGTCACAAAGGAAAGATATCTACCACTCGATATCCTTATCATCGACTTTTTATAATGATCTAAGTGTGCATGATGGAAGAGAAGTTAGGAAATTTAGCAAGACAAAAGAATTAGGGAAAACGTGGAACAATTCACCGGAATACGTGCTACTACCCTTTATTTTGCAGAAAAACAAATTTATTGTTTATTTGTGAGTTTTACACTTGCTTTGTATTAATACTTTTATAATACTTTTATGTGCTCTCATCTTATAAATGTACTGCAAATGATACCAAAAAATCATCGTATCAAAAGAAATAACATCAAAAAACTCATTCTCTGTTGTGAATAAATATTGCTTACAGTAATAAAAATAAGCACTTCACACTGATTTTTTTGTATCTAAACATGTCTGTAGTTGTCAGTAGATAGCAACTGGAAAACAGGATGTGTCATCTAAGACTATATATCCCCAGTCAATACAGTTCCAAGATGATAGGACCCAATATTACTGTAATCAAACTTGATAATATACAAACATGAGAAATAAGCGACATAATGATCGGATTTCATTACTTCAGTAATTGGAAGAAATTATCATTATATATCAGTTTTCAATTATCCTTGATAACGGCGTACATATAATCCGGACATATATTACACAAGTATGTGCGGATTGTGTAAATGTAGTTACGTTGAGTAGTTGATAACAGTTTGTCCGGTGCTATGACAATACTTTGACAATACTATATTTGCTCATTATGTTATGGATTTAGATCAACTGGTGTCAATCTGATATTACATCTACTATAGTTTATTCCCATTTACCAACGTAATCTACTCACCATGTCCTTATCATTCCTTAGCTTACTTTCTTAATATACTTCTTTTCAAGAAACTTTTTATAGATAATGGGTCATAATTCATATGTGGCAAGAAGTTAAGGATTTGTTCTGGCAGAAATGCATGCATAAAACTGAAGCACAACACTTATTGGCTATTTTTCAACTGTAGATGGAATCAAACTAAGAACTTACCTGCTCAGAAGAAAGAGGTCTTACTACTAAGTCACGATAAAAATTTACCATTATGTTTTTGTCCCTGCTTAGTAGATTACTAAACAACTGTAGGATGTTTATCTCTTAACTTTTGCTGAATATTACCACTTTCTGTGGACAATTAAGGATCTTTATTCGCCCGATGGAAGGAAGAAAATTCAGAAAACTTGTAAGCATTTAGCACTGAAGATATGCATGCATTAAACATCAATTGTTGTTTATCATTGATGTAATCCAAACTGGAGCTTTATTTTTTAAGAGAGTGATGAAATTACTTGGTTACAATGATTAATAATGTTTTTTCAATATCTCTAATTTTTTTTTCAAGAAATTAGTTATACGAGTTCAAAAATTAAAATGCCGAATTTTAATCTAAGATAAAATTCATATTTACCATAAGCATCTAAGTCATTACTTACCGATAATTGGAAGCTACATTTTTTATTTTAATAACAAACACATTACCCCGAACAAAAATCTCTAAAATTAATTTATCAAATTGTTCTTATACCTCTTAATGGATAACGTAAGAGCCGAAGATTATTGTGAAGCCTATTGGCATCCACTATGTGTTAAATACTTATGTGTTATATACTCTACTATGTGTCATATACTGTGATGAAAAAGTCCAACATTCTGATACACAAACATACCCGAGGCGTGCATTGACCATTTTCCATTGTTTGGCAGTGACTAAAATTGAACATGAGATTGTCGAAATTATTCAATAATTTTAACAGAGTAATGAAAAGTAAATATTCTAGTCATGGGACACTTAATATATTCAGAAATAAATTTTCTAATACTATGATCACGTTGAGTTATTAGCATTTGTTACTGTAAATCTAATAACTAGTATTAGATTTACAGTAACAAATGCGTTGACAGAGAGTCATGTTTTCAAATAAATACCTGCAAAATTCTTTTGCTGCATTAATTGCTTTGACCAGTTTTCCATTATTTCCCAAACTGAAGTATGCCATAAAAGATCTAATATAAGGAAAAAAGATTTGCCAGCTAGTGGCTCCAGCCAGAAGACCAATATCGCTGAGTATTTTGTCCAATTTTGCTCTTTTTGGATCGTCATGTTTTAATCGCTTTCCAAACAACAGTGATCCTATGTTGTTGGATGCACTTGGAGCTAGAATGTCAGATACTTTAACAGGGGCATCTTTTTGTTTTTCAAATTGATCTAATACTTCTAATATTTCATCCTATATTAAAAGAATAAAAAATGGTTTTGAAATGTCATGAAAAATATCTCGATTCAATTAAAAATTTAATGAATCATGTATATTTTAAAAGACAATAATAATTGCACATAAATTATAATGTTTATTATGTCCATATTTTGCGAAATCACATCAAATCTACTTATATGTAGTTTTTATAGTGTTTTGAATAATACTGAAACATAATTCGGGAAAATATTTTATTGCATTGTTTTTGAACTGTTGAAAGAATGCAATGATTTTCTTTTGTTGTTTGGTAAACCTTAAATATTAAGATTTCCATTATGAATAAATACAATGAAATGCTAAGGAAATTTCACGAAAATAAAAAGCTTGAATAAATATTTAATTGCTGTATGTTTGTTGATGATCAAAATATGGTTCAAGAATAACAGAGTAATTTCCTTACTTTCATGAGTTCTTCCATTTGAGATTTGCCGAAACCCATATCTCTGAGGGCATGCAGAGTAAATCGTCTCTGCTCTTTCCATGGTAAACCTAAGAAAGCTCCAGTGCCTATGAAAGTGAAAAATATTAACTTGAAATTTTTAATATCATTCAAACAAAAATTAGCTTTAATTAAAGATTAACTTTAAAAGATATCGTTTAATATAAAATCTTAAAACAAGAGTATGAGAAGCATAATGTATTTAAAACAATCAAATGGAATGGTGCGCTCAATTTAAGAGAGTTTGAATTAATTACAACATTAAAAAAATCTAAATCAATCACATTAATTAAAAAATTCTGAAATTGAATTAAATTTAATTATTAAAGTAAATTAACTATCAAATTAAATTTTAATAAATAATTAAATGAATTCACACAATGGTCTTTATGGAATCAAAAATGTGAGAAAAAGAACTTGAGTAAATATTGAAATATTATTAATGTCTATAAAAGTGTGTACAAGAAAAAAGTGTGAATTTCTAACAGAAGGAGAAACAGAACATACATTAAAGATTGAAATCAATATATTTTATTTCTCACTCATATAATTCTTCACTTTACCATAAATCTTCAAAAATAAAATTATTAATTACTTTAAACACAGATTTCTTAATTACTTTAAACAAGCGTATGAGAAAGTATTTACGTTTCGTAGTTTCACTGATTTCGAATGGTAAATCTTCGGGTCTTCCCATAAATGCATCATCAGCAAAGGCCTCCTTTATGCTTTTAAAGTCACACAATATTACAACATCTCGAGTACCAAGTCGTACTCTGAAAATAGCATTAAGAGTAATTTTACTGCAGTACTTTTCTGTGTCAATTTTTTTTTAAATCAAAGTAATGAAATGTAATATTTATTATACTTGACAGAAAAAATATTCTTAAGTCTTACATGTTCACTATAGAAATTGAGTGTGAACTCCAGTGGCTCTGTAGTCTCACGCCGCTTCTCGTTAAAAATTTCAAAGTGAAGCATCATGGGTAGCAGTTGGAAGGGTGACCACACCGTACTCACCGAGAAAACTCCTTGGAATGGGAACGTGTCCACGTTAATATCTGACGTCCAAAGTCCTTCCGCTGGTGTAGTGTGGATGTGGAGAAGAGGGTGCTAACTCAGGTGTGACCACGTCATTTGACCATGGTTCAAAATTACGAGGCACTTAGTGACGGGCGAGTATTCCAAGCCCGTTAACCTAAAGGTGCAGTCCCGGGATCGCCTGCACCGCTATGTATACATGTATAGAAAAGGTTGGTTGGTTGGGTTTTATGGCGCAAGGTTCAAATTAGAACAAGCTGCGCCAGTATAGAAAAGGAGACCAATGATTATCTCCTTCAAACGAAGGGCTGTGGTAACCTAGTGGTTATGGTACGGTCTTCCATCCGGATGAGCGGGGTTTGATTCCCAATGCCGCGAAGACCCACCGAGTACATATGGTGTAAATTTGTGGAATCGAAAGTCATGTGGTCAGTTGTTGAGCAGTTATCATGGGTGCAATGGTCTGGAGAAAATTTCCTCCCCTTTCAGATTGATGTCAAAATTGAGGGAGTAGATCTTCTGGTGGTGCCATCTATCGGAGAATTTAAAAAAGGAAGCAAAGACGTACTTTCACCTTGATGGTGCTCTGATTAAAACGAAAGACGTTCCCTATTGACTTAAATTCTCATTGCCAAAGCATAGCCAGCTTGGCTTGGCAAAGTGTCATAAATAACAAAAATAACTTCAAACAAAATTTTAGTTCTGATTATTAATGAAAACTGTATCCAGATTTTGTTTTAAAAATATATTACAACTGTGAAACAAAATTGCTTAGTTACGTAAGTAATGAAGAGACAGTGGGGTTGCTAAGGTAAACATTTTGGTAGCAAGATGAATATATAGCTTAAC
Organism: Latrodectus elegans; assembly: GCA_030067965.1. NCBI lineage: Eukaryota > Metazoa > Arthropoda > Arachnida > Araneae > Theridiidae > Latrodectus > Latrodectus elegans. The sequence continues at coordinate 40,600,048 of CM057811.1, read as the reverse complement.
CACATATTATTATGTTAATAACATCTATTCCAATTAAATTCTTCCTATGATGTTTTTATTTCTTACATGTTACGTGAGAAAAGTTGTAGTACAAGACAAATGAATATTTTAAAAAATATCGAGTTGGTAGAACTAAGAGACGATATATATATTAAATTACTAAGAAAGTAAAATAAACACTCTTATATTAAAAAAATCGAATCATATTCAATAATAGATGATAGTTATTTTGTAAACGCATTTACGATCTTAAATCTTTTCTTGGTATTTAACTGATTGAAAAAATTCCGATTATATTGGAGTCGTTCCGATATTTAATCTTTTAAGATTGGTTGAGTTTTAAATAGTAAAAAAAGGGAAAACAATTTACAACTGGAATTCTTCTCTATATTTAAGAGTATAAATACATAGATTTCAGTAATTGTACTTGATTTATTAACACAAGATTTAATTAACAAAAAATCTAAATATTATTTTTAGTAAAACTTAGAATTTAAAATTTCCATTTGTTAATTTATTTGAATTTGTTTCTATCGATATTAATATTAACATTTAGGTAATGACTATACGAAATGTCAAAATAATAGGGATGTTTTATTCACAATAATAATGATAATTAGAAAATGCAGAGAGAATTTATAGAATAATTATATTTTGGATTATTTTTGTAAAATGCCAAATAAATTTATAAATGCATTATCAATGTAAATTGTGTAAATTAAAGCAATGTAAATGTGTTGCTAATTTTTATAATTTACTTAATTGTCGAAAATAATATGTTTTATTTAAATGAAAAATATTTAAACAGGTTATAATACTTTTGGAATAATTTTTTTCCATTTATCCTAGAATGATGAGGAAATATCAAAAAAGAATTTCAATTTTAAGTACCAGAGAGAGCATTCTATTCTTTGAAACTTTTTCATATTTAAATGAATTACCTCTACACATACAAAAATTTTATTCGATGATATTATAAAACCATTCTAAATTAATGTCCCATTATTAATAACAATATTTTTAATTGAAATAATAATTAAAATTATTAAAAATATTTGATTAATTTAACTGCTTGGATATTTATTTTTATATAACTAAAAAAACTGAATAAGAAATTAATACTTAGAAAAATTCCATTAAATGATTTTATTAAAACTTTTTTAAATAATATGATGAATTTAGTGAACTTGATTAAATAGAAATTTATATTAAATTTACTAACAATATAAGCATATAGTGTTAAATATATATTTTAAAATAATTTTTTTTTAAATTCCTAAATTTTCTTTTACAATTTTCTTAAAATATCAAGACATTTCAGATATCTTAAAGTTTACTTCCATATTATACAGAGTTATCACCCTTTTATATAATTTGCTTTGCTGTTTCCCAACAAAAAAGCCATAATATCTTAAATATATTGAAAAGTAAATTTTCTTGTCGGATCCTTTTTTTATTTTACACGATATTTAGAATTATTAATTTTAATTTAATAATCATTTCGGTGAAGCTGGTGCTGAAAATTTTCACTTTGTAAATTCAGACCTCATACCTTTAAACTTAAAACGCAGCAAATTTTTGTATGTATGATTGACATCATTATAACCTTAAAGTGCTTATGATTAATTGTGTTTAAAACAAATAAATTCTCTGATAAATTATTTTATCAAAATAGTAATCGAATGTTGCAAGTACATTGTTTGTTGGAGAAGTTATTTAAAAAAATCATACTTTTTACTTTGCTTTAGGTAAAATGGGAGAAGATGCCACTTATAATCTAATTAATTATAAAATTCAAAAATTATTGTCACAAGGAACTTGAAGTAAAAATCTGAACTGTATCACAAAAGTGGCTTAAATATTCTGTGCATATATAATATGATAGAAATATTTTCGATAAAAAAAATGGCATCTTTAAATGTATTCAAAAATTGAAATGAACAAGAAAATTAATTAAATGTCATATTTTTTGAATAAGCTATTTAGGTAAATCGTTACAATTTAAGGAAAAACCCTATAGTCTCAGCTCTGATAAAATTAATAAGTTGAAATTTGAAGTTTATAATGAGACGATATTAAATTCTTCGATTAAATTAAAGTATATCGTAAAAAAGAATATATTCGTGACAATAATTCATATATTTAAAATGTTCAAAATAAGTCTTTTTAGTTTTTAATTGTTCAGTAATTATGTATATTCCACTTAGAATTTTTAAGCAAATTTTATTGTATTCTTTATTAAATGAAAATCTCGTTAGAATACGACAATATTCCAGATTATATATCCGTCATTTGAAAATATTCCATTCTATAGCTAAAATTAAATTTTAGAAAATACTAATGTTATTGTGATAAATTTCTAAATTTTTGAAAAACAAGCCTTAATTGGAAAAAGAAAAGCACTTATTTAGAAATGTTCAGCCAAAGAAAATACGAATTATAATTTTTAAAGAAAATACTTGAATATTATTCAAGTATTTTCTTTAAAAATACTTGAATATTATTCAAGTATTTTCTTTAAAAATTATTATTTATTGAATAATAGCTATTATTCAAGTGTTTTCTTAAAAGTAAAAATTTTAGTTTTGTAATATAATTATTATAAAGTTAAAAATAAACCCGGTGGGGCACACCAGCTTCCAACCAAGGCATACAGGTGTTCATTTCTGTTTTGTTGACCGGAAACACTGGGGTGCGAACTCCCAGTTACACAGTCAGCCTAACGCTAATCCTCCAACTGTTTATTTCCCAAGTCTGCTACTCAGTTTTATAGACCCAATGAAGGGATGAAAGGCTGAGTCGACACTGCCCAGCAAGAGAGATAAACCTCGGGATCTGTGAGAACAGAGCGTAATGGTCTACCATTACGCCATCGGATTTTTTCATTTGTTTTAATTAATTGTAATTTCTATGTTTCAATAACTTAAATAAATATCCAATAATCGCTGCGAATCCTTTGATAATTTGCGAAATGAGTCTAATATAAGAAATATAATTTTTAATTCAATTTTTCATACTTTTTAAATGATAACTGAGTATATATCAAAATAATTTAAGGTATATAATGCTTTTTACTATTCTTATTGATTTTTTATCCATTGTTTCATTTCCTTCTCTTTTTCCACTATTCGACATTCAAAACATATTTAAATCTTTAATTTAAAGCAAAATATACTTTGTAATTTAATACTTATTTGTACATTCCAATTAAAACAAGTGTATGAAAATTTTTTTGTCAGAACTTAAAATAAAATATGTTTATTGCAAAAGATTTCATAAATTGAAACTGTCTTTTACATAAATTTAAATAAATTGTCTTTCTGAAATAAGTTGATATTTAAATAACTGCATTTTGTTACATTTGTGATTAATTAACATTAGAATGAATTTCAACATGCTAAAATTTAAATTTTGATTTACGCTTACAGAATGAAATTTAATAATTCAACTGTAACTTAATATTATTTTTTCTCTGGCCAAAAATTCTTATTCTATTTAAAATGTATAAATAAAATTAAATTTCGAAATAAAAGTGTTTAATAATTTAAGTTCATTAACATTTTCAAACAAAATAGGACATGCAATATTCTATGATTATTTTTATCTATTGTTTCTATGTCAACTTGTGTTGTTTAAAAATTACTTCATTTGTTTAAAGAATAAATTATAAATTACAATGCCTTGTAAATCAAGAAAATAAAACCAATCTTTCTGTGGAATATCTTATAAAATTTATCAAAATAAAATGAGCCTTAAAACATACAATAGAATAACATAATCCCCTAATGTGTATTTTATTTTCATATTTGTCAAACATATTTTATACTGAAAATAAAAGTACATTTCTAAATTCTTCACTAGCCCATTTATAAGAAAATAAAAATACTATTTTTACTTACTATTTCTTTTCTGAAAGAAGTTCGTCAAGTGATACAGAAAATGAAACTTACTTGTATACTGGGCCATATTTCTCAGCTAATTTCATGAACGTGACATGTGGCTTTTTTGTTAAAAATGGTAGATAGCCAACAAATGGTAAGCCAGTTGGACCTGGTAAGGGATTTTTAACCCTTTTCTTTTGTGACAGCCATGTAAACAGAAGAATAACAAGTACGGCTACAATAACGAGCGATACTGTATCCATTGTGCGACTTTAAAAACACAATTGTTCTGGAAGATTGATTCGTTTGATTAGCTCTTATAATTTCCGTCAGTTATATAACTAGACTTTTATCTGCGATTATCAGAAGGTTGTATAAGCAATGACATTGGATTTTTTTTAAAGTTTTTATAATATTACAAATGAAATTATCTATCCAAGTTATAATTTGATTTGGTTTGCCATATTACCATTACCTTTTTCTCTCAAAGAATAGTCTTTAGACAAACATAGTGCGAAATTGTTTTAAATATTATGAAATTATGAAAGTTGGAAAGTCGCTAATTAATTATAAAAGTTGGTTTATATTATTGCACTTATAAATTCTATACATATTTTTTAGAAAGTATTTTAAGATATTTATAGAAATTTTCCATTTTATACTCAATTTTGCCATTGTGTATGAACTAAAAAAGCAACTGAAAGCTGTTGAGAAGTTTAATGAATAATATTAGAGAATTAGAGAGAGTTTTTAATGGCTAATTACTCTTTGACGAAATCATGTATTTTTATATATTAAAGTTGATAAAGGTTTTGCTGATTTTACGATTAATCCTTATAAAGATTGTGTTGGATTGTGATAAAAAACTAAAGGTTTAGTTTTCAAAAACGAGTTTCGTTAATTTTCTCATTTCAATTTTCTATTATTTTTCAAAATTTTTATGTCATTTATCTTAAATGATAAAAAAGAAATCATTTAAGATAAATGACAAATTTACAATAAAAATGTAGTTTAATTAAAAATTGGCAAAAAATATATATATATACAACTTGTTTAACATAAATTAAAAATTCTATTTTAAAATGCGAAATTATTACTAATTTCTGCTAATATTTCTTGTTATATGAATACCAATGTTTCATAATATGAATGTCAAGATATAGGGTAGCTTGAAAATAAAAATCTGATATAATTACTTTTTAAACACAATATTTTACGAGTACACAAAAATTACTACTATATTGTTTTTCTATGTAATTTTGTGAATTTAATTTCTAATAGTTATTCAATATGATAGTAATTCAAACATTTGTTGATTTGTCACTTAATGCTCATTTTCTGAAACGAGATTTTATTCAACCCAGATTATGAAATATTATTACTTTGTATGCCTTAGCATCTTAGAAACAATTAATTATCCGTGTAGTATATTGCTATCATAAATTAACTTCAGGTATAATAATGATTATAGACAAGAATAATTAATAATAATAATAATAAAAACAAATGACTATAACTCATAGTTCATTATATAAAAAATATGGGTTTGTACTATAATACTATTGAATGGGAATAATGCTTTGAAGATATATAAGGAAATAATTCAAAATTCTACAGTCAAAATAAAATAGTTAAATCACAATTGTTTATATATAAATCTTTTATTTATATTTGATCAAGAATACCTTAAACAATACAAAAGAAGCAAATACGAATCTCATGATGTTTAAAAATATTGCATGCATATCAAGTGTATGAACATATAATGCGATATTTAATTCATAACTGATTTGCTAATGAAAAATACTTGCATTGCAATACTTGTGACGGATAGCTTTTACCATCACATATTCTACCGGAATATAAGCATTTTACATTCGGTAAACATTAAACATGAAGACAATTTTCTAGAACTGTTCACCATAGCACTATATATTTTAAAAGAATGATAGATTATGTCATGGATACTGGAGAGAACACTTTGTGCTTGGGGCCCACATATATAAACCATTCAGGAACAAATGTAAATAAATATTAGGTTGGGGAATAAGTTCGTACCGTTTTTACCAAAAACTTTTATTTAAACAAAAAACAATAATTATATCAATTATATATTCACCATTGCTGTTTACAACTTCTTCGCAATTCGCGACTAATTTGTTGATGCTGTTCCGCCAAAAATCACCTGGTCTGGTGTCAAAGAATTTGTTTTTAAAAACTTCTTTGTTATCGAAGGTAACGCCCTTCTTATGGTTTGGCAAGGAGCGGAAAAGATGATAATCAGTCAGTGCAAAGTCCGGAGAATACAGAGGATGCTGAAGTACCTTTTATTCGAGCTCTTGGAATGCGGTTTTGACGACTTGTACAGCGTGAAACCTGGCGTTATTGTGAAGGAGTATGGTTTGACCATGTCGATCATGTCTTTTCAGTCGAATAACCTCATTCACGCGGTGTATCTGGGCAATGCAGAGCTCTTTGTTGACTATGGCATTATTTTCAAGCATTTCCCAGTGCACCTAGAGGTTTTTAAAAACTGGCTAAACTACTTCTTTGACACCAAACCAGGTGATTTTTGGCGGAACGGCATCAACAAATTGGTCGCAAATTGCGCGGAGGTGGTAAACAGCAACGGCGAATATGTAATTGATTAACTTATTGATATAATTACTGCTTTTTTAAAATAAAAGTCTTTGAGATAAAACCGTACGAATTTATTCCCCAACCTAATAAATTACCATTGAAATTTTCAGTGTAGAAAATTTTTAACGTTGAAATTAAGAAAATAATTTACCATTGCTGAAAGTTTGTAAAGTTTCAGCAATGCTAAATAATTCTCAAAACTACTAGAAACATTTTTTTGAAATTTATTTCAAATATAGGTTGAAAATAATAACCATTCAACATTTAAATTATTCAAGCATTATCATGATCACATTAAAAAAGTCTGAAAATATGACAGTGTGAAAAAAACATGAAAATTACAGAACCTTATACAAAGGGTATATTAAAGACAATAATCTGCTCATAGAAATACAAAGATCTTTCATGATTTGATGCTTGAAATAAAATTATTCATGAGTTTCCATAGTTATTGATGTGTTCTTTGTAATAAGGCAAACAGCACTGAACGAGCTCTTTTGACATGTCCATTTCTCTTTGATGCAGAACAAGTAGTTACAATTGAAGAATGTGCGCGGTGGACCTACATTTATAACACCTGTGTGTGATATTCCTACTCTCAACTGACTGGTATTTTAACCACGTTAAACACAAATTAGCATATTTACTCTCTCTTCATTCAAGTGCAACAGGAAAACGGCTAGGGCTTTTTCGTTTGCTTTATAAACAAGTTTATGCACTTTAAAACTAGGAACACAGTGAAAAATTTTTAAGCACCTGGATTGCAAGTGCAGCATGTAAATTGCTGTTTCTTTTCTCTCTCTTTGCTTTTTATTACAAAAATAAGTTTAGAGATTTTAACAAAAAGTACTTTTTATGAATTTATTAAATCAGGAACCTTTTAGTTTGAAATTAATGATTTAATAGGCATTTCAGATATACTTGTTTATTTTTCCTGTATATTTATTTCATGTAAAAATACTAAAATCATAATTTAGAAATATTATTATTTTAATATTTTTACATGTGTGAAAGAAATATACCTAAACAAGTATACTTAAGGAATGACTCTTTTGTTGTGGACTGCAACACAAAATGAACAGCATCACACATTTTATACATAACGTCACGATTTTCCTCGTAAGAAAATCATTTTCTTGAAAATTTTTACTTTTACAGAAATTAAATTGTGTTAACATAAATTACGATAAAGTTTGATTTACAGACACTATTTAGTTCATTCCAAATAAAATTACTTGTGTTTAGTTATTAGTAAACATTTAAAAATGCTTAATTTCATAATAATTAAAGCTAAAATCTAAAGAGTTTATGAGAGAATTTTAATAATGAATGTAACTAATTTGCATCAGAATGTAATAGTAATCAAAATAAAATAAAATTCTTCATAAATTGTTATTTCTAATAAAATTCTTCATAAGTTGTTCTATAAAAATATAAACGGATTATTGTTCATTCTATTCTTAACTTTAATCTTATTGAAGGAAGTATTGTCAAACTTAAGTATAATTAATCATAGATACCTAGAAATGGGAAAATAAGCATTTGTCTTTTTTCCTCTTTAAGAGAAAGTAAATAATTTATTTAAATAAGTTTCTTTAGTGTTTTTTTATTTAGTTGCTTACCTAGCAGAAGCCATAATTCAATTACAAATGTTTTCTATTCTTTAAAGACATAAAAAAAAAAACTAAGATAACTTTACTCATTCAAGGTTTTTAAACCAGATAGTTACACGCGTCAATTTTAAAAGACAAAACCAAAGTAATTTTTATATCTCTGTAAAAATAAAATAAAAAACAAATGTTGTTTTAAATTATTTTGTTAAATGATGAATTGCATTTATTGATATGGTATAGCGATAAAAAAAGATATACCTAAGTTTGTAAGAAAAAGAATTCAAGCAAAAAAGGGGGAAATGAGCAAAACTTTATTATAATGCGATAAAATTCTGATAAAATTTGAATAATGGAGTATTCAGATTATTAAAAGTAAGTGCGTGTGTGGGATATTTTGAACAAAATTAATATGTGTTTAATTCGTAATAAATTACCTGGATAATATCTTTATGTTTGTACTAATTTAAAGTCATGTGTTTTTACCACATAAAGCTCCGTTATGATTAGCTTTGAAAAGATTTATCATAATGATTAAAATCTAAAGATTTAAGCACCTTCAGGAAAATCATACTTTCAAAAATTTCTAAATGTTTTTAATTCTTAAATATATACGGAGGTGTTCGCATATTCTTTTTTAGAAAATTTACTTTTAATAGACAAAATAACTTATTGGAAAATTTATAAGAATGACATTAAATATAAATCACATCGTCTGCAACTTTGGTTTGGATGGAAAGAAAAATGTAGCTGTTATCAAAGTAAAAAGAGAAAAATATGCTTTCTTATCTTCCAAAGACGGTCATTCATATTCAATCATAAAATGTAAGATAATTAATAATTTTTTTAAAAATTTAAAATCTACAACAAATAATGTCATGAAAATAGATAGGAAATGTCAAGTGTTGGATTCAACAATAATTGTTCTGAATATCAATAAAAACATTAGTGAACATTTCCCAAGAATAAATTATGAGTACTAAACCTAAATGTTTTTTTTATTTTTAATATTTTTACCAATTTTATCAATATTTAAAGGTTTTCCACCCTGTATATTTAACAATTTTTAAATCTGAGATGTTAAAAACTGGTGAATACATATATGAAGACAAAAATCACAATCGGTGTGTATCGTGATACACATATAATTTACTGAATTGAAAATAAAACTACAGATATGACATTGGCGTAACTACTAAAAATCTGAATACCGAGTTCTTGGATTTCAATTCGAATGCGTTTTTAACTGAACATCTTATTTTAAACTCAGAGCTATTCTGTTAAAAATAGGACAAAATAGTTTATGAAAATCCTTATTGTCGTAAGATATTAGAATAAGAAGGAACTAAAAATTCAAACTAAAAATTTAAAGTACACTTCTTGAAAAAAATATCTCCGAAATGCAGAGAAAGCTTTTAAAGAAAATGTGTGGACGGCCGATGTAATTTAATAAATTTATATCCTAAAATACTCACTGCAAAATTGGTGGTAAAAATTATGTATAATCTTAAGTTATTTACACAAATGTACTTCTCAAGTTTAAAATGTAAGTCGAAGTGAAAATAATATATGTCCTAATACGAATTTATTGCTGTAAAATCTACTATAATTAAGAATGAAAAAAAAAACATACATGACTATGCGAAAGCAAGTAATTTTAAAAATGTGAGATTTGATACTGTTTTAAAGTTAAATAATTTGTACATGAGTAAAAAGTAACAGAATGAAGGAAATAAAGTGAAGTATTTTTCTACGTTCAGATAATACTGAAAATGATATCAAATGAAATAAAATTTAAGAAAAATAACTAATCTGTTTACGTAGAAAAAGAAGGAAACTAATTACATGCTTATTAACTTGCTAAAGTCAGCAACGAATGGGTCTTTAATACATGAGTATTTTAAACACTTTTTCCTTTACCATGATTATTTCTTCCATTTTTTTCTAATATAATATAAAAATATCCAAAACTTGCATGATAATAAGAAGTGGTAAGTATTCATAAAAAAATAAGGGAAAAATAGCTTCAAATTAATTTCTTTCAGATGTGTATTAATAAAGCTTCACAATGCTTATACAATTGTTTGAACTCCGTTTAACGATTCGGTAACCAATCACATTTTATTTCTTAGTCTTAAGATCTTAACACTAAGAAATAAAATGTGATTGGTTACCGAAAAACTAAAGGATGCGATTATTGGATGAGAAAAAAGGACGAATAAACTAGTTATATAAACTTAATGAATAAATTCCAGAATGGTATTGTATATAAACGTTTTCTGATGATGAATTGAATGAAATTATTTCATGCCTATAAAAATTTTTATTACAATTTTAGAAATAAATAGGTTATGATTTTATCTTAAGAGGGTATATTTTATTATTTATAGTCAATGGCAAACAAATCACTATCAATATTTACAGCGTATATTTTCAGAGTTAATAGTTTCATAAAAATTTGGCAAGCTGCTAAATATCTAAGTTATTGAGTTATAATTAATCGCCAACAAAATTGTCTTTTAAACAACAGTGTCAGTTAAAACATGTCTTACCAAAAACCCAAGTTATTATTTTCCCTTGGAGTATAATGCTAAAAGAGAGAATTTAATTTTAAAAATAATTATTCTTAAACAATTTGAAAACATTTCAATTTAAAATCTTCAAAGAAAAGAAAAAAAATCAGGAAATGATCAAATGAACAAGCAAAAATAGTTCAAGAAAAATAATGTTCCAATAATTTTCTAAAAAAATATATATATATAAGGAAACCAGAGTAAAATTTACCAAAATATTTTTCAATAATATTAAGAATTAGTGAGAATAAAGTTTCCATTATCTATAAATTTAAACTCTTGAACTAAGAGAAATCAATGTATAAGACGTAGAAAAGTAATATTTTAAGTATATTTTAAGCAATTATAGACACTGAAATAACTTTAAAAGCTTAGAGTAGTCAAAAGTTTGAAAAGGAAATATATGATTTCTACCTATTTTGGAACATTTTAATGATTCAGCAGTTCTTAAGCAAAATAAAATTTTCAATTTAGTTGTTGTTGTCACTAATCCCAGATGGTGCAATTCAATACTAGACCGACTCCATAATTCTATAAACAGCCAGGATATTAGAAAACATAAGGGGTTTTGAAAAAGCCTTTTCCAAGTCAAAATTCAAGCAGCTCAAGATATGCTTAGGCGGTACCTGTTCAGCTTTACATTTTGTGCAATTTGATTAATGTACAGCTCCTACCTATGGAAGGAATTTAGACTTTTGATGCTGCGTTATGTACTGTTTAACAGCCTAAGTCTGTTTTAAGGTATTTTAACATCCACCGCGCAATTGGTTTCCGGATGAATTTCTATAGTTTGTGGATCTTATTCAAATGTCGCAATGGGGAGAGCTCGGGAAACTCTCAAGTACCCAGTGTGACAGATATGCATCCAGAAGAGCAACAATCATCTTCTATTATTCAATAGTGATTGGTATCGAACCCGTTCACCTCTGAAGGACAGGGCGCAATCACTAAGCCAAGAATGAATTTAAAAACTTGATCTCCTACTTCCAATTTGCTAACTAATAAGCTGATCAATATTGCTGTGGCTTTTAGTTCAGCAGTTCATGGGTTTGAAGCTTGCCTTGGATGTGTTGGAGTTTATAGTGATCGGAAATGCATTTTAAATACACTGCTGGACAATTGCTAAGGACGGATAACACTATCATCCATAGCAACCACAAAATGAAAGGAAGCAAAATGTGAAAAAATAGAATAAGTGCGGAATATAGTAAAAACAAGTATGCGTATGCAAATTTTTTTTCCATGTCTGTTCATCACGTGATAGCTTTTATAAGATCTTTAAAGGATTTGACACGTGTCGACAGTTGTTGTTTCAAGTCAGTTTTACAGGAAAGACTTAATAGACGAACTTGAAATTTTTGGTATGTCTTCCCGACATCACTTAGATGATTTTATGCGTGGCCGAATTATTGGAAAAATCGAAGAAGGGCGAAAAATAACAGATGTTGCCAGGGAGTTCGACATCGCTCACAGCGTTGTTTCACGGCTGTGGAAGTCATTTAAAACTACTGGAATGTGTAGTAGATGGCACGGAGGAGGTCGTGTTAGAAGTACGACGCCTGCAGAAGTCAAATATATCGTCCTATCAGCAAAAAGGAACAGGCGCACCACAGCTCAGCAGGTGGCAAATCAGTTTCTTGCTGCCCTAGGAAAGCAGATCTCCCGAAAAACTGTTGCCAGACGTTTGAGGAGAGGAGGACTATACGCCCGCAGACCTGTTGTGTGTGTCCCATAGACCAGACAGCACCGTACTGCCCGTTTGCAATGGTGTGAGCATCGCAATTGGACTGAACAGGACTGGGCATGCGTACTATTCTCAGATGAGAGTAGGTTTAGTCTGTCATCGGATTGTAGACACCAACTGATGTGGTGCGTGAGTGGTACTGCTTATCGTCCAGAAAATATCCAGGAAAGGGGATTGATATCCGACATGCAATGTCATGGTGTGGGCCGGCATCATGATCAATGACCGCACCCCCCTACATGTGGTTACGAATGGGACTATAACGGGCCAACGATACATTAATGAAGTTCTACTTCCTCATGTTCGTCTTTTCCGTGGTGATGTTGGTGATAAATTTGGCCTTCTAGGCCTCCTGTCTCGCTTAATGTTATGCTATATTGCAATTTGTGATCCGTCCTTAGCAATTGTCCCGCAATGTATAAATGAAAGGAGAAAATTAACTCTAAGCCATTCGACAGAGTAATTTTGGTGTCAACCAATAAGTTCTATTGAAATTCAAAGTTAGGAAAAGGTGAAAAAGAAAATTATTTGCAAACAAATGTGTATTTATAAATGCGCAGTATTGAATTGCGTTTAAATTAAAATCATTAGAGTAGAATCAATATTATTTAAATGACAAGATAATTGAAATAAAGTAAATCTATAATAAAGATTTTAGACTTTCTAATAGTCAAATTTCAGTAAAACCTGTTATTAGGTGATGACCAAAATTATCAGATTTTATTTATTTAGATGTAGAGGTATTTTTAAAACATTGCAAAGAAACCAATACTCTTGAAAGAATTTCAAAATATAAAACTTATATGCATTGAAATGCTATAGATTTGAGAACCTATCTAACTGATGATATAAAATATTGGAGGCAATTGAAGTTCTAGGAAATAGGGACTATTTCAGAACGTAAACAGGCTATTCAAAAATATAAAAATGCATAAAAAATTGAATATCGTAAAAATCATGCTCTCTATACATGAAATGTTTAACAACATGAGAGCGAAATAAATTCAGAGTGATTTAAATTTCTCATTTTAAAAATTCATAAAAAAAGAAGAAAGTGAGATAAAGAAGTGCGGTTTGCAAGAAAGGGCTCACAAGGTAGTCGGATTTTTTTTAGCAGCAAAAAAAGTTTTAGTTAAAAAAGTCACCTATAGATGGCGCTGACATCGAGAGATTTAACAGAATTATGCAAATTAATCTTGTGATAAAAGGCCGTGATACTCGAGAATTTCTCATTCACTTTCAGAATGTTATCATTACCCGATCGAGCGTTGTTGGTGAAGTTGTTCTATTTGAACGGAGAGTCAGCAAATATTTGTGTTCTATTTGAACGGAGAACATTGCGAAAATTTCGCACGACGAAAGGACTGAAGACGAAGAAAGGCCCCCTATCGTGTCCTGGAATAGTTTGTCAAGAGGTTCGAGGAAACTGGCTCTTTGGAGGATCGGCCACGCAGTGGAAGACCCTCCTTGGCGGAGAGCCGAATTACTGCGGTGGAAACCACAATGAATGATTTAGGGGCGGAATTGTCCATTGGGAGTAGCAGTGCTCGCGAAGCTGGAAGAATATTGGATGTGCCTCATTCATCGATTCGACGTATCCTCCACTGGATATTGCACCTCTATCCCTACAAACTGCAGTCACTGCAGGAGTTACAACCGGGAGACACAGCTACGCGGGAATCATTTGCCGAGTGGGCTATGGCAAGAATCGAAAACGACCCTCAGTGGTTGTTCAACGTTTTCTGGACGGATGAGGCGCACTTCACACTACACGGGGATGTCAACACCCATAACACTCGTATATGGGCAACATCTAATCATCGGGAATACACGACGAAATCTCTGCATCCAGCCAAGTTGACAGTCTGGTGTGGCTTCACCTCATCTTTCATTGTCGGACCTTTCTTCTTTGAAGAACCGTGTCCCAGATTGGGCTGAAAAACGTGCACAGTAACCGCTAAGCGTTACCTCACTCTTTTGCGTGACTAAGTCGTGCCCGCATTAAATCAAAGTGGTGTGTTATCTGTAATAAACTTTATGCAGGATGGCGCACCACCACATTATGCCAATCCAGTAAAACGATTCCTTTTGAGTACCTTTGGCGAAGAGAGACTGATCAGTCGAGGTTGAAAGATCGCATGGCCTCCACGATCACCCGACCTCACTCCGGTCGACTTCTGGTTGTGGGGCTATTTGAAATCACGTGTGTAAGGTTCATCTCCTTCAACATTGGCCGAACTCAAAGATTCCATCTGTCGTGTGGTTTCTGCAACTCATTCCGACATATTGCATTCAGCTGTAACGGGCGTTGCGAGTCGCCTTAGTTGTGTCGTACAATGTACTGGAAGTCATATTGAACAACTGTTATTATCAGAATAAATGAATGGAGCGTACTGATGTCCTTTTTATTATGTTTCGGACAGTCAGCGCCATCTATAGGCGACTTTTATAACTAAAACATTTTTTGCGCAAAAAAAAAAAAAAAAAAAAAAAAATCCGACTATCTTGTGAGCCCTTTCTTGCAAACCGCACTTCTTTATATTACTTTCTTCTTTTTTTATAATTTTTTAAAATTGTAACGAACTTTTGGCTTACCCTGTATATATATATATATATATATATATTTATATATATATATATATATATATATATATATATATATATATATATATATATATATATATATAATAAGATAAAAATGAGTAGTTTAATTTTCAAGAGTAAAAATTCAACGATGAGAGAAATAGAATTTATTTTTTAATACAAATATTTAATACTCAATTTGTTTATAATTAAACTGCTCTCAGCTCTCCATGTAGTGCTATTACATTAAAATTTTAAGAAACTACACTGACCGACAGTTAAATGCAATACCAAGAAGAAGTGGCTAAAAATTTATGCAAATTTCAGGGTAGACTCACATAACCGAGTTATGCAAATGATGTGAAATGCGCAGATCTCCAGCGTTAGTAGGATAAGATATAAGGTGAGGAAGCTGCAGAGCGAGCAATATTCGTCCCGTTTTTACTGCTTGGAAAATAATCGTTGAAAGATTAATCTTGTCGTAAAGGCCTCCTGTAATTGCAGAGAATGTCAGGACATAGTCGACGGAGTCAGTTACATCAGACAGATTAGCTTACGCTGGAGATCATGGTGATTTGAATGAGAAGGTTTGGTTGGTATTTACGGCAAATCTCAGCTGATAGACACCTGGGCACGTCCCTAGTGCACCTGATGTGGTGAAGATGGCTGGAATAAGGAATTGTGGAACGCTTGCGGGTTGCCGGTGCAGCTAAAGGGACGTCAGCACGCATGCATCTACGCGTCCTATGGTAGGCGGTGGCGACCCAGTGAAGTGCGTCTATCGAAATTCTGCAGCATATACTAAGACTCCCATATCCAGCAGAAGCATTTGCTGTCGATTGGTTGCAAGTGGCCTACGATCATGGCGTCCATTAAGAAGACTGCTATTGACTTCACAGCTTAGATGCCAATGCCTGAAAATGGTGTCGGACTAGAGTGATATGAACGACGGAGTGGCACAAAATCATCTAATAGGAATCACGATTCTACTTCTTCAGTGATAGTCTCTATGTAATAGTGTAACATCGACGTGGGGACAAGTCTAATCCTTCAGTAATTGTGGAACGCCCCATCATGTGACATCACGCCATCATGGTTTGGGGCGCCATCACATTATTATTTCAGGTCACCTCTAGTTTGTGTTCATGGCACTATGACAGTCCAACGTTACTTAGGTGATGTGCTGCTGCCAGTGACAACCTTCACTTCAAGTGATGCTCAATGCACTTTATCAGCAGATAACAAGCGATCTCAAATCGTTTGCATCAGCCAAAATACCTTGTTAGGTGTACAGCTGCTTCTCTTGCCACTGTTTCCACCAGATCTCCCATTTATTAAGCATGTTTGAAATGTGATTGGAAGCCATTTGCAGACCCTGCCACTGCATACTTCAAAGGACCAAGTTTGGCAAATGTTTGTCAGGAAATGGCGAGTCATTGCTCCGGACACCTTCCGTACTTTCACTGAATCTGCGTTTAGATGTGTTGCTTCGTGTAACACGATCCACTGTGGTCCTATAACGTACTTTCTCGATGTCGGCAATGTATATGAATTAATTAGGAATTTTGAGAATATTAATATATATATACATTAATATAAGGCAAAAATATATTAAAGCTATGAATGCAGCACTGAAAATACATATAATAAAATATGAACTACAATACATTACAGGAAATCTCGACAGAGCAAAAACAGCCAAAGAAAGATTTGCCAATGTAAATAAGATAAAACATAAAAATATTGAAATATAAAATTAGAAAAATACTAAAATATGTTATGCAAATGATAAGAAGAAGGCATATGAACCACATTTTCATCAGGAGGAAGATGTTCATCTATGGAAAAAAAGCAATCTTTTCTGACATGCACGAAGGACAAATGTCTAAAAATCTACGAGCAATCTCTCCCAGGGCCTTGCCTTCTTCTTATCATTTGCACCGCATATTTTAATATTTTTCCAGTTTCAATATTTTTCATGTTTATCTTATATATATATAAGAAAAAAATAATTCTTATAATTATTTACAGGTTATTAAATTTTGAAAAATTAAGGTAAAATTCATTTCAGAATTAACTTTTAATTGAATTCTGGAAGTTAAACTTTGTGGTATGTGTATATTCAAAATATCGTAGTTGGAAAATTTAAAGAAATCAAAAATATTGAAAAAAAATTGTGATTTTTTTATTATTAGAGTAAAAAATGAATTTATTATATAATTCTCTAGTCGTAAATTAGTTCAGATTGTAGATAAATGGAAAACAAATTCAAATTCATCATTACAAATAAACTAGATATTCATCATTGCATACGGCAATAATTAAGGAAAATCATTTTTAAAAAATTATTCATCATTCTTTGTGTTGATTTTCTTGAAAACATTATACATTTTATATAAAGCTTATAAAACATTATTTATCTTTTTTAAAATATATATGATGCTTAAGTTTATTCTGTGATAATCTTAATTCTATAAAAATTGGACTGCATTGAATTACAATTGAATTGAATAATAATTGATTTGAAATAAAATTTTATCATAGTTACCCCTACTATACATACTCACACAATATTTGCTGCCGTTTAAATAGACTACATACTAACAAAAGTATTTATTTTTAATGAGACAAATTTTTTTTAATTAAATTGTGTAGCAGTTAATTGTTTAGAGAGAAAGTGAGAGACGCAAAAATAATTTGCGTGGAAGTTAGTATCTGTGTAGTAATATGGATTTTCGATTACGAAAGTGTTGTTTTAGTTGGCATTTTTTTAGTTTTTTTAAACAGTTGTAATTCTGGATATTTCTACTATAAATGGTCTGACAGTTGGGAAAAAAAAATATGACTTTAAATATTTTCCCAAAAGGAAAGTTAATAAAATATCTATGAGTGTAAAATTTCAAGAAATTACTTAAGACTTTCGCTGATATACACTATTTAATATGCAAACATTGAAAAACTCAAAATATTTTAAGTACATAAGCCATCAATAAGCTCAAAAAATGTATAAATATATATTAAACTGATGCTGAGAAATAATTAATAAAAATCATTATATTTAGATAACATACAACTTGTTCTTGAATTAATAAATTGTTCAAATATAAGAGTAATATAGAGCCGATGTACATGGAATACATTTAAAACATTTACTAACCATGTAATTTTTCTATGATAAAACACACACAGATGTATATATATATATATATATATATATATAGTAATCCGTTGATGGATTTGAAATCGATGACAAGGCTGGGAGAAGTGTAGATTTCGTCCCATAGTATATTCACACAATTCAGGATATGCTCAGGAGAAGCTTGGTGTCCATGGCATTTAGGACAGAGGGGGAAGGTCTTGTTACCCGTTACAAAAGTGAGGCATTTCATGTGGCCAGAGGCGAGACTTGCCAACAACAAGTTTTTCTCTGGCTCTTTCCTGGATTTCCTATCACAGGAAAGAGCTAGAGAAAGTCCCAGCTTTCTACCATTGTAGAAGTGGTGAGTCAAAGGTACCTGTCAATCGGTTTTAAACTGGACTTTTTTCAAGGAAAAGAGTTCGAGGTAGGTAATTGTGGAAGAAGAAGGAGCAGAATGACCTGAGCCCTCCTTTGCTTAAGTGTCTGCTATTTCATTGCCTAAAATATCCACATGAGACGAGATCCATTGAAAAAAAGATATTATGTCGAAGGGAGACAATTTTAAGCTTGTGTAGAATAGAAAGTCTTGTTTGGTCTCCCATGCAGATCCAATTTTGCAGATGTTGAATTGAACCACGGCTATCAGTTAATATCCATACATCACTATAATATGTTTCACTTATGATGAATTCTAATCCAATGTTGATGGCTGTTAGTTCGCGATGAAAAACCGAAAAGAAGTCAGGATTACGTTGACAAAGAGAGAGTTTGTCATGAGGAGTCTCGATAACAATTCTGCTACCAGTTCGGTGATTTATTTTGCTGCCATCAGTATAGATTTTTATGTCATTTGGTGGCATATTATTAATCGTTTCCAAGGCTAGTTGTTTTAGCAATTTTCAGGTAAGCAATCCTTCTTGATGACAGCCGTAGAAAGTTCATAATTGAAGTGAACATTGGAAAGAGCCTCAGCAGGGTTCAGACCGCAGTGAAGGGCATGTGGTTCAATATTGTTCTCGATTAAGTGTAGTGAGTTATTCAGATTAAAGGGACTGTGCTTCTTTAATCTTTGGAATGGAGTCCAGTTGCTTAGGTAACTTGACGTGAGATTGCCTTGGCCATAACTGTTGAGTTTATAAAAATATTTGACAAGACAGTATTGTCTTCTGATATGGATAGGTTGTAAGTCTACTTCGAAAAGTACTATTTCTGAAGAACAGCTGCGTTTCAAGTCAGTAATGATGCATGCAGCACTCAATTGGACTTCTTCTAATTTTTAAAGATAGGAATTAGAAGCACAACAATAGATTGGGAAGCTATATTCTAAAATAGGCCTAATGAGTGCTAGGTAGGTAGTTTTAATGGTAGTTGCATTCGCTCCCCAGTTTCTACCAACAATGTATTTTAGGATGAGTAGTCGTTTCCTGGCTTTCAAGGTAATGTATTCGATATGTTTGCTGCATATAAATTCCGGGTCTAGAATGAATCCCAAGTGTTTTGGATGTTTCTCGTAAGTAAGTTTCTGATGATTAAGTATCAAAGAAAGTTTGTAGTGATATAAGTGCTTATCTGTAGTGATGAAGGTGGTAACTAATTTGAATGGATTAAAACTCAGCCTGAACTCAGCCTCAAACTCGGAAAGACCCTCCAAAGAACTGTTAATCCGAGACTCTATCTCGGGAATGGATATTCCAGAGCTCCAGAGAACTATGTCATCAGCAAACATTCCAATGCGCGTGTCAGGAGAGATAGTCCTCTAAATACCAGTCAAATAATTTTAATTCCCAGCTAACACTAACAGGCATGGAGCCAAGACAGTCTTCCTCTTCACGGTGCTCCAGTCTTCGAACTACAGAATCTGAACTTTTTCTCCCTATATATATATATATATATGTATATATATATATATATATATATATATATTTATATATATATATATATATATATATATATATATATATATATATATAACAAAAATTAGATAATCTCACATCTGTATAATTATATTTTTTATTGATGCAAAGAATAATAAATATATAAATATCCACAATCGCGCGATAACGTAAATATTAATAATACAACTATACATTTCATTTATTCTTGAATTTTCTTGATTATTCATGCACAGGGAAGGACTTTATTCCAAAGCAATCAAATTAGAAAATATTAAAAAATGTGAATCTAAAATGAAATTATATAGATTTTTATTGAAATTACTTGTAAAATCTTGTCATGATTGTATGTTTGCTTTAAAGCAATTCCCAACGGCGTTCTTATTTTACAAAAATGAATAAAGTTGAAGAAGTCAGTGTTTCTTGATTTAATACGTGAATTCAAAAACAAAGAATAATCAAATTAATTGCTTTTAGGATTAAATTTAATTGATTTATACATTTGGTTCCAGTCCTTCATTTTATTCAATTTTTCAAGCAACAGTAATTATACTTATGTTGTAATCTACTTCCAAATAAACATTATTATTAAAATTATCAAAGTTTCTTTGCTACAAAAGCAATTAAATTTGAAAGTTCTGAACATTAGCAATTAACATTTAAAAGTTCTGAGCAGAAAATTTATAGAAATTATGTAAGAGTGGCTGAAGTTATCGTTCGTCTATTCATTTAGCATTCGTCATCTTACGTAGATTAATGTTTAAAAGCTTTCAGAAAGCGAAATATTATAATATTTAATCCCTTTTTATCAGCTGGAAATCAATTCTTTAGTTTCTTTTCTTTTTGTAAAAAGTGAATTGGAAAAATGATTTAAAAATAAAATCTGAAACGATTAATGTTTCACAAAATAAATAACAAAGTTATTTACTTTTCTATAAATGTTTTTCGATAATTACGATATTTAATTTGCATTAAGTAAAAGGGTCTGCTACATTTCAGAAAAATTAAGACGAATAACTTCTGTAGCTAAGAACAATTCAATTCCATACATATATTTTAATTAGGGAGAAATTTGATGTATAAGACTTTAAAACTATAAAAGCAGAAAGTATCGCTGAAAATTGTGTGGCTCTTCTTCCTACGTCATATCCGGCTGTTGTCATCCTGACAGGAAATGTGCAAGAGCAAAAAACTAATATTTTCTTTTCACCAAATTAAGTAGTTTTGTTTAAGCGTAAATTTCAGAGAAATTTTTGAATAGAGGCTACCACGATGAAAATATGGTTCATTTTAGTTATATCAGTTTCTGCAACTAGTAAGTATTTTTAGTTTTCATGAATAAAAACTCTCCTAACTGATTACTAATCAACATTTTTAAATGTTTTAATTTTAATCATGTGACTTTACTAGGTGTAGCATATTTTTGTTTTAGATGTATGAAATCATACATATATGAAATAAAAATTTTTAACACCATAACACATTTTCCTTAAGTTGCTTTAGGAAATGTTAAATAAAAAATCTAATTATATGTAATCGTATAATTTGCGTAATAATCATTAATTTAATAAAGATATTTTAATCTGTGAAATATGGGCTGTATTGTAACCATATCTATATCTCATACTGCATTTAATTATTTATATTATGCAAAAAATATCCGCTATGACGTTAAGTAATTTCTCAAATTACAAGCATCAAGACTTTAACAAATGAAATTATTAATTTTGGTGAATTATCATTTTAAATTCGTTTATGACTATTTTTATCTATACTTTAAACAATTATGCTAAAATTTACATGGGAGTAAATTTGTTACATTTATCGCAGGTTATTTATCGGAGGTGAAAATGTGAATTCAATTTTAAAAGTACAATTTAGCAAAAGTATCTATTTACAAATTTGGTTAGAATTATTTTTGCAACAAATGGTTCAATGTATAAAAGTTATATATATCTATACATATATATATATATATATATATATATATATATATATATATATATATATATATATATATATATATATATATATATATATATATATATATATATATATATATATATATATATATATATATATATATATATATATATATATATATATATATATATTGTTTTGAATCTTACCATAAATAGCAGAGAAGCAAAAATTATATCTCATGTATGTTATATTTTTTAAAAAATATATGATGATATAATTCGTATTTTAAGCAAAAATCTTCAAAGTGGTATAAGCCTTAAAACTCATTTCCCTTTAATGATTAGCAAAATCTTAACTTTGATTAGAATGCGTGTTTTACTAAAATGATGCAAAAATTATGAGTGTTTTATCAAATAATGAGCATTCTACATTAGAAGCTGTTAAATTATTTAAACAATTATTGCAAGATAAAAACTAAGCATACGAAATTACATAAAGAAACGTGCTTCCTACTAAAACATTATTTACGTATTTCAACAAGTACCGGGAATTATTTTAACAACAAAGGTAAATATGGTAAAAAATATTTTTATTTGAAAATTTTAAATATTAAAAATATTGTGTTTTTGTATTTGTTAATAATTTTCTATCAAAAATTTCAGAAATTACTTACGAAACAATTAATCATATTTATTAAATTTATAATTTAATTTGTGTGTGTTTGTATTTATGACTTTTGATTTAAATTCGTATGAAAAATATTAAGTGAAACAAATTAAAATAGTTTCATAAATATGAATTAAGTATTAATACTTTATTTTTGATCTGATACACAATTTTTTTAAATATTTAATTAAAATTGTTTTCAAAAATAATAGACTGTAAAAACAATTAAAAATAAGTTGATGATAGTTAATAAAAACATCAAACGGAAGGTATTAAATTTTTTTAATTGGTTTTATATGTATATATATATATATATATATATATATATATATATATATATATATATATATATATATATATATATATATATATATAGTGTATGTATGTATGTATATATATTTATAAATATATATATATATATATATATATATATATATATATATATATATATATAATATAAAGCTATGTTTTATAAAATGTATTCTTTGTCAACCTTCATATATTTTTACGTATATATTGAGTAGTTTTGAGTTAAATAAAACTACATTATTACAAATATCAACAAATTTATTCGTAATATTATATGAAACTTGAGGCTATTATGAGAATATGCTTATTATGAGTTCATTATATGATATTTTCATTGAGTGAAAAGTGTGTTTGAAAGTGTCAAGTGTTTTATTTTTTTAACTATAATCAATTAAAATTAAAAATAATTTTACATAAAATAAACAATTTATCATTAAAAAGTATATGAAGATCCCATTCAAACATCAGAAGCATAACATTCATATCCTACTGTTAAACAGTGGTTGGGATCAAACCAGAGACCTTCCATTGCTAGGAAAACTGCCCATTTAGTAAATCATAATCATTAATGATATTCTCAGCAATTACATTTTCTGAAGAAATATGAGTAATTTATTTATTTGATTAGAGTCCTATCCATACATATTGAAACTGCAGAAAAAGATATTACTTTGTAATTGCTATATATATGAGTTTAAAAACAATTCATTCATAATTGCCTTAAATTTTAACTAAAAGGAAACTAAAAATGCTAAACATAACAGCTTAATTTTTATAATTAATTCAAAATCATAGAAATTGTATTTTTCTATTATATAAACATCTTTCGATTCTGTAAATAATTTTGCTTTATAAGAAATAGCACTTAGAGCTTTTAAAGCAAATACATATTATTTTAATAAATAATTTTATGTTTTGCAATTTTCCTTGGACATATAAACAAGTAAAAAAAAGTTTATGTCATTAAAAATGTTAAGCAGTCGAACTCATATAAGAAGTAACAGATTTACAATTTTTATAAAACTGAATATAGTTCATCAAGTTCATCGTTTGATGTTTTCAAATATTTTTGAAAAGTATTTAGTTTCCTTTCCCAGTCCAGTTTTAATAAGAAATTTTTCATTGATTTTGACTTGATTTATTCTATAGTTATGTATCCCACAGAAATCTTATAAAAGTAGATGATGATTTATATTTCCCAGTAAAACTATCTATCAATATTTTAAATTATATCCTTATATATGGGTTATTATGATTCAAAATAAACAAATCATAAATATTTCCCATTATGATATTAAGAAATCGTAATGGAACTTACCACTATAATTTTTTGATGTGGATTAAATATTTTAGATTTTAAGTAATAGTCAAGGCTTTATATTTAGAAATTTCTATTACAATTCAGAATACAAGTGATTAATAAGTTTAAGACTTAGTTTGTGCACATGCATTTTGCTGTTTAAATGTTAAGTGAGCATATTTGAGAAATGTATTAGCTAAATTTTTGAAGTCACAATCAAAGTAAATAAATTGACTGCCATATTAGGCAATATAAACAAATTCAAAGAAAACAGAAGTATATACAAATTTGAATAATAAAGACTAAATGAAAATGTTAAAGAGGCGACGTTATTTTGTAATCAATTTGAGCATTCATTAAAACTTTCTGTGTAAAAATTACCGGACTAAAAATAATTTAATATTCCTTAGGTAATTAGAAAATGTATACGATATAATGCTTGACATGTACAAAAACGCAGTAGTAATGGATATAAAATAAAATAATTATAATAAAAAATATGCATTATTTTCATAAAATAATTTTGCAGAATTTGTAAAAAAAAGTATAGTAAGTAATCATCTATTATAAAATATATTTTGAAATATGAGAAAATTAAACTATATTTAAATATGACGAGCTTCATATGTAAAAAATTGTAAATGATTTTTTTTAAAAATAATATTTGAAATTAAAGAAGGATATTCTTTATTTGGTGATTATTGCAATAAATCAAAATAATAATAATAATAATATGAAAAGTGTTTATTTCTGATATTTTTAAAAGAGTTAATAGCTGTTGTAGACGCTGTTGGAATTAATATAAATTTTAAAAAAATTTAAAGCAGTGTTTATGTTATCTTTTTTGCACAATTATTGATAAATTTAGAAATAGTAAAATCTACTTTAAGTTTCTCATAGTTAATAACAATTAGTAAATTAATAACAGATTTCATTTTTCGAACTTCTTTTTCACAACAATTGATTTATAACTTTATAGTTAAATATTTACCATATTGATCTAAAATATGATACAAAGAATTATTACCATGGAGTGTAAAAACATGACAAATCAAACTTTTTTATGGTAATATTTGAATGAATTTATCACTAGTATTTGATTTTAAGTTAAGGCATGCTCATCCAAATGAAAGTAATTTTGTTTTTAGTTATTAGTACCAATATTTGTCTTGTCAGTGGAAATATCATTAACAAATACTTTGAATTAAATGATATAACAGTATGGTAACACGTATTAACATTTACATTAAAGACAGTATAACAATGTTTACTATAACTTTATTTGTTCATATTTCAGCTATATCATAAATTGCCCCCATAAAAAGCCCATTTATGTAATTCTGTATCGTTTTTGTTCTTTGACATGCATATTTCAAATTCTGTTATTAAAAATCTATGCCAATCTTGAAAATAACCAAACTTCTATATTTAACACATCTTTTTTATGTCCAGTCACAACTTCATGTCCTCCCCCAGATGTTCCTTTTGGTGGTTCCTATGTACCAGTACAAAAGAAATATCTACCTGCAGATAAAGTACAATACTCCTGCAAAGATCGATTCACAAGAATCGGGAAAGATTCAAGATATTGTCAGCCGAATGGGAAGTGGTCGGGCACAACTCCTTTCTGTGGTAAATATCATTCATTGATTCCCATTGATAAAAAAACATGAAATTCTAAAATTATAAGAATTGTAAATTAATGTGACCTTCCTCCCAATGAGAAATATATAATCTTGTTTTATATTGAATGTTTTGGAATACTTTTCCTGTTTGAATAATAGAGCATGACTATTATTTTGCAGATAGTCCTACCAAAGTTAAAAATCCTAGAGCATCTTCTGATCCTACTAGAAGCATATCTAATGTGATAGATGCAAGTCCTAATACATGCTTTATATCACGTAATGCTACCAGTGAAGCAGTGCAAGTTTTTCTTGATGAGCCTAATCCAGTTAATGTTGTTAGGCTCTACCTTTTAAAAGGTATTTTAATTACATAAATTTGTGTAGTAAGTTAGTAAATTTTTAATGCATTTTTAGAAAGTGCAGTTTTTGAACTTATGTTAACTTGGCAGAGCTTTTACAAACATAAGAACGAGTCTACCTTTTTTTTGAAATCCTACTTCTCAATATACTACATTCACGAATTAATAGGAAGTATTCTTATTTACGAAATATGTCATATGTATCATAGATTATCATTCAATATCATTTGTTTTTGTTAAGTGTCAAATGAATGCTGTAATAAATAATTGATTTTATGGAGCAAAACTTTCTATTTATGCTCGATTCAATAAAAGTATTACATTTAGGTATTAACTTTAAATAATTTAATATTAATTTTATTTAAATAAAATATTTAAAAATTTATACGTTAGAGTAATGTTAAATAATTTAAAAATATCAAACCTCTTTTATTTTACTATATATTTCTGCTTGCTGTGCAACTGAACTGTCATTCTTGTAAGTGAATACCAATGTGTGTGCAGGAAAATTACCAATAAATTTCGAAGTAAAGTGTAGAATGAATAAGTTTAACTAAGAAATTGTATTATGTTTTTATTGCATATGAATCCTAATTCATAATTTTTCCTTTGATAGTGAAATTTAAAGAATATTTGTATTGTTAAAATTATTTTCTTGCTCATAAATAAACATAGATTTCACAGAACTGGCATTAATTTTACTTAATAAATTTATAAAAAAGCATATGTGTGTATGCAAAAAGCCATATATGTGTGTGTAAAAAATCATATATGTGTGTGAAACAAATTTTTAAATTTTGAAATTGCTCCTGTATATTATTTTACAATTTTTTTTATGTATTTTCATATATTAGAGGCATTTTTAATATTTTTAATGTATAGTGTGTGTATAAATAAAATAGCTAAACTATGAATATTTTTATATATCGTTCCGATATACTTAAGAAAATTAATTGAACATTTATTTTGAGCTGGAGGATCAATATAGTATAAGTAAGTATTCAGCTAATTTTCTTAAATATATCGAAACGCCCCAAAAATATCCATATTAATTATTTTTATTTATGCCTTCATATTTTTCTTACTGATAACTAAAACATTTTTGCCCTATTGTTTATATCCTTAATGATAATTTTTAAATTTTAATTCATAGAAATGGAAATACATTTATATGTGTATGTCTGTGTGAAATATATATTTATGCTAAATATCTCTAAGAAATTTTTTTCATACTTTAATGTGTATAATTAGGTAAGATAAAAATCGAAGTCTTGACTGTTAGTCGAAGAGAAACAAAGTTGTGTGCAACTTTTGATAGAGATTTAGGTAAGAATTATGCATTTCATATTTAATTATTATTCTATAGAAAACTCAAAAATATAAGCAAAATCCTTAAATGCTTTAAAAATATGTTAAGCACAGAAAAATTAATTTATAATATGCTGAGAATATTATATTTCTAGGATTAAAATACATGGAATATATTTCCTCCTCTCTATGTAATAAATAATGATTTTAAGTATTTACAATTAATTAACACGATATATTTTTTAATAGTTGCTCATTTGTAATTTTATTTTCGATCAGATAATTTCATTATTTAATGAAATTTCTGATTAGGATTTTTGTCGAATCATATCACTTTATTTCTACAGATAATCAATCACATCTTGTGAAATGCATTGCATCTAATAAACATTTCGTATTTTTCTTTTTATTGACTTTCATTCAATTTAACTATTATTTAATTACTTCAGTACAAAATATCATTAAAACTTCAACAAAAATCCTTTGAAGTTAAAAAGTAATAATTTTAGCTTTATTTTGTTTTTTACTCAATAAATTAAATTAAGTGAATTATAAGATTAATTCGTATATATGTTATTTGATGTTATCATCTACGACCAAAATATTCAACAAAATGCTTCTAATCCTTAAATACAGTTGCTTTTCTAAGCTAATGATTCTTTCTTTAGAAAAAATATATAAATATATGTAAACTCCACACAAATTACACAGACATGTCATTAAAGTAAAATTATAATAAATAAATATAAGAAATCTGAACCATGATTCATATTTTATATTGTGTGCTTTTGTAATTATATTCAAGTTTACTTATTATACTTAAGTATTTAAGAACATTAAAAAACATAAGAAATCTTAACCATGTATTATATTTTATATTCCGCGCTTGTGATTATATTTAAGTATACTTTTGCATGATTTACATACCGAAAAATGTTAGTATCAAAAAACAAAATTCCTTTTTTATTACAAGCTGTCATGTTAACTAAATAATGCTTACATTTTTACTCAAATAATATAGCTTTTTTCCTACATAAGCATAAGACAAATTGCTAAATAAAAATAAGCGATTGTATCTGAAGGTATATGATTTTATATAAAATAGATGTATATAATTTTTAAAAAACAATGAAAAGTTTAAAAACAATTTTAAATTTTTTAAGGAAATATTAATTTTTTTAAACATTTTGTTAAATAGAAGAAAATCAATGGGTTAAACTTGAATGTCCAGAAAGCAAAATACCAGCGGATTCTTTGCGCATTACTGATATATCCCCTCGTAGCAATGTCCTTGCAGTTTGTGAAATTGAAGTATATACTAAAGATGGTGAGTGTATTTGTTTTCTTTATTCAAAGTTCAAAAATTATTTATTGACAGAATCTATGTTTTAGATTAGAATATCTCTTTATATAGTGTATACAATAGGAGAGATTCTTAACTATATTTTTATTGAACATTTGCTTAAAAATCAAATTATATATTTACACTTAATTATATATTAATATATGTATATATAAATATATATATGTATATATAAATATATATTGTAAGCATTTTTTTGTCTTGTGCCACCTAGGTTGATATGGGGTGCGCTGCTCCACTTTTTCATATTTGGTGTAGAGTCCGATTGCTTCAGTACCCACATGCCATAGGGAAACGTTCATAGGGTAGGCAACCATTCACATCTCATTCATACACAGAAAGGACAAAGACAGGATAGATAGAGAGAAAAAGTACATCCATGCCCGAACTGGAACTCGAACCCAGGACCTCCCTATCCACAGTCAGGCACTCTGACCACTAGACAGGGCGGTCTGCATTGTAAGCATTT
This sequence comes from Latrodectus elegans, assembly GCA_030067965.1. NCBI lineage: Eukaryota > Metazoa > Arthropoda > Arachnida > Araneae > Theridiidae > Latrodectus > Latrodectus elegans. Next base: position 40,570,661 of record CM057811.1, on the reverse strand, counting down.
AATGGAAGTAATAAGCCGTTCTAGTAACCGAATACTTTATTTAGGTTTTCCGAATCCCACCTTGAGATGGATGTTTGTAGTGGTTCGGAATTCATTTTGAACTGTCCAAGTCTAGTTAGCTCTCTTGTACAAAAAAAAAGCACTGTTGAGCAACAACAATATAAACTGAATTGTATACGATAGTTCTTCTGAAATTCAGTTAATTAACTTAGTTCAGCTAACAAGGTGAGAATGTTCATGAAAATAAAAAAATTGTACAATCTTTTAGAAAGGTATGGAATGCATTTAATTTGATAATCATTTCACAGTGATAGTTTAAGAGATATATATATTGCCACATTTCATAATTAGTTAAGAATTACGAATAATGAGATTTATATAATGACTTATATTCCAAATCAAAGACAAATTAATGTTCCGTTGTAGATTAGATCAATGAATACTCATGGCAAAAAACTAATATCACTGGTTTGACTTTTGTAGTTGAAAGAACATAAATTATAGCTTCTGAAATAAAGAATAAAATATAGTTTATAAATTTATGCTCAATTTCTAATTTTACGACTTTTTGACTTTTGAAACAAATTTCGTGTATTATCCATTTGAATATCATCAAAGTTAATGAACATAACTTTTTTTAGCACTGCATTGCTGTAAGTCTATGAACAGACTTTAAGGCAATCTATTTGCTTGAAACTGCCTACTAAAGATTTTGTGGAAACAATATTGCTAGACCATAGAATGGAGAAAGATAAATTGAAATAGCAACGAGCATCCGTATAGATGGTGGCAAAAAAAACTTTCAGGAAATTTAGTTGCTTGAAACTGCTTATTTAGGTTTTAGAGGAAACAATATTGCTAGACTAACTGGAATTAGAGAGGTAAATTGAAATAGCAAAGAGAACCGTATAAATTGTAGCAATAAATATATTAGAAAATACCTATCAGCAAATGGGATTTTTTTTAATTCGATTGTGAATAACAATGTTTATTAAAATACAGAATTTAAAAACTTTGTATATTAAACTGATTTTAAGTTTTAATCACATATTTTAGTTTAAGGATTAATTGTGGAACACATATATTGCATGAGAAATACTTTTATTTCGTACGTATATTATTATATACTAACATAGTAAAATATTGGTGAAGCTGAGAGCTGGTATTCATAATAAGAAATTAACATATTTAAGGAAAGCTTAATATCGCTTGTTAACCAGGACTTCCCATTCGTAATTAAAATTATCACAAATCGTACAGATAACTCAAATTAAAATTTAGTGATATATGAGTAATAATATAATTTAAATTATTAATAGTTTGATACATTAAAGGTATAATATATTCTAACAACATCATTTACAAAAAATATAGAGATGAATAAGTATTTATTTATAGATAAACTTTTATTATTTATTCAGAAGTGTAGCGACGTAAGAAAATGGAAGTTAAAACAAAACAAACATTTATTACATTACACATAATTAAGATTAGTTACAAAAAGAAAACACTTAATAATTATAAAATAAAATCAAGGTTACATAGTACCAGGGTGGTACAAAACAAACGTATTCAGGAACCGGATGGTTCTTCCTTGCCATTTCTCACATCACTCTCCTCATCTCATTCCATGTTGTTTGTAAATTGGGAAGCAGCGCCATCTACTGTCAATATTCTTAATATCGGTCTGTTACAGAAGACTTTTGATATGAATCATTAAACTCTTAAATTTTACAAGCATTCATAGCAAAGAGGTAAAAAATGGGAATTAAATATCGGGTCGGGTTTCAGGAACATTATAATATATATATATATATATATATATATATATATATATATATATATATATATATATATATATATATATATATATATATATATATATATATATATATATATATATATATAAGCTCCTTTTTGCGCTTTGTACATTCTTTTGTGAAGAACTGGATCTTAAACATCAAAGTGATTTTCAGTACATTTTTTTAGAGCTTTTCTTTAATATAGGTGGCTGAAATTGGGAATGGTATTTACAGTACTATAACAGTCTATTATGTACAATTTTGGTTTCTTCAATTCCGTTGAGGTAAGCCCGTCTTCGAAAATGTCCATAAAAATCGCAGAAATGATCTAAATTAACCGGCATGCTAGTAGTTGTCCTGTTGCCCAGAATCTAAATATCAGGCATAGAATAATTATAAAACCATTTGTAGAAAAAAAAAATCAGAAATAGGTTAAAAAGAAACGTTTTTAAATCCACGTAAAAATAATATTTCCTTTTCCACAATCTCTAATATAAATATATTTGAGAATCTCAAATCGAAAAACTTCTCCTTACAAATAATTTTATTTGAAAGCAATATTAAATTAAATAACAAAAAATAGGTATATAAATGATGCACATTTTTTATTCTTATGAATAATGAATTTACGTCCCTAATGTTTGCTAATTTTCAGATGTTTGGTGCAAGGATTCTCCGGAAATTTTTATTCCGAATGGAAGACTTGAAATAAGTAGGGATAAAGCAACTCTCCTCTGCGCCGAAGGATTCAAACCAGGAGAGAACACACGGTTGGTTTGTGATAAAAACAACTTGTGGGCAGGACCTAACCTGCAGTGTGATGGTTCGTATGCTAAAAATCTCTTCAAAACTAAATGAAATATATTTTATGATTTAAAAATACGAAGTAAAAATCAGGATTGCGTTTATAACTTTAGTTCCTTTTTTATTTATGAGTTTCGCGTATATAGGAATTTTATGTGAAATGTTCTAATCCTTCCGAATTGACCTATAACAATGTGGATAAAAAAGAATGGTAATCTTATTTTCACTCCAAATATTACCCATATTTCTTTTTCTTTCAAAATTCTACAGTAAACAGTGCAAGTGAAAAAAAATTGCATTAAAACTTTACTTTAAATTTTTGAGGTATAAAATCTGCTATTAAATTTACTATTTATTTGAAATTGTGTTGAATTAAATATGCAAACATCGGAGACTTGAACAAATTATATACATTGCATAACGAGTAACTGCCCTCGATAGTGGAGTGGTTAGCGTCCCTTACTGTGAAGCCGTATATCCCGGGCTCAAATCCTGATGCGGAACATGGATGTTCCTTTCTCGCTGCATGCGTGCTTTTTAACCATTCACTTTTTAGGTGAAAAAGCATGCCCACTCCATTCCTCAATATGTGAAATGCCATCACATTCGCCCTTTATAGCGCTGAATAGGTATATCCTAAATGCAGCAGAGATTAGGGAAAAAAAAAACTTGTAGAAAAGCTTCGCGATTATACAGTGACGAATAAAAGGAAAGGAAAGGATAAATAGACTAATAATGCTTACTTTCCATCTCTACGTCATCTAAAACCTTGAGGCTTAAAATTTAAGAAAACACTTGTGAATTAAAGCATGCCTAAATGTATATGCTGACAGTTTCGCCAATTAGATGATATAACGAAGAGTTGTAAAGCACGCCTATAATTCGGGTTTGTAGTTTCATTATTGTATCACTGATAAATGCACGTAGACATGTTCAATGGGATTCGATTTTATACCATATTAAACAAAATGATATCTGACACGTCGCTTAAGACTAGAACAGCCTAAGCATTTCAGGGATATTCAAAGGAAAAAGCTTGCAGTTGAGTCCACGCAGTCACTCGCCAAATTTTGAGGCTTTCTCTCAATATTTTGCTAAGTGTATATTCAGTTGTATAGTTTGTTTTTATCTTTCATATGCTTCAGTATCTGGCAAAACATATTAATAGCATTTAACTTAAAGCGGCTTAATATTCTCTTATGAAGACTCTATTGACTTCAGCTCATTTAGATGGGCGACTACAAGAACACAGAAATGAGTGACTTGAACAATGAACAAACTTGAACGTGAACAACGCAATGTCTGGTATTCAGGGACCATATATATCATATATATATATATATATATATATATATATATATATATATATATATATATATATATATATAACCCTAAATTTAAATTCTTTTACCTTTTATTTAAAGTTAATAATCGAGCGATTGGGATTTTAAAAAGATTAGATTTTAATTCAAATTAATAATCCCCAGGTTCTTATTTATTTTTAAAATAGCTTAAGAGTTATACACTCACTTAAGTTAAAACATTTAAATCAACCTAAGTAAGAAATAGCTTTTTATCATGAGAAATATTTTATGAAAAAAATTCCTTATTTAAAATATTTTTACGACATGAGAAAACTGTGAGTAGTATTACTCAATTGTTTCATTTGATATATTTATCCCTCAAACATGTATACAGATGTCAAAATTGCCCTACCAACACAAGTAAATTCAGAGCGGTAAATTTTTATTGACTTAAATTAGCTAAACTCTAGCTATCATTGCGAAATTTTTGACGTTGTCAAGTGTCTAAATCATGAGATGATTGATTAATTTTATAATTGGAAAAACCAATATTTGAATAGGCTTGTAATTTTTTCCTCAAATTTTCCTACACATCAATATTTTCTTGGAAAAAAAAATGAACAGTGCTGCAGAGGATCCTCACTTCATATATCTTGATACTATTTCATAAATTCATTGCTAAAAAGTTAAAAATATAAAAACGAATATACGAATTTCTTTTATTTTAGCACTAAAAAATATTCATTTTTTCATGATTTCATTACAAACGCAAGAATCATTTCTCATTCTATGTTACATTTTACTTCTAGAGATACTTTGTGAATCACCAGTTGGAAACGATACTTCCCAGAATAATTTATGGCAGTTGGATGGTAACGCGAGACGGCCTTCAGTTGGCACATATAAACAACTAAAATGCAGTGGATCGGAGTTTCAGATAACTGGAAAACCTGTAAAAGTTATCTGTCGGAAAGATGGTACTTGGTCACCAACTACAGCCACTTGCATCCGTAATTATATTTTTATCATTAAAATTTATTCAATATATTATATCTTAATAAAGGAAATTTTCATAAATATTCCATATTTATGAAAATTAATATATTTTCTGATTAAAATAATGTTTCTATTATTACATTTTTAATCATATTTAAGCAGTAAATTTTAACTTATTTAAGACAGGCATAGATATAATATCCCTCAAAATATCAGTTGTGATGGTATTATTTTAAATTATGTTTTATTCTTAAGAAATTGTTTTTATAGCAAAGCAAAATGTAATACTCTCTTAATATATTTCAATTTCTTTAGCTTTGACTTCTGTGATATATATGCTAAGCACATTTGTAGTCAATTCCTGGCCGTCTAAACTTAAAATCATTTGGTCAAAATCCATCGATAATCTGCTATCTGTTTAGCAATCTTATATGTCTTTCATGAACAGGTTCGATGATCTTCTACAGTCTAGAATAGTTTTACTAGATGCTTTAAGTGAAATTTAAGCTTAATTTTGACCTGATTAATACTTATAAGTCAAATTTAAATATTTAATTAATTTACTCCAAATACAGATGCATGTCTGATTTGGTTTAGATTGGAGATTTAGACTCAAATATTTAATCAACTCACTGTAAATGCGCACATATTTTTAAATTAGTCAAAAATTTTCAGTTTTGAGTTTTATTCACACAATTATACAGCGAAGAAATAAATTAAGCATAACATTTTGATTATTTATTGAAAGTTATTTGCAAAAAAGATTTTTCAACAAACTCAATTGCAAAAGAGATTTCTAATGAATGATGAAAATAATTTCATTTTTTTACTGTCATTCATCTGAATATCCTTTTATTTTTAGCAACTGATAGCCAGGTGCAATGATATGGAACTGAACATCTGAAATCTAATGAAAAAGGAATAATCTATTAAAAATATAATGCCCAAATCATTCACTGATATTTCTATTTATGACGCGCGCGCGCAACATAATTTTTCCGGAATGCAAGCTTTTATGATAATTTCTGTTAGTTTACAAGTGTTCCTTACGTTTTACATCATATAAAAATATTTGACCGATTCAAATTATATAAAAAATTTTGAAAGAAAGACACAAAAATTATATATTCATCGTCCAACAAAATTGCTTGTGAAGTTTTAAATGTTATCAAATATATAAATTCTATTTTTAAAAGATCGGTAAATAATGAAAATTTCATCTATTGGCAGTTCATTTTATCGCATAATATTTATGATAAAATAATTACTGGTTTTAATTCAAGGAGAAGAAAGAAAAACTGCTTTATTAATTAAAGAGAAAAGGAAACTAAAGCAAGATTAGAAAGTGAATGTCGGGGAAAAAACAGGTTACACATGCTTGCTCCCAAGAAATAATTCTGCATTTGATTTATGTTTCTCTTATAAATTATATTATAAATAATATTTCAATTATTCAAAAGATACTGTTTTGATAATGGGAACATATATTTATTTTTTATTTACTTTACTAATACCAAACATTAGTGCTTACGCCATTAGTTCATGGACTTTCTAATATTTTTTTAACAGTGACTTGATATCAAAAAACTGCAATACAGATATTTAAATATTTAAAAATCTCTATAAGATATTAATAATTTCAATAATTATATCTCCCCAGGGATATTTATTCTTTATATTATTTGCAAAAGGATATCTAGTTCTTAAAGTAAAAGAAAAATAAGTAAATGATACCAAATTCTACCAAAATTGTTCTTAAATTGCTATTTATGTTGAAAAATGCAATGTAAAAATTGCTTGACAAAAAGAAAGATTGATTTTCAATCATGTGCATAGTGTTTTAGTTATACTGCAATTATAAAAAAATTAAAGTTGATTGAAGCAAATTAAAACTTGTAAAAAAGTTTTTACTTAGTGACATATTTCTCTACCATAAATGAATCATTAATCATTTGCTAAATCATTTACAAAAAATTTATTTATATTAATTTTCTAAATTTTTGAAAAATTTCTTTAAACATAATATAATTTACTTGTAATTTTTGTTAAGAGAATGTATAAGGCGGAATTATACGATTAATTTATTTAAAGAGCTTTAAAGAAGTTTGTTTTGTTTTCACTATATTAATTAAATATAGTGAAAACAAAACTGTGTAGGAAATGTTCTAAATCTTATAATTCACAACAGCAATATATAAAATTAAATGCTTTCGAGTGTAAGGAACACTAATAGACTAGTAGTAGAGGCATATGGAGCCTTGGAAATCCTGGTAAATTCTGGCCAATTTTCAATGATACCACTGACTTTAACGAAGCAGACAATTATGAATACCCTGTCAGAAAGACAGTCCAATATGTGCTGTGGTGATATTTATTTTTGCTGGCATTTAGGGAAAATTAGAACAACCTTGCTACCTTCAGAATGTGCGAGACTTTTTAAATGCTCACTAGCAAGTCAGAAAAGACGCGTTTGTCTGTTTGGCACAAGGCACAGATAAGGAAAGTCTTGCCCTTCGGTCTTTATACCAATTTTGAGGGGAAGGCATTAAACATTTTTCTTTATTCTGGCAAATTTTAAGTAGTAATAGATAGAAAGAAATAAAACATTCTTTGTACACCTAAATTATTAAAAGTATTATCTCTAATAGTTTAAAAAAATATTTTTCTAAAAACTGTAATATGAGGTACCAAAAACATCTGTGAGTAATAAGTGTATATTTGGAAAGAAAAAGAAAAGTTATTTAAGCACAAATAACATTTTCATCAAAATATTTAAATTTAATGATTACTTTTAAAATCAAATTTTCACAGATAAACTTTGTAATCATCATTTTGTTAACAGCCTTCTAGCAGTCCATCAAGAATTCCTCAAAGTAACATAATGCTTTTGCAACTTGACAGTTTTTAAAACCAGTGATAATCATTGTTTAAGTTTAGAAATCAAGAAAAGGATGTTTCTTTGCTAGCAACATGTTTCTGAAATTAGTATTCGTTGAAAGGAATATTTGGCTTACAATCTAGAATAAAAGGAATATAAGATAAATATAATACAAATATATCATTATCAGTTTTAAAAAAAAACTTTTTTGGATTTTTTTCAATATTCCCAGTCACATATCCTCTCTAAACCACCAAACAATTCCTTAACCCAAAAATTTCTTGAATGATAATTGCTGTTACAGCAGAAATTTCTGAATTATGCCTCATCTCAGCTTACTCATTTCACGATGGTTTCTTTTTTACTTCATACATTACTAGCAACTGACCAATTTGGTTTTTGTGCTGTTGTCTATTTTTGGTTTAATTTTGTTAATAAATTTTGAAATCTTTACATTTTAATCCTATTTAGTATTATTTTCAAGTGGAACCATCAGAGAACCAAATGGCTTCTAATTTCAAAATACCTTTATTGCTTTTACAACTGAAGAGTGGATGTGCATTTGTAAATTTTATAATCTGATTCTTTAACAGCTGAGATAAAATATCTTTTGTTTTACCCTACATCTCAAACACAAAACTCAGTATTTCTGTCATGATTCCATTCAAATTTTTGACAAAGAATAGTTGGTTGAAAACTTCACTTGTGTTCTAAGAATGTGGAATAAAATACATATAAGTAATACATGTTTGGAATTTCTAGACGTTACGGACAAGAACTATATTATACACGTCCCCATTAATATTTTATGTTCAATAATATCCCTTAAAACAATATCATGGAAGATGAATAGTTTTTTTACTTTTGCATGGTGTGTTTAAATTGAATAATTAGATGATTTTCTCCATAAATTTCTTCAATATCATTTTCCTCTCAGAGAGCCAAGAGTTATTTTCCATGATGATATACTTCTTTGAATTCTTTAAATTTTCTGATGGAGCAAATATTCGCAATACATTTTTCTTAAACCAATCTCTTGGCATCTTAGATTACTAACCTAACTTCGTTGAGCTTCATATAAGACTTTCATAAAAAAAAGATATTTATTAAAAAAAATCCAAACAAAGAAGTTGAGGAAAATTAAGTAGCATACTTAATGCAGCCATTAGAAAATTGACGTATAAGATTTTGATACGATGGCGATATTGGTGTATTTTGGTAAACTAAGTATGCATCTGAATGAGATTCATAATTGATGGTGATCAATTTTAACAGTAATTGTAACTTTCTCACATTCTTCACAATCCTTTAATCATTGGCGTAGTCATATATGTCAAATACTTTAGTTTTGAATATTCCCACATTAGAAATATGGGAAGACCCTCCCACAATGCTTTGATTTTCATTTGTCAGCTATTACAGCTATCTTAACACAATAAAAATTTGTTTTGTTTTAATGGGATCTTTTAAATTTTTCATTCTTGCACTTCAATTAATTAAAAGCAAATGTGAAATTTAATTCTTTATTCTTTGTATCATACCGAAAGTATCTCTTTTCGCAATCGGTTCCACTTTTAATTATATTTTGAAAACAGGAGACCAAAAATTTGGCCTTTAATATCAATATATTTCCTTGATCACTGATTCAAAAGCAATTTTAATAAATAGAGTTATAGCAAATTTATATACCAGCATAGTTAAAAAAAACAGTTTATGGTTAAAATTGGTAATTCTGGTTGCAAATTTCGAAATTAATTTATAACAGATTTAAAACGACGAGTTTTGATTTAAAGCAGATCATACGTCTATTATTTGTTAACTCAAATACACTGAGACATGGCAATATTTCTGAACAGGTGTATATTTTTGTTGAATTAGAGTATCACAATGGGTTACCTTCAGTGATCTATAAAAACGGATGCCAAAGTGGTGGTCCGTAGACCACTTAGTGGGCCTCGAGAAGAGATTTCGCTGGTGCGCAAAAAAATAAGGAATATACTTATTCATCACATTATGTTTTAAGATGCATTGAAACATTATTCAGTTCATAGTATTGCGTGTAAAACTGCTGTAGCTACACTGTTTTAGCTACATGTTTTGTCTTTTCTCGATTCACACTTTTATAATGTTTCATTCTCCTGTATGTCGCATTATGTATATCAGTTCAAGCATTTAAAGATGGACTTTTTGGACTATTAAGTTCAATATGTGTATATATATATATATATATATATATATATATATATATATATATATATATATATATATATATATATATATATATATATAATGTGAATTAGTAGAGTGTCACTGAGGAAGATTTTGTATGCATATTTTTTTTAATTGGTGCTTATTTGAGACAGGTATGATCTTAAATCTTAACTATTTGCTATTTTCATTTATCTGAGATTTATTGGGATAATAGTTATGATATTTATCAGAATTTTATATGATATTTATTGGTATTTATTGCTTAACACCTTTTTAATTGTTTTGTTTTTATAATATTTGTTTATTTTATTATAGTTTATTAATAAGGCTTTAATAATTTGGTTACAGTTAATAATTTAATTTTGTTAACTAGACACATTTTATGTGTTCTTAAATCATGGTTTTTTTTTTATAAATATATTTAACGTTTAAGAAATTCTATTAGTGCTCTACAGGATTTAAATTAGGAATTTGCTGGTCCATTAGGTCAAACAGCTTGGCGACCGCTGATCTAGAATACAATTTCTCCCGATATCTTTCGGTACAATTTGCATAAAAAAAAATACTAATTCTCATTCGTAACGGCTTTTGATATATAAAAATACAAAGCTGAAATTATTAAGTCATATATAATATAAAACTAATTTTATAATAAGCACAACTCTTAAATAATTCTTAAATGAAAGTTTTAAGTGAAAAATATAATGAGGTTAAAAAATTATTCATGAATTAAACTTCTTAATACCACACTGAAATCTGAGTTTGGCAATTTTGACACAGTTTAATGCTTTACTGTAAAATAGAGTTGTTGTTTTTTTTTAAGATTTGGTTAAAAATGTATTATTTTATTTTTAAAATAAATTAAAAATGCGTTAAATTAAACGTAACATATATCCCTAAAATGTCTCAGAATTTTATGATTTAATATGGGTAAATATATACACCAAAATTCTTTGGATCTTTAAAAATTCATTCAAAACTAAGAGTTTTATTTTCTTTTAGGTAAAGAAAGTAGTAAAAATACACTTAAAATTGTTGGTAAGTATAACTTTAAACATATAGTTATTTCTATTGTAAGAATCCCTTTCTTTTTAAATGAAACAAAAATTAAGAAAAAAATGTATTTTAATAAATTCAGTTTGTTTGAATTTCTTTATTTTAAATTTTTTTTTCGCCTTTAGGCATAGCTGTTGGAGTGGTTGTCGTACTTCTGATTTTTGTCTGTTTAGGTCTAACTCTATATTGTATTCATAAGCAAAAGTAAGTTATCTTTTAAATACTTGAACTATTGCACAAATATCATAATTTAATAAATGGGTAATTTGTGAAAAAATATGAAAATTCTTGGTTTATGAACTGAGAAATTTTTTTATCAAAAAAAAATGTTTGTTTTATTAGATTTTCTTAAATTAAAAATGCATTCACAAAGGGAAATTTTACCATATATTATGCATGTTAAATATTACAATTTTTGTTTTTGAAATAAATTATTGCTTTCATACTTTATTAAAAAATACATAATATTTTAAGGTTACTAATAATGTATATTTTATAATATTAAAAGTATTTAGAACATTATAATACTTCATTAAATTTAATCCACTGTTATTTTTTTATCTTGATTTCGCATCAACTCTATATTACTGCATTATATATTAATTTTAAATAATATCTAAATTTTGCAGAAAGCGATGGCATGCAATTATGTCAAAATAAATTTTATTAAACTAAAATATAAATGTAAAATCTCTAAATCCAATGTATACTCTTGAACATATTTTCTACATTCTTTTGAACATTTATATTATATAAACATACCAGATGAAATATATGTGATGAAACATACTAGATAAAAATAGGAAATATAAAATAGACCTGTTTTTCAATATATTTTTCTTTCAATAAAAAATAGAAATCACAAATACAAAATGCCTCTTATATTAGGAGATAATACGCTGTGGAAGCTTCAAAGTCTTATAATAGTACATAAATTTAGAGTGTTTTATGCAAAATCACTAATTGCTAATGAGTAACTAAATAAGTTCTTAACAATATTAATTTAAGCTAATAAACTTGGTTGAACTGAAAACGTAAAATATGGATATAACAATTGATTATAAAAATTATGTTTCAATTTAATTGTTAAGGTATGTGGGAATTAAATATTTTATTTATAGTTAGTTTATAAATTCATGGTATATATATAAAATTAAATAATGTCACAATTTCAGAGTTTACTGGCTCCTCAGTAAAACTTATGGGCATATTTACTTTTAAAACACATTAATTAATCATTTTGTAAGATTAAAATAATGAATCAAAATAATTTTAAGTATCATTTCGAAGAAACGAATGCAATTTTGCACAAATTGCTTTTCTCACTTTTACAGAGAAAAACAAGTTGTTATAGTGTACAAGTCTGGTGACGAAGGTTATTCAGCATCAACTCTTAAGAGCCTGCCTGCACTTTCGAACTCAGATGGCGAGTATTCTACAGTGTATTACGAAGCAGCCCAGGTACCACCTTTTCCACCCCCACGTACTCTACCCAATATGTCAAAAGAATACACCAAGCCTGCCGACAACATTCTTTCCACTCCTAAGATGGCTCACAAACTTCCTACTGATATCGCATTTGGTACTCTGAAATCCTCTACACTTTACGGAAAATAGAAATCATAACTTATGGCTTCCCTAAAAGTCAATAAGGAACGAAACTTTTGTCCAAGTTACATTTATATTTTATAAATGTGCATGTAAATTATTTTTGTTTCCTAAAATAAAATTAATAATTTCTTATGTACCATAAACATGACACATCTTATCATTAGTCCATGCATTGTTGATCCAATATATACTTTCTCAACTAGTGCTGAGGATATGCAAAAACAATACTCACCTATCTTGATCACATTTGAAATTGCTATTTATCATTGAAATTACCAATTTAAGGTATTTTTCTTCATATTAAATAATTATAACTCTAATAGTCTCTTTTTACTTCCATTGTTCTTAATTTGACAAGTACAACTTCGCCAAATAGCTGATCATTTTATATTTTCATATCACGTATATTAAGAAGACAGCTATTAATAATTTCTATAGATGCTTCGGAATTTTCCAAATCATTAGCTTTTGTTTTGATTAGATTGACCCATAAAACTAGTCGCCCAGGGATGCAAGTATGCAAAGCATCTGTCGTAAAAGCTGTCAAATCTTTCGCATTTTGTTTTGGACTTGTTCATTTAGATTCGTGTAAATGTTCCTAGCTCTTCTGCACTTTTCTACAGAAGAGAAATAAATGAAAAATAAATCTAAATCTTTCACAGTTAATTTTTAGACGTTTTTGGTTATCTATAAAATCAAATTTAATTTTTACAAGGACGTGTAGTAAACCAACCCGGACGTCTAACAAGCATATTTATAGCTCTTGTGTTAAAAAAAAATGGCTATTGCTGTGAAACCATCAACATGTTTTACTAAGGAGACATATATCCTCCTTTTAAAGAAGAGAATTCATGTATTCACATTTAACAGATGTTTAATTTAATAAACAAATTTTTACACAGAACTCCATTTAAAGTACATAGAAGTTTCTACAAGTCGAGACTTCTCAGAACTGAATATTTACATCTGGTTGCACAGGTACGGAGGGTTATAAAAGCAAAATAAAAAAGATACTAACTATTAATTTTTATAAACTTCACTAAATAACAAAATTTTAATTTCCCAAAAATAAAAATCTATAATTAAAAAATTTTTATCCTGAAGAATATAAATTACTTTAATTTTTTTAAATATAAGGATTCATATCTTTATTTTTAAATTAATGAATAAGTTCAAGTACTTACCATACTTGCACAGTCTTAAGGAAGCCTTAAAATATCATATATGTCCCGGTAATCTGTTTTAATCTAGATAAAATTTTCACATTATTTTCTAAGTCAAACTCAAAGTTTGTCTAAAGCATAGATACACGAGACAGTTACCACTGGCCCCAACATCAGAGGGAGGCCACATATCAAATAGAAAGTTTATGTTATTAAGTGAATAGAATCGCTTGCAATATCGAATAGAAAGTTTTTTTTTTTGTGAAGTACAGAGGGAACCCAAAAAAGTGTTTGCCTCGGTCCCCAATTAGGCTAAGTTAGACCCTGGTCACATTATACTCAGAAACCTCCGAATTATATTTAAGGCTCTCACGCAGCTTCTACGGTGTGAAGTATCATACAGAAGCTGTGTGTGATATTAATTAATATATATATATATATATATATATATATATTAAATTAAAAAGGCATATTTAATTATGATACCATATTTTTTACCCAGTTTCATTACCACTATATGAATTTTTCAATTTTACATCGGCTAAAATGTATAAGCTTTTTCATTCATTTTAAATTTATCTTTTGTCATTATTAAGCAATAGAGACAAAAAAAGTAATCTTATCTATCAATCATAATCTTAAATAGCATTATTATTACTTGATAACCTTATTTTGTTATATTTTATTATTATGAGATAATTTGTATTATGCGTGGAACAATGTTTGCAATTATTCAAAGTAAAAATTTCATGAACTTGGAAATTTCTTGTAATTTTAAGGGTCAGAATGTTACATTTTTTTCATAACATTATCATATTTAATTTATTATTTTAAATGTAAAGTTAATTAAGAATTTGTATTCACTTTATACATGATACTGAAATTTACTATACACCTTTAACAAGTATTTGTTTCTTTAATTACCTTTCATGGCTTTGAAATTTTGAAATAACAAATTTGCGAAGTATAAACTAATATTAATTTCTGGAATTAAACTTCAGTAGTTAACAATTCATATCGAACAAATAATAAAGTAGATGAATACATAATTATGTGTGATATATCCGATTTACTTTCTTTCAAAATTTTAAATAGACAATTATAATATATTGCATGTACTGCATTGTTTTATACTGCTGAAATATTTTTGTAGCTTTTGTAGATCAAAAATTTAAATCATAAAATGTAGTTTAAAATGTTGACTAAAGTTTAAAAGCTAATTAGTCCAATTAAATTACTGAAAAATTTGTGAAATCGAATAGGTGTATAAAAATTTAGATAAAATATAATGACTTTATTATTTGCTTTCCTTGTTATTATAATAAATTATGTTAACTTAGTAATCATTGTATCCAAGATGAATATCCCATATATATATACACACACACACACACACACACACACATACACACTGGTGTGCAAAAATTATGGACGAAACGGTTCTTCTAGTGCAGCATTGCTCAGCAGTGTTCTAAATCGATAAAAAAAAGTGTTTCCGGCCCCACACAAATCACCTTCTTCGGTGGGCAGACTTTAATGGTACATAACTTGCAGGTCATCGTGCAAATAGGCCATCATTATGTAGCCTCCTGGGCACTGTAAACCGTGATATCGGTCGTCCAGTTGTCTGTTGGAGTTGTCTCGCGATTTCTCCAGTCATCTGCCGCCTGTTCCTTCTTGCCTGTAGGAACATACTGGTCTTCAATTGCCGTGGTTTAGGCTGGACGACCACTGATGAATCTTTGGACAGCAGTTCATGTAGTTTGAAATGCTCTCCAGATTCGTGAAACGATGCTATGAGCGATTCCAAACTTCACAGCCACACTTATCACACTTCAACCTTCCTCAATCTTCCCAATGATTCGACAGCGCGTAAGGCCATCTAGATGTCGTCTACAAGGTTGCCTGTTCATTATTTTACACTGATTTCGTCTACAAGGTTGCCTGTTCATTATTTTACACTGATTTCGTCTACAAGGTTGCCTGTTAATTATTTCCAGCTCTTCATCGTTTAAACTGATATACACCGTGCAATAGCTTTCACAGAAACGCTGAGCGTACACCACCAGCCTGCTTAATATCCCTCCCACATTCCCCCTTTACGTCATGTTGCGTAATTTGAGTATGCCCTTGCGCACCTGACCGTAGTCGATCTTCTGATTGGTCTTTCTGTCCTATCTACCTGTTTGTTCCGCTGATATGCTAATTTTTCCATTTCTTCCTTAATTTTTGCCCACTAGAGTGTGTTTATATATATATAATATATAGTTATATATGCATACATATAGATATATATGTGTTTGTGTAATTTATTACGTAGTTATCTCCTTGTTTTGGTGGAATTAAGAAGGATTATTAACGAGGCTGATTTTCAAGAATAAGTTTATTATTACATGAACACACACATTTCTTAATATGACGACCAATCAGAACATCTGTAGCACATTTGCTCGATAGGAAAGCTCAACCAAAAAAGCCCCGAGGAAACTTAACCCCCCTAAAAGAGAAGAGCATATTTGTCACTCATTCGTTAAAAATAGTGGTGCGAGATGACATCATCGGTCACTTCAAGATTCCTTAATCATATTTGGCGATGTACATTTTAGAATTTCATAACAGGGATAGTGTGACTCATACATTTGTTAAAAAGAACCATATATACATTAAAATGTACCATACATACATTTAAAAGGTACTGTATATATATATATATATATATATATATATATATATCATTGTATACAAGATGAATATGTATTAATATTATTTAGTAGCTGAATTTCTTTTTATAGAAAAGTAATACTTTTATAAATTTTTGAAATGTATATTTCTTTACTTATTTAAATCATGTATTTATTACAAATATTGTTCAGTTTCCATGAATAACTTAAATGATAATAGAACTAAATTAGTAATGATATGGTATTGAGAGAGAGAGAGAGAGAAATTAAATAATTTATTGTTATTCTAGGAAGAACTAAATGGAAATAAATTTTTCGGTCATAAAATATGATTACTCTATAAATTGTAGAGTTTGAAGTTTATGTTATATATCTGATTATTTTCAAATTTTTTCGATGGTTTTTTTTTAATAAAATTAAGATTATGATTAATTCATCCTGTCTCCGAAATGCCATTAGCCATTAACCAGCCTTTATATTAGGTTGTATATATTTATATATATATAAACAGAGAATGAAATGTGTAAAAAGATCTTGAACACGGAGTCGCAAAACGTTGCAATTATAAATATTCGCTTAAATATTTTCCGCACAACTATTACTCAGCAACATTTACTCATAATTGTTATTATTTATGCTTTTTAAACCAAAAACGTGACATCGTGTGAAATGATAAAAAATAAGTTGTTACTTGGTCATTGACAATCAGTCCTTGAAAATTAAAAATAAAACGTTATCTAATCGAACTGCGACATTGTTTTTCCAGGTGATTTTCATTTATTTTCCCTCTTTTTTCATTTTTGTTTTTAAAGATCACCTATACAAGATATTTTTTAAAACAAAGTTTGGCAATACAAATTATTTATTCCTAGTTTTAACTTAAATAAAAAAATTAGTTGATATTGATCATAAATAAAATATACATTAATTAAAATTTTAATTCTTCCTTTTAGGAGTCACTGAACAGGTTGATAAAAATAAAAATAAATAAATAATTTGAATTGCTTCAGTAATTTTATTAAATAGTAAGTAATAATATAAGTTATAAAATGCATTTCTCCTCAAAACAATTATTGAAATATTCTACCAAATCTTGAAATTTTGATAATTGTGGCCACTTATAATTATCATCCTATTTGCTTCATATTATTCATGTTCAAATATATAGCTAGATGAATTATACGAAATTTTAGATAGCATTAAATAATGAATAAATTAAAAAGAGGTACTTGATTTTACTTTAAATTCATTTTAAAATGAATTGGTTTTCACTTTTTATAAAAGAAAATTCGCTTCTTTATTATTCTATATTGTAGTTTGTTAAAATTATTTGAAATAAATTCCTTGGAATAGGTACATTAATACATCATAATAAAAACATTAAATTTTCTATAATTTTTAAATTAAAAATGAAACATAATTCCTTAAAAAGAGAGAGAGAGAGAGAATCAAACCTGAATTTCATTAAATTCATTAATATATATATATATATATATATATATATATATATATATATATATATATATATATATATTAATCATATACGTAAGTATAATTGAAGATTATAAAAATGATAATTTTCACCACTACTTTCAATTGATTTTCTGCAAAATATACTCGTCTTAAAATTAAATACCATTATTAAAATTTGCTTCCAAACATTCTAGTCTAAAATTAATAAACAATTGATATATGAATAAAATATAAACAATCTACCTGACAATTTACTTTAACTATTTCTATTAAAGTTTTCTACTTAATTCGAAGTTACTGTTTCAAATATGAACAGAAGAAAAAATTTATATTTATTAGACAGTGATGAACTCATGCACTTTCAAATATATAAGAATCTTAAAGCAACCAACAACACAACAATTATTCAACAAAAAATTTGTTATACCAGTACTATTATTTATATAATTTTTCTATTACTTTTTTAATGTTACACATTTTTCAAAATTTTACTAAAAGCGCTAGGTTTTCTTTGTTTTTTTTTCTTTTATATATATATATAATCTTGCCGAACTTTTCCATAGTAGTCCATATTAATAAAATTGCATTAGGCATCACTGAAAAATTCACAATATTATTTTTTTTATTTTATCAAAAGACTCAAATTTTCAGCTAATGGAATAAGTAAGTTACAACATAAATCTTAAAATAAAATTAAAATAAAATTCGAAAATGTATTCTTACTCATATATATATATATATATATATATATATATATATATATATATATATATATATATATATATATATATATATATGAGTAAGAATACAATAAATAACTTAATATTCAGCACACCTTTCTCTCTCTCCTTATATATATATATATATATATATATATATATATAAGGAGAGAGAGAAAGGTGTGCTGAATTAAGTTATTTAACTATTACAAATCACTAACTTTTGTAACAGATGGAACAAAAATCTCAAATTTAAAAAAAAAAAAAAAAAAAAAAAAAAAAAGTTAATTTTTAAGCAATAAATTCAGTTAAGAGATGATTATTTCCATTCAATTCTCATTCTTTACCTTCTTTTTTCTTTTTTGCATTAAAATTTAACTTTCTAACTCATTTATGGAAAATAAACTCAAATTTTCTAACAAATTTCGTAACAAGTACACATTTTTTTCATCATTTTATGATTAAATTATAAAGATTGAATATGATGCATGACAATATTTGATGGAAACGTATCTTTCAGCGCATCACACCCTGATATCTTCACTGAGAGATTTGGCGGGAAAAAAACCGTGCGAAAAAATATATCGCAGTTTACATGTTATTTGGAAATATTTTTCATCTAATGCGTGTGTATGATATTATGAGTAAACTGAAAAGTTCAAATGCGACTTTAAAACATCCATGAGTAAGACTTTTCAAACCATGTGATATGAATGAAGTATAGTAAATTACAAAAAGTAATTGGCTTTGCGAATGCTGTATATAAATATTTATCTTTATTATCTTATCAAGATGAAAAAAGGTTAATCACTAAAATTAATAAATTAGGTAGTGAACTTGAAATTACATCAGTTTCAAATTAATATCGTGTGAAACAGTTTATTTGGGATAATCGTTAAGATTTCATGTTGAATTTATGTTGTTTCTTTCTTAATTCGTTAAGAAATGGATATGTATAAATATGACTGTAGTTGCTATTCATTACTAGCCCTGAATATAATCGACTTTGAAGGTCGATGTTGCAAATATTTATCTAGTCGGGCACCCCACATGGAGTGGGCGCTGATGTCTTTGCAGCAATTAAGCAAAAAATGTAAATTGAAAACAGATAGGAACGGGGTAGAATATGAACTCGCTCATCATGCCTGCTGTTTCCTGAAGAACTTACCAGCAAGTTTGACACTCGATATTGAAACAGTGAATTCTCTTACGAAGTTGAAGTACTTGTATTTTAAGCGTAAGCTCTCAATCGTGATGAGAGGAAACATCTTTAATGATTACGTGAGCTTAATGAAGAAAAAACTGAAGAATTGCACATCAGCTTTTGAAGGAGAAGGTTTAGTTAAGAAGTTCCTAACCGTTTGCAGCACTATCCAACCTTCAGTAGAGCTGTCTGGAGAAGATGTGAAGCAGTACGAGTTTATGGCTGAAATGTTAAATTTTTGTTTTGCTTTTAAAATTCAGGACAGTCGGTTAATCATTGCTTTGCTGAAGGTGACCATAGACAGGTGCGGCATTGCTCCCTTCGATTCATTTTATGTACGTCAGCCTTTGTATCCATCAGCGTTTCTCCGGTACATCTTACAACATATGACGAAGGAACGATTTGATTTGAATTCCTATTGCTTACGTAAACCTAGAACATTATGGGAATATTCAAGAAACTTCTCTGTATTCAATGCTGTTTCTTTTGGAAATGCGGAAAAATTATTGATTCTTCTTCAATATGGCGTAGAAATATTTCCTGAAGTCGAGCTTAGAAGAAGCGGACACGGATTCACCAACATGTAAGTATTTGATCATTGAAAATAAATTTCACTTACATATTATATTTCAAACATTTGTATATTACATGCTGTATTTTACAAAATTTATATTTTATGTATTATAGTCTCCTAAACTAATATTTGAAGAAATCAATAGGAAATAAATATTTTAAATTAATTTTACATACTTTAGGTATTGTGATATCATTTTGATTAGATACTTAAATATTTATGAAAACAAAACATGCTAAAAAAGTTCTTATATATAAAAAGAAACTTTTAAAAAACTTTCGTGAATTTTAGAATTAAAGCAAGTTTTAAAAGAAACTTTAAAAAGAGTTAACATTTAAAAAATATGTTATTGTTATAATAAATTTCAAGTTTAAATCAATCAAAAATATTGCACTTTATAAATTCAAATTACGCATGGTTAATTAAGGTTTTTTAATGTTAATGATTTTGCTGAAAGGATGAGCAAAAAATTAAAATTAATCTTTCAAATATTAGCATTATATAGTTCAGATATTGATTACGTACTTATTTTTTAACTGGAAAATGGCTCTAGACAACCTTATTTTGCACTGCAATACATAAATACAAATGACCCTTGAAGAAAATGTTTGTAATTACCATAAAATTTTAAATATTTCAATTATTGTTATATTTTTTTGATTTTATAGGAAAGGTTTCGGAACAAAGAAAAAATAATAAAAATCCCTAATAAATGCTAAATAATTGACTACGATTTTTAACCATTAGTTTTCTCCAGTTAAAATAAATATTTAAATCTAAATCAAATCTAAAATATTTTTAATATTTAATTTCAAGTCTAATTTTGTACTATTTGAAAAACGAGATTATATTATCTATAACACATACAGATTATTAAGTATTTACATCAAATAGTTGAATTACATCAAAGATCCTCATTTCAAATGATGTCTGCTTGAAAAGCAATTAATAATTGGTTTTCATCGATTAAATAGTAATAATTAATTATTTAGAAAACATTTTAACTTCTAAAGTCTTATAATTATTTTCTTTGAAAATAATCATTTTTTTATCTATTTCTTTCGAATGTTATTTGATAATGTAATTTGCTTACATAAGAACTTACATGTCACTTTTTCAATATTGTGTTTAAAGTGATATCAGAATTTTCTTAATAACATTAAAAATTTATTTAAATAATAATTCACAATGAATTCTTAAGCTTTTAATTTTAAAAAATCCTTTTCTTTAATATTAAAACTTTAAAGTATTTGCCACATCTGTTATTTTCGCACCGAGAACACATCAATGAAGATATTTTAAATTAATTAATTATTACAATAAGTAGTTATATTGAATATCTTGGAAAAAAATTGGATATTTTCGAGCTGCTCTTTCCGTTCTCTTTTCCAATCAGTACGATATTGAAATTATCTGAACAATTGATACTATTCCGTAAGCAATCACAGAATTCTTAGGTTCTGTGATTCGTTAAGTAGAACTTCGATGAAAAAATAATTAATTTCGTTAATAACAGAAAAAAGGAATGATTAGACGAACTAAAGAGTTACAATAGAAACGATCTTGAATTTTTTAATTCAGTCAAAATATAACATATTCATAACATTGAAAATAGTTTTGTAACAAACATTTATGAGACAAAAGTGATGGGATAAGATACTAAATAAAGATTGAGGAGAATAAAAATGCCACTTAAGCAAATCTAATCTTTTCAAAATAAGACAAATTTGTATCACAAATTTTTAAATCATAGCTCAAATAAATAAGAACCGAAATGAATTTAAAAAATCGAGTTGTATTATTGAAGTAGTGAGAAAAAAAATGGCGGATATAAACAAAAAATTCTTAATATAGGAAAGACATATTTTCCTATATGACAGTAATAATGTAAAAAAACTTGTAAAATCAAAAGATTTCTAGAAAGTAGTTAAGTTTTTATTGCAGTGAAACATAAGATTTCTAATAAGCAGTTGATTTTTATTCTATTTTCCTCTTAAATTTAAATTTAGGTTACTTTTATAATGCTGGTAAATATATTAATTTCACCATAAAAAATTTTCTAAAAAAATATTTTACCGTAAAATTTAAAATCGTGTTTAGTTATAAAACATATAATTTTGAAACCTTGTTTCTTAAAATTATGTTAAAAATCATATTATGTATATCTTAACAATAAATATGTATATAATAACATTATCACGACAAAAATACTACTTAGACATGGGCTTTTAATGAAATCTCTACCTTGTTTTAAAATTTAAACAACTATTTTCAACTTAAAATAAAACATATTATTTTCTAACTTAAAGCTTTTGTTTATTTGTTTGATTTACACGTTACGTTTCTGGATGTCTGTTCTTTTCCACACAAAATCACGGAATGCAGAGCCCAATCTCATAATTTATTCTGTATATATATATATATATATATATAACTTATTTTCACACAAGTGTAAGTGAGTAATATTTAATTAAAACAATAAATTTAAACTATACAAAAGATTTCTGATTTAAACATTAACCAATAGTTAACTTACAATTCATTATTATGCATTTTATATTTTGGCACTGACAACAAATGTTATCAAAACTTTTGGAACTCTAAAAAAACGTCGTAAACATTTTTATTTTTTATTAATACGCCATTTTATTTCATCACATAAAGTCATCTTTATGAGAACTTTAAAGCTAAACACGCAAAAATCTTTTGATAATATTCATTATGTAAAACGAATTGCAGAAAATATATTTAACAAATTAACAAACAAATTTGACTATATTTAAATACTTTTTTGGAATTCTTAGTTATTATAATTTGAAAAAAGATTTTTAACATTTTTTGCTTTTTTCTTCATTCTAGTAAATAGTACTGAAAAAATTCTGGCTCCCCTGAATGGTTGGGACTGAAAAATTCCTACTCTGTTAACTTTAAGCTCGATTATGTGCAGTATTATTACAAAATGCGATTTTCTAATAATACTGCACATAATCGAGCATAAAGCTAAAATTTCTATGCTTGTAATTCTAATAAGAGCAACGTCTATAAATTTATAAATTAGCTTCCTTATTTAAATAGTTTCTTTTCTATAAATTGTAATAATTGCCCAAATAACTATTGAATTTTGAAAATAATGTTGAGAAAATTTGCGTTAAGTTTGTCATACAAATGAAATCTAATCGAAATATAATATATACAGTAAATAAGTTTGCAATGCATTTATACACATAAAAAATTTATATTTTAAGAATGTTCCGTTTTAAGAATTTATGGCTAGATTTTATCATTCTAAAGGAAGCCTTCTAGCAAACGCAATTATTTTTGTTTCAAATGAAATCTTTCAGACTTAACAAATTTATAACAATGTTTATGTGCGTGTATATATATATATGTATATATATATATATATATATATATATATATATATATATATATATATATATATATATATATATATATATATATATATATATATATATATACATATATATATATATATATATATATACATATATATATATATATATATATATATATATATATATATATATACATATATATGGCTATATATATATATAGCAATGTTTATGTATATATATAATATATGTATAATAGAAATGAAACACAAATAGTAAAACAAATTGTTGTGAGAATAAGAAAAAATAAATTATATAGTACTTGGGTAGTCAATGCAAATCTAATTTTTCTTTTACATTAAAAAATCTAATAAGATTGTGAGAGAAGTCAGAAATTTTATGGAAGAGAATTTACATCTGGTTGCTTATAAAAAGTTATAATAAAATCATTTTTTTCTAAAATTATTTTTCACTATAGCTCCATTTATTTCAAATTTCAATACTATAATTTTCCATTTATCGTATTTAGATATTCTATTACTAGGACTTTTAGCAAAATGTCAGAAAAGAGTTTTTTTTTTTTTTTATGCAGAAATGTCCTAGAAACATCCAAGAGCAATATTTCTTTGATTGAACTCAACCGTAAGAAGCAAATTAAAGTCCCTTTTAACAAAAAGTTAAAAAAAGAAGAAAAAAACGTTTTATGCATATAGCATATTAATAATAACAATAATTTATTTTTCATTTTCAGAAATGAGATTTTACCTCCAAGGTACCTGATGATTTTACAAATGATGTGCAGCATACGATCAGTGAACTTGCTAATGGTTAATTCTACCAATCATCATAATAACAGGTTATATTTTGCCACAGATGAACAAAAACAGTGCTTTCGACTCGTCTGGAGAGCCATACCAGATCCTTACGTCAAATATGCTGAAATGGTTTCAGCCATTTTCGCAGAATACTTTGTCCTTGCTCAGCATACCATTTTTAATCCTATGCGTTACGAAAAGCATACAAAATTCTCTCTGATGTATGAAAGATGCTTTCCTGACATGGCTTCTGGTGCCAAAGAGCCACGGTCCTTAAAACATTTGAGTAGATGTGAAATTCGAAAATCATTACGAGTCTCGTGGAATCTGCCGAATGGAATCTTCAAGCTACCTTTGCCAAAACTGCTTCATCGCTACTTAAATCTCGAAAATTGATTAAAACTATATACTTATGAGTATGCATCATGAGTAAATGATACTTACAATTATTGATAAATTTGCATTGTCTTCTCATGGTTAAGCTTAATTGTGATGTTGGACTTAGGTTCAATTCTAGAATAGTTTTAATCTGTAGCTGTTTAAATAATAATTCTCATTACATTTTAAAAATTTCCAAGTGATAGCTATACTAGATATATGTCCTGAAATTTTAAGTAAATCTTGCGATGTTCTTCAATAAATTATTATTATAGTTACAAATTTCAACATTGCAAATAATAATTTGATAATACCAATGCATGAATGAGATAACATTTTAAACACTATTATTTTTGTAATAAGGAAGAGTATCAAATTTATTAGAATTCGCTTGATTTAGATTGTTGAATAAACTGTCCAAAATTTTCTCCAATTGATACCATAATCTAAATGGCATCATATGTTGGAGACATTTATGTAAGCACAAAATATTTCACTACTCTTAAAATAGTTACGTACATACACTTTGTTGTAAGATACTTTTAAACTTATTAGTACAACTATATTTACTTTACACGCATAGCAAAATAAGGATGACAGATTTTTAAAAGCATTTATTACTATATTTTACTCCCTTTGAAATGACTTGATAAAAAAATACTTTTTGACAATTGTGTTAAATCATTTATTTATTATTCATTATATTATTTGTTTACTGTTACTGTATTATTTAATGATAATGTGTTGAAGAAATCCATTATTCATGTGTATCATATAAATATATGCATGCTTATAATAAAGTTAGTATACATACATAATAACTTTATAAAGTTAACTTCATAAACATATTTTACTAGTAAATGTGTGTATACATACAAAATTTTTTATTTTATCATCAATTCTCATTGTTTTTTATTTGCATCAATAGAAATAAAAATATTTAGACCTATCGAGTGTTGTTACTTCTTTTATTTGGTTTTTTTACTGCATCATTATTATATATTAAATGCTAGCAGCATATATTATAAAATTACAGAATTTGAGTAAGGAATAATGATATAGCAAAATTAACATAATCAATTCATTATAATTTATATAATGGTAAAAATATGAGAAAATATTTTTTTAAATGATACTCAAGAAAACAATATATAATATCAGAACAATAATATTAGCTACATCATTATAAGAAAAATAAGTGACATGTTATTATATATGTTTTGGGTGTATTTGGTAATAATATTTTCACTACTAACATAACTATAAAATACTCCTACACATAAAAATTCAAAAAAAAAAATAATAATAATAATAATTTTTTAAAAACTTAAAAAAATAGCATAACTGAGAGATAAACTTAAAACTGTATAAGCCCCTTATATATCTTTTTCAATTAAACTATTTTAAATTTAAGACAAAAATCAAGTATATTAAAAGATTTTATTGCGTGCTGTTTATTGCTTATGTAAACCAATATATTACTGACTGACAACAGTAGATCTGGGAACTCACCACTGTAAAATGAAATACTCTAAATCAAGAGGAATCCTCATTACCACATATTATGTCAACCATACGCTAGAAAATGGTGTCAGAATTGCAAAGTATCTTCCAGATAATTTAAGACAATCCCTTGAAACCTTCAAAATAAAATTTAAAAAATAGCATAATTAAAAATTAATCTGCAATCAAATAATCACTATATGTAAATTAAACAAATTTAACAAATAACTAAATCAACTAAAATGAATATCCCAAATTTGAAAGCAATGTGTCAACTGTTTTTACATATTTATTCTCTCACTAACCTTACAGAAATGTATCAAATAACGAATAAATCGCATGGAAATAAATTTCAGTTATTTAGAGATAAATTAACACTACAGTTCGAAAAATAATAGCTCCAGTCTGAAAAATATTTGAATTATGAAACTTTAAGGAAATATAATAGAAAAACATTACAAAGGTTTATGGGCTAAGCCTTTACAGCCAATAAAATGTAACTTTGATGAAAAATGTCACAAAAATCAGCAAAATTAATGAAAATAAAATTTTTACTTACAAATAAGCATAAAACTAATCTTTTCGTACAAGAAATATTCAAAATAAGCAGAGATAAATACAAATTTATCTTTCTTTGTTTTTGGCATATCAATCAGGGTATTTTTAAAGTTAGTTTTAAGGGAATATTTTAAAACACTCAAACTAAAGTAATTTAACTGATCTCAACTGGAACGAAAGAAACTATCTCTTTATGGTTAAAAACCACAAAATTTTTAAATCGTTTTTGCTAATTTAAACTAACCATAAAGGTGATGTTTTGTCTTGTTTCTTTCATTTTTCTTTTTCTTCTGTTCTATTATCAACGTGTTGATGGCTTGAATCAATGGTAAACGGCTTATCGAATCGATGCTTACTTCTAAGAAATAGTTTTATTAACAAAAGGAATATCGACAAAATTTTCCATTTGAAAGGGGCGAAGACATAGAGTTTTTACTAGATTTGAGTGTCATATACAAGTCATTTAGACTATTGTTAAGGACCAAGCGAATCGAAACGACTTCTGGAATTATGATTTCGTATGCAAATAACACAATCAATATTTTATCACAAAATCTTCATCAAATCAATAATAAAAATTTAAATTAGAGAAACTTTAATGGATTTTAAGAGGAAGAGAAATGACAAAATATTTTGGTGAACCGCAGAGCCAAGCAAGAAAACTTGAATAGGTCAAAAATACAAATTAGAAAAAATAACAATTTCAGGAAATTTTGTGAACAATATCGCTAAAGATTTGAAAATTTGAAAACTAATTATTTAGAGCAATAGGTAATTTTCATATTTTTGAAAACTTTTATAACGGAAAAAATATGATTAAAAACTATTTTTTTATTACTGGTAAATATCGTGAATGTATTTTTTTATCATCAATGACACTCAGATATTCGATGGTGAACTTCGAACTTGTTTGCTGCGGATTGAAGAATATGATTTGAAGGCAGGCAGCAAGTTCGTCAATAGACGAAAATAGTGTGACGTATTTCTTAGCAACTGCTTCCAAACAACCGTTGCTAAGGTAGTTTAGCGTTGACATCGCCATTGGAGAATAACGAGTGATTTTTGTAATACTATTTTATAATTGAAAATATATATTTTCTAAAAGAAAACTTATCTGTGAAAGGTAAGGGTATAGTCCTAAATATATATGACACCATGTTACTTTCAATAAAGTATCTCCTCTTAAGTAAAATCTTGAAATAAAATTTTCTTGGGTCGTAGCTTTCGTGACCTGCATTAGGCTTAACTATTTGTATGTATCCAAATATCTTAATTTGAGTAAATAAAAAACAGAACGATGTTTTAATTTATCATGCGCATTTGGAATGGCAAATTTAAGTTATACATGGTCTAGAAATTTTAATTTTGGTACTTCAGTCACTTTGTTATTCATAATGCATAATATTAATTTTTATTTATATAAGTTTATATTGTTAACACTTATTGTAAAGAGTATATTTTGAGAAGTATTTTTGCTTGTATTGTAAAGTAACTCTTATAAATTGTTAAGTTTATTGTTACTATATTTCCACTTAATATGTAAATAGTAGAAATTTTGTGATTTGAAATAATATAAAGAAGTTCTAAGAATAATATGTATTGCTATACGTTTTGTAAGCTTGAATTTCGTGAAAATAATATTTGAATGTTACATCTAAATGAAGTGCATAACATTGTGTTTCAATAATTAGCGATTGCAATAAATCTAGATAAATCAAGAGTTTAAATTCAGAACTATTAGTCATGATATAAGACAGTTTTTATTTGCTTTTAATAAAATGAAGATTCTATATTTTGCTTATTAAGTGATCAGAAGTTGAGCTCTTGCTTTATTACTTTTTGCCTATTTCATCCTTCATTATAATTCGAACTTTATTCAATTGTCTGTGTTATTATATTTGAATGTTTTATATCAAGGTACATTAGTATTTACTGCAACCCACTGACACCCTAAGAGTTACTGTATAGACCTACACCTGAACATAATAATTCAGAATAGAATAGAATATCATAAACTGATAGCTTCTATTCTGATTCAGTATAGCATTGGTTGATATTAACTGTGAAATATTTGGCAATTTATGGTTGGGTTGCTGTTAGTACAAAAGTGCCTATGTAAAGTATTATTAAGGTGCTGTATGAAATTCATATTTCTTTTTATTATCTATTATTATTAGTTCAAAATGACGGGGAAAAGTGTTATCAAGATTCAACATATAATCCAGTTTTTTAATGGCGAGGAAAAATTTATCACAAGGGGTGAGAATTCTGTTGATGCCAATCATATAAGGCTCCTTAATTATGATGGTGATCAGTCAGTAATCGATGCTGTTGTAGATGCAAGTATGAAAGACAAGTTTTATAAAGTACAGGTATGTAATAACTTTATATAAAACTTTCTGAAATAATTAGAATTCTTTATAAACAAATAATACCATAAATATGTAAAGCATTTAAAATATTTGTGAAGTTAATTGTTTTTCTTTTAATATAGGATAAAATGTGAAACATTTTTACTAATCATAATCTAATGTAAACTATTTTATTTGCAGATAATGCTAGAGAAGAGTGGAGAGATAAGAAAAGGAAGATGCCAATGCCCTTGAGGGCTTGCTCGTTGTCATTACATGGCTGCTGTTTTGATTTATGTCCACAAGAATATCTCAATCACTGACGGAATGTGCAAATAGAACTATAAAAACACTCAGTCAAAAAAACAAGCCGAGGTTATTTCTGTGGAAGAATTATTTCCCGCAAAGGATTTTCGGGCCACAGCTTCTATTCCCGAGGATTTTCGAGAAAATTCTTATAAGGAATTATTAAAAACCAACACCATTGTAGGTTTTACTTGGCTTCTTCGTTTAGAATGTACTACCAAACAAACCTTACAATTTATCTCACTGGAAGACATATTTTCTTCCAGTGAGTATAAGAATTGTAACAAAGAGAATCGATTCAATTTGTTAAAAGAAAAGTGCAGAATAACTACAGAAGATATCAAAATACTGGCAAATGAAACAATTGGACAGTCCAGTAACTGGAAGTGGACCAAATATAGAAAGGGCAGGCTTACTGCTAGTAACTTTGGTCCAATTATTTCTGCAGTAAAGCGGAACAAATACCCATTGTCACTATTCAAAAGGCTAAACAATGAATATAATTTTGAAAAAGTACGCCAAGTGCAATAGGGATTACAAAATGAAAAAACAGCCATTTCTGAATTTGAAATGGAGCTTAAAAAAAAGTGCACAATACTGGACTGTGGTTACATCATCAGGACTATTTGGAGCAAGTCCTGATGGACTTGTAGTCAATGAGGATGGAACTACAGCAATAGTAGAGATTAAGTGCCCTTTTCAGTTCAGAAATTGCTCTTTAAAAGAAAGCTTAAAAGATGAACAAAAATATGTTTTATATATTGACGAAAGTGGATTCTACAAATTAAATAAGAGCCACAACTATTACCATCAAATCCAAGGGCAAATGGCAATTTTAGACCTTGCCATTTGCTATTTGGTAATTTGGACTTCAGTAGATGTAATTGTTTTTGATGTGCACAGAGATGAAAATTGGAACTATTTAAATGTGATCGAAAATTTTTTTATTAATAAATGGTTGACGTATATTGAAAATAAATATTAAGAAAATGTTCATTGTTGTTCATTTTATATGCTTCATCACATTCTACATAGCTAAAAAAATCCATGTTGCTTGAAAATGTAAATTTAAGCTTAATTGGTAATATATAAATATTTAAAAGTACAAAATTTAACATGACATAAGGAAGTATATGTATAAAATTACACAAAATCAGAGTTTGCAATTCAGATGATATTAAGTTATTTATACTTTACACTGTCAATGGTAAATATTGTATTATAAGTAAAGTTAAAGAAACCTTAAAAATTTTGATTATTGTATAAAGGTAGACACTGCCTGTTTCTGTACTGATAAGAAAGAAATAATGTTAATCTTTCTGACAGAAATTATTGGCAATCAATTTGTTTTTAACTATACAGCACTTAAATTTACAAGTAAAATTTTAAAATTTAGTATAGTTTATTAATTAAAAATATATAAAAATTTAATAAAGATTATAATGAATAAATCTTTAACAGTCCCTATTATTTACTACCAATTTTGACTGATGTTAAAAAGTACAGTTATACATTTTCTTCCATATCACTTATATTAAATATAAAAGATTATTCACAAGATACTATGAACAAATTTGAATATTTGATTTTGTGTTATAAAGCTTTTATTAATCACTACAATTCTTTTCCAAAGTTAATTTCTTTAATATTTCAAATAAATATTTAAAATTAGTTATAAATTCAGAATAGCTAAAGTCAAACAAAGTTAAAAATACAGCTGCATTGAAGTAATTACTATAGTAATTAAGTGGAACAAGATAAGGCAAATAAGTATGTTGTTATATACTATGTGTGACTAATTTTTAATGACAGAAAAAATAAAAATGTGAAAGCTCATTTTTTCTTTACATAATTTATATTGTTAAATATTATCATTTTTAAATGTAAATCCAAGCTTATTTGGTGACTGTATAAATATTTTAAAAAAAATGTTTTCAAAAATCATAATTTAACAAACATTAAGCACTAAGCAATTTTTAAAAAGAAATATGTAAATCTGATAAGTTTTTTATATTGAAGAAATTAAGCAGCTATGTCTTACAATATAAATCTTTATCACATTTATTTTTCATTCTTCAAACAAATTGGAATTGAGAATGAAAATACATTAGAAAAAATACAAGTGAGAAATATGAAATACATTTAAAGAAACTGGTATGTGGTTAATATATGTATAAAAAGAATGATAATAAATTAACAAATTTCATTAAAATAATTATTTATTCAAATCACAATATAAATGCTGAACTTCTTTAATCAAAGGCCTTTGCAGATTTGTAAGTGCTACACACACTTGCATAATTTTTGAAGCAAACGGAAACATTTTCTTTGTAACTAATCGTGTGATTTTGAAAACCTTTATATGTCTTATAGCTCTTTCAACATGAATCCTACCTCTAGCTATGTTAGTTGTGTCTTCAACTTCACGAGCTGAAAATTGGGTTAAAGACAAAAAAGGGGGATATTAATTGATACACCGTCTGGTATCAAATCAGTTATCAAAAATCCCTTATCAGCAAGAAGAAAATCCTCTGGCATAAAAATGTTTGAAATATTTGAATTTCTGAATACTTCTTTATCTGATGTGGAACCAGGATAAAAATTGCTGCAATATGTTATAGCACCATTTGGTGCAACACCCACAAGGCTTTTCATTGTATGGCGATGTTTATACGAACTATAAAAAAGGCATTGGTGACTTAGCTTTTTAGGAATAACTGTAAATATTTCGGTGCAATCAATAACCATGCGGCAGTTTTTAAAGTTTGAAAAACAAGCTGGCAAACAATTTTGATTTTTTACTAGGGAAGGTATTTCTTTCATCAATTTCTCAAATAAAATTTCATGTAAAACATGAATCCATGTTTAAAAAATATTTGAAATAGTTCTTTCACTAACTTGGAATCTTACTCTTAGATCCTTATGATCTAAGTTAAGTTTAAATTTTATTAAAGTAATAAATAATTGATTTTCTTTTGATACAGTTTCAACAGTCCAGTTATAATAATAGTTAAAAGGCACTTGATTGCATTGTAACAAAACCCAATCAAATATTTACTGTCGGATTTACGACGCTTTCTCACAACGATATGATAATTATGTATGACGTAGATGAAAAATTATCTAACGTCATAGATATCTTAAGCCAATGAGAATTGTATTAAAGTGATTTAGCTATGCTCTCAATTGGAATAAAAGAAATAACCACTTTATTGTTAAAATCTTAATTTGGTTTAATTTTCTTCATTAGAAAGGAAAGTTCGAGGAATAATAATTAAGTCCTCTTCTTAAAAACTACAGATGTGTAAATAACAATTACTAAAACACCTAAGAATTTTTTTATTCATTGGAAGATTCAAATAAGAATTTTTCCAAAAAGAAAACAATCCTGCTTGCAGAAATTTAAATTTAATAATCTTTTGAACACCTTTTAATATTGCAAATATTTGTTATTTATTAAAAAGATGTAATCTGGAAACTAAAACAACTTTTATTATTTGCTGTCAACCCATGGAATAAGGAACATATATTCCTTTCTCCATGTGTCAACCTTCTATAACAACGATTACCAACTGTTGCCATATACAGTTTGAATAATTTTAAATTAAATATTTATGTATCGATTGCATCACAAGAACAGTATTTAATAAAAATATTTTTTTGAAAAATACGAATATTGTTATTGTTTTCGAATAGACGAAATTAGTAAATTATAATAATAATTGGTAAATTTGTTAAAAATAAAATTGATTTAAAAATAAAGTATTAAATTTTTTATTATGAATTTTAAATGAACAGTGAACTAAAGATTTTATGCTAAAAATTGATAAAAAGAGATCCTATCTGCTGATTCTTCTAAATCTTTATTTACAAAAATAGTTAGTTTTGCTTAATTAGTGATAATTATGTGGGAATAATTACGAATGAACTCTGTAATTAGATTTAACTACATCAAACGTAATTAGGGGATATCTCAAAATCTAAATATCTTGAAATTTTAATTCATCAGATGCATAAAATTCACCCATTTCTGATACAATACATGTATTTTTGGCCACGTATAAAAGGAATCGGAAAAATAAACTCTCCATTTTTTAACTGTATTTCATACATCTATGAAATTTAAAATGCAAAGAAATTATAATGGCGTGGCACAGGTGCCATAAAATCTAGGATGCCAACTTCTGACATTGGTGACTTTTTGGCTGATTTTCTTATGTATCTGGCAACCACGTTTTTATTACGTCATACATATGAAGACATATAAGAATTATGCAGAAAATTCTATTTTGGCAGACCTAGTATTTACGTCATCGCACACGTCACGATACGTCATCTTGGCAACATTTTTTTATCGCCAAAAAGAATTCGTAATTTGAAATCATTGATTATACGGCACCTGTGCCAATGGCGTTAATGTAAACAATATTATTTTAAGTATCTACAAATTAAACAAGTGAGTACGACATATATATATATATATATATATATATATATATATCATATGGAGACTAGCGGTCATGTTGTCGAGGTTATTGAGTTTGTCACTTTGAAGAAAGAATTGATTAATAATTGCTTAACTTTATTCTTTTCATAACATTTCCTATTTTATTTTCCACTAATAAAATAGAAGATGTAGAAATAAATAGGATTACTAATAAATAGGAGATGTACTCTTATTTGTAGATAAATAGTATAAGACAACAACTATTCAAAATTAGAAGTTAGTTCAAGAAATAAAATTATATAGGATATTTTATCTCCAAACAATGTAAC
Organism: Latrodectus elegans; assembly: GCA_030067965.1. Taxonomy (NCBI): domain Eukaryota; kingdom Metazoa; phylum Arthropoda; class Arachnida; order Araneae; family Theridiidae; genus Latrodectus; species Latrodectus elegans. The sequence continues at coordinate 40,536,145 of CM057811.1, read as the reverse complement.
TAATTCATGAGTGCAAAGCTTTTCTTTGACTCTTTACTCTAAGCAACTGATATGTTTATTTTGTCAATTGATTAATAAAGCAAACAGTAAAGTTAATTTTAAAAATATTTGTAAAACAAAATGCTCAAAATTTTGTCATTGTGTCATATTATTTTTGAAAGAAAAAATTAGAAAAGAAATAGAGTATTAAAATAAATTAGAAAAGAATCGTAAATACTTAGATAAGTTAAATTTATAACTTACTAAATCAATAAACAGTATTTTTAATCTCAAGAGACTCTTTTTACTTATACTCGTACATTTATTTGGATATTTGTGTAAACTGTAATAGTGAGGAGCCGGTATTCCCCAGGATTCGATTAAGATTTGTGTTCATGAACAATGGAAGAGAGAAATTATTTAATAATTTGCAGTCTTTACAGTTTTATTTACAAAAAAAGAAGTGCAGGAAAAATATTAATATTAATTACAGTGGCAAAATAAAAGACACACAATAGAGAACGTATTAATACACAAAGAGAATCAATGGTAATAAGAAAGTATACTGTTGTGCTTTATGTTCGGAAAAAAACAGTCGTCAGGAAGTTAGGCCTAAAGGAGGACGTGTGATACAAATTATAGCACAGAAATACTTTTCGGAGAAAAAAATATTTTAAATTTGAAGGCCATTGGATGAATTGTCGTACATTCGACTAAAATTAGTTGATTAAGAAGGGAGATGATCGAGAATTTATAATAGGAAAACTTTTATTGAGCCTTAACAAATTCAGATTTTGATCCATCGTATTAAGGATTTGTAAAGCAAATGTTATGCAGCAAAATCACCTTTCTTCGGAACAGGTGAAAAAGTATATCAGTAATAAATCCTCAAATTAAAGCTTAAGTATAAAGGCATTTTACTTTTGCACCAGTTCGAGAAAGAAGCAACAAAGCTCAAAACCTGCCCCGAGGAGTTCTAACAATCAAATAATAAAAAATAAAAAATTCCCAGACTAATTTTTTTTTTTTTTTTTTTTTTTTTTTTACTGCTGAGCGCAATAACTGCAAGGGCTAAGAAGTAGCTCTACAAGGGAGAGCTGCAAACAGTATCAAAAACAAGGTATTTGCAAATTTAGAACTTGTGTGATGCAAAATCACAGTATCATTACTGAGAGTGCTGTGGGATTAAAAATGCTTGTAAGTACCACGCCAAATTTGAACTTGCGTGAAAGGTACTTAACAATTTAAGCATTTCGAGTCAATTTCATTTGAACAATTTTTATTATTCATAATAAAAAATGGGAGGCTTTCTATAAATATTTCTAATTATTCGAGGATGTTTTATGTGTCCCTTAGTTATTTCATTATAGGGTCGAAACATCAAGAAGAATCTTGTGTACAAAGCATTAGTTAAACTGATGTTCATGTGAAAGGTAAATACACAACTAATAAATACATCACTAAAACCAAATATCTGGGATTTGAAACTTTATGAATAATCTTATGACCAAGATATTAGTTAAATTGAAGTTTTACAGTAAAAGGTGGATACTCAACTTATAAACACAGACTATTTTTTTTAAGTTGTAAAATTTAAACCTTGAGAACAAATGAACCATTGATCCGAAAAAGTTAAAACTACCTCAATATGATAACAAAACAATGAGAAATAATTACAATAAATGATTAAAAAAAGTTTTTAAAAAAGACTTAAATTGATTCATCATTTTGATAGGAAATAAAGTTGGGTGAAGATCTTGCGCAAAACACACACAGTAGCGATAAAAACGTGAATCTTCTTTATCTCAAATTCATTATTCTTCACAATGATTGTGTCATGAATGCACCGTACTATTGTATTATTAAACTGTATTATGAAAATGATAACAGCATGGAAAAAAACTTCTGCTCTTTTAGCATTTAGGACATTTTAAAACAAGTCCACCTAAGTAGCAAAATATCTTGATCCTGTATTTGCGAATCATGGCATTGTCTAGGTCAGGATGGCGAACCAATGGCACGCGTGCCACAAGTGGCACGTTCGAAAATTTTGATGGCACGCACAAAAACAAAATATTTTTTATAAATTATCTTTTCTGACAGAAATGAATTAAAAATTATTAATCTACACTTAATTTATAACATAAATTTGTAGTAATTTAAATTTGAAAAATTAAATTTAAAAGTCCTTGAGTGGTTAAATTTTAAGGAATTAGAAATGGAATCAGCTGAATTCCAGTCAAGTGCTATATGGAATCAAAAATTTATTGATTTAAGAAATGATTTAGAAATTATTGAAAGTAATCAATTATTTTATAAAATTAACAAAGTTGAGTAAGAAGGAAATTCTAACTGCATGGAATTCAATTTATTATTGTTTAAAAATATTAAATAAAGCAATTTTATCAATATTTTCATCGACATGGGCATGTGAATGTCTATCTTTAGAATTAAATTTTATAAAATATAAATATAGGAATAGAATGACGAATGAGTCGAGCTCTGCATGCGTATTGTTGAAATTAATTAAATTTGAACCAGATATTAAATCTTTCTCATCTTGTGTACAGCAACAGAAATAATATTAAAAACAATTGTTTTTAACGTGAATTCTGTTTCTATATTGCTTTTTGTAAAACATTGATTAATAAAAAATTGTGTAAAGAATTGCTATTATTCGTTTATTTAATTATACTTACGTATAGTAACACCACGCTGACATTTCGAATGAAATTTTATTGTGGCACGTTACCTACTTAAAAAAAATTTTATGATGTGACATGGATATCAAATAAGGTTCGCCATCCCTGGTCTAGGTCCATTATTGAAGATCTATATTGGCCCAATCCTAGATGGTCTACATTTCGTTATATAGGACCAATGTGGGTGGCCAAGATAGGATCAATCTTGGCAACCTACATTCGTTTTATCTGGGCAACCAAGATAGGTCCTATCTAGTCAGTTAAAATAGATCCTATATTAGCTAATAGGTTTTCTACATTATATGCAACTCATACTGATAACAAATTATTTTATTTTGGATTACTAAATTAGAAGGATGCTCTATTAAATTATTGCAATAAATAAATAATTTTTTTTAATTTAAAGATGTATTGTTGCACCTTATATAAGTAAAATAATTGTCATGCTTCAAATTTATTATTTTTAATCCCATTTTGAAAATTAAACCCAAGTGACAAATTTATTTTTAAGTATTATTGTAATTAAACAACATGGCTCCAGAAAAATACAAACAAATTACTGAACGGATTTATCATGTGACTGTAACGTCATTGAAATATAGGTAGTTCAAATTTAAAGTAAATAAAATGTTACTTTCTATAACTGGCATCATAAAAATGCAAACTGAAACTTTTAGGTTGCCAAATACTAGGGATGTATCAAATTGTTATTTTCAATAACCTGTTACTACTGCTGTATTTTGAACTGATAACAAATATCAGTAGCTGTTATAAAATAACAAATATCATTGGCGACTGCTGATTGGCTTATAAATAATGGAAAACTCTACATTTTCATGTAAAAGCACTTCAATATCACCAATAATTGGGTCATTGTCCAATAACTTTGTCATTGGCAATATTAAGATCATTGGCAATATTGGTTATATTGAACTGTTATTGGTGGAATTGCCGGCCAACTTGTCGAGTGGTCAGCGTGCCTGACAACGGATAGGGAGGTCCTGGGGTCGAATCCCGGTTCAGGCATGGATGTACTTTATCTCTCTATCCTGCCTTTGTCCTTTCCGTGTGTGTGAATGGTTGCCTACCCTATAAACGGGTCCCTATGGAATGTGTGTGTACTGAAGAAGTCGGACTCCACACCAAATACGGTTCATTTGGGAAAGTGGAGCAGCGCACTCAAATTTGCCAGGCTAGCTGGCACACGAGAACAACAACATTGGAGGTATTGAGGTGCGTTAAGCAATTAAATAAAATTTTGCGAGCTAACTCATATAGGATAGCTCGTTAAAAACATTTGCTGGTAAAAAAATAATTGAACCGTAACATTCACAAAACAACTAATCATTTTTTTCCGCCTTTCTTTGAAAATTGTAGAATTTTCTTTCTGGAGGGGAGTTTTTCTAAGAAAAACTACTAAATCATATTTAGTTGGTGTTTTTAAAGAATTCTTCGAAAAAAATTCCAGAGAGAAATATTACTAATTTTTCACCTATTTCAGAAAAGAAATCTTACGGGATTCCCACTAACTTGATGAGTTTCTTTTACCCTTTGAAAATTTTTGCTGAGAGGGTAAAAAAAAACTCATCAAGTTAGTCAGAAGTAATGAAATGAAACTTTTTTCACACTCACACACAAATCTTTCATTTTTATGATTCAATTTTCCATTAACTGTAACTTTTTTCTAGAAAAGTATTATATACAGCAATTTTCAGTCTCTTCTATTTTCCTCAAAATCAAATAAAATAATCATTTCTTCAAAACACAAATAATATAAGTGTATAACTACAGTGTTAATGAAGTATTTAGCTTAGAGCATTGCAAAATTTATTATAAATTTTAATTAACTATCAAGCATTCTTTATGGACATAATTTTAATTTTGGAATTCTATGAATGAAAATTAAAATTTTAACTTAGATGTTTTAATCAACTCTTTGACAGTTTTTTTTTTTTTTTTTTTTTTTTTTTAAGAAAGTGTGATAATTTATAAAATAATAGGGAACGAAAATACTTTGTTCACCTAAAAATCTTTTATATTGATTTTTCAATATAATTTTTCTTCATTTTTATTTTTAATACATACATACATACATACATACATACATACATACATACATACATACATACATACATACATACATACATACATACATACATACATACATACATACATACATACATACATATATATATATATATATATATATATTAGTATATGTCCGGTCTTCAGGACACACAATTTTCTGCCGTAATGAAACAATTTTTAAGCATTTTTGCATGCATTTACCTCGAGAATTAAACTTTTTAATCAAAAATCAGCATCATTTTAACATATCTGCATGGATTAAAAATTAATCTACTCGAAGAAAAAAATAGTCTGTTCGTTGTAAAAAATAATCTACTTGGAGTAGAAAATTATTAATAAATATTGTAAAGTGTTTATCAGAAAGATATATGACAATTAACATCTAATTCGCTGTTTCATTCTTTTAATTTTTATAAGCTTACCTATTTGTAAGCAGTAATTTGAATTGTGTAAGATTAAACCAACCCATTCAATTTATCGACAGCTTTATCAGTAAAATTATTTTGCTTCTAATTTTTACTGTAAATATCAATTCACTTTTAATTGCGTCTTCTAGATATATTTTTTTCAAGACATTTAAAATTTAGTTTTATTTTTTTTTTTGTTGAATGAATTAAATTAGTTTAAAATAATTCTTGCTCTAGTTAAACCATCTTAAATCAGATATTTAATTATTTTTTTACCTTAAGATAATTTATTTTTAAGAAATTATTTTATTTTCCAGTTGTTAATCGCTAAAAGTGTTAACAAATTTACCCTTTTAATGCATTATTACATTTCATTACATATATGGAAACAATTAAAATAATTATTATGTTTCGAATGATCACTATAATTATTTACGACATTTTGAAAATAAAATATCTTAAAAAGATTGAACATATGCATTTCTTTCATGCTAACTTGATTACGTATCAACTTATTTTTATTACGTTTAAAATGCGTGATTTTTTTCCATTTTATGAAAATACTATATTAAAGATAACAAAATAAAACAATAGATATATTTTATACGTTTATATATATTTGTTCCCTGAATTTATTTAAACAGTTATTAAAAAGAAATAAAATTTTATATAATTTTAATAAATGTTATTTAATAAATATAATTAAAATAACATTATAATAAATAACGCTATAAGAAATAAAATTTAAGTTAAAATAAAATTAATATTTTATTAATTAATATATATTTGATATATTAATAATCAATAATACATATTACAAAAATAAATTAATTTTAAAAATTTATATAATAATTCCAAATTAATAATCATAAAAAATATACAAAATAATTATATTTAGGAATTTTTTAAAATAATTCCTTTAATCATGATTTATTGACGGAGAATAATTTTCAATATTTAAATAATGAATAAAATCTTTACTTTTAAAAATTTTATGATAATTGTAAAGGAATTTCTTTAATTAGACCTTATTTACAACGTATCGATCATTTTTTAAATGTTGCAACTTATATCGATTGAAAATATTTTATTCACAAGAAATTTTATACAAAAAAAAAGAAAGAAAGAAAGAAAAAGAAAAGAAAAACACACAATTCTCTTCTCAAATACATTTTTATCCCATTCCGAATCAATTCTGAACCGCGTGAATAGAATAGATGCACTAGATCTCAAAAATAAAGAGAGACCTCCCTTAATAAATCAACATGTGAAATATGAATTTCAAAGTATATTAAAAGCGGACGACTTCATGGATATAATATGATTTCAGATCAGAGGGCTTAGTAAAAAGAAGAAGAAAGTATAAAAATGTTTTCCAGCCTTATTACGAAAACAAACGTTTTGAAAGAACGAAAACAAGCTGTTATCAAATTACATTTCGTTACTACATAACAGGCGTTCTGAAAATAACGAGCTGTGCTGGAATAATTCTTCGTTACTGAAGAACGAACTGTTTTCAAACATTTCGTTCTTGTTTAACAGTCAGTTCTTTGAATAATGAACTTTCTTCTGATAACACTTTGATCCCATGTTCACAGTCAAGAAATAAATTGCCAACTTTGTGTACTTACGTTGAGATATTTAAAGGTATGTTATAAAATAACACATTTTCAAAGTAACGGTTACTTAAATAATTTTAACGAGTAGATAACTGTTATAGAGTAACAGTTACGTTAAATAACGGACGTCTCTGCCAAATAAAAACTAATCTTCATTTTGCGTGAGCCGTTCAATTGTACGCTTTGGATTGATTATTTCTCCTACAAGCTGTTGGTTAGTATTTTTTCGGAATATAAATTAAGATTTTTTTTAAAATCTAGATTTGCATTTTGTTTCTTGCAAATTAATGCAAAATAGTTTGTTCATTTAATATTCAAATCGGCTGATTTATAATTTGTCTGAGAAATAGCCTGTTCATAAGTTGTTTTAAATCACTAAACAATTATTGGCTCTCATTTTAAGCAAATGTTCAAAAAAGAAATTAAAACAATGTATGCATTTCTAAAATGTTTAATGATGCTATATTATATCTTCTCAAAATCAAAGTAATTTGGGGCAATGATGTGGGTTCTCCTAGGAATCTAAAGTTTTGTCACACTAAAATTTCATCATGTAATTGAATAATAAAATTTCATTTTATTGTATTTTCCTCTTTTATAACTAGTGGATATACCCCCCTGCAATTTACAAACATGGCGACTTTTTTGTTGCATGTTTATAGAACGGGAAATTCCCCCCAAGTTTAAAAAATACGCATTTTAGAAACTTTAAGAATCACATAATAGCATAAAAAATATTGGAAAATGAATAAAAATCTGTTGTTGGGTTTGACTTTTATCCCAAACAACCTATAAAAGAGATAAGTAAAAAATAAAAATGGACTTATTTAAAAGGCGTCAAGCTCTCATCTCGAATAAGTTAGGTGATATTTTCAGATTCATTCATCCGTTGTATAAACTGTTGCATTTGAATGTAATAGGCTACAAGTAGTTCTAGAACAATATTTATTTTGCCATTTTGTTCATTTGTGTCTAATCCATCCATGTTACTGTCACATTTCAATGAAATTAATTTTCTGAAACGTTACTATGGTAAAGTAAAATAGTCACTAAATTTAAACTACATAGTTATTTTGGAAAAAAAAAGGGTAGTTATCAATGCTATAATAGCCGAGCTTGCAGTGGAATGGTTAGCACTCTTGCTTTCGGTTCAACAGTTCGTGGGTTCGAATTCCACCTTGGGCATGGATGTTTGTAGTGGTTTGGAATCCAGTTTAAATTGTAGATCCCGGTCTAAATAGCCCTTATGTGCAATAAATGATCGTTGAGCGACAAAACAACCAATGTCATAATATGAACTGATTTATTGTCATGTATATAATTCCTTATAAAACACTTCTGACTATTAATTAGTCTTGTCACTATAAAGCCTTTTTTCTTTGTCAAAATACTAATTTTTAATGTTAATTACAAATTTTAAAAAAATCAAAGTAAAAATTTTGAATATTAAAATACAATATTGGAAATTTTTATTTCTGAATGTATGATATACAAAATAACAAAAAACCAACTCCAATTCCTGCTAAATGTTATGAAGTCATTGAAATTAAAGAATATTTAAAAGGAAAAATCTGTTTCATTTTCACGAGCAAAAAATTGCTTGGTGTATATGATATTTAAAATAGTTTCTATCAGGAATTAATCATTTTTCCTTTTGGAATCTTTATTTTATGCTGTAATTTATTCCCTGGTTAATTGAATCATTTTTAAATAAGTTTTTTGTTTATCATAATGTACATGTAAATAAAAATAACCATTACTTGCTGTTAGATTGAGTGATAAGAAATATTAAGCTTTATCTATTAAGCAATCTGTATCATTATGACAAAAGCTATTTAAGAATGTACGAGACATTAAAAAATTAATAAAATATTTTATTTCTTTTGCATTAATTGAATACCTATAATTCTCTGTTAAAGATCTAGGAATATTACACTCAAATATTTCTTACGTAAAATGAAATATGTAACTTTATTATAAATTTCAATGATGAAAAATATCTACAGATCCTTCACATATTATAACAGTATAACAGTGGCTATGATTTGAGGAGTTAATTATTTTTAAACAACTTTTTCTAAACATTGAAGTTAATGATTGTACGTGATGTTAAAAATACTAAATTTTTAGAAGTTTCCTTTTTTATATTAATCATTGACGTAAGTTTATTTTGTGTGTTTTGTAATCCACTATCATAATTACACAATCAGTATGTCCTTTCAAATTATCTGTCATGTCCAGTAAGTGATCATAAGTATATAATCATTATTTATCTTTTTGTCCAGAACAGTTGAATTTTGCATTTTTGCCAGTTTTTCTGCTGTGTAATCTACTTATTCAAAATTTAATTTCTTGATTCAAATTTAAAAGCTCAATACAATATATTTAAGAGATGCTATTTAAATATTATTAATAGAAATAACAGTTAAATATATAGAACTTATGTGTAATTTGTCATTTAGTTTTAATGGATACCTCTGTATTATCCTATCAACCATTTGCAGAAAAAGTGCATCGTCAAATGTTTCAATTTAGCTGTAACATTTTTTTTTTTAAATTTTTACTGCATTTTAGTTTGTGTTTTATTTTCATTTTCAGCACGTGCAAATTTTTAAATTTATTATTAAAAAATCAAAATAAAAGTTAATTGTGTAAAGTTTAACCCTTTGCTGTATGAAGGTGTAACTTCTGTTGTTGTCTTTTTCTCTTATATATTGAAAGAAATTGAATAAAATTTGACACCTAGGTGAAAATGGTCAATGGGATAATACATATATACTCTTAAATAATTATATCATTAAAAAGTGTATTCTAATTTACTATAATTTTTATCTATTTAGGTTTCCATAAATTTGTGAAGTTTTTATCAGACGAGGCTATTGAAAGTCACTGTCGCATAAAAGGAAAAGTAAAGAGGAGGATTGCAAGATTGAAATTCTCGTAAGTGACCTCCTCTTAAGGTTTACTGACAGTTACAAGAATCTAAGCCACTATGTGATGTTTTCCAATTCTTTGTAATGGAGTGAAAGCTCTTTTTTGTTTGTATAAATGCTCAATATTATACCTAGAATCATTATTTTATTTATATATAAGTTGTAAAGAATATTTTTATTAACTTTAAAAAGTATTTTGCTGGTAGATAAATTTTATTCAAATGCCTAGAACAAATTCAAATGTATAATTTTAATATGAATGTAATGATTGTTTAATTACAACAATTCATTATTCATAGTTTGCTTAAATAATAATTGTTAATTATATAATTTAAGTAATTAATTTCTAAAACCTTATACTTTAAGTTAAAGTTAAAAGTTTTTTTAAGTCCCATTAATTTGTTTAGCTTTTTTGAAACTGATCAAAAATAATTTACCTTTTTATTGGAAAAAAATTCATGATAAACTTAATTGTACTTATAAAGCTACATATAAAATTTAACAGCTGCTTATATTAGTCTCAATTTAATTCATTCAAATAATACTATTATGTAGATTAAACTTTGTATAGTTTAGAACAAGTTTTACTAGAAAAAAAATACCATAGCACAAATATTTTTCCTTTTAGGGTGGTTATTGACAAAACTTTCCTGTACTATTTTGTTTCACAAAGTGAAACCTCTAATCACCAAACAAAATGTATAATATGCAATATAAAGTTAAATTCTTTTATGCATTCCGCAAATATGCGTAAATGACATAAAACTAGGAAATCTTAAAAAAAATTCATTGATTTATTAAGAAAAGAAATTTTTAATAGCTTACTATACTTAAGAAAATGTGTTAATTTTTCATTCATATTCACATAAACTAATTCAATTAGGATTCTAAATGTTGCTCACCTGTTTGTTATCTTGATGTAATTTTAAACTTCTCCATAGATGCTCTACCTTTTTGGTGTAGCAATCACTTTCTGATTAAAAAAGTTAAATTTTTTGATTGCTTTAAAGTATTCAAAGCCTATATTTTGCAGTTAATCCAGTTTATATTCCTTCCAGCAATCTATAATTGTTTCTTCAATAACATTTTCCTTTATTATATGTAATAAAATTTTTGTTGATTGATTAGGTAGTGTAGTAAAAAATATTCGATTTTCTATATAATCTGTTAAAAACCTATTATTTGTGAAAGCATTTGTCCAATGTGATTCTTTCCCCAAGTGAAATAATTTTCTTTATCAATTTAGACAATCTTTTGCATCCTTCATTTTGTGATTAATGGCCATCTAATAAATCTTTTGTACAAACTTCTCACATAAAATTTTGTTAATATATTTTCCTGATGCAAGAAATATAAGAAGTATAACTAATGAAAATGCATTTGAAATTTTTTTTTAACCAATTTCACTTTTACAAATTTTTTCTTCATTGCCAAAACTTTTTCTACCATATCATTTTAAAGTATCTTGTTTGGAAATATTCATTGGAGTAAATCAGGACATAAATATTCTTGACAAACTCATGTTGTGATTTTCATAACAAAACTTTTTGGTTTTATTGTTTGAAATCTACTATAGAATCTTCATTATTTGGCAATTTACAATGGCTTGGGAAAATGCAATAGTAATTAGAAACTTTACTATTAACAATGTAGGAAAAAAGAAGTTTGAGGCATATAAGCTCAATTAGGAAACAACAGCCATTCTGTGTTAAGGTTACGAAGGATTGTTTTTTATTACATTGTCAGTTATTCTTGATGAGCGGTGCTTTTTTTTTTTTTTTTTTTTTTTTTACTTTGGGAACTGTTTTATAGCTTCTTGAAATAGAAAAATACTGAAATTTTTTTCATTATAACAATTGATAGGTACATGTATTTAATATCCTTTCATCAATTCATTCATAATAACATTATAGAATGATGTAAAGAAAAATTCTCTTATTTCTGACTTTCACTCAAAAGTGTGTTAAGTTCATATTGGAATAGAGCTTGTGATCTTTAGTTTATAGGTTTGATTATTACTTTTGCCGCATATACTGGGTATTGCAGAGGAAACGCTTGTTTTTCGAACCCTAGTACGCGGCGACAGGAGAGGGTAGTGACCCTGAACAAAAGTTGGTAGGCGGCTCATACAGTGCTATTTCAGTCGCTTTGGAGCGTAGGACGTCATGTGTTCGTTGTCAAGCAGTTTTTTAGAAACAATGACTGTGTAGTCACATCTTTTCCATCATTATTTTAGAGTTCGACGTTGAGGTGCAGTGCCTGATCGAAATACCGTACTCCGATGGGTTGCAGCATTTAGAAGTACTGGTTCTTTGATGAGAAAGAAACATCCCGGTTTTCCCGGTTCAGTTCATACTCCGGAAAATGTAGATCGAGTCAGAATGGCAGTTGTTACTTATCCTAGACGATCGACTAGACGACATGCTGTAGCGCTGAGTATGTCATGTCGTTCGCTTCACCGCATCTTACATGATGACCTCGATTTCCATCAGTACAAAATAATGATCGTCCAGCAGCTTAATGAAAGGGATTTTGTACAGCGCAGAGAGTTTTGTTGCGTAATGGATGAAATGTTTACGGAAGATCCAGATGCTAGTCTTCATGAGTGATGAAGTACATTTTCATCTTGAAGGTTACGTCAATGTTCAAAACTGTCAGTATTGTGCATCGGATAACCCACAAGAGTTACACCAAAGACCTCTGCACTGTTTAAATGTAACAGTGTGGTGCTGCATTTCAAAGTTGGGGATTTTTGGACCCTATTTTCTTGAAGAGGAAGGAATTGCAGTTACTATTACATCAACTCACTATGTTGAAATGTTAAGCAACTTTCTTCATCCAGAACTTGAAAGGCATCAAGTGAACATGAGAGACATTTGGTATCAGCAGGATGGTGCCACAGTTCACACGAGGAGAGCATCCACGGTAGTGGCTCGACAAATGTTCCCAGGACATATGATTTTGAGATTTGGTGATGATCATTGGCCCCCTCGCTCACCCCACCTGTCGATATGTGACTTCTTTTTGTGGGGATATTTGAAATCAAAAGTGTACATCAACAAGCATCGCTTACTCGATGACCTTAAGAATTCCATTCGTCAGGAAATTGAAGCAGTGCCGAATGAAATGTTGGAGAGAGCTGTCCGTAATTTTCAGAAGAGGATCCAAATTTGTATTCAGCAAGAAGGACGTCATCTCATAGACATTATTTTCCAAACCTAAATATGATATGTAATTTTGAAAACTGCATTAAAAAAACCTATCATATCTTACTTGTTTTTATTATTTTCAACCCATTGTGTCCCAGTAATTCAGTATTGAAAAATGTGGGTTTCCTCTGCACTACCCTGTATATTTCTAGTGGTTTGAAATCCACTTTAAGCTTTTGATCCTTACTAACCCTTAACATTAAATATCCCTATGAATATCTGCTGAAGTGAGACAAAAAATTTACAGTTTTATCAGTTTGTATTGGATTGTAAAATAGTTAAAATAAAATTGTCAATAACACATTTATATCAATACTTACAGCTTAATGTAGTTATTTTTATTGAATCCCTGTATGTTAATAAATAAATAAATAAATCATTTTATACCGCTATAATTTAAGTCAAATAAATTAAAGTATTGATTATCATTATTTTACATGTTTAAAAATTGAATGGCACAGCTTTTTTAAAATGCAATTAAATAATAGGTTTTAAATGTTGATTTCCAAAAATACTTTTTTGAATGAATGGTTTTAAATATTTTATTTATGTTAGAAAAACCAAAACCTTATTTTTTTTGTTTTGTTTTGCCTATTGACACAGGTATTATATATACCTTAGCAATTATTATGGTTATTGCAAATTGTTTTAAGCAACAATACTTATTTGATAATTTTAATTTAAAAAATGTTTATATAAAAGATTAAATACTTTCCTTAGTCAAAAACTTTTCAGATAAAATGACTATCAATGACTTTTCCTACAAAATGTCTGAATATAAATTTGTGCATAAGCTTTTGAAAATTTATCTTTTTCTGACATTAGAAAATCATTGTTTATATTTCCTTTTTTAGCTGTTTGTAATTGTGAAAGTTTTAACTCTTTAAGACATGCTGTCATAAATTTATACAATTTAGACAAAAAATATTTAATAAAATATACAATTTTCTAATTTGTGACATTTGTTGTGTGCAGAATGAAGTATTTAGCCTTATTTCTTTTTATTCAGAATTATTTACTATTATTGATCACCTTATGCTAAAAAATTTTGAATATCAAATAATTGGTTAACCAAACAGTTTTATTTATGGTGTAAAAGAATGTGGTAACAATTGTGTAAAGTTCACACACACACACACAATTATAAATTAATTTTTTATATCTCATAATTTCTTAAACAATACTATTTATTCTATAAAAGAGTTAAGAATAATTTGGGTACCAGAAATGTATATTTTATTGTTATTTAATATTTTATGTCAACTACAATGAATCAAAATACTTAGAGTGTACAATGTTTAAATGAAATAGAACTTAAATGTTATGCTAATGTAAATTATAACATTAAAAATAAGTTATATTAAAATATAATCAATCATTAACTTCTGAAATCAGAAGTTCATATTTGTATTTTTAATATTAAAATACTGTAAATGTGATTTTTTTTTTTTTTTTAGGTTCTGAATTTAAATTTTTTGCTTATGATTAAATTAATAGTAGTGCATATAATCTGTTATTTTTGTTTATTACATAGGTGCCACTATTCTAACAATGTCCATTTTTGAAAATTTTTTGAAGTAAATTCCTTAATTAAACATTTTGTTTTTTAACAACTATTTAAAATTCCTAAATTGTAAAAATTAATATTTCAAAATGAAATTGGAGATATATGAAATTTTGTTACACTCTAATTTAAAAACTGTTCACACAATAGCATTTGCTTGAAATAAATTTTCTACTAGTTTTTATTCACAAGCTGAGTTTTATTTATCAATAAATCTAATAAAATATATGTATTGATATCTCATCATTGCTGCTTATTGACAGATAAATTTCAAGATTCATTTATCCACAAACAACTGTAATAACCTACCATCATTACATTGACAACTTAGAAAAATTTCAAGTTGAAATTAATATTGAAACATGTTATTTTGTTTTTACATTATTATGATATTTTAAATCAGTATTAAATTTATAAAAAATGCAATTCCAGTTTTAAAATCTACTTTAAAATATTCAACATCTTTTCTATTTTTATGAAAAATAGTATTTTTTTAGATATTTAATGTGCAAAAAATTGCAACATTAGAAAATGATTTTAAGCTCTTATGTTTAAAATGTTTCATGTTTGAGTGAATGATAACTCCAATTGAAACAACTATGGTATAAGTTTTCAGTTTAAAAACTAATAAATAAGCAGAAAAATTGTGAGGATAAATTATTGATTGTTTCAACCTAGCTTATTTTCAAACTTCTATGTTTATAGTTAAATTAAAGTGGCATCTATGTTATTAGTTTATTATTTTATGCTACTCTTGAAAAAGTCTTCAAAGTTAATTTAATACTATTAAAATTCCTGTAGCAACAATTACAAATTATTGAAATGTATGTGTAAAAATAAATATTTTTATTTAATAAAAATTTAACCACTTCTGTGTATTAATAAATATTATTAAAATAAAAGCACTTAAGCTTATTGATATAAAAATGATTTGTATCTGAACATACATGTTGATTGCAATATGTTGTCTATTTTCTTTGCATACATTGTCTCATTTACATAATATTAGATATAATTTTTCTATAAATAATATTAAACTTTGTTTCCAGTGTTAATATCTAATTATTGGGACATAATTTCTTATCCTTATAAACAGCATATATTATTCTTTTTAAAATTAGATTTCAGTACAGAAAATACATTGTTTCTGAGATTGTATTAAGTAAATGCATAATGAGATATTGGTATATGTGTTTAACTAGAATTTGGCTGCAAGGAGCAAAATATGCTTGCTTCAATTGGGTTATTTTTCACTTAGAGAAGATTTTTTAAAGTTTTCAAAAAGTAGCAATTTACGTAACTACTTTATAACATTAAATATTGAAATTCTTTAGTTCACAATGATTATCTATTACATTTTTTAGATTTTTTCAATGCATGATACCTCAAAGTACGTAGTAAATTATAAATAAAACAATCTTTTAAAAAATAAAAAACTAAGGCAACTGAGATTCAAATTTTAATTATATGATGATAAAATCATTTTTTCTTTTACAATTATTTTTGGCATTCATTTTTAAAAAGTAAATTTCTGTGAACTTTCTCCAGCTAATTTAATTAATAAAATCAGCTATAGTCTTCATTTGTTGCTCTGTTTCATTGTATTATCTATTATTGCAGTTACATTTATATTCAAATTATATTGCTAATGTAATATTTTCACGAAAAGAAATTAAATTCGTGTATTAAATTTTTGCTTTAATGAATACAATATTACATGCAGCATTTAATTTTTATTCGCTGGTGTGAGTTCATTGCTTATAAATTGGAGAATTACTTAAAACTAGCATATATTTACATCAAATCAAACAATACATTTAAAGCACGATAATTAAATACAAAGAATAAAAATTTTATTCCTCCTTTACTCCTAATACATTTAATTAAAATGAAATATAAATATTAAATAAAGGTAATAATATTAAAAAAACTTTCTTAACTTTTTAATTTTTTTATTTTAAACTTTAATAATTTAATAAAAATGAACTTTCTCTCAATTTTTTAAGCACTTTTATTTTTTGATTGATTTAATTAAGGTGAAGCAGATTTTCAAGAGTGCTTGATCATTGCATTATTGATTTTTCATCTTTATCAAGTACATCAACAACTACATAGATATAATATATAGACTACATAGATATAATATTTCTAATATAGAAATGATGTTATTTGAAGTGGTGAAATGCTCTAATTAGCTTTTAAAATGTTTTATGCTTCATATACTACTAAAATAATGTATTGCGTAAATGAAATACACACCACTATCTTTTTCCATGTATTTAATTTGCATAAATAAAAGCAATTTTATTTGGTACTTACGTATTAAGGCAACCAGGCCAAAATTCGCATAAATTGCCAAATTTGGCGACCCTACTTACGGCAACCCTACGTATTATACGTGGTTTTTCGTAATGAAATTATTTTGCTTATTGGTTAGATTGAATGCCGTGAAATACGTTAACTAAGGATATTTGGGATCTACCTGTGAGTGAAAAAGATGCTGTTGAATTGTTACAGGGATATGGAATTATGCCGAACGAACGTACTTGTAAAAACTCTCATAAAATGAAACTGTATTTTGGAAAGCAAATCATCTGCAAATGTAACGTCGAAGAGTGCAATCCACACTTGGGTGTGAGAACCGGAAATTGGTTTGAAGGTAGCCGAATTTCATTTGTGACAGCGATGCGCTTCATTTATTGTTGGTGTAAAGAGTTAACCTCAATTAAATTTTGTGTAGAAGAGATAGAAATTTCTGACAAAACTGTTATAGATTGGAACAATTACATGCGGGAGATATGTACCCTTGAAATGGATGGAAAAGAAAGAAAACAAATAGGCGGCAAAGGACTTATTGTGGAAATAGACGAAAGTTTATTTGTAAAAAGAAAAAATAACACTGGATGTGTACTACCACAGCAATGGGTTTTCGGCGGAATTTGCTGAGAAATGAAAGAGACTTTTTTGGTTACGATACCTTACAGAAGCGCCGTTACCCTCATGAAAAAAATTTGCGAAAATATCAAGGAAGGAAGCATTATTTATTCGGATTGCTGGAAAGGATAGAAGACAAGTCAGTTGGAAAATGCTGGATTTCTGCATGGAACTATTAATCCCAAATATAACTTTGCGGATCCCGAAACGGGCGTTCACACACAACATGTAGAGCACATATGGGGCTCAGCCAAATGGCGCAACAAAAAACAGAGTTGAACAGCCCGTCATCATCTCGACTCATACCTTATCGAATTTATATGGCGCCAAACTCAAGCTGTTTATGGCGAAGACGGTTTTCAATCAGTGCTAAAAGAAATAGCCTAAATATTTCCGCCGAAAAAATAATTCTGCAACTTATTCAAATTCGAAACCGGAAGGGTTTAATTGCTATTTTATATTTTCAAACGAAATAGTATAAAAAACTGCATTAAAAATTATCTGTAATTATTAAATGTACATTTTATTTCTATTCATACTTTCTCACTCAAACTTACAAATCGCGCCAACCTGGTTGCGATAATACGTAAGTACCTTTTATTTATTAATAATGAAATTTAAAACATTTAAACTGCTTACATTGATCATCAGTTATCTGTTAATTTATTCTGTTTTTTAGTTAGGTCTAATTTACATTTATACATATTTAGAACATGTAAAAAGATAAATATTTTAATTTATCTTCATATTTTCTGGAATTGAATTTTGCACTAAATAGTAGAGAACTGTACAGAGGGGAAATGCACCAAGCGTGCGATAAAGTGCGCCAAACTGGCTTAACGGTTCGGAGTGCGTTTTCATGACGAGATTTTCGTTTTATGATTTTCGTCGGTGATCGTATGACATGCGCGAAATTCGTTTTGTGTGCAGTCCTTGCGTTTAATGAGCAATTTTATTTGTTTACAATTAAAGAATATGCTACATTAATGTTCCCTCTATTGGACTTCGAATTTTTTTAAAGTTAAATTATCTCGAATTTTCGGAAGATATATTATTTATAATTTTTGAAATTCTGAAAAGTATATTGCTTAAATTTTTTTAAAGTTATATTATTTGGAATTTTCATGTGATCAGCCAATTTAAGACCTGTACGGGGTGTTAATAATGTGCCCGGTCAGTTTGATTCATACATCGCAGAGTATGTATGGCGGAGAAATCATGATGAAAAAGTAGATTTCTTCGAAGCTTTCAAACACATTTTTTTCTCAGCAGGGTGAGTTGTTTTATTTTTCATTAAAATTTCCTTCAGAGCGATTATTAGAAACTCTAGTTTTTATAAAAATGCATTTTTACATAATAAATACATTTTTAAGTAAACTTTATTGAGTGTTTAATGTTGTTGCCAAATTGTGCTGTACTGAAATTTTTTTTAAAGTTAGGCGTCACACGCCCGGTTGATTAAAATTCGAGTTTGCATAACAAATGCAATTTGTTGATGTTAGAAGTTTAGCTTTATTGCCCGGCTGTCACTGTAGTAGGTAGCGCTAAAATGAAGTTTTTCTTTAGGTGAGCGCATTTGCATGGTATATTAAAATTCGTGTTTTAAAATTTTCGTTTCTATATGTATTAGAATTTTAAAATTTCTTTAGTACTTAATTATAATGAAATATTCGAAATTTTGATATTTGGAATTCGAAAAAACACGCAATCGGTAATGGTAGCCAGATATTGCGCGTAGTGACGTAATTTAGGTTGGCGACATAGCTGTAGAGCGCTTGGCGTGAAAATTTGAAATCGCGCCAAACCTGTACACCTCTGTAAAACTTTTACCCTATTTACAACTGTTCAATGATTAGGGAGGATTTTCCAAGTGTTTTGCGAACCTTTACAGTTTGTAAAATCCACCCCACCAGGCAGCTCTATATCTACGATGTATTTCTATGTGATGTAATTTGAAGAACAAAAGTTTTTAATCGTTCAAAACTGACCAAAATTGCTTTAAATCTTGTTCAGCAAGTTTACAAAGTGCGCGCATTATCGGAGAACACCACAGACGGCAAACTACGACGAAAAATGAAGCGGCGGAAGGCTAGAAGAAAAGTGTTTGTCGATAAATATCCAACTAGCTCTAAAAGAAAGAATTTTGTCACTGCACATGTTATCAACAAATTATATTGCTTGTTGTCATCGTTCTTTAAAAACAAAGAAACAGCAAAATCATCTCCAATGATTGCAAATGAATGCGACTGCTCTACTCGTTCAGCTGGCTATGCAGTTAAACATTGATCTCCAGGAGAGGAGTTGAATCTTCTTCAGATAACACATTTCGGAAGTAGTCAATTTTATTGCTTGTTTTAGCAGGTAGTATAACTAGATGTTTTTCATTAGTTGTTAAATCAGTTCTGCCTATGCGATCTGTGATACGCAAAACATCATCTTGATCAAGAAAAGGATTTAAGCAGAGAAGTTATGAGTCTCTCAGAACAGATTTACCTGCAATTAAATAGTTTATTTCTTCACAGAAAACTTCCCTTTGAACTGATTTCGTCCAAAACGCTTCCGCTTTGTCGAGTTCGTCAGATCGTTTTGTTGAAGTTTTGTTTTCAACACATTCACTAAGCGTAGTATCCAAGCAGTTACTCTTAATAATTTTCTCAAGCTGCTGTATCTATCCAGATCCACATAATTTTGGCACAAACAATTGTTGAGGTAGCAAGTTTTTGTCCGTCGTATTCCACCTCTTCATCATCAATGCTGATTTTAGGCTTTTGTGCACATGGCCAGTTATCTTCCTAGTTGATTAACCATTCAGGAGCATGCCACCATTTCCTTGAAGATATCAAGTCTTTGCAAGCAATTCCTCTAGTGAATGGGTCTGTTAGGTTGTTCCCAACACTGTGTCTCCAATCACTTGGATCTGTAATTTCTTAAATTTCTGTAACGCTATTGGACACACGAATTGCTTCCACTTTGTCGTAGATCCTTTTATCTATCAACTGTAGTACAACTGTAGAATCACTCCACAAATATATTTTATCGAGATTTTTAAACAGTTCTTTAAGATGTTTGATTAATATTGCTGCTATGACAGATCCCATCTACTCCAGTCGAGGCAGCATTAACTTCTTAAGGGGTGCTACTCGTGCTTTAGAAATAACAAAACTCGTGTTATTTCTAAAGCACCAGTTCTTTTTAGCTCAGTTTGTTTTTCTTTCAATTCTGATAAATATTCTGAAATTTCCTTATAATGAATTTCATCTTCAAAATCAACATTTTGCATAAATGTATCAATTTTCTTTATTAACTTAATGCAAGTTGTTCCAACAGTTTTCTTTTTGATTTTAATTTATCGATAGTTTCCATTTCAAATATATAAATGCACTTCTGACGTTATTCAGAATTCGAGAAACGTTCGTGAGTATAATCCAACGTTAACATCAAAATCCCGGGTTTCGGCACCAGGTATGATAGATCAATAAACAATAATGAGAATGCTTTTGCTTCTAGATTTTAGCAATCTATTATCTGGTTCAAAACTCAAATAATATAGAATAATACATTTTCTCGTGTTTATTATAAAACGTTACAACATATAAAATTAGACTGAAATTTACAAGAGCATTGGAGATGTGCTCCTTCGAGAGGGTAAAAAACAAAGAGAAGGGAGACTATTTATACACTACTGGCCATTAAAATTGCTACACCAGGAAGAAATGCAGATAACAAAATGATATTTATTGGACAAATATATTATATTAGAAATAACAAGTGATTAAATTTTCAAAAAATTTGTCTGGATATATCCTGAGAAATCAGTACCCAGAACAACCATTTCTGGCAAAAATAACAGCAGTTATACGCATTGGCATTGAGTCAAACAGAGATTGAATTGCATGTACAGGTACAGATGTCCATGCAGCTTCAACACGATGCCACAGTTCATCAACCGTAGTGACTGGCGTTTGGTGACGAGCCAGTCGCTCGGCAACCATTGACCAGACGTTTTCTATTGGTGAAAGATCTGGATAACGTGCTGGCCAGAGCGACAGCCAAACATGTTCCGTATCAAGGACGGTCCGTACAATACAGGCAACATGCGGTCGGGCATTATCCTGCTGAAACGTAGGGTTTCGCAGGGCTCGAATGAAAGGTAGAGCCACGGGTCGTAACACACCAGAAATGTAACGTGCACTGTTCAAAGCACCGTCAATGCGAACAAGAGGTGACCGAGACGTGTATCCAATGGCACCCCATACCATCGCGCCAGGTGATGGGCCAGTATGACGTTGACGAATGCACGCTGCCAGTGTGCGTTCCCCACGATGCCGCCAAACACGAATACGACCATCATGATGCTGTTACCAGAACCTGGATTCATCTGAAAAGATGACGTCTCGCCATTCGTACGCCTAGGTTCGTCGTTGATCACATCATTGAAGGCGCTCTTGTCTATGATGCATCGTCAAGGGAAGCCGCAGCCGTGGTCCGAGCTGAGAGTCCATGCTGCTGCAAACGTCGTCGAACTGTTCGTGCAGACACTTGTTGTCTTCCAAACGACCCCATTTCTTGACTCACGGCTCGTGACGTGGTTGCACGATCCATTATGGCCATGCGGATAATATGCCTGTCTTCTCGGCTGCTAGTGATTGGTGGCCGTTGAGATCCCGCATGGCGTTCCGTATTACCGTCCTGAACCCATCGATTCCATATTCTGGTAACAGTCATTGGATCTCGACCGACGCGAGCAGCAATACTGCGATAAGATAAACCGCAATTCCGGTACGCTGCAATTCGACCTTTATCAAAGTCAGAAACGTGCTGGTACGCATTTCTCCTTCTTACACGAGGCATCACAACAACTTTTCATCAGGCAACAACGTTCAAATGCAATTTGTGTATGAGGAACCGGCTGAACAATTTCTTCACTTAAACACAATGTAGGTGTCGCTACTGGCGCCTTTGTCTTAATGCGCTGAAAAGCTAATCATTTGCATATCACAGCACCTTCTTCATTTCATATAAATTTCACGTCTGTAACATGTCGCCTTGGTGTAGCAATTTTAATGGCCAGTAGTGTATAATTCTAATGACGGCAGCAGCGGCTCAACGTACAAGAAAATAGTTCTTAATATGTATAAAATGTTTGTTTTAAATAAATAATTATCGACATTGTTTCAATGTGTAAATTCATTAATCATAAATTCTTAGCCTAGTCTAAAATGGGAATCTAAAAGAAATAGTGCTTTTTTTCTGTTGATTTCACATTATTAACGGAAATACTACACAATCTCTTATGGCAATTATTAATTTAAAGAAAATTTGTTTTACACTCTGATAACTATTTTCTTAATTTTCGTGCATGAAAATCTAGAAAAAAAAGTTAATAACAAAAAAAAACGTATATAATTTTATAAATAAATATTGTTGAAAATATTTAATTTTAACTAATATTAAGAATTTATGTGTAAAAACTTTAATCTTTAAGCTTCAAAATAATAACAATATTTGATATTTTGAAAATTTTTAACTTCAGCTGCGAGAACTTGTGTATATCAGAAATACATAGAGAATATCATTTGGTACAATACTTCAATTATTTCAGCTTTACTTCTTATCAATATATAATATACATTTAAATAAATATGCCGTAAGTTCAGTTTCTCCTTATTTTCTTTGCCAAGCTTGCAGCTGAAATGATTAGTACTTTGAATTCCACTACAGGAATGGATGTTTATTGGTTCAGGCTCTGTTCTAAAGCTAGTTTCTGGTCTTATTATATCCCATAAGCAGAAAATGACCATTTGAGTAAAAACGAACTTCCTATTTACTTACTTATTTGGTATAATTTAGCTATTCAAAACTAGCTATTTTTATAAAGGAATTTTTATGTTTTTGTCATATTTTTTGTATTGAATATTTAAATAATATATAAATGAGTTTTAGAAAAAGTTCTATGTAGATTGACGAAATACTGTATGGTAAAAGAAAAGAGAGTCATTATATATACGAGGGTTGCTATTTATGTTTCTGGCCTAATAATGAAAAAACAAATATGTAGGATCGAAATTGGTTTTATTGTTTTTCAAAATATTCTCCATGATGATCAATACACTTTTGCATGCGTTTGAACCAATTTTCAAAGCACTTTTTCCAGTCCGATTGAGGTAACTCCAAAACATGCGTTTTGAATGCATCAACCGCTTCTTCGGGGGTCGAAAATCGTTATCCACGTAATTTATTTTTGAGGTGTGGGAATAAGAAGAAGTCATTGGGTGCCAAATCAGGACTGTACGGCGGATGACCCATCAGTTCGATCTTTCACTCCGTCAGAAATGCCTTTGTTTGAGTCGATGTGTGAGAGCTCGCATTGTCATGATGAAGAATGATTCGCCTGTTCTGCTTTTTTCGAATTTCTCCGATGACTTCTGGCAAACAAATGGTCGTGTACCATTCAGAATTGACCGTCCTGCGTTGTTCTAACGCCACTGTTGCCACATGACCGTTAATGCCGAAGAAACAGGCAATCATTTGTTTCGATGTGCTTGTTCCTCGAACAACTTTTGTTGGTCTTGGAAGACCCATACAGTTGATTTCTGTTTTGTTTCCGGCTCATATGCATAGATCCATGATTCGTCACCTGTGTAGATGTTATACACAGCCTTTGATGTACCTTGAATGTATTTTTCCAACATTTCCTTGCACCAATCGACACGAGCCTTTTTTTGAGCGTTTGTCAGATTATGCGGGATCCAACGCGAACAAATTTTTTTTACGCTCAAATGTTCATGCAATATTTTATTGATGCTAGTCATACTAATGTCCAAAGACGCCTCTATCTCACGGTATGTCACATGACGATCTTGCTTTATCAGTTCACGCACAGCATTGATCTTTTCTGGCACAACAACGGATTTTGGACGACCTGCACGGGATTCGTCCTGGATCGAACATCGACCACGATTAAATTCGTTATACCAATTTTTTACAGTGCTGTAGGATGGCGCTTTATCGCTGTATAAAGAATTAAGTTCATCGAAGCACTCTTGTCTTGACAATCCACGTCGAAAGTTATGAAAAATAATGGCACGAAAATGTTCACGATTCAATTCCATTTTTTGACAGAGAAGAACTTTTCAATTTACTGTCAACAACACAAATAAAGCTATAATGGTAAATCGTCTGCTGAATTTATGTTTAAAAATATCAAACTTTCGATTAAAATCGTCTTCGGTCGCCTAGCAACACTTACTGTTGCCAAGGCCAGAAATATAAATAGCAACCCTCGTATATATATATATATATATACACAAACACTTAAACTAAGTATATGAAACAAAAAGTAAATGGTAAAACAAAATAAAATTTTATCTATGTTACTGTAATCAAATTTTAAAATTTATTCTGTTTATTAAATTTTTTTATAACAATAAGGGTTTATACAACTCCTGGGATATTTGAAATATTTTTTAAAGGCCATTGAGGAACTTCAAGAATTTTGACTTAACTCCTTGAAAATCGTGAATCACTCATTGAATTTTTTTCTTAATTGGATGCATTTATTTTCTGTTAGAAAATATAATGAATTGTTGAGTTTTTGTTTTATATTAAAACATTCAATGAAATTGTTTAAATATCAAGTAGAACGCTCCTAATATTACCATTAGATGGCGGTGCGATAAGATATTACATTGTTTTCATAATTGTTGACTAAAATAAAGATCTCCTGGAAACCAGTTAAAGCCGCAATGGTTTTAAGATGATCCAGTTCAGTTAGGTCCAGATGAAGTATTTAGATTTATGTATATGAAATTAAGTAAAGAGTAATCACCAATAAAATGGTCATGGGGCAATTTTAATTTATTCTTTTCATATTTCTGTCTTTTATATTATATAAAAAATTCACTGAATAATAAAATTTTTTAGTTAAAATATACTTTCCATATCTTCCTTGGTGAAAATTAATTATAATTTCTATAAAAAGCGCTGAATTTGCTTATCGATGAAATAAATGATTAATATGCCTGTTAGAAAGTGTCTTTTCAATGACCAATGCACTGTATAGCACCGAGGTGGCAAGGCAATTGAAGACAATTTAATTTAATTTACTGAGGAAGATAAATTTTCAGTATACATAATTTTTACTATTTACATAATTATAATACAACTTTCAATTTAATAATCATGACAATATCATTGGCGGACGCCGTCACAAGTGCACCTCCAGTGTGTTGTCTCTCTAAGAATACTCCAAACTAAACAAAAACAATATAACCGGGAAGGAGGGCGGCAAAATCTAGCGCGCATGCGCAATACTGATCCTGGCTTGTTACTCGTTACAACTCTTTCCTCCTCCGGAAGGACTTTTAGATGAGTAAAAGTCTTACAATTACTCAAACAAATAATCTATTACAGAATATTATTGGCTTAACCACATAATTATAAAATAACATGAAACATATGTGTTAATTTTATTTTCGGTATAATATTTTAATGAAAACATTTTTTTTTTTATTTTTGAAATTTAATATGATACAAAAGACAATATGAATAAAGAGAAATGTTTGTAAAAATAATATATTGAAAATTTTCTATTTACAAATTTTACTAAGAACATCAGCATTCTTATGCAAAATCCCTTTTCGATGGATTAAATCAAAATTAAAGGGCTCCAATGCTAATGCCCAACACATTAACCTAGGGTTTGAACTACCATTGGAATTTAACCATAGTAATGGATTATGATCAGTCTGAATTCTAAATTTGTGGCCGTCTAAATAGCAATTTTTTACTGCCCAGACGATTGCAGCACATTCTTTCTCTGTTGTACAGTATTTTTTCTCTGTTTCTGTAAATTTCTTACTCAGGTATGAGATAGGATGTTCTTTTTCCTCTTCATCCAATTGAGTAAATACTACACCGATTCCTTTAGTTTGCAATATGAATTCTTTTTCATAGTCCGGAGCATATAACACCGGTTTGTCTCTCAGTTTATTTTTTAGTTCTTCAAAAGCCGTTTTACATTCCTCCGACCACACATTTTCCTTCCTTAACTTTCCTTTTATCTGTCAAGGGAGCTGCAATAATTAGGAATATATCTTCTATAGTAATCTGACAAACCTAGAAAAGTCCAAATTTTTGTTTTAGTTGTCGGAACTGGAACATTTTTAATGGAATCAATTTTTAATTCCGAGGGAGTTCTTTTACCTTGGCCACATATGACTTAAATATTTGACATATTTCTGAGCAAAAACACATTTGGAAGGTTTGATCTTTGAATTTCCTCTTTCAATTCACCGAAAATTATCATCTAAATGCTTGAGGTAGGATTCCCAAGCATTAGAAAATATGGCAATGTCATCTAAATATGGAATCGCAAAGGATTCCATTCCTTGTAACAATTCGGTATCATTTTACAAAAAAGATATGGTGTATTCTTTAAACCAAATTGCATTCTAAGCGGTCTGTAACAACCAAAAATTGTTACAAAAGTCGCCAATTGTTGAGTTTTCTGAGTAAGGGGAATCTACCAATATCATTTTGCTAAATCGATTATTATTATAAATTTAGCACTTGAAACAGTTTCAATCCTTTCCTCAATATTAGGAAGTGGGAAATATTCAGTTTTTGTAATTTCATTCAACTTCCTATAATCAATACAAGGTCTTGGTTCTCTACCAGGGACTTCTACTAATATTATGGGAGAAATATAATTTGACATTCCCGCCTCACACAATAATATTTTATTCGCTAGCATTTTATTTATTTCAGTTTTTAAAATTTCATTTTGTCGGGGTGACATTCTATATGAATTGGTACGTACTGGTTTATTGGAAATCAATTCGATATCGTGCTCTACAATATTTGTTAATCCAGATTCATTCGAAAATATGTCAGAATATTTACATAGCAATTCACTTAAGATTCGAATCTGTTCCTTACTTAATATCTCTTCTAAATTATTTTTTTAATTAATTCAGAAAAATTAAAAATATTTGTATTGTTTTCAATTTATAAATCTGGAGGATCTTTCATCTCATCTAACTCAACAAGATTTATAATATTGGATCTACTGTAATAGGACTTTAGTAAATTCACATGATAAATTTGTGATTTCTCTTATTAGGCAAAGAGAATATAGTTAGTATCAGAGATTTTTGATTCAATTGTTCTTGGGCCATGCCATTGAACAGCTAATTTATTTGCAGAAGAAGGTGCCAAAATAAGAACTTGGCTTCCTTCTTTAAATTCTCGTTTCACACTGTTTCTATCATAATAAGTTTTTCACTTTTCTTGCTATTCTTCCATTTTTTCTACAGCTAGATTTTGATATCGTTTTAGTCGATTGATAAGATTTAAAACATATTCAACAACAGAATTTTGCTCTTCAGGCTGTAACCAGTGTTCATAGAGTAAGGTTATTGGTCTTCTTAAGTTTTTTTTTTTTCCATAAACTTATTCTGCAGGACTAAATCCGGTTGATTCGTGAGTTATAGTTCTTAAAGCTAACAAAGCTGCATGAATATGCGGCTCCCAATCTTGGGGAAGATTCTAAACATAATACTCTTAGAATTCGTTTGATATTTCTGTGGAATCTTTCTACAGGATTACTTTGTGGATGATACACTGAACTATGTATAATCTTTATTGCAAACCTCTCAAGAAATTCTGTAGTTAGAGCGCTCATAAACGAGGTTCCTTGATCATGTAGGATCTCTAAGAAAGCCCATTCGACTAAACATTTGAAGTAATGCATCAACAACTGATGTGAAGGATATATCCTCTAAGGCAACAGCATCTGCATATTAGGATGCAAGACACTTAGCAGTAAGAATATATTTTTTTCCTGAAGGTGTGACAGGCAAAGGACCTACAGCATCTATATTTAACTGTCTAAAAACTTCAGACATTATTGGTACTATTCTCATAGGAGCTTCCTTTTTCTCTCCAACTTTTCCGGCTCTTAGGCAAGGATCACAGGACCTTACAAATTCTTCTAATTCTTTGTAATAGTTTGGCTGTAAAAATTTCGATCTAGTCTGTCTTTTGTTTTCTGAACTTCTTATGAAGAACTAATAAAAAAATTCATATCCTAATTTATCTACTTTTCTTTTCAGTAACAGTTCATTTTTTATTAAATTATTTGTTTTGTTGTCTTCTCCAGACTCGATATTCTCAGCATGTTTAAACAATGGTTTGAGATCCTCGCTTGTTCTTTGGCATTCTTTGAGGTTTTCTTTGTCAATCTTAAGTAAGGAAACTAAGGGATCATCAGACTAAGCTTCTGGTAAAACTGTTAATTCTTTCTTATCCACAACCTCTTCGTTGGAATTTGTTTCCAAATCTTTTATTGTTATGTTTGAGTTCATCTTCAGCTCCTCTTCTATACGTTTCTGACTTCTATGACGTTTCTGCACATTATTTATCTCATCTTCCAAATTCTTATTTTCCTTCTTTTCTTCTATTAATGAGGCTGTTCGGTTTCCTAATAGGTGTCTACCACGATCCAATTCATTTGCAATTATAACAGCTTTTGTAATAACATTTCCTAATTCACACTCCAACACAATTCGTGCAATTGGTAAACAAGTAGGATTCAAATCTAAGGGTTGTTGTACCCAAACATGTTCACCAGTCATATCATCAGGCAACACATACTTCCCACTAACAATATCTATTGTGACTCCAGTATCTCTCAAAATTTCACAGTTAATTTCATTCACTTTCCCAATAATTGTATATGGTTTGAGTAACCATATACAATTATTGGGTATAACCATTTCTTCTACGTTATTTATAGAATTAGGGACGTGTCTTTTAATTAAAAATCATTGTGGTCTCAAATGATAAGTAGAATAACATTCAAAACATTTCAGTAGTCATCTTTTTTCAAAATTTTTATCTTTAAATCCTTCCTTAAGATCTTTCTTCTCTGCCTTAAAATTTTCATTCCTATGATCATTATCACGTTTCACAAACCTGTGAGGAGGGCTATATATGATATTTGATTTTGATGATGAATAGTTTTCTTCTTCATCACATTAATTGGTTTGTGATTGTTTTCTTAATGTCCTCAAATTCTTCTAATTTCTCTGCCAAATGAAGTGGATTGTTTATACTACCCCATTCATCAAAATAAAATTCTTTAAATTCTTCTGGAGCTCTCTTTTTAATCTGATCCGTTAGGATTAAATCACTTAACTTTTCAAAAGTATTAACTTTAAGTCCATTGATCCATCCATAAAAATAATTAAGTTCATGTTTACAATCTATCCAAATAACATCATTTTCCTTTTGATGTTTTACAAACAATTGTGTAAACTTCTCTGGGGTCAATTTAAATCTTTTAAATAAAACTTCTTAACATAATCATAATTCTGTGCTCCTTCTGGCTCACGTGCAATTATTTGTGTGATTTCATACGGCAGTAAGCCTAACAAATATGAAACCCACAAATCTGGGTTCCATTTGCTCGTTTCAATTGAGCTTCTAATCTCAGCTTTTCTAATTCATGTTCCCTTTCTGCTTCTTTTCTCCGTTCCGCTTCTATTTGAATTCTCTCTTTATTTATTTGTTCTTGTTTTTTTCTTTCTTCAATTATAGAAAGGAACAATTCTTTCACAAAATCCTCTTCATAGTTAGGACTCTTAATAATAGCTTGTTTAATAGATATACTAGTTAAGTTTGGGTCAACATTACCTCAAGCTCCGAAACTAAAACTAACACACACACAAGTCTTGCTTTTTACCTTTTTCCAAGAATGATATAGTTAATGGTTAATCTAAGCCTAATTTAAATCGTTTCTAACAAACCCTAAATACTTAACTGACAATATTGACTGTTTCAACTTCACATGAAATTTTGATATTTAATATATTAATTTTTGTTTTCAATTGGAAAAAAAAGTAACCTACCATTGTAATGTAAAAAAATATATCAATATTTCTAAAATAACGAAACAATATTTGACTTAAAATATTTCTTGTATTGTGTAATATTATATTCAAACTTAAAATTTCAATACTTAATATAATAAATTTGTTTCACTTTTCCAATCACACAGAAATAATTTAAACATATCGTACCTTAAAAATAATTTTTTTTCTTTTAGCAAAATTAATTCTACAAAAACTCGTACAAACCTATACTGTTCGTCTACGATACACTTAAGATATGACCTAGAACAAAAACTTGCATACAAGAATAATAACAATTTAAATATACGAATTTCTAGAAATAAACAAATTCAGTATTAAAAATTTAAGAGCAATAGTATACAAATATATTAACTATTATTTTACTCAAACTTATATGTCATAAAACGACAATATTATTTAAAAGAGAAATTTTCATTTACAGCATCACAAACCAAAACTGAACTTGGATAGGGTACCCAATAAGAAAATAACTCTAATTTCTGCAAATGTGCAAGAATTTTATCCACTAATATATAAAATTAATGAAATTTATATCATATACACAATATTGTTACAAAAACACTAATGTAAATAAAAGAATGTTTTCACTAATCATTCAAAACGAAATTTCTTCACTGAGTTTAGAAAATAACAGACTTTTTCGGTTATTTTAAAACCCAATATAATTCGTATCAAATTATTTCAACAATAAAAATGAAATAATTATATATATTTAAATATATATATATATTTTCACTCATTTTCGTATTCGATTTTTTGCATTCTATTTCGAAATCTCACTTTCTTTTTCTCTTAATTTTTTTTTCGAGATTTCACCGAAAGAAACACGCGCACAATACTTCTTGATTATAATACTTTTCATGATTCTAGGAACAGGAATTTTCAAGCACATGTTTCCAAAACGGTATACTTGGACATAATGGATTCGAAAATCAGAAGAAGCAAAATATTTCTTAGATTCTCCCCACAAAATTTCGGGTGGAATTAAATCACAAACAGAAGGCTATTTCCTTTTATTCCAAGGACTGGAATCAAAACAGCATATTTCTATTCCACTGGATGGAATTAAGCATAATAGGAAACATATCAAAATAGGAGGGTACTATAAATTGAATTAGTGTTTCAAGCTGGATGCTTCTTTTTCTAAGGGTTGGAACTAATCATTTTTCTTCTATTCCACGGGTGGCAATATAACTGGAAACACTTTTTCCACTCCAAGATAGCGGGAAGCTATGTCTTCTGATTCCAAGAATCTGAATCGAAATCACCAAATCAAACTCAACAAATATTAATAGCAGGTTGCTATCAATTTTTCTTCTGCTGTCGGGTTGACACTTCTCAGAAACATCTTTTACCCAGAATCACTGATTAATTCTCCAGAATTATTCGGAACAGTTCCATCCGCACCGATGGCTCCATTTAAAGCTGTAGCGTACCGAGGCAAGGCAATTGAAGACAATTTCAATTTAATTTATTAATGAAGATAAATTTTAAGTATACATAATTTTTACTATTTACATAAATTTTAATACAACTTTCAACTTAATAACCATGACAATATCATTGGCGGACGCCGCCACAAGCGCATCTCCAGTGCGTTGTTTCTCTGATATAGTAAACAATATAATCTGAAGGGAGGAGGGCGACAAAATCTAGCTCGCATGCGCAATACTGATCCTCGCTTGTTAGCTGGTTACAGGACACTGGAAAAGCCATTCAAAGATTGGTTTTTTTATGTGGTTCAGAAAAGAAAAAGGAATTTCCTAATTTTGTAGAAGAATTTAAATCATTACTACCGGCAGTAGAATTTTAGGATTGTATTCATGAGAAATCTGATTATATTTAAAATAGAATACAATTTATTTCAACTTACTCGCAATAAACAAAATTATTGTCACGTATCGAAAGCAGTTAATTAGTTTTTACTGCTGTCTAATAGTTAAGTATCTTTTGAATGTGGGTTTCCTATGAACGAATATTTGATGGTAGGAAATTTAAATAATCAGTTGTGGTTATATAAGTGCAATATATATATATATTGATCACATTTGGAACATACAAGATGACAACAATATAATAATTAGCTACTAGCTACTTAGTTTTGATGCTGTTGCAAGATGAAGTATAAATTATATTTAAATGAATTGAAACAGCAAAAAAAAAAAAAAAAAAGCAGTTGATAACAGAAAGCAAAATTCACTTAAAAAAAAGAATGATGAACAGAAAATCAAAATGAAGTGTTTGAAAGATTACACGAAAGATCTATTGCAAGAATTACTGAGGAAACTGAAAGAAATAGTATAAAAAAAACATTAAAATTGCAAAATCAAACATTTTGCTGTGGTACTTACTTCAAAGATAGAAAGTTAGCTTTTTTTAATAGCAATATTGTGTGTGTATAAATAACCAAAAAATGTGAAAACCACTCTATTAAGTGATTAAAGAAATAAAAGAAATCTAGATTTATGGATGTAAAATTGTATAGTTTTAAAAAAGTTTGAGAATAAACAGAAGAAAAATTAAGAATTATTATTATGTAATAATTGGATAAAACGTTACAACCTGGAAACTTAATAGTTGTATTTATTTTGTTTTGAATAAGTATATTTATTTTATAAGGGATCGTTATATGCATCTTGAAATACTCAATAAATTAATAGGTAGCAATTTAATGAAGATGTTTAAAAACTCAAAAATTACACATTATTTTATGCAATATGTGATGTAAAGAATATTGATTATATGAATAAAAATTTTTCTGTTACAGATGTAATTTCATTGAATGCTTTTGAAGTAATTGTTAATAATAGAATTCTAACTTAAAAATTATTCTCATTAATTTTGGCAATTATTTATTTCTATTATTTACATATATAATTGAAAAATGTTGCACATAAATAATTATGTGTACATTTAGTTAAGAACAATTTTTAAAATAAAATGAATTTAATAGGAATGTAGAGATACCTACTGGAAAGTTATTTTACCTACTGTAAATTTTGATTCCTGGAATGCAACTCTTGTGATTAGATTCTTGAAAATCTTTACGAATCCACACCAATATAAAAAATTCATTCCATAGATTTTTTTACACGTAGCAGCACCGTAAAATTAAAAAAAAATGCTAGTGATTTTCTTTCCTATCTTCGGAGTTGTTTAAGAAATATTTTTTACTTGTGTTACAAAAATGGAAGTGATGGAGATATTTTTTTTTAAACTGAACGCTTTTTGCTGTAAATTTTTGCCTCTATATTTAAACAAAACAACTCCAGAAATAAAACAATGTGAGAAATTTACAACAACAATTGTTTCAGTAAATTTACAGTTTTTAACATAGATAATAAAATCAAAAGATGCCTGCAGAGCTGACTAAGTCTGGCTGATCAGAAATTTCTGTGAATGGCACATTGAACACATATATATATTTGAAATTTTCATTGATATTTCTATCTCCTCACTGTATTTACCTATTTTTATTATAAGATTTCACTGATAGTTTACATTTCGATTGTTTATAATCCTTTCTGTTCGACCGGGCTTAAATATTCTACAGTCAATTTTTTTTTTTTACTCACACTATCTAAAAATACATGAAACATTTATCTATAAGTTTTTCCTTGATTTTCTCTTCCTGGAATTATTTTGACCAAACAATAGGAAAATTTGATCGCTCAACAAAGTTTGTGTTTTAACCTGAATCATTCACCTACATTTTTGTTGGGCGAATAAAAAAACTGTTCTTAAAATTATTACAAAACCTTAGGTCATCATTAGCCTAAGTCGAGGCCTGTTGACCTCTATTGTGCATAACTTAAAATACACTACTATAAAATTAACTGGATAAGATAATTAATAGAAAACGATAAGGTAAAATTCTATCAATTTATGAAATCCACTATTCTAGTGATCTTCGCCTTGTTCGTTGGAGTCGTTGTGTTTCGAATTTTTCATCAAAATCCAGAAATTATTGTCATCATTCCAACTCCTCCAAGCTTTTAGTTGAATGACATGAATCGTTCTGGCCTATAGACAGTCATTGCTAGCCTTCAATTGGGAGGTTCTGTATTTCAGTCAGTACTTTTGATAATTATCAGTCCTCGATACCGTATCTGAGTTTTCGACTCCCCTATTGCCTGTGAATGGGTTCTTCAACGATTTCTTTTAAGTCAAATGATAATGTAGCAGATTTCTTTTTATAATATGCTTTTATGTTATATTTCTTTTTCGATTTTTTTTTCTTGCTTGTCGTAATAATTTTCCTGGATTATTTGAAGCTTCCCTTCTTCATTAGCAAATAATCTCATTCTTAAATCTTGATCTATATCTACGAATTTCAAATGGTGTTTTTCCAAGGGTTTTCTTTATGGTATTCAAGTTCCTCGCACTTCCTTAATTTTGCTAGTTCAATGTTTTTGATCGGCTCTTTCTATCGACGCGAAATCGAGAGACACTATCGCTCTAGTTATTCTCTAAACCATTCTATTTGCTTCCGGATGGAATATATAATTCAATGTGTGCATGCCATTTTTATTGCAAAATTTTTGATAATTGTGTACTATCGCAAATAGTCTATTACCTGATATAATATGATGGAGAAGGTCTTATCTATTCTTATCTAGAACCTTACTAACCAAACATTCGAAGCATATCGGTATATGACGACAAATATAGCTCATCATTGAAGGAGACTAATCCAGTTCTTTGATTTTAGACATAAGCCCGGTGGCATAGTGGTAGTACTTCGCGCTTCAAAGTCATATATCCTAAGTTAGATCCTCGGTCTGGGCAAGGTTGACTCAGATTTTCATTGGATCAGTGAAATTGAGTACCAAATATGCTATGGAACATGAGTACCAAATATGGGAAATCCGCCGTGTTTGGGTCTCTCATTAGACTGATAACCTAACCGGGACATATGATTCACACCCGAGGGCCCTCGATCAAGAAAACAGATATATGCATTGCAAGCTTTGACCCCATATGGCTATCGTATCACTGAGTTTAATTTTTCTACAACAAAAAGTACCCCATGAAATCGTGAAATTTTAAAACTAAAATTTTTTCCATACTTTTTGGTGGCATGAATAAGGATTTCGTTTTCAGCTTTAGTGACATGAAACAATGCTTCCTTTCGAAACAATTCTGCACCCTATGATTTTCTTGCGTTCTGATTTCTACACCTTTCTTGAGAATTGGAATTAATTCCTTTAGTTGTGTTGTGTGAGTTCTTGATTTTCAAAACTCGACATTAGACTAACTACTAATTTATTTTATACTAAGAAACTTAGTGGTATCTGAAGAGAATAAAACTGGAGCCTTGATGATTGCGTTGATATGAGATTTCAGTAACTGACTTATGACAAATTTTACAATCTTGAATGAAGGAGCTCCAACGTGCTGTTTGTAGGTTTTGTGATTTCCTAGTTATTCGTATAATTAAAGCTTAGCAACCTTACTATTGTAAAGCTGATGCCCAACAAAAATTGCTAGCTAAGTTGTTCTGTTATCCAAACAATTATCAACATACTCAAATGATATTTGTTTTTCATATCTGTACTCTTACAGAGTGGACTAAATGCTATTCGTTATCATTTTCAAGTTGAAGCAACATTTCATCTGTACGTGCATCGGTATAACTTTGTTTTCCGTTAAAGATTATGAAAAGCCAAATTGCTTGATTCCTAAATTCACATGCTTTAATATCTTAAATTCCTCTTGATATTTTCGCATATTAAAATAACTTTTTTTATCATCTGAGTTAAATATGCTTTAATTCGGAATAAATCTAAAGAAACTTGTTAAACCAAGAAAAAAATCTTTAAACATCGGGTATATTTTTAGGTTAGGGAAACGTACATATAGCTTCTACTTTTATTGATCCAAATTTTTAAAATTTCGTTTTCATTAATAATAAATCTTAAATGATCTACTTCCTTTTCAAACTCACATTTAAGTAATTTCAGGGTTAAATTTGTGGTTTATATCTCCTCATTTTTTTTTCTTTTTTGCTAAAACAAGTATAATCCAAATAATATATTACACCCTTGTTGTACAATGCGTAGTTTTTCAATAGTTAAAAGTATACCCGAGTATTAGTTAAGCCAAAAATCATTCGAATTGTCCAGTTTCATCTAGGGTTATAAAAATTATTTTTAGGTAGGAATACTCGTGTTCCTTGAAGATACTCATGCGCTAAGCCTAAAGTTGTAAAACATTACAGTCATTTAATTGTTCCATTAAACCAGTTTTTAGCAATGAAAACTTATTTTTCTTCTCACCTCTGCCTGTTATAATTAATTCTGTAATCATTCATAAGTCTTCTCACCAGTCTTCACTAGTGTAACGAAACTTACATATGATTATCTTGTTTCTAACAAAATTCCATTTATCTACAATTTCTTTAATAATAGTTCTTTCATTCATTTTATATGATTTCATACATATGGGAATTTATCCTACAACTTAAATATTTCGTTTCTGTTGAGTATGTTCATCTTATCTCTGAAATGTTCCTACTGAAATAGTCTTATGGCTTCCTTTTTTCAAGTATGAAGTACTATCGGTATTGTCGTCATGCTTAATAGATAAACTTGTATCTCTTAAACAACTATTTTCAACTTTAGAAACATGTTATGTGACCGGTTTTATTGCATTTTCGGCATGTTATAACTGGTGATGGCAAGGGGAAGCTTTTAGAAATGTGAAATTGTTGCAGTTGAAGCATATTGATTCATTTTTTTAATATACGATATCATGTTTTCTTTTCATTGTTCATAGTTTATTTCGTTGAATAATCTTTAAAGGAGTTCCGTTTGTCTAAATGTTTTCCATTACGAGGTCATTTATTCGTGAAAGTTATCTTAAAGTATCACAAATCGTGCTATTTTTCTTCTAAATCATCTGGATTAATCAAATTACACCAATCATTAACAAAATGGTCTTACTTTTTGAGACACTTTAGTTTTATCTAATCTACTAAGGTTGCCCTACTTTTCAAAACTGTGTAAGTCCAATTATCCTTTCATAAGAAAACTAATATTCATATAAAAAAATTTTCCATGTTTTTCCTACATTTTTGTTACGTGTGAAAATGTTGGCAAATTTTTTGGGTGCCAATTAAATAAAATCTGCTTAAAACTTCCTTATTGTTTACAGTTTCTTTTATTTCTCTGCCGATTGAGCCAAGTCATAAGGAAGTAATCCAAGCAAATGAATATCTTAGAAGTTTTCGTCTATGTCTGCTTGTTTAGCTAAACGCTTAAAACATAATCAAGTATAAGCTAATATTATTTTCATCAGAATTTAGTTTTTGAATTAAATGATTAAGTTCTAATCTTGATTTTATTTGCGCATTATTGACATTTTGACTGGCGACCAAATTAGTTAATTCACTTTTGAAGTCAATACGTAATTTTGTGATTCAATGCGTAAATTAATTAAATTTGTATTTTTTTATGCTGTTTTTACTTTAAACCGTGATGGCTTGGTTTGTTATTACGTCGTTCTCATATCGGAAGATATGAAGTTCGAATCTCATCTAAATCGAAAATCTGTGGTTTTCACTAGGAACAGCACTGACATGCTAAATAGGTCGTGGTCGCAATGTCCTCCAAGTGAAATGATACCTCTGAGGGTGGCAAGTCAAGTATTTGGTGTAATCTGCTTTATTCTTGCTTCTAAATTACATGAAGACTCTCACCCGGCTGCTTCTGCATCTAACTGGTAGAGTCCGACTTAGGGCTAGGTACTGAGAAGCATGCTCATGCAACAATTTTTCCTCGCATCTACTTCAATTTCTTCATGTCTACGTTCTGCAGTTTCTTTTTATTCTTTCATTTAATAGTTTTCCTTGGACGGCGCAGACACTCGATGTTAATACTCTGCTGCTCGCCAAGTTTGCTCCTTTTAAATCGCTTCTTTTCTATTCTATTAATTATTCTGCCTTGTTAATATTTCTCATTAATTTCTTCACTTAATTTTTTTATTAATGTTTTTCAGTCACATTTTCTTGTATTAGCGAGAATAGACATTTTTGTACTTACGACGGACTTTCTTATGATGCAAATGGTTTCAAAAGTTACCCCTGATTTTGTTGGTTTCTTATGTAGTTATCTTAACATCAATAAGATATTTGTTGAAAGTAAAACAAATGTTTATTGATAAAATAAGCGTGCTAGTAACTTGTTGCATTTTTGCGTTGATCTCTTTTTATTACCAACTTTTAGTTACAAAACAAAAAACTATTGTTGCCATCTTATAATATATGCACGGTAAACACATAAACTGGATCTTTTAAGTTTTGGGGGAGTTTTCTACACCAAGATAGCCACCATGATCTAAATAACCAAATAGCAACTATAAAATTATAATTGGTAAAAGCACCAAAAATGCCAGCGTTATTATAAATTAAATTTTATAGCCAAATATTTCGATAAGCCAAGGTGCACTCGCTTCTATCCCGAATCTTATATGGAAGCTTACATATATAAGTAAATAAATTTTCAGTCTTGAACATAATGATCCCTAAGTATTTTCAAATTCATTTCTGTACCGTCTTTCATTTAATTGAATTCTGTTTATTATTATTATTAAACAATTTTTTTAATTAAATCTTGTAAGAAATTTTATTTAAAGTAAATAAAAATAATTTTAAATCTGTATATAAAATACATGAATATTTATATTTAAATAAAACATGAAAATTTCAAAAAAAAAAAAAAAAAATGCCCAGAAATTTGGCTACTATTGTATCTTTGAAATACTTAAACTTCAAAGAACTGAAAATCTTTGAATAGACTCGATATACATTGAATCATCTAGTAGCATAAGCTTATTAATACGCATTTCCATCTTTCTGACGGTTTCATTATTAATGAATCGGGTTGACTTTTCACTGAAATTTTAACCGATAACAATCGATAACCTTTTTCCGGTAACCGATAACAATCACAGATGAGTGCTCAACCACTTCCAACAGCACTTTTATAAAAAGTTACAAGAAGTTTGATTCTTGATTCCGCATTTTCTTCCATTTCAAAAATTTATAAAAGTAAGTTGATTTTTTCACTTAAAGAACATCATTCCATACACAGAACAATGTGATAAATTTTGATTGTATGTAATCTTCAGTAAAATTTCTAAACACAAAATGTTTCTGAAATTTCTTTTTAAAATAAAGTTTTGGCTATTTGAAATTATTTAAATTTATTAAGAAAAAAAAAGAAAAAAACAAAGCAGGACGCGATTTCTTTTTAATATACGTTCAACATTTATTAGAACTGAAAGTTTGGTCATTACAACAATTAGGAAATATGCTGAAGACTTTTTTCCATAGAAATATAATTGTTTCTTGATTCCAACACGGTTTAAAATGAAAAGCTTTCAAAGTATTTAAAATCATTAAAAAAATTAAACAAGAAAAAGCATTAATATATTATCAAAATGTATAAATGGATAAAAGTTTATTCCTCAGTATATTCGAAGTAAATTCTTTGATAAAATTAACATTTCAGCTTGTTTCCAAATGGCACAGAATGAAGCAGTTTCGAGAAAAAGAGGAAATACAAGTGCTGTTTCTATTTCTCCTTTCTACATTTGTTTAATTTTTCATATACATTTATTTTTTTATTATAAATTGTTATTAAAATTTTTTGCCTATTCATTTTATCTTTATTTATATTCGATGAGTTTAAATATTTCTTGGTTTTTACACACTGTATTAAATTGTTTTAAATATTTTAACCTTACGACAGTACTTAGTTATGCCTTATCATATAAAATATTCTTTCATTATGCTACTACATTATAACATATTTTAATGTGCACTGACAAATTTTCGTATTAGTTTCAATTAATAAGGATATAATTACATAAATTTTTTAAAGCCAAACTACAGAATGGAAAATAAAATTCCATATTTTTAAATACTTAAATTATCATTTTTTGGTATAGTTTCATTAAAATTTTGTCACATTATTTAATACATTCTTTGGATGCTCACAATTCCATAATTCATTATTAGAGGATGAACTAAGGGGGATTTCAGAATAATTTTCTTGTGCTTGAAAAGACTTCTATTTTTTAATGATTTGAAAGACATTTCCCTGTCAAATTAATTAATAAATGGAATTCGGGCAAAAAATATGCATACGTAAATATGGCACCAAATTTCGTAAAGTATTTATACTTGCGTAAATTGTGCGTCCGTTTTGCTGATTTACTGCGCATACGTAGGACGATTTGTTTGTTCATGACTTAGCTGTTCTCCCAGCCAATCATTCTGACAGATATACAAACAAAAGGAAGTAGCTAATTCCATTTTTCAAATGTAGTTGTGATTAAATAGTATGATAGACAGTTGAGGATTTTTAAATCTGAACAGAAGTATCTTACCTTGTTGAATTCTTTTAATAATTTATTGGAAATGCAGAGGATTGATAACAAAAAATCAGAAATCTTCGAAAAATGAGACCCCTTGCTTGTTGCCAATCATTAAAACAGGGAACTTTCGTAGAAGTGTTTCTTTATCGAATCTGACACAAGCTTTACATGTGAAAGCTCATAGTTTATATAATATTCGAAGAATCTTCGTATATTTATTTTACAATGCAGTTTAATTATAAGAATTATTTTAAAGAAAAACTGCGTTGAGTTATTCTGATTTGGTTTTTAAAAGTATTAAAATAATTACGACATTGTGATTAGTATAAAAAAATGTTGACATTTAAAGAAAAACTAATCATATATTAACAGTTTACATAATCATCTATTTATATTAAAGTGAAATGTATTTTTGAAAGAACTATTTTTGTTGGCCTCTTAAGAAAATTGTCAGGAAAATATTATTTGAGTACATTAATTTATTTTTAAAAAAATGTAATTTTTTATTTGAATAAAATTTTTACATCCCTCAAAAAATTTATTTTTATTAAATAATTCATTTTTGGAATTGTAAAATAAGCTCTATAAAAATCTGAATATATTTTATAAATACATGTTATATATGTTTTTCGTTAAGCATCAATTTAAAGAATATTTTAACCCATTATTAATTATTTTATTAAATTTGTATAAACGCACGCAGAATATATCCAAAAAAAATTTATTTTAAATCTAGAACACAAGTTATATATTACATTGTGTAAGCAAAATGAATTTACCACTTAATTTAGCTAATTACTGTTAAGAATATTTAAATTATTTCCTTTGTAAAATATAAATGTTAGTCATTCGAAATTTAAAACACAATTATTCATGTAGGTAATTGAGAAAAAATGTAGAATTCAACTAAAATTTTAATAACTTTATTTACATAAATAATGTTTCCCTGATAATATTTACATTTTTATCACTAAATATTTAAAGTCATTTATAATAAAATATAAATCCTTTAAATTCTCCATATTTATAATCTATAACGCACTAAGCTTTATTGAAAATTAGTGTGGGAAAGTCTTTACTTACCAACAAAACAAATCTTTAGATAAAGAATACTGATATTTTTAATAGTTCGAAAATAAGCAAATTGTATTACACTGCTATCATGCAGGAAAAAAAATTAATTCAATATAACTTAAAACGAATTTTATTAGCAACTGATACAACAGTTTTAGTTATTAAAATTGTCTGCATGTTTTACTATACGATTTCACTTTCCACTTCAGATACAGAAATAAAAACTTAGTATTGAAATAAAATATTTCTTAAATAACTTCATAAAATTTTTCTTTGTTTATGTCTCAATTCGAAATTTTATTTTCGATTAATATCACAAAGAAGTTTGAAATACAATGCTTGGTTAAAAACTATACTTTTATGTTTATAAAATAACGATTTTTTGTTTTATCACAGTATTTTAATCGACGAATTTGATATATTTATAGTATTTTGCTAACTTTTATTTACATTTTTCAAACATGTATCTGACTTACAAAATATTTTATGTTAAGAGTGGTTATTTAACTCGCAACAGAAGTCATTTTTTTGTACTACATATTTATTAGAACGCTAACTAAAGGCAAAAAGACGAACGCATGTTTAACTTTCTGTATACTTAATATGTAAAGGTTCTTTATCTAACGATGTCATGTTATCTGATCTATCATATTCTAACTTTTTCGCGTTCTTCCGGAAAGGATAGCGAAACATTACTTCCGCTGTCACGCTTAAGGTGGCTGTCTCAGGATATGTGGAGAAAATAGATGAATTCATTTGAAACTGAAAGTAAAATCAACACCATCTTCCTCTTAAAAATTTCGTCTACTAATGTCAGTTAAAGAATTTATAACACATGAATTAATCAAATAAACAATAAGCATTTGCTTCGAATTAAAATATACAGATAAAAAATATTTTATCAGCGTATCAAGTACAAAGGTGAATTTACAAATTGCACTGTAAAATTATAAAATATAAAAAGAAAAAAAAAAGATTTCAGTTCCAAAATTCTAAATTTTTTCTGAAGTATTATTTATTCAAACGACTTTCTTGTATTCAACCATGGTCGACTTAATGCATGAAGCTATGTTAGCTGGAAGTCACTCTTTCTGATATCGTGATTCACTCCAATGAAAAGGCGAGTGAAATTCAGCACTTTGTTATCATTTAGTTGGTATTCCAGCAATTATGAAATACCAAAATTTGTACAAAAATAATAGACAATCTAATATTTTGTAAATTATCTATTTTTCGGTTAGCATATTGCTTTCCCCTAATATAAGCAATATATATTTTGCAAATTTTTTATAAAATTCTAATCTTCCATAGATTATTATAAAAATGAAATTTATACTTTCATTAATTTAAAATTGTATGATTAATTGAACTCAAATTATAAATTTTATTATGAAATTTTTGATATGCATTTATTTTGTACGTAAACCTGAAGTTTAATTTGCTTCTTGTGTCAAACATAAATTCAGAAATCATTTTTCTAAGTCAAAGCATTGAGAAAACATGTAGTAAGAACTATAAAAATGGTTAATTAATAGGTCATTTTATGGTAATTAAGTCAACCATGTATGAATATATATATATATATATGTCAGAAATATAAATTATATCAGTATTCAATTCCTCCGTCTTTTTACGAAACAATCATACGAAAAATATTCTTCGGCTTTTTAAATGAATAGAAAATTCTGTTTTTGTTACATTTAGTTTCTTGTAATTATATCTTTAAGCGTTATATTTTTTATTAAGGTTATTTTCTTAGAGTATAAGTCAATTATTGTTACTTCTTTCAAATTGCTTGATAAAGAATATTGACCGTGTTCTATATACCGCCTAAAAATGTATTCAATAGTTTGATTTCTAAGTAAAAGTTTTATTGTAAGTGTTTTGGTATAAAGGATTAGAAAACTTGCGTGGTATATATATATATATGTATATATATATGTATATATATATATATATAAATATATGTATATATATATATATGTATATATATATTATGAAAATGTAAAATATTCTTCAGTTGTGAGTACTTCTTAATATCAATGACGAAGAAATTAAAGAAAATGTTCTTTGCGATGTTTTATGGCAGAGCCGACTGATGGCTGAGTGGTTAGCATTCCTGACTCCTGAGCTGTGGATCCCGTCTTCGAATCCCGGTTCGGGCATGGATGTTACTTTCTTTCTCTGTTCTCTCTGTCCTTTCTTCTGTGATGATGTACGAGTGTGGCTCACCCTGTCAACAGGTTTACGGTGGTATGGCACGGGCAACGCTACTTGCCTCTGTGACTTGGTTCACAGATGCCCTCTGGATAACGGCAGATGAATACAGTTTCTGACGTTGTTATGGAATAGGATTCGTCACTCAAGTGCTCACCATGGAAAAAAAAATTAAAGAAGCATTTCATGTTAAGTTCTTGAA
This sequence comes from Latrodectus elegans, assembly GCA_030067965.1. Classification (NCBI taxonomy): domain Eukaryota; kingdom Metazoa; phylum Arthropoda; class Arachnida; order Araneae; family Theridiidae; genus Latrodectus; species Latrodectus elegans. The sequence continues at coordinate 40,491,902 of CM057811.1, read as the reverse complement.
TTGTGATAACTAATTTATCAAATAATTTAATTTATGGGAGGAGCTTTAATTACTCTCGTATGTATTTAAAATTAAAGTATCAGAGTATGATTCTAATGTTTAGGAATTTCATATTGATGAGTTTAAATCATTTGGAACTCTTTTACGTATTCGAAATTATTTTGATAATATTTTGATTTTATTGTAGGTGGAGAAGAGTTTTGAATTTTAATTTATTTCACGCCCCCTAAACAAAATTATCTTCCTTAATAAAAAATAATGATTTAATTATTTTTAGTTTCAGGAGAAAATGGATTTCTGTAGAATGCAGGTTTTAGGTAAAAATCTACTTTATAATACAAAATCATCCAGTCCTGGCAAGCATGAAATTATTGATATCGCATATAAAAAAGAGAAACATCACAGCAATTTAATAATTATCAAATATTTACTTAATTCTATAATTACTCTCAAGCAAAAATAAATTTATAAAAACAAAAATGTTAAAAGTAGAATGGAACAGTGAAAAACGAACGCTTTATGAATTTGATGAACTTAAGATCCAATCGAAAGGCTTTGAAGATCAATGATGTTAATGAATTTAAAAAATCTTTAATGGAGTATTCATAAAAACTTGAAAAAGAACTGATACAAAACACATTTTATCATAGATCTTCAGCGAAGAAAACATTCGATCATTGTTAAAAAATAATAATTTATTGAATGTCTAAATAAGAAAATGGAATATGTAGGCATAATTACTGAGTATATAGCTATAAAAGACCTTGAAAATAAATTTTAAAAAATAGTTATGATTAGAAAAAAAATAAAGAGAAATCTTTTAAACTAAAACATCATGTATGTTTCGTTTAGTTTTTACATCGATTATTGTTTTGATTAATATCCTGAATTTAATCGAAATTGTGTGTGTATTTTTAAAATATCTATTTTATTCACGTAAATTAGTTGATAGGATCCACGTAAACAAATTTTAAAACTAAAAATATCCATTTTTATAAAATAGTTGAATAAAAAAAAATAATGTAAAGAAACTTGAGTACTTGAATGAAATCTTTTCTATTGTACTATAAACTTGTTTAATACTTTTTAAAGTTACCCAACTTGTCTAGTGTTCAGCGAGCTTGATTGCGGATCGGGTGGTCCTGGGTTCCAATCCCAGTTCCAGGCTTAAATGTACTTTCGATCCTGTCTTTGTATGAATCGCTGCCTACGCTATAAATAGATACCTATGGCATGTGTGTGTACTGAGGAAATCGGACTCTACACTAAAATATGGCTCAGATGAAAAAGTGGAGCAGCGCAAGCCTAGTTGGCACAAAACAACAACATACTTTTTAAAGTAATCATCAACTTTAAATATACTTCAAGTCAATTTCGGCACTTATAGAAAAATTCAAAAGAACTCCTGGGATAAATTCTTGGAATTCGTTTCTTGCGAATCAGTTTGAAATCTGATGATACAAATTACAAATTTACTTTCTTTTGACACTGGAGGATAACTTAAGGGTTTTGAAAACAATTACGCGTGTAGAAGTTACATTTATATTCTAAGGATTACAATAGTAGAAATTCCATATTCAATAAATAGAAATTTATGAAATTTTTAAACTTTTTTTGAAATGTAAAAAAGTTTAATTATACAAATCAAAAATACGAAAAGTTGATAGAGAAATTGCTGTTTTTATATTTTTATATATACCATAAATCAAGCACAAAAGAGGGAAGAAAACATAACTGACATCTACTAGTATTCCGAAAATAAACGTTCCGAATTTTTCAATACTTCCTTTTAATTCACACTCTCCCTATATATATCTTATTTAAAATTTCAATTGTTAATAAAATATTTTTTATTCGTTTATGGAAGTTCAAATACATTTTTTAAACTCGTAGTAGATGATACTTCATTTTAAGACAGTTTTCTTAAAATATTAATTACAAATTTACTTATTTACTAATTAAATTTAATTAAAAATTGTAGTTTCATATGGGAGAAAAATAATACTCTTCTTTGTTGATATAAGTAGGAATTGAGTAAATATACTGACAGTAAAATTTTTCTTTATTGATCTAAGCCAGAATTGACTTTAAATTTTTATGTTACTTGTTTAAATTTTAGATTACTGCCTACACTTTTACTTTCAATCAGTGAGTTTTTGTAATCAGATGGGTTTTAGTCAATTTTTTGTGACTCCTATACCTAACTATGATAAGAAAGTTGTCCTTCCGTTTCGATAGGCATGCAACGATATCCACTGAAAATGAATGATCTAATTACTGATGTGTTGAGGGGTTGAGATAGTGATTCAATATATCTTTATAATTGAATACTTTACCATACTTTCTTATCGTCACAGCTTATTGATATTCTTCATTTTTCAAGAGGTTTTTTTTCTCAAATATTAGGAAGCCATGTCTGTCTCACCATGATTTTCTCACCTCACTATGTATTACAAATCAACTTGATATTTATGCGAAGTGTAATTTCTAATGTAAATTTAACTTTTTGATATATAATGATCTTAGAATCAAGCTATCTTCAGATTTTCTATTGTCTCAGTGGTGTAATTATATAATAAATACAGAGTAATAGTATAGGGTCGGATTCCTTTTGCGAACAATACAACTATTACATTATTATTTACAAATTAATAGCCATGACTCGTTCAAGTCTGGTGATATATTCTCCACCAAGGCTGTCAGAATCTTTTGTAGAAGCAAGAAATATTTGCCTCAGTCAAAATATCGCGTCAAACAATACAACAATAATTTTACAAATATTTGCCTCAGTCAAAATATCGCGTCAAACAATACAACAATAATTTTACAAGTATTTGCCTCAGTCAAAATATCGCGTCAAACAATACAACAATAATTTTACAAATATTTGCCTCAGTCAAAATATCGCGTCAAACAATACAACAATAATTTTACAAATATTTGCCTCAGTCAAAATATCGCGTCAAACAATACAACAATAATTTTACAAATATTTGCCTCAGTCAAAATATCGCGTCAAACAATACAACAATAATTTTACAAATATTTGCCTCAGTCAAAATATCGCGTCAAACAATACAACAATAATTTTACAAATATTTGCCTCAGTCAAAATATCGCGTCAAACAATACAACAATAATTTTACAAATATTTGCCTCAGTCAAAATATCGCGTCAAACAATACAACTGTCATTTCTATCCAATTTCATTATTAATACATTGTAAAAGAAGTCGTTTAACTGGCAGCACAAATTAAAACAGAACACTGGTGCACTAGATTAAAAAAAAAAAAAAAAGAACTATAAATAAAAAAAACCCTGCAATTTTAAGTTAAGAAAAGGTATTTTTAGCAAGATAAAATGGCATTAAATAAAACAAAGTCAAACTATGTTATAATTTTTTTAAAACAGGAATTCTGATAAAAATTAGTTTTCTTTATTTGGTAATGAAGGAAATGAGATATAATTTCAATTTAAACTCAAATTATAAATCAAGTTTTACTGCTAAAATATTAGTGCTATATTTTTATTATAAATAAGAAAAAAATTTTTAATCTTAATGATTTGTAAAATATAGTTTTTTATTCAATATTCAATTAATTTTAATTAAAAATTGTAAATAGAAACGTTAAAATGATTTTCAGAGTGATATTTTTATACATCATATCTTGTATGTGTAATATATGCAATACTATAAAATTAGTACATTCACTTTTTTGGTAAAATAATGCATTCATTAAAACAATCTATTTCAAACAAATCCGTATTAATATTTAATCTTAAAAATATTTTTTACATTTATGAATAACATAATATTATAACATAAATATAAACCTCAAAAATATTTAATATAATTTAACATCTTCACACTTATTTCCAAAGCATAATTTTTTATATCATATAGATAAACATTTGACGAAATAACTTCTACTAGAGGAGTTTTATTTTTTATTTTATGCAACAAACGTTAATATTTAATACAAGAAAATTAAATAAGAGATACATCTTCGCTCTAAAAAATTCGTAGAGTAATTTTAAAGTAACTCACTGAATAAACAAATGTCCCTCCATTAATTTCTTATATATATAATATTATATTATACATTTATATAAAATTAAGTAATTCTTATTTAATCTTTCAGATATTAATTGCAAGAAAATATAATAAATGTGATATATCATTTAAGATTATTCACAGTAGTATTGACATTAGAAAAACTGTAATTTATACTGTAGTGTAATAAAGCAGTAACATAAACAAAATGTTTAGATATTTTGAAATACTTTTTAAATACATTTCTTATCACATAAAGTTAAAAAAATTGTAACCTTATTTCGTTAAATATGAATGAAAAAAACATATCTAATATATTATAAAAATTCAAACATCGAAAATAAATTATTTTTTTAGTTTTGTAGAAGCAATTCAGGCTTCCTTATTAATATTAATTTGTTATTTTTTTATTTAGCATGTAAATATATTTTAATTTATGTAATAAATTAAAATATATTTAAATAATGCAATATTATTTATATTATAAATGAAATAAATTAGATTAAAGTTATCGTTAAAAAGTATAATACATTTGTCATGTAAACAATTATATATACACATAAATTCTACATATGTATCCATATTTTAACAATAAGCATATTTAGAATGTCCCATTTAAGTACCAAATGATATTTTGAGAAATTCTATAATGATAAGTAAAGTAAGTTTGTTGCTAAAAAATGAAAACACTTCTAATATTTGAAATGTTACATTATTCATTAAATCAGCAAATCGTATAGAATATGATAGTTTGAATGAATAATAATGCATAAAACTAATATGGAGCGAAAATATGTATGATAAACAAAATAAGCTATATTAAATACCAAGATTAATATAGCTTAATATAAAGATACTGTTCAATAAAACATACATTTATATATAATATGCAAGCAGTTATAATTCTTTTACTTTTGAGAATTCAATATACAGTCAAAACTTAAGTTCAAATACATTAAATATAAAATATGTTTTAATTATTAACTGCTTAAATTTTAAGTTATTTTTATCATTTTATTAAAATTCCTGAATAAGTCATACTTTTACAATTAAGAATTTCATATCAAATCGTTATTAATAGGTCAAATATTTGTTTCAGAATCTAAAATTTAAAAAAACGTTTATTATTATTTAAAGGTGTTTTCCCCTGGAACAAATCAATTTTGAGGAAAAATATGCGTGTAATAGTGAACTATTATTTTTTCACATAATCCCACTTTTATTTACGTCTGCAATATTATATTTGCGATCATAAATATATGATATTGTGATTATATTTTTGTGATAATGATGAGGTTAATAAGAATTGCAAAATATATGAAAGTATTGGTATAGAAATATTTACGATCCACTGATCATTTAATGTGTATACAGATGCATATGAGCAATTTATTCTTACTGAAATATTTAGATTCGGTTAATCTAGCTTCACGCATAAATAAATGATCACAGTTATTGACAATACCTTTAAATTAGATGACGATCGAATTATTTTTAATTTGCGATCATTGAATCAAGGAAAACAAATCAAATCAAACAACGATTCCTAGATCATAAATTCAAAAAAAAAAAAAAATGTTATATTCTGACTCATATATTAAAAGAAATTTCTGAATAATTTTTCTGATATACTTTTGCTCTCTGTTATTTAGAATTGTCATTTTTTGTAATGCATCTAGTTTTTAGTAACTAGTTTTTTACGGGGAGGGGGATAATTGCGATTCTGAAACCTCAACGATATTTAAAAAATTTTTGGCGATATTTATTGTTTGCATAGCTATAATCAGAACGTTGGTTGTACCCAACGAAAGTAGTCTTGCATTTAGGTCACCTAAAAGTAAATCGAAAAAAGCGTGCAGTCTGAAAAAATTCCTTTTAGTACAAAATTATTAAATAAAGTCAGGAATCTTTATCTAGCTTTTAATAAATTTCTGAATTTGGGAAAAGGGAATCATGTTCACTGAAGTAGGTTGACAGACATCGAGAAGGAGAAGCCCTGTACGTTTAGGCTATCAGTTTTAGCCCCTTCTTCGTTTCTAGAGAAATGGACACAAAGTACAACGTGCTGTGCGCCCACTTGGAAACGCAACCGGCTGTTAGCTAAAAAAATTGTGTGATAAAAAGGCCTAAATTTAAGGCCCTTTATTTTATTTAAACTAAACTAGTATTAATACTGATTTGGTGAAAAATGAAATGATTTGAAATTAATCACTGATCCTTTTTCTTATAATTTATCTTAATTAACCACCAACGTAATAAAATGTTTAAGCATTTTATTGTGTTGGGATTTAATAATAGAATAATCAGCTCTCTTTTTTTCGTTTTTATGTCTAATGCTTGAATTTTCTTTTTATCTGAAGGATAAGGTGATAAAATTTTATAAAGAAATCATCTTTAGATCTTCGTTTGACTGCTGATAACAAAAAAGGAACTTAAATGACCATAATCTGAAATCACTACTTTATCATACACAAATATCATCTTCACATAAAAAATTCTGGGAGAAAATAATTTTTCGTTAGTTCACATTGTTTTAAACCATCAATGATGTTAATTATATTTGGAAATATATTGTAACATTTTTTGTCATATCCATACAGTCCGTTTGCTTACTTATAAACAATTAAAAATGGTAAAATATCTTTTAAAAAATGCAAAACATTAGATGTTGTAATGTTTACCCTACAATCTAGAAAATATTAAAATTTCAAATTTAGCTTAAAACATAGAATTTCACTATGAAATCAGCTATTAATTATTTCAGATACTTCTTAAATTGTTATTCCGAATAAAATAATTGCTGCTAATAGTTATAAACTACGTTCAGTTATTGAATAATTATTACATGTTTTATAAATATTATTTTATAATTACTGCAATGATCAATACAAATAAAGTATTAGAGCCGCGGATGCATGGATTGTTAGCACGTCATTTTCATTATCGGGAGGTACTGAGTTCGAATCCCTGCCGATCAAAATTAAATTGTGTTTGCTAAAAGTGGCTGGGGTATGTTAAAACTAGGGGTGTTCGCAATGTCCTCCAAGTGAAATGATATTTCTGGGGGTGGCATGCCTAGTATTGGGGGCCTATGTGTCCCTGCTTCAAAGACTCCACCCGGTTGCTTCTATTTAAATGGTAAAATCCAACTCAGGATTAGGCACAGAGAAGCATGCTGATGCAACCACAACAAATAAAATATTACTTCGTTTGTAACTTGATTGTGACTACATTTAAGTATGGATGATTTAATGTTTTTATACACAGAATTTTATTACTTTGGATTGATCTAACATTTAATCTCATCAATAATGTATAATGACATATGTTTGTATATCGATAAATAATATTAATTGTATTTCGATAAATGATATTAATTATAAAAAATATAAATAAAAATTATAATACCTTAATTAAGTATTTTATCAAAGTATTGCCTTGATGCGCATTTTAGTAGCGAAAATATTACACCAAAGAATCCAATTACAATAAAATTTAAATTAATGCATTTATATATATATATATATATCTGTGTGTGTGTGTGTGTGTGTGTGTGTGTGTGTGTGTGTGTGTGTGTGTGTGTGTGTGTGTGTGTGTGTTGTGTGTGTGTGTGTGTGTGTGTGTGTGTGTGTGTGTGTGTGTGTGTGTGTGTGTGTGTGTGTGTGTGTGTGTGTGTGTGTGTGTGTGTGTGTGTGTGTGTGTGTGTGTGTGTGTGTGTGTGTGTGTGTGTGTGTGTGTGTGTGTGTGTGTGTGTGTGTGTGTGTGTGTGTGTGTGTGTGTGTGTGTGTGTGTGTGTGTGTGTGTGTGTGTGTGTGTGTGTGTGTGTGTGTGTGTGTGTGTGTGTGTGTGTGTGTGTGTGTGTGTGTGTGTGTGTGTGTGTGTGTGTGTGTGTGTGTGTGTGTGTGTGTGTGTGTGTGTGTGTGTGTGTGTGTGTGTGTGTGTGTGTGTGTGTGTGTGTGTGTGTGTGTGTGTGTGTGTGTGTGTGTGTGTGTGTGTGTGTGTGTGTGTGTGTGTGTGTGTGTGTGTGTGTGTGTGTGTGTAAAAATCATTTTATCATTTACATTGTTCGTAGAATATAATTTTAATCTACTTAATATACAATGATACCAACATTAATTTAAACTTGATATCAAATATTTTTCCTCATCATTTTTTTTAACAATTATAGAGAGAGCTGATGTTGATGTAAAATGTTCTTTAAAGTAAAGTATTTACTACATAACAACTAACACTACACAATTTAGTTTTCGTTCGCTTACAAAAGCACTTGTAAATCGTTCTCGAAGAAAATAATCAAAACACATGAAAAATCTGTAATGGGCTTTGTCTTTCCTCTCTATATATCAAAGGAAAGCATTTCTCCTTCTCCCAATAGATTGAATAAAAAGAACACTAAGCTTGCACTTTTCGCAAAGCTATTTAGCTATCTGTGGAGGTCAGGTTAATTAGGCCTTCCTTCTCATTATCGGAAGGTAGTGAATTCGAATCCCTGTTTAACCGGTGCTACGTCAGAATCAGTAAAAGTGAATGGGGTACGTTAAATAGGTTGTTATCGCAATGTCATCCAAGTGAAAGGATATATCTGGAGTGGCAGATCAAGTATTAAGAGTTCTGCTTGATGCCTTCTTCTAAATTACAATGACACTTACCTGGTTGTTTCCTCTAACTGGTAGAGCTCAACTCAGGGCTAGGTACAGAGAAATATGCTGGTGCAACAACAACCTCTTATTAATTGGATAGCTGAGGGAAATCTCTATGTAAAATTAATCACCTAATTATGAGAATGATGTTAACAAAAGGTGAAGAGAAATATAAATATCTGAACAAATTTAAAGTTGTGTACAAGTCTGATGTGCATACATACATTCATATATATATAGTAATCCCCCTATAACACTCACTAACGTGTTTTCTTATTTAACGATTTCACATGTCCCTCGTATAATAGAGAGTTTTTCCCCATATAACGCATTGATTACTCACGTTATATTTCTGTACTGCGAAATATGTAATGATTTGTACAGTTCACAATAAATTTCGCATACGTTTTCACATTGTGTCAATTGTGATCTTATAAAATTAAATTATATTATTGACCTATAGAATATTCTGCTAAAAAAGATGTCGGTTGAACGTTATTTCAGATTGTTCCTATATCCAATAAACATGTAATAAAACTATTATTGGAAATACTTGATTTATTTGAAATTAACTGTTTTAGTTACATTTATATAAGTTTTTAATTAAAATGTACTTAATTTGATTTTGATAAAACGCACACATTTCGAATGCTCGTACAACGCGTTTTCCTATAACGAGGAACTGATACACCGAGTTTTTTTTTTGGGGGGGGGGGATTAATCTGTATATATATATATAGGGACAAACTGGGTATTGGGTTTCGCCAGCATTTTTTTTTATAAAAGCACATATAACTGACAATTATTGTTGTTTACTCTGAATATAATCTTGAATTTACAATTTGTAGATTACGTTAGAGATCTTTTATCATGTGTGAGATATATCGATATACTGCATTTCTAAGCTGTAATTTTAGCAACTTAGAAGAAATGTATATGCCGCTATATATCTTCTAATAATTTATATTTTAATTTAATAAAAAATATATAGTTTAAAGTTAATCATTAATAAAATCGAAAGAGCTATTAAATGAAAAATATTATGTTATATAAATTGTGAATATTATTTCATAATATAAATAATTTAGCACAAAATGCACCATTTAGAAACTAGAATATCTGAAAATTTTAGAAATTAGTTAACAGAGAAGATGAAAAGAGCTGGTCAGAAGATAAACATAAAAAAGCCTTAGTTACATTTATCGTAATAATGCTATATTTTAATAAGTTTAAAAACTATTAATACTTAAAATGATAATACCAAACAATAAAATAAAAATCACAATCAGTATTACTGCCATGAATTTATATCAACATGGTGATGTACCTGCCTAAATGGGTTTGGTTTGGGTTATTGCTTATTTTCTCTTGATAACAGGAACAATCTGGCCATAGGTATCTATCCATCATTGGCCACATCACCAGTCAAAATATGAGCTGGTTGTTTTCTTTTTTTACATAAGATAGGTCTTTCACCATTGCTCTTTGTTTCTCGAAAATAGAAGCAATCCGACCGTAAGCAACTCGCTGATTAGGATAACAACTTAGTTCTCTGAAATATGTTCTCTCGCAAATCTTACCAACTTACTTTTGACTTTTTTGCAGACATATGATCAGTAGGGCTAACAAATTTTAAGATCTAAAGATTTGAACTAAAACTTATTTCCTGTCACTTCCTATTTGATTATAAACGCTCTTCCTGCATGGAATAGATGCACCATCCACAGCCATTATAAGTAATTTTCTTCTTTATTGACTCGGCAATCCCTTGAGGGCCAAGGCCTTCTTAAGAATCTTCTTCCATTCTGACCATGCTCTGGAAACAGAGCTCCAGTTTTTGATCTTTATAATTCCAAAATCCTCTTTGACACAATCGATCCTTCTAAGTTTGGATCTCCCTCTTGACCTGGTGCTGATTGGTTTAGAATGAAAAACTCTTGATATTAAAGAGTGAGGATTCATTCTGCACACGTGCCCGGAAAATTTCATACGGTTGGCTTTCATGTAATTGATGATATCTGCCTCTCTATACTTCTTATACAGTTCGCTGTTCAATCTGTGCCTCCAATTACCATTGATGTTCACGGCACCCATAATTTCCATCAAAACCTTTCTTTCAAAGATAATTAGTCGATTTTCCTGCGATTTTGTCATGGTCCAAGTTTCTGAACCATAAGTAAGCACTGTTTTTATAATTGTTTTATAAGGTCACAGTGTTTGTGTTTTCAGTCAGTCTTTGTTTATCTTTTAATCAATATGGAAGGCAGGAAATTTCTCAATCTCCGTATTAAGATTGCTCTGGCATTTTACATTCGAGCTAAGGTAACTGAAGCCATCCACATGGTCAAATTTATGCATTATAAGTATTACTTAGCAGATAACTATTTTATACTTCGTTGACAGTATGAATATTTCCATATTATCAAAAAAATAATTTTATTCCTTGTAACAAATTTTGTTTGTTCCTTATTATTATTGCTATTAATTATCCCTTATTACTGTTGAACTATTTGGTGAAAAACAATTCAGTATTTACGTTGTTACATATTACACAATACAATGGAAACGAAATAATGGAAAAGATTTGCACAAAAAGTGCGCGCCTCTCTGCCAATTTTTTACAACACACAATTACAATTTTGGACGTTCTTGAAACACAAGACAATATTTTTCTTTCTTTTAGTGAACAAAACTAGAACGGACATATTTTATTCTATAAGATTTCAGCAATTTTGAATACATCTATATGTTCTTTAAGGACCTTCATGCTGATAATGATTATTTATTTCTTGTACGCTTTATGAATGTTTACCCTACATCTTATAATATTTTTTCCATATGGCTTATAACAGCAAAACTTTTTCTTAATGTCCGAACGTTGAGACAAGAATCAAAGATTTTCATGTTGATAAGGACTTCCGGCTTGTCCAGTATAAATGTGGAAAGCTGGAACGGACACATTTCATAATTTTTGCTTCCCTCTCAATTCGAGCGTTTCTTTATTTCTTTTTCCACAATGATATACAACTTGGATTTCGTCGCAAGACGATGCTCATTCAAAACGAAACAGTTGCCGGAGAGTTAGAATTTGCCATCACATTCGATAGGAAAAAGCATTTCCGTCATTTTTGGTATGACATATATTATAAAATGCCAACGACAACGAGTGACTGTCATCAAAAATTCATCGTTCCGGTCAAAGATATTGATGAATTCTTGAAAAATGAACTGTACGAAAAATTTCTGAAAAGAGAAGACGGATTTAATCCTAGAATTGCCAATGACGAGCCTTTGACAGTCTGTACTTGCGAAATTGTTTGCTGTTCGTATACTATTTTTACAATGCGACAATCAAGTGAAGATCAAAAAACGGTGAAATCCTTGAAAGGTTAGCCTTTTAGCCTTAAAAATTAAGGGGTAAAAAAAAATCGCAAAGAGTTGTTCATACATGTGTGTACCCTCTCTGCGATTTTTTTACAAAACACAATTAACCAATTTTGGAAACATGTTCAATATTTCTCTTGTGCGTCTAGCTCATTTTTTTTGTCACATAATAATAATAATAAAGAGGGCCATCAAAAATAATCCGTATTATCTTGAACGAAAACAATCGCATCCATTGCAGACAATTTAAAAAAAAAAGTGTCTCTAATTTGTTGTTGAATATGATTCGTTTCACATATAATCCAACATCTTGTCCGTAAAAAAAGAGATCAATTGAGACCATTACTCGTAAAACCGACGCAGTTGAAGATAATTGGACCATTCGCTGTGTATTTAATTTTCCGATATCGCTGCATTTGCAAAGTCGTGCGTGAAATGAAAATTTTTACACTTCTTTCAAAATTGGTTTTTATTCAAACATTAAAATTTTGTCTATAATTTGGGAAATAAAGGGCTAATGTGTGAATTCTCTGGTCAATCTTCTAGAAACAACATTATTTGCGCTAAGAAAATAATACATGAATTAAAATAACATTGGTTTCATATTTTCAGTTTCATATGTTAATTGTACATTTAAATAATTCCAACATGAATTGTGCAACGTATCTATATAAACTATTGTATTAAAAGAATGCAACACATTTTCGTATGGGAAAAAAAAAAAAAAAAACAATTCCGATAAACAAATAAAGCATATTAAGGATGGCGAAAATAATTTTCCCGCTTTGTGATAGAAAAAAAAAAAAAAAAAAGAGGATGATTTCTTCGTGTAATTCTTAATTTAAACAGTTAAATAATTATCGGAAAGCTCATTCATTTTTTTTTTTTTTTAAGATTGAAATTCAGAAATTCCAAAAAAAAAAGTTATTTTTTAAGAAAACGAGTAAGAACATTATTTTGTATAAATTTGAAATCATATCTGATATGAAAACAACATCCTGTTTGAAGCGATGCGAAATACATCTGACAAAAAAAAACCGAAATCTCCGGTTATTAAATAGCGCGTCAATATAAAATTAAAAATAATAAAGTTTGATATTATGTTTCATAATTTTTTTATCTTTTATATTTCCGAATCTTATAATTTTTAAATTTTTCTATAATCTTTGCATATATAAAGGGTCCGCATTCCATTTGATCTTTATTTCCAAGTTGCACATTGGGCTTTAAATTTTTTTCAAACTTGGACTTTAAAGCTATTAAATTATATTTTTTTTTTCAAATTTTTTCATTTTTTAAATTTTTTCTTTCTGAATTTAACTTCTATTTCTTAATCTTTAGCTTTAAATGGAATACGCATTTCGTTTGAGATTCATATTTTCAGTGACACACTGGAAAGTTAGCGACATTTCTTGATGATACTTTTTTTTTTTTTTCCTTTTCTCTTTTTGTTTCTTACTGGTCTTTGGATTTCAATAAAGCAAGTTACAAGATTCTCAAAGTAATTTTATACAAGTCTTCAATTGAACGATTTAATCTTTACTTTATTATAACGAACGAAAAAGCTTATGTTTTTTTTAAATTTACGGACAGACGGAATCTGTACCAGCTGATATATATTTTTTTTTTCTTGAATTTACGGACAGCAAGACCAACTCACTTTATTCAGGTCTACATTATAAGAAAGACATTTGGGAAGTCCAATATCAGAAAAAACCGTATCAATTTAAATGTTTTCTGAAAACAGTTAAAGAAGAATCTCAAGCGCGCACATTTCACATAATCGATTCGTTCCGAAATTCTTTTTGTACAAGAATTAGCAAAATACATTAAACATATGTAGTTAAAACGTTGCATGAATTCTCTTGATTTTTTTCAAAAAATGTTGTTTGAATTACGTCCCAAATCATTTCGAACAGATGTATGAATCCATTCCACTTTATTCATGGAACTTGCGAAGTTCATCGATTCAAATGTTCATCATTTGAATTGATAATAAAGAGAGAAGCGATCTCCCGAACGGACAAGCACATCGCGAGACGTTCAACGTTGTTCCTATTCTCAATGAAATGTATGAAAAATATTCATAAAGCGTACAAGTAATAAATAATCATTATCAGCATGAAGGTCCTTAAAGAACATATAAATGTATTCAAAATTGTTGAAAGTTTATAGAATAAATATGTCCGTTCCTGTTTTGTTCACTAAAAGAAAAAAAAAATTATTGTTTTGTGTTTCAAAACCGTCCAAAATTGGTTAATTGTGTGTTGTAAAAAATTGGCAGAGAGGCGCGCACTTTTTGTGCAAATCTTTTCCATTATTTCGTTTAGCCATGTCGTCGAAGATTTTTCTGTTTATTATACGACCGTTAACAAAGCTGACAAGATTTGTGGAAACTTGCTTAATTGGTAAAAAAAAAAATATTCAGAGAAACATGAAATGTGGCTCATGTTAAGAAGCAACCATTTATATACCCAATAAACTAAGAGTTACAAAATATGTTTCGCACTTTAGCTTTTCTTAACGAGGCGATTAGGTCAGATGGATAGCGGATTCCAGCTGGACAGGACGACACTGTGCGTGCTTGTGAGATTTCCAAAGATTTGTAATCGATTAATTTTTCATAACGTGATAGCTTACAATTCCTTTGCTAGATTTAATATTAAATTATGTTTCAAATATATTACACGTTTTATTTAAATAAATAAATTTATTTCATTTCGAAAAATTCCGATATTTTTGATGTGGATACAATTTTGAAGGGTACCGGTGCCCACACATTTTTGCAACCGACTCCATAACTTTATATCATTTTCTGTATAAAGTAATTTGTTGTAAAATTAATATTTTAAATTCTTTCTATATATTTTATCGTAATGATAATCGCATTCTCACCGCTACCAAGAAAATTGCTGCAGTGAGAATATGTTAGCATATATATTCTTTCCCTAGGTCAGTTTCTTGTCGAAACGATAATGCTTTTACTTTAAACGACAACATAAGTTTGAAGAACTACATTACTATTTTTAATTATTTTGTGTTCTACAGTTTCATAAGAATATTTGCTATTTTCTTCCCTAATTATATACTTTTAATTTTTCATATTTTAAAATATAGTTTAAAGTTCACTTCAAAATTGCTTAAGCATTTATCTTAAAATTTTCTGACCATGTTGCTTTGTTTGTTGTTAAAAATTTGTAGAATGTTCTCGAATACTTTTCTATAAATTTATTTCTGTTTTTAAATATGTTCTAGTGGGAGCAATACATCAATAATTATCAAGCAGATTTTTTTTATCAGTATTTGGGCTAATTTCTTTGATTTTCTCCCTGACAGCAAAAGTTTAATTTAGTGAGTTAAATAACTATGTTCTAATATCAAATATTTTTTTAGGACATGGTGAAGAAAGAAGATTCATTGGAAGCCTTAGACCTCATGAATTTCAATGCTGATTCATGGATCTCCATTGACAGTACAAATTCAGTTTCAATTATATACACAAAGCTTATACATTTAGAAACTCATGCTAAAAGCTTCAATTCTTCTTTACAAAAATATGCATTATCTGACGCTTGTAGCTTATATTATAAAAGTTATTTAAAAAAAATTAAAAGGCTAAGATCATGCATTGCATTTCAATCAAAAAAAATTATCACTAATAAATCTTTTATATGGCGATTTAGAAGAGAAATACAATTAAGATATGAAAAAGAAAGGAAATTAAGGGAAGCAAAAGAACTTTTAACTGACTTGAATAATTACAATGATTCTTTGCTTGGAAACTATCTTTATAAAAAAATTTTCAAGGAATTCAATATCGGTACCAAGTCATATCTTTCCCTCTCCATTCACTCTTACGAATCAGTTTCGACTCTATTGATTCTATTCTTAAAATCTCGTAATTTTTACTTCATAACAACTATAGATGATTGGAAATATTACAGAAACACGTCGAACTTACTAAAATATGGTTATGAAATAAAATCTACTAACTGTAATATTACAATTGAACTTTTAAAAATTGTTTTACAAATGATGATAAGAGAGGAAGATAATGGCATTTTTCCGTTTATTTCAATGAGAATAATGTACCCACGCAATTTTTATAAATATATTTTGACACACAGTAGGATGTTAAGATTTGATCTCCCATCTTTTATTTTACAACACAACACAAATATCTGGCAATGGAGTCACGAAATGTTTTCCGTGATAAATGCTGTTGCAGAGGGAGACATCGAGAGGACCAAATTTCTTCTTAATCATGGATTTCAAGTCTTATCGGAACATAAACTGAAGAAATGTGGTCATGGACAACCTCATGTGTAAGTTCTGCTATAAATTATTAAAAACGGAATTTATATTAAAATTTAATTAAAATGAAACATTGTAAATGCTTCGTTGTTGATAAAATTATTTTATTTTTGTGTTATGAAACTGATACTTTTTTTTTAAATAAGGAATATTAATTTCTACTTATATATATGCTGCATGCGCTTTTATTTGAAAAATAAAATAAAATTTTAACGTATTTTTAAGTTAAAAAGTCAAAGTGTTGTTTTTGTCTGCTTGCATTAAAATTACCAATTGAAAATTTATTGCAAAATTTCCTATAGGATTTTAGGCATTAAGAAAAAGAGTGTGTTTGGTATAATTTATAATTTTGTTAAAAAAAATTTTAACTTATATTAAATTATAAATTTAAATTTTTTTCTATTATACTCAGTTTCTACGTGATTATGAAGTATTTGTTTTTTAAAAAAATAAGTATTTGTATTCTAATAAGAGTGTTTTTTGGTCCATTAAATTAATTAACTTTTAAAAAGCTGTTTTATTATAGTTGGTTTGCTTATTTTAATAAATATAAGCTCACAATTTTTTGGCCTTTTTAATTTTATGTGCAATTACCTTTTTTAATATATTTACATAAATTTTAAATAATTTGAATCAAATATTTTAAATATAATCGTCTAAAATATACTATTATATTATATATTTTTTTTAATAATTTCTTCTTAAATAGAAGAAGGTAGATCACAAACAGATTACATATTTTTATCATAAGGGATAAAACAAACTTAAATATATCTACTTAAAATATCTACTTAATCACGTTTTGTTTCAGTTTGTTTAGTAGATTCTTATTTTTCTACTTTTGTTTCCAAGCATGCAAAATGTTTTTGCAATGCATTTAGTGTAATTAAGAAAATATTTTATTGCATTTATAGACTGAGAGAAAGAGGGAAATTTATAGTATTACAGAAAAACTTTAACTGAACTCTTAATCAAATATTTTTTAATAAAATCTTTCAGATTTTAATATATAGCTATATTCATTAAAAAGTCTCTATATGTGAATATATTTAACTGAAATGAAAATTTGAAATTTATTTGAGCATTTAAATGAAACAAAAAATATTTTACGACAGCATAAACAAGCAAACTAACTCTTAATAAATATTAAAAATACTTCTACTATCATTCCATCAAATGAAGTGTGAGTTTTCACTGTGACGTATATAGTTTTTAATTAATCAATCTGATAAATTGTGATGGCAAGACTGATTTTTTAGGGTGGTAAAAAAAGAAATAATTTCCCTAAAAAGTTTACATAAAAGTATTTTCACAAAAATCCTTGCTCAACTCACATTTTTTAATTCGTATGAAAAGCAAGATAATATAAAGTATATAGCATAGTTATAAAGGCTTTTACTTCCTTTGCAGAAAGGAGGTCTTATCACCAATTTGTATGATGGTCTTGCAGTTGATGGAGCGCATGCTATCAGCAAACAAGACAGAGGGTCCTTCTCCCAGTGATCTTGATGATAGCTCGTCCTGCATCACAGAAGAACAAAAACAATGCTTCCGAATCGTATGGAGAGCCATTCCTGATCCATACATCACATTTACTGAGATGATGCAAGAAGTTAATACAGAATATTTTGAACTTGCTCATCATTCTATTTTGATGGATGAACGTTTAAAAAAGCATGAATATTTGTCACGGATGTATGAAAGATGCTTTCCTGACATAGCAAAAAGCCCTAAAGAGCCTAGGTCTTTGATGCATCAAAGCAGATGTGCCATTCGGAAAAGGCTGCAAGCCTCGGGGGATATGACGAAGGGAATCCTCAGCCTACCTCTGCCCGGACTGATGCATCGCTATTTAAATCTCGATATCGATTAATATTAATGTGTTTATTGATACATATTATACATAAATAATAATCAGTTTGTGTGTTAAATCAGATATAATATGCTAAACTGCTCTCATTGCCAATAGATAACTTTAATTTAATTGAAGCAGATTATGCTCAAATTTGTTATATTTTGCTAATTATCAAGAGAGATCTGTACTGAACATAAATGCTTATAGATTGTACCAAATATACTATTGAGAGAATTTTCTCATCATTATGTTGTAAAATGAAATTTTTAAATTTCATTTGAATAAGTTTAATTTGTACTCTTAAATAAAGTTTAACTTTGAATATTGTTTATGAGCAACATTTTTTTAATCATGACATAATTATTTTAATATTGTTGTATCTCCTTTGTTGTAAGGCACTTTCATAATTGCTAAAACACGACTATATTTACTTCGCTCTCTCTCTCTATATATATATGCATACATACAAATAATATATATATATATATATATATATACATATATATATATATATTTCTAAATAGGTAATCCTTACCTTATCATACAGGAAACACTCAAAATTTCAATTTGTTTCAATTCAAATTTTAAATTTCAATTTGTACTTTTTTTAGATACAGAACTAAATTAACTAAGTTTTTAATTTGATTTACAACAAATGACGTATAACGAAGTGTGGGCAGATGTTTGAATCCAGAATTTATTTCCAAGCCAGGAAAATTCTTTTCACTTTCGCTATTTACGAACACCAATAATAAAAGTATATTTATCTAATAGCAAATAAATTAATTTCAAATGTATTCATTTTAATTTGTTTTTCTCAACCATAATTAACATATTTACTCAGTCCATATCATTGCAGTGTTTTATCATTAGGATTACAAATAAATTCAATAGGTATCTTATATTGATAAGCAGTATTGTTGATACGTAAATTAAATAAAAATTGTGAAAAAGTTAATGAGATTTTCAATTTTAATAAATGATTTCTCTGTTTCTGAATTAATGTAGATGATTGTAAATGGGAGATAGTTGATTTAGCATGATTAAATTGACAGAGATAAAAATTAAAATATTTAATGAGATCACCTAACACAAACAGATTTCCTTAAAATTATATAACATAATTCAGCATCGAATTTTATTGTAAAATTTGGTTTTTATATGAATGAAAACAAATACTCATTCATTCATTCTAATTTGAATACCTTAAGAAATTATTTTTACTTAAAATTTGACTCTATTGGAATTAATAATGAAATTAAAACTATTTTGACTACTAACAACTCAAAGTTTCAATATTTTACCAAACAGAATTTTTAAACAATTACTCAAAATATAAAAACATTTTTAAGACATTAGAAATCTATCTGAGTAAGGATCAAATAAATCACATACTGAAATTAAAAATAAAAAAAAGTAAATAGGGAATATATATTT
Source organism: Latrodectus elegans (assembly GCA_030067965.1). NCBI lineage: Eukaryota > Metazoa > Arthropoda > Arachnida > Araneae > Theridiidae > Latrodectus > Latrodectus elegans. The sequence continues at coordinate 40,472,218 of CM057811.1, read as the reverse complement.
AATTTTGCGTGAAAATCAGAAAGAAATTATGATATAAATATATTAATATCTCATATTAAAGATTTTTCGTAAATCATAAATAAATAAAGAAAAATTAAAATAAAAAACATTTCTAGAACACGCTTTTCATTTCGTTATCTCCAATATTACATAAATTTGTGAAAATGCAATATTACAATATTACATTTTCACAAATTAATAAACTACATCACTTTTCAAAAATTTATCTAATTAATGTGCTTTTGGAGTAGTTAAAAAGATTCAAAGCTCGAAATACTTGGCCAGAATAAATAAAATCTAAGCATTTCACAAGATTTATTAACAATCCTAAGGATCTTACCAAAAGATGCAATATATCCGTGTTACTCAAATATGTAATCAGAATTATATATAAAAACAACTATAATTTTCAAATTATTAAAAACCTATATATTAGTCTGACTTATTCTGAAAGGGGGAAAAAAAGAAATTTGAATACTGTATAGATTTATTATTTAGATCTTCAAAAATTGTAGAATCGCTAAAAACAGTATTAATTAAAATCAATCTGAAAGCAGTGTATACTTAAGAAATTTTACTATAAGTAATGCCATTTAATATAAATATATTATTTAATAGTAATCTCGTGAAATACACACATTCACGAAGCATTCATTTTTAAAAGATTCGCACACGCAATAATGGTGGAACTTGTTAAGAACTAATGTTTGGATAAAAAGATCTAAGTTATAAAACAGAGTTATATAAATTTTCCAATTACTTATTTAAACAAATATTCTTGACTGATAAACACTATTCCATCGATACAATATAGCGTTTTTTTTTTTTTTTTTTTTTTTTTTCCATGTCAGATAATTTATTATTTCATTGAGTAGTAAAATGACAAATGACCTGAGTTTGTGAAGTCAATCACAGTAGTTTTATTTTTTACTCTGAAAAAAATAAGTTAGTATTATTTGCAGATTGCATATCAATAATCTCAAGAAGCAAAATGTAGATAAAAGAGTAGAAAAACAAAATTATAATTACAATTAATTAATATTAAAATATTTTGGATGTATATAACAGAGAGTAATTGAATACACCAAAATTCATGCTTATTAAATTCATTCAATAAAATTGAACGCAGTAAGATTCATGCAATAATATTTTCCGTCTCATTTAAACAAAACTAAAGTTATCTACTGCTATAATATTTATATTGCTGTTCATCAGTTACAAATTATTAGTTTGTTCGATATCAAAATATCTTTTCATTCATTTTTTTCATGAGAGAGAGAGATGAAATTGATGAGGAAAAATACACCTTATAGTTTTTGATCAATGTACATATATTCCTTTTGACCTCTAAGAATGTACGCACATGCTTTCTTTTACAGGAAGTATTAGATGAAAGCAAAATACATTTGCTGAAAAGCGCTTAAGAGGATTGAAAAAAATTAAAAACGCTTATTACGATACTAAAATTTTAAAAATACAGAATAATGAATTCTTAATAATCACAACAACCAAATTTAATCCTTTTCAACTTAAGATTTGAGATGCAGAGCAATTATTAGATAAATTCAGATATAAGGCACAAATGGATAAAAAGCTTACAAGAAATAAATTTTTATAAACTGGATACAATATACAAATTTTAAAATTGGAAAAAAATATTGCACCGTTTAAAAGTATACGGAACATTTAATGAAGAAACACAGACACAGTAAGCATTTTGATGAAAGTTAATGTGGAAATTTCGCAATCTGCATAGTGACGAATAAATTTGCAACTTCAATTCAAATTCTCTCTTGTTTTAGTCTCGATTATATCAGTTTCAATGCCTATTATCCGCAGTAAACTTCGTGAACGTGATATGCACGTGTTGTGAACAACTTGCATCTACATCGTTGAAGAAAAGTGCTTAAAACGCATTAAATTGCCTACAATTCAATGATTAATGTACAGCTCCTACCTATGGAAGGAATTTAGACTTTCCATGCAACGCTTTGTACTGCTTAACAGCCTAAGTCTGTTTTAAGGCATTTTAACATCCACCGCGTAATTGGTTTCCGGGTGAACTTTTTATAGTTTGTGGATCTTATTCAAATGTCGCAATGGAGAGAGCTCGGGAAACTCCCAAGTACGCAATGTGACAGACATGCATCCAGAAGAGCAACATTCATCTTCTGTTGTTCGATAGTAATTGGTATCGAACCCGTTTAGCTCTAAAGGACAGGGTGCAATCACAAAGCCAAGAATGAATTTAAACTTGATCCTTTACTTCCAATTTGCTAGCCAATAAGCTGAGCAATATTGCTCTGGCTTTTAGTTCAGCAGTTCATGGGTTTGAAACTTGCCTTGGATGTGTTGGAGTTTATAGTGATCGGAAATGCATTTTAAATACACTGTTGGACAATTGCTAAGGACGGATAACACTATCATCCATAGCAACCACAAAATGAAAGGAAGCAAAATGTGGAAAAATAGAATAAGTGCGGAATATAGTAAAAACAAGTATGCGTATGCAATTTTTTTTCACGTCTGTTCATCATGTGATAGCCTTCATAAGAGCTTTAAAGGTTTTGATGCGTGTGGACTGTTGTTGTTTCAAGTCAAAGTTTTACAAGAAAGATTTAATAGACGAACTTGAAAATTTTGGCATGCCTTCCCGACATCACTTAAATGATTTTATGCGTGGCCGAATTATTGGGAAGATCGAAGAAGGGCGAAAAATAACAGATGTTGCCAGGGAGTTCGACGTCGCTCACAGCGTTGTTTCACGGCTGTGGAAGTCATTGAAAACTACTGGAATGTGTTGTAAGCATGTGTAGTAAGAATGTGAGAGACGTCGTGTTAGAAGTACGACGCCCGCAGAAGACAGATATATCGTTCTATCAGCAAAAAGGAACAGGTGCATCACAGCTCAGCAGGTATCAAATCAGTTTCTTCCTGCCTCAGGAAAGCAGATCGACTGAAACACTTGTCAGACGTTTGAGGGGAAGAGGATTATACGCCCGCAGACCTGTTGTGTGTGTCCTATTGACCAGACAGCACCGTACTGCCCGTTTGCAATAGTGTCGTGAGCATCGCAATTGGACAGAACAGGACTGGGCATGCGTACTATTCTCAGATAAGAGTAGGTTCAGTCTGTCATCGGATTGTAGACGCCAACTGATCTGGTGCGAGAGTGGTACTGCTTATTGTCCAGAAAATATCCAGGAAAGGGACCGATATCCGACAGGACTGCTCAGTCCAATTGCATACGCACATTTCTTCTTACCACATCCCGCACTTACTCTAATTTTGCACATTTTGCTTTCTTTCCTTTTGTGGTTGCTATGGATTATAGTGTTATCCGTTCTTAGCAATTGTACAGCAGTGTTGTAGGTCCTACTCTAATTGATCCTCGTATACAAAAAAATAAAGAATGACAAATAAACCAATTTAACCAAAAATGATTGAATACTTAATTATGGCATATGATTCTTAGCAGTCATTAAATCTTTATGTAATAGGTGGTAATATATATATATATATATATATATATATATATATATATATATATATATATATATATATATATATATATATATAAGGAAAAAAAGTTTTATATTTAGGGTGTTACAGTTTGGTGTAAGTGCTCAGATTTTTAAATGTTTCCATCAGGATCAACAAATGCTGCACATTTAAAAAAATAATATCCTTCTTGATTTATGTTCCTTTACTATTACAGATGAAGATGACAAGATTTGATAACATTGCTGGTAAAGTAATCACGCAAAATATATTGCCCGCATTTAGTCTGATTACTTTCAGCATCAAAAATTTTGTTTAGAGTAGTTTTAGAAACACCATATATTAAGTTCATTGCACATGATGACATATTTTATAAGGGTGTACAGTTACTTCTGAAATTCTCTTTTTGACTTTCACCCCATGATTGTAACTGTATTTGCAATATAAATGGTGCTTATTTTTTCTTTCAATCTGCTCCATACATAATACATGATTGACATCATCTGACTTTCCAGAATACATAATTAAGCATTTCTGCGTATTAAATACACTGCTGGCCACCGTAAATGCAACACTCTGAAGGAAGCATGCAAATAACATGAAATTTATAGCCTGCATTAGCGGAGATGAGATATGCAAATAATTAGAATTTCTGCTCAGACGCACATCACAAGCGCCTGAGGCGCCACTTCAAAGTGCTATTTAAAGCTTGGAGATTTCGACGATTTCAAAATCGGAAATTGTGCTTCTCTAGTGGTTTTTCAAAATAAATAAATAAATAAAAATGGACGATTAATTATGTTTTGTGGAAAACAGCGATGACTATTTGATCAAGTATTCGAGTTCGACAGAAAAAGAATAGTTGCCTATCGAGATTGTGGATTATCGTTCAGGAAAATCGATACATACATATATATATATATATATATATATATATATATATATATATATATATATATATATATATATATATATATATTGATTACTGTCTTTACAAAACTGACTATGTCGGGCTGCGGTATTTATACCTGACTTGGCGGGGAAATATACTAATTTCGTCAAGGTTCTGGAAGCTTCTAGGCTATCTCACTAATTATTGGTCATAGAGCTTAGGTGATGGATGTTTCCAGAAGTATCTATTTCTCGCCAAGTCACCAAGTTTTCTCGCCAAAACATCGCCAAGTCACCAAATCATTAGAAAACCCGCTTTTAACTTATAACACGTCTAAATACCGCAATTTTTGCCCAAAATGTGAGTATTTCCGATCTGTCTGAGATATTTTAAGACATATACAATAATTGTTTATAAATTTGTAACATTGCCCCCCTCACAAGGACTGCACGTCCCGGGCAGTACAATCCCCTGATAAGAGGCCAAATTTAATATAAAAGAATTTACAATTTAAGAGGATACAGAACATATTACATACACAAACAATTAAAAATACAAATACAAAAAAAAGAAAATATTAAAATTATCTATACTATTTACAAAGAGACTATGGTATATTAATTTTTAAATTACATTACGATAAGGAGCTAATCTATCATAATGAACTACCTTTGGTTTTGAGGAAGATGATTTCCTTATACGAACCACGACGTCATTTAGTCTTTTTAGGATTGTGTAGTGACCTTCCCAGTTCGCTTGCAACTTTGGAGAAAGTCCTTTACGTCAAATCGGGTTCCACAACTAAACTTTATCACCTTCCTGAAATTCATGTCCTGTCGCTCTTATGTCATACCTTGACTTCATTCTTTCGGTCATCAGGTTGATTCGGTCTCGAGCAAAGTTATTGACATCTTCAAGACGTGTCTGAAGGTCTAGAAGGTATTCCTCTGGCGATGAAGATGTATCCGGTGGACGATCAAACTGAAAATCACAAGGGAGACGAAGTTCGCGACCAAAGAGCATTGTGATAGCGTGTATCCGGTAGTCTCATGGACAGCACTGCGATATGCAAGCAGAAACAGCGGTAGATTCAAATCCCAATCTTGCTGATTTCTGGAAACCATAAGTGAGAGATTATTTAAAATAGTTCGGTTAAACCTCTCTACCATGCCGCCCGATTGCGGGTGTAATGCCGTGGTCTGCGTCTTGTCTATTCCGAGAATATGACATATTCCTTAAAACACAGCAGAGGTGAAATTTGTCCCTTGATCTGAATGAATTTGTAAGGGTGCGCCGAATCTGGAAACCCATTGCTGCACTAGAACCTCGGCTACTGTAGTCGCCTCTTGATCAGGGATTGAAAATGCTTCAGGCCACTTGGTAAAGTAGTCCATGACAAGAAGGATGTATTTGTTGCCATTTGAAGATCGTGGTAAAGGACCTAAAATGTCCAATGCTATCTGCTCAAAAGGTGCTCCTACATTATACCGCTGCAACCTTCCTCGGTATGTTTCTTTGGTCCCTTATCTGCCGCACAGTCATCACAAGATTGACACCATTGCTCTACATCTTATCTAGTTTTGCTCCAATAGAAGCGTTCTCGAACTTTCTGTAGACTCTTCATTACTCCGAAGTGGCCTCTAGTTGAGCTACTGTGCAATTCTTTCAAAACATCTGAAATTCTTGATTTTGGAAGAACAAGCTGCCATTTGAAATTACGTCCATCATTGGACTCCCATTTCCTGTAAAACACGCCATTTCTAATATGAAGTGAGTCCCAAAGAGCCCAATACTGTTTAGTAGCAGAACTGTAGGTGGAGATGTCCTGCCAACTTGATCTCATACTGGAAGATTCTTTTAATTCAAAAATTGGATTTATATCGGGGTCTTCTTTTTGGGCTTCTCTAAGCCCTTCATCACTCCATGAGTCTGGTTTCGATGGCGGTGAAACAGTAACTTGGCGTACCGAAGGATTTACTAATTGATAGTTCTTCTCTACACAAGAACAATTACGGCAGCTTCTATTACACGGTTTCCTTGATACTGCATCAGCATTTCCACGAAAAATTCCTTTGTGATGACGTATTTCAAATTTCTGGATTCGTTTAATCCATCCCTGCTGTGGTGAAAGATCATTTCCACCATCTTTTTATTTTTGGGCAGTCTCTTCGGACGTGTCCGACTGTACCGCAAGTCCAACACTGAATTTTCGTGTTTCTGCCACCTTTACTCAGTTCTAAGCTACGAATATTTCGCCGCAGATCTTCAATTTGTTCTCTTAGATCATAGTCTGTATCAGTAGCAGAGACGGCTCTGATTGAGTGCCGGTCTTTACGCCCGACCTGCTTGGCAGCCTCTATCTTAAGTTCGTAGACAAGAGCAGATCCGATATCTTTGACATCGGCGAGTCTAAATGCTTTCTGTATCTCCGGATCCCGCACACTATCGATAAAGTAATGGAGAGCCAGATCTTGACGTGTCTTAGCTGGGCAGTCCGAAAATGCTAAATGGGAAAGTCGCTGAATATCGGCAGGCAATTCTTGCAAACTTTCACCCGCTTTTTGATAGCGGGACTTTAACTGTAGTTTGCTATATTCTTTAGTGCACTTTTCTCCAAACTGCAGCACAAGCGCACTTGATAAGGCTTGGAAATCGTGCCTCTGCTCATCCGGAAGCGTCTCAAGGATGTCAGCCGCGTCTCCTCTTAAAGAAGTCGCCAGATGAAAAGCTTGGGCTCGGGGATTCCATTCATTAGCTTCCGCTACCATCATAAACTGGTTCTTGTATACTTGCCAGGATGATTTTCCATCGAATTTTGAGAATTTAATTGTAGCTAGGGAGGGCATAAATGCCACGTTGGGCTTCTCATGTCTGTTTGACATTCGCTTCTTCAAACATTCAATTCACTCCTTATTAATTTTGTCTAATCTTTTTCTACGTTTTCTTCTATCTTCAAAACTTTAGTTTCAACTGAAGTTACCTTAACTTCCATTGCATTCGTCTTCTCCTGAATGACGTTGGAGAATTCTTCTTTAACACTTACAATGTCCTTTTTAAGCTCCTCCTGTCCAGATTTTATCTCTTTCGTCATCTCAGTTTTAATCTCTTCTTGTCCAGCTTTCATCTCTTCTTGTCTAGCTTTCATCTCTTCCTGTCCAGCTTTCATCTCTTCCTTTCCAGCTTTCATCTCTTCTTGTCCAGCTTTTATCTCTTCTTGTCCAGCTTTCACCTCTCTTGTCCAGCTTTCATCTCAGCCATTTGCTCCGCTAATTTTTCGAGAAGACTTTTCATTAAATCCATATCCATTTTTCTTGTGACACGCTGCATTAACTCTTCAACCGCGCTTCTGACACCAGTTGTACCGAGCTTCGGGGTTCGTGTGGATTGAGAGTTGAATAAAGCAACCACTCAATGAACACAAGACTTTTATTCGTAAAAATTCCACTAGAAATACCAGCTGTAATAACTACAATTATACAGCTACAATTCGTCAAATACAATAAGTAACAGCTTCAATTACAGGTCTCAAATACCTCAGGCAGAGAACAGCTTCTCTAAACTAGCAGTCACGGCTAATCGTCTTCACAAAACTGTCTTTACAAAACTGACTATGTCGGGCTGCGGTATTTATACCTGACTTGGCGGGGAAATCTACTAATTTCGCCAAGGTTCTGGAAGCTTCTAGGCTATCTTACTAATTATTGGTCATAAAGCTTAGGTGATGGATGTTTCCAAAAGTATCTATTTCTCGCCAAGTTGCCAAAAATGTCGTCAAGTCACCAAGTTTTTTCGCTAAAACATCGCCAAATCACCAAATCATTAGAAATCCCGCTTTTAACGTATAAGAGGTCTAAATACTGCCATTTTTGCCCAAAATGTGAGGATTTCCGATCTGTCTGAGATATTTTAAGACATATACAATAATTGTTTATAAATTTGTAACAATATATATATACACTACTGGCCATTAAAATTGCTACACCAGGAAGAAATGCAGATAACAAAATGATTTTTATTGGACAAATATATTATACTAGAAATAACAAGTGATTAAATTTTCAAAAAATTTGGCTGGATAGATCCTGAGAAATCAGTACCCAGAACAACCACCTCTGTGTGGCAGTAATAACAGCAATTATACGCCTGGGCATTGAGTCAAACTGAGATTGGATTGCATGTACAGGTACAGATGCCCATGCAGCTTCAACACGATGCCACAGTTCATCAACCGCAGTGACTGGCGTTTGATGACGAGCCAGGCGCTCGGCTACCATTGACCAGACGTTTTCTATTGGTGAAAGATCTGGAGAACGTGCTGGCCAGGGCAACAGCCGAACATGTTCCATATCAAAGAAGGTCCGTACAATACCGGCACCATGCGGTTGGGCATTATCCTGCTGAAACGTAGGGTTTCGCAGGGCTCGAATAAAGGATAGAGCCACGGGTCGTAACCAGAAATGTAACGTGCACTGTTCAAAGCACCATCAATGCGAACAAGAGATGACCGAGACGTGTATCCAATGGTACCCCATACCATCACGCCAGGTGATGGGCCAGTATGACGATGACGAATACACGCTGCCAATGTGCGTTCACCACGAGGCCGCCAAACACAGATGCGACCATCATGATGCTGTACACAGAACCTGGATTCATCTGAAACGATGACATCTCGCCACTCGTGCGCCCAGGTTCGTCGTTGAACACACCATTGAACGCGCTCTTGTCTATGACGCAGCGTCAAGGGAAGCCGCAACAATGGTCTCCGAGCTGAGAGTCCATGCTGCTGCAAACGTCGTTGAACTGTTCGTGCAGACATTTGTTGTCTTCCAAACGACCCCGTTTCTTGACTCACGATTCGTGACGTGGTTACGCGATTCATTACGGCCATACGGATAATATGCCTGTTTTCTCGGCTGCTAGTGATAGGTGGCCTTTGAGATCCCGCACGGCGTTCCGTATTACCGTCCTGAACCCATTGATTCCTATTCTGCTAACAGTCATTGGATGTCGACTGACGCGAGCAGCAATACTGCGATAAGATAAACAGCAATCCCGGTACGCTACAATTCGACCTTTATCAAAGTCAGAAACGTGCTGGTACGCATTTCTCCTTCTTACACGAGGCATCACAACAACTTTTCACTAGGCAACAACGTTCAAATGCAATTTGTGTATGAGGAACCGGCTGAACAATTTCCTCATTTAAACACAATGCATGTGTCGCTACTGGCGCCTGATTTGTCTGAATGCCGTGAAAATCAAATCATTTGCATATCACAGCACCTTCTTCCTTTCGTATAAATTTCACTTCTGTAGCATGTCGCCTTCTTGGTATAGCAATTTTAATGGCCAGTAGTGTACATACATACACACACACACACATATATATATATGTATGTATCCGGTTGAGTGACCTAATCTGACAAGTAATACCGTGTTTTAACTGCATCATATATTATCCCGAAATATTATTTGGTAACCCAAATGTTTTGTCTGCATTTAAGCTTTCATGAAAGAGAAGCCCATAGTTATTATCATTTTCTTAACTTATTTCAATAAGTTGCGATTCTAAAAACTGTTAATTATTTGTACTGTTAAAAGAATTGTAGGTGAATCCACTGTTTAAAATTTTAGAAATGGATAGTTCTTTTAATCTTTTAAATGAGTAGGTTTTTTTAGCAGAACAGCCTGCTCTAATGTTTTTTTTTTTTTTTTTTTTTTTTTTAATATGGGATTCAATTGATGATAGATATATTTGAAATATAGAATTCCTGCTTGCAAACCGACAGTGACCAGGACGGACTTTTTTCTCTCACAAGTTCACGACGTCCCCGCAATGATCACATGATTTTTCTGAATCACGCAAAAGCCAATATTTGTATGATTTTCCGGAGGCTACTGGTCATTGAAAAGACACTTTTCACCAGTTATATTAAATAATTAATTTCAGTCTTTATTTCACTAATAAACAAATTTATGTTGATTCACTGAAATTATATGCAATTTTCATCAAAGGAGACAGTTTGATTTGATTTTGATTTCACTGGTGCAAGATCCTCAGGTGGGATATGCTGCGCCGAAACCAAAGTGTTTGATAGTTAAGTGCTTGAGTTAATCATTAGAAAAAACTAATTGAAAATGATTAGATGAATGATTCAGAAGAATAAAGGCATTAAAGTATATTCATAAAAGCCGGAAAAATGCGAGACATAAACGTCATACAAAAAAAACTCTACAATGTTTTCCAAGAACCACGGCAGTTTCGAGACATTAATATCATCCAGAGCAGGTTTTATTTTATTGTTTTTTTGTGCTTTTCTTTTCTACATTTTGAAATGGTGTGACATATAGAGAAGGAATCCATTTCACGTTTTAAATGAGGATATATAAATTTGCTCTTTTTGTTGATGGTAAAATGGATTTAGATGACAAAGTAGAAAGTGGAGCAGATTTTAATAAATTACTCTTGCTTCTGGATTGCTTTTTATTTTTGCATCTGTTTGAAAAATAGAATAAGAAATGTCAACTTTTAATGATCAGATTTTTACTTTTTGCTTTGCTTTCGGTAAGTAATATTTTGTTTTATCTTAGTTGCAATTACCTCTTTTTTCATGATCCATATAAGGTAAAATTTAGAAAATGCGTCATGAGCTCCAGAACAATTACAACACTAGAAAATTTCTGAAGTATTAGTTTCATGATCAGATGGTACACATTTTCCACACATAGAATTAATATTCCTACATGCTTGTTGAGAGTGACCATATCTTTGACATTTAAAACACTTTAAGAGTTAGAAATGTATGGATGAAGTTTACAGTTTACATAACCTGTCTTTATGGAATTGGATAATACTAATGTCTGAAAAATTAAGAGAACATGTTGGGTGGGTAAGTTCATCGTCACATTGAATGTTTATATGAGGTGCAGTACAAAATCCTTGTGTGTGGTTAAGTAGTTCTTCCAAAAATTCTTCTGTAACATATATGAAATCCAGGTTACAAAGGATACCACAAGACTCGTTTAAAGTTTTATAAAATAATTTTTCGACTGGAAATGTGTGAACCTAATTTTTTTAAATTACCAACTATCAAAGTTTGTTTCATGTCATCCTGTACAAGATCTCCTAATCGTAATTTTTGAACAGTTCGTATATTATTAATTGAAAATGCGAGAAGCTTTTGTATAACAAATGGCGATACTTTATGAAATGTTCTTGGCTTCTTATTAACATGTAACGAGTATTTGAATTTGTCACAGCAATGAATGTATTAGAACCCATAGGATATTTGTAAAGGTTCAGGCTTTACGGCACCATCCACCATGGCGGCCTAAAAAAGGAGGCAGCCACCGGCTCTGGACATTTCTAGACTCGGTCCTTACCCTAATGCTATTCGATGCCCATACGATGAGAGTCAACCTCCGTGTCAGCGACCATCCTTAACGCCAAGCCCAAAATTGTGACCCATTCGCTTCATCCTTAGCAGACAAGCCACAACTACAGCTAGGTACCAGCCGATTGATAGATCGGGTACCACAGTGTATTACTCGACCACAGGGAACCACACACGGTCAACACGTGGGGATCTTGACTGTCTATGAAAAGCAAGAAACAAACGGCTACAGCTACTCATGAAGTTCTCTCGCTTCTCGTCGAAGGATGCAAAGGATTAGGAAAAGAATAGGAGAAGAGAGGAAAAACAGATCCCTGGTGAAGAAAAGATGAGAGGAGGATGTGTGTAGGCTGGCTACCCTCTCACACTGAGACCTCTTTGGATATACTTTGAGAGCTTCCCGCCGAGTTCTTCGGCGATTTATGGGAATTCTATCTTTTTTAATGGGAGGCTCAAACATTGTATTATCTTCTGGCCGGAAACCAAATATGCTTAAAAAGTAATATTTTCCGGCTATTCCGCAAAATGGCGGATTTTATAACGGTAAGGGACACGGACCTTTTCGGCTAATTTTGAGAAATAGTCATGGCAAATATTTTGGGTATATAAGGGATGTAAAAACTGTCCTACGACAGGGAATTGTAGTTTACTACTTTTTCCGGCCTGCAGATTCGTGTTATGCGGGTTTTAAAAGGTAGCCAAGGACTGTGGCAGTGAATGTGTTTTTACACATAAAATTAGTGTATGAAAGTGACAATAAGTGTGTAGTCATAATTTATTTTTCCTAATATTCTTTAAGGCAATGAATGTGGGATCTATTGCGGAAGTCCCCCGCTTTAGTGACGATGCGAATGCTTGTTTTTAAGTATTATTTATAAAGGAATTGGTGTGTGAATGGTGCGTATTAGTGTAATGAGACATGGGTCAATACACCGGACAAAAATGAAATATAAGATTGAGGGAGGCGTCCAGCTGTCAATGCAAAAGTGGAAGTGGAGCGTGTGGTCTGATTTAAATACCAAAGTGGGAAAGTACCAGCCTTGGGAGAACAGGGTTAGTGCCCTGCCCTTGGTCAGAGGAAATTCTGCTGACCGCCGCGACATGGAAATTAGTAGCTGTGCGGTGACGACGTGACTGTTTTTGGTCGTGCTTATGAGAAACGACCCCGCAATGCTGTGCGGTTAGAAGAGCGGGTGAAAGGAAGGTGAGAGGCCTTCGAGAAATCCTACCCTTTCCGAATTTGATTGTGTATGCAGTCCGATGGATTGAGGGACCGTAGGATTGAGCCCCCTACGCTGGTCCGATCTCTTGGAAGCCTATGATTCACGGCATTTTGGAGTAGGACGGAATACATACTGGAAGCCTTGCGGGTTACCCTTGACTGCAGCGTGAAAAGTGTGGCGGATCCCTGTCGGGGACGGCCCAGGTGGTCTAACTGGAAGAAACCAATTAAGTTTGGTAGCTGAGCCGAACAAAGCTCAAACTCTTTTCTTTTTTATGGTGACAATTGCTTATAGATCAAATATAGCGTGTATCATGAACAAAAGTCCTAAGAAAAGTACTAAAAATACGAAAAAAACGCACTTTTCAGTGCGATTTCATGAAATTATGTCGACGTTATAACGTTGACACCAGTGTCGTTGAGGCACTGGTCGAGCATTAAAATGCGGCACGTGGGGAAGTGGCCCCCAAAAAAAGCCAAAGTGAGAAACCAGCTATGGTTTCTATAGAATGCCAAAGAGAGCCTGAGAAGGCCTGTATTGAAGATAAAAGCGTTCAGGCGCAGGACACATGGACAAAAGTTTCTCGTAAGAGGAACAAATCCAAGAAAGTGGTGAATAAGGATAGTTCTGTAAACAAGACAGGAGAGACTCCTGTCGTCAAAACTGCGGCAAAGACAGGGAACACCGGAAAGGGCCCAATCAGGTCCTACGCGGATGCTGCCAAGAGTAAGGGGAAAAAGAGGGCACCCACGAATGCCCTTTTAGTGTACCCAAAGCCGGGTAGTGAATTAACCTCGGAAGGGGTTTAAACAGAACTTAAAAGGGCTATGGATCCCAGGAAATTGGGTATAGCCGTTCAGAGGCTAAAACCTCTGAACAACGGTGTAGCGATCGAATTGAAATGTGCTGAAGATCGCAATAAAATGTCTGATAAAATCAAAGAAGTGTTGAATGAGAAAGGGGAGGCTAGGGAGCCAGCACGGAGACTCCCTAGAGTAATGATATACGACTTACCGGGGGCGAACGGTGAGCAAGAGGTCCTGGAGGGTCTCAGAGAGCAGAACGAGATCCCAGAAGGCTACATGAAAGTGGTCTTCAAACTTAAGGGAAAGGGGTCGGATAAGCACTGGGTGCTGGAAACGGCGCCCGAAGTGTTTAAAGCCTTCATGAAGAAGCGCAAAGTCAGCTGCGGCTGGCAAAAGCACAGGGTCAAGAAATTCCTTGAGCCCACGAGGTTCTTTAAGTGTTGTAGGTTTGGCCACCTACAATCCAAGTGCCCTGAGAAGGCACAGACCTGCACGGTGTGCGCAGAGGAGCACTCCTTTAAGGAGTGCCAGAAAAAAGAAATACGTTGCGCCAACTGCGAAAGGGCCAACAAACAATTTAAATTGAAATTGGGTTGCGGGCATAAGGTGATTGATCTCCGCTGTCCGCAATATAAACGGGAATGTGAGAGAATCCGTTCCCGCACCAATTATGGTTGATACGACCAACAGCTTAGAGTATGGCATTTTGCAGATTAATCTCGCAAGATCGAGGGCGGCCACTCTGGAGATATTAAAAGAGTCGGAAATGGGTTCGTCCGAAATCCTTCTCCTGCAAGAGCCGTATTTGGTGGACGGCGAGATCAGTCTTTCCACAGACCTGTTCGGCGGCTCACATCACCGACGGAATAGCTGCGGTTGTCGTTAATAACACCAAACTCAGCGTCTGGACCAGACATGCGGATACTCACATCGTAGCGATAGAGATCAAAGATCTGCGTCAATCGCTACTGGTAGTATCAGTCTATATTCCTCCAAGAGCAGACATTGGCGGCTTCTTAGAGACCCTCGAAAAGATCATTCGGTTCCACATGAGGGTCCTCATAGGAGGTGATTTTAACACGAGGCATCAAATGTGGGATCCCGAGTGTCCATCTAGGGTGGGGACGAAGCGAGGGGAAGCCCTTGTGGAGTTTCTCATCCGAAACGACCTTGTTTTATTAAACGATGCGACCTCCAGGCCGATCTTTGAAACTGTGAATGGGAGGAGCTGAATTGACCTGTCGGTGACGACGGGCGCTCTACAGTCGTCCTTCTCGTCGTGGAAAGTGGTTGAAAATTGCTTAAGCGATCACAACTATATCTCCTTCAGGCTAGCACCTAAGCTTTTGCAGAACAAAAATATTGGTAAATACAGACTAGGGAAATTTCGCCTTCAGAGATTGGGTGCAGACTTCAATAAAAAAGTACCCGATCTCAACGATAAGATCATAAGAGCTAAAGAGGGCAAAGACCTAGATGAGGTAGTGAAAAACATTACCCAGGTGCTACAGGGGATCTGCGAAAGAAGGCTTCGGCCTCGCTCTAGCACGACCGCTAGAAAGCAGGTTCCATGGTGGGATGACGAGCTTACAATGCTACGGAGTAAAACGCGAGCGTTGAGGAGACGGTTTCAGAAATGTTCCGACTCCGATGAGCGAAGGGCCAGAAAAACGCTGTCGAATAGATCTGCGGCCCAGTATAAACGACTTATACTTTCGAAAAAAATAGTCGAACTGGGATAAATTCTGCCAAAAGCAAATGAGATCAAATGTGTGGTCTCTGCCATACAAAATAGCGGTTGGTAACGCTGTCAAAAGCACACCAATGAGTAGCGTCAAATTGCCTGACGGACTCTAAGCAATAGCGAAGAGGAAACCGTGAAAACTATTGTAGCTGGTTTGTTCCCTGTGGATGAAACGGACCAAGAGAGTGCAGAGCAAAAAGGCATGAGGAGTATGGCGGACTCCTATTGCGGTGGATGTGACGACCGGCCATTTACTAAAGTGGAGATCAGGTCGGTAGTCAAATCTATGGCAAAGAAAAAGGCACCGGGACCCGACAGTATCCCGGTCGAGGTGGTGCAAACTATATTCGAGAGTAATCCCGGAATGTTTGTACTCCTCTTCAACAAATGCCTCTTTCTAAAGCATTTCCCAAGATCTTGGAAACATGCCAAGTTGGTCCTATTTTTGAAGTAAGGAAAGATCGCGTCTGAAGCGCGATCCTACAGGCCTATTTGTCTACTGTCTAGCTTAGGCAAAGTACTGGACAAACTCCTAACACAAAGATTATACCACCATTTGGTGAAGTCGCAGGCACTTCACCCTGCCCAACATGGCTTCAGGCCGGGTAGCTCGTGCGACACGGCGCACGTGTGCCTTTACGACACAATTAGGTATTTTCAGGAGACAGGAAAGTACGTAAGCCTAATATCGCTAGATGTTCAGGGTGCTTTTGATAGCGTGTGGAGACCTGGAGTAATGTTCCTCCTTGGCCAAGCACTATGCCTACAAAACATATATGTTGGTGAAGTCCTATCTGGAAGACCGAAAGATTATATATAAAGGCTGGGGAGAAAACTTGGTTTTCGAATCCAGCAGAGGAGTGCCGCAGGGGTCATGTAGTGGACCACTATTCTGGAACGTTGTTGCAGACAGCGCATTACGACTGGACATGCCGAATGATACGAGGCTTTTAGCCTTCGCTGACGACATGCTGCTGGTCGCAGCTGGTGACTCAAGAGCAAAGCTCGAGAAAAATGCGGAAGTCACCCTTAATGCACTCAGCAAATGGGGAAAGACGTATAAGCTGGTATTCAATCCCAGCAAAATGGTGGTCCTCACGGTCACTAGAAAGCGGAAACTGAAGAGACCGCCAGTCTTCCGGTGGGACGGAACCTCCATAAAGTCTGTGCAGGAGCTTAAATTCCTGGGTGTAAAGTACGATAGCGCTCTCACATTCAACTCCCATCTAAAGGAGGTGAAACAAAAAATTGTGAATGTCACAATGGCACTCCAACGAACGGCTAGGGTTCTCTTCGGGCGCGAGCCTGAATTACTCAAACGCCAGTATCGGAGTGGTACCGAAAGAATGGATCTTTTTGGTGTAGGGGCATGGGGACACAGATTGGAATGCAAGACCTTCTGTGGCCACCTACAGAGTGTTCAAAGACCGGCACTCATGGCATTCACAAGATGCTACAGGACAGTTTCTACAGCTGCTGTACAAGTATTAGCGGGCGTCCTACCGCTAGATATAAAAGCAGGCATAGAATATGCAAAGCTGATGGTATTGGTGGAGCGCAGGCCATATATCTTTCACGAGGTAAATCTGCGGCCAGACGATATTGAGCAGAGGGTGGACATTCTGTCATGTCACCCAGCGGAGCGTTGCAGTGTGCCTTTCGACAGCGAAAAGCCTACTGGCGAGGGTCTTGAAATCTTTACTGACGGATCAGGCATTGATGGTAAATTTGGTTTAGGGTTCACTATCATGTACTTTGGGCATGAGATAGTAACATTTGGCGCTAGACTTGGCGACGAGAACTGTCTTTCAAGCGGAAATATCGGCGCTGGGACTGGCACTAGACTGGCTCAAAGTACACCCAGGCAACAACACTTGTCATTTATACAGTGATTCGTTGTCTTCCCTTTACTCCCTGGCCGATCCGAATAACCAAAACATCCTGGTTAAAAAGGTTAAGGACTCATACCAGGAAGTCATTTGTAGAAGAGAGGTACGCTTACATTACGTGCGCGCACACGCAGGCACTTCCAGTAACGAGAGCCGATGTACTGGCCAAAGAGGCTGCGAATCTTTCAGAGCCAACGCTGGACCTGTCACATCCAAGGTCGCACCTAACAAAAGTGCTGCATAAAGAGCACTGCGTATTTGGCAGCTGAGATGGGAGAACGAAGTGGACAAACCTACAGATTCTTTGAAACTGTCTCTGATAAAAGAGTTCTCGGTAATGCTATCGTTGCCCAAATAGCGACAGAACACGGACGTGTGCCGGAATACCTTCATAAACGAGGGTATCCGATAAGCGAGTTATGTCGCTCGTGCAAAGTGGTGGGTGATTGTCTCCACTTCGTGCTGACTTGTACCAGGACCTAGGATGAAAGGAGCAAGCTGGTGTACAAGAGCGAAAGTTTGAGTACCATCCTGGACCGGCGCAACTGGTCTATCTTGAAAAGGATAATGTCCATTGCGTCGGATGACATTCCAATGATGGAATACCAGCGCGCTTCTGACGATGGTCCGGTCGAGAGCTGGGATATTGAGGAATAGTATAGGACTTGACGATTCGTAAAGGAATTTTATAACAAATCTTCTACGAGAATGTATGCCATAATAAGTGAGTGAGACTACTCGCCTCATCAAGGTATGGTTCTGTGGCTCGTCTACCGAGGCAGGTGGCGGCTGCTGGAAGGTAGACTCTAGTACAAAGCTTTCGAGTTGCAAGGTATGAAAATTAGTTATAGAAGCCTCAACTTCTGGCACTAAGCCTCGCAAACTCGATCCCCTTCTGTCCCTGGTACTTGGGATTGGGATACCCGCCCTCCCCTTAAGGCGAGCACCATTAAGGGGCAAGGGAGGCATGGAAAGCATATTTTAACTCACATACATTTTTTGTTTAAATATTCAAATAATTTATACAATATAAGGAAAACAGAAGCAAATAGGTATTTTAATTTATTCTTTTTCTATCTTGATTGGCGATTACTTCATTTTACACAAATCTAAATACTACTAAGCCAGATCATAATGAAGTTGTGGCTAAACTAGAACTTAAACAGTTAATAATGTAACAATTTAATATTGATCGTATTGCCATCTCTAGTGGTAATATTAAAAATACTTAATTAGGTTTTTGAACTTTTTTTTTAATTTTAAAATAATAAAACAAAAAAAATAAATAAAATAAATAAATAAAATAAAAAAACTAATATTTTCTAAAAAACAAATGCATCAAGGTAGGTAAAAATTCCAGGAATTTCAAGGTTCCTTAAAATTATATATATATATATATATACATATATATATATATATATATATATATTTATATATATATATATATATATATATATATATATATATATATATATACATATATATATATATATATATAGTTTCCATGAGTTGTGTGCAACCCTGTTATTAGTTTTTTTAATAAATATGTAAACAATTTATATGATGTACATTTATGGATAGTTTTCATTTAATGTTAATGGATAGTTTCATTGTTTTTATATTTTTCTTAACAAAATATGATATTGATAAGTTCAGCTGAGTACTTTCACAAAGCACAATAGTTTACGACATTAATGTTTTAAAATTTTTAAATTATCAGATAATACACAGAATTTACAGTAACTTTATATGTGATAATATGTAACGTATGTGATTATATATAAATTGAATAATATATTGTAAACATAAAATATACAATATAAAATAATGTACAAAATATGGAAATGTAACACCTTTTCAAATAAGAAAATTTTACTGTAAACATATTTCAGTGATATTTTAACAATTAAAAATATTATATATATATTACATTTAAGGCACAATTGTGATTTCAATATTTATATTCATGGACTGAAAATGATGAAACAAGTATGAAGGTTTTATCAATAATTTGAAATAAAAATTTTTAACATATTCGAGCCACAACTTTTCCAACATTTTTCCCAGAGTGTAGATGCTAAAAAGAAAAATACTACATTTTAATATCTTGCCAAGCAACTTTAAAGTTCTGATAACAATTAAAAAAACTTAAATGATTTATCAAGGAGAATGAAAAAAGTTTACAAAAATATCGCAATTAAAACTTATGAAATTTCTTTTTATTTGCTGTTTATAAAATTCTCTAAAAAATATATATTCAAACATTTTAAAAATTACAGTATCTTTGAAAAAATCCCAAAATTTGAAAGGAAGTTTTACTTAAAAAAAAATGAGATATGTCACTAACATAAAATTCTTTACCTTGAAACGGCCTAAAATAATCAAAATTAAAATAACTAAATGAATCATCTACCAAATAAAGCAAAACAAATTTTGGTTTTAATTATTTTAGTTACACAACTATTTTTTCACGTCCCTATAAAAATATAAAAGCAAACATTAAAACATTTATGCAAACTAATAAATAAAACATAAGACAAATGGAAATAATCTAATTTCATTCACAAGGTTAAATGTTATCATAATAATTATTTTATTTATTATTACATACAAATAAATAATGGGCAAATTTACATAACATTTATATTTTTGGTTTAGTTTGGCAAGCTCGAAAAATATGATCTACAAAAATGTCATGAAACATAGTTTGATACAATGTCTTCCCCCTCGCTGAGTTTAAACAAGGTTTTCCACAAAAATCTTTCCTCCCAGGTGAGTAAGAAGACAGACATTCCACTTCATTTGAGATAATTATCTCTCGAAAATAAGAAAAATTCCAAAGGATTGTATTGTGGTCTACACAGACAGAAACAAAGATGAAAGTGGTTGCTCAGGAAGAGGAATTTATATTTTATCCCACAGAAGTGAAGAAAAAATAAGGTTGTGAAATCCAGACCATTGGTCAGTTTTAAGAAGTGAACTGATTGCCATAAATGAGGGCTTTGGATCCATTATCTCTTACCCTGGTTCGACTCCTCTCAGATAGCTTGAATTCAATTCAATACCTCTCCAACAGACAAAGAGTGCGAGATAATACTGGTATTGCAATTATTAACAAGCTCAAGCCTTCCTTGTTCTACTGAGAAGTAAATTATCAGTGGATAGCATCTCATACAGACATTCATGGCAATAAAACCGCAGACATATTGGTTAAAAAGGGTTCTTAGGAACATTTAAATACCCCTGATTCTTTAACCTACTCTGAACTTTCGAGCGCTACAAGATCTGACAGTGACTCCCGGAACATCAGCGATCAAACAGCCAATATAAGATTTAAAAATGTATATTTAAGATTGCAGAGTAACAGTAACAGGAAAAAGACCTTTCTTATCTGTGTGACGTGTCGCAGAGAACCAACAACTTATGATCATATTTTGGATTGTCTGGAGCTTAACAGACTAGATGTACTTAGAAACCCATTCATGGTTTTGGACTTTTTGAGAGTGAATAAATTCAGACATGATTTATCTCTGCTGAACCCAGGAGATAAGTAACAGTATATTTTTGGAAATAATTAAACATTTCCCCCACATTCTTTTTAAATTTTATACCTGATAATATTAAAAAATTTAAATTTTAAAAACACAAGATATTGACTTATTAATAAATTTTACAATTACAAAGCATTTTCAGCAATATTTACAGAATTTTTTGGATAGCAGAATAAGTTTTCACTGAATTTTTTGAAAACTTTAATAATTTCTAGTTACAGAAAAGATTAACTTCTAAGTTTTCCACTTTTAAAAACTTGGTGTTGTCTTATATTGACCTAAATTTTATTCTTTTATAATATTTAAAGTATTAAATTTCAAACAGAAAACGAATCATTAAAAAGTGCCCGTAAGTATTAGTTTGAATCTAATTGAATATCTTTGAATACCTGAAATTAAAATTTCATACACCAAAAATATACAATTTTGATAGAATAATTTGATAGTTTCATAAAATGTGGGCAATTTTTTACTATAACTGAGTTACTAACTTTGGAGTTTTTCAGATAGTTAACTTTTCCTCAACAGTTACATGAAATGAATTTTCTGAGCTGTAAGAGTTTACAAACGTAATTTTCATATTTAAGAGACAAGATTTCTATAAAGATTCTATGTAAATACAATCTGGTAGAAAGTTTAGTTTTCCAGTCTTAAAAATGAAACAAATCAAATATTACTTTTCTCAACTTTTAGATGAATTACACAAGTGTTAGTTAAAATGTTCACACATAGTATTAATCACAATCATTTCTTTCTTACAGATTATATCTTTTCAAATCTTAAGTTACTCAGGTTTTTTCCAACACAACAGCACTAAAGAAAAAAATTGATGGTAATTAACATAGTGGAACATCCAGTGGTAATCCTCGTAATTTAGAAGTAGGGATGAAATAGCAGTCCTTTAGTATTGACTTGTTAGAACTATCATTTAGAAACAATGTCATACTACTTGTTAGAACTATCATTTAGAAACAATGTCATACTTTATCAAAATCTATTTTACATATCCAAGTCATGATAAGTGAATAAGGTGAACATGGGCTTGATCAGGTTTCAAAATTACAAATTCTAAGGTATGGATTTATTGCTTTAACTAATTAAGCTACCCTGCTCTTATTTTGGATACATTAGAAAGCATAAATAGCACTTTAAAAAAATTACGTTCTATTTAGTATTTTTATTTCAACAGTTTTATTTAATACAAATTATATTTGAATTTTTAATGTATTTTTCTGTTTGAAACCTAATTTTATACAGACTATTATTAAAAAATCGATGAAAAATGAACAATACCTCAACGCCTCTGATAATTCCTTCCATCCCAACAAATTCAGCTTCTGTGCAGTGTTTTCCATCATCAATAATTGTTTTAAGTTGACCTTTTTCAAAACTCTCAATCATATATTTGAAATAAGTGGCAAAACAATCACTGAATTCTGTTAAAAGGAAACCTTGAACAGCAGCTGACTTAAAAAGTAACTAAAATAATGAAAATAATTGCTAAATTAATATAATATTTGTTATTGTATTAGTAATATAAAAAATATATTAAATGTAAAAGATTTGAAAAGTTCATTTACATTAAAAATTTGCTATAATCTAGTTTGAAAAAGTATGTGTGTGTGTATATATATATATATATATATATATATATATATATATATATATATATATATATATATATATATATATATATATATATATATATATATATAAGACAAAACAGATAGAAAGAGAGTGAGTGTGTGTGTGTACATATATATTATATAATTGAAGTATTTTACAAAATAAATTTGTGTGTTATTAAATATTAATGCATCAAAATTTTTGCATTAGTCTCCTCTACAAGATTCAGTTTGGTAATAGACATTTCTTGACAACTAGAATGTCTTAATAACCCCCCTGAAAGTGAATTTTTTTTAATATAATGTGGTGTATAATATATTTAAATATTTAATATACTTTTTAATATTATAAGATCACAGTATTATTTTTTTTATTTCAAAGTGTAATACAGCAGAAAATATGAACAAATAAAAAAATTTAAGAAATTTAGAAAAAAAATTTGAACAAATATCTCTTAAATTTATTATTTTAAAATGGCAATATTAAAATTATACTTAAACTCTATGAAACATTTCACAGAAGCATATTATTCAAAAATTCATTTCTTTCCTAAAAATCTAAAGATTCATGCACAAATAAACCATTTGAAATTAACTATTTACATCATAAAGATTAAAAGAATTTTATTGTTTTTGATAAATTATATGCATTTAGCCCCACCTTATGTTAAAAAAATAACTATTTAGAAATAAGTAGCTTAGTAAAAATAACTTATATTTGAAATAAATCCCACTTTTATATGAAATAAATTATTTTCATTGACCTAATTATTTTCCAAACAATTTCTTTTTTCCAAATTTATATTGCATTATCTTTTTTTCTAGGTATATCTTTCAATCATCTATTAAATTTTAGAAGTTTAAATCAGAAATATATGAAGAGAGCAATATAAATTATAATTAAATCAAAGTTGAAGCTCACTCTCATATCATTAAAAATACTTTCTCCTGTTTCTTTTTCTTTTACATATATTAAATTTAAGCGCAAAATTTTTTATTTCATTCATATTAAAGAACCCAGTTAGACATTTTTTCTAAAAAGTATAAGAAAAAATAGATGTTTCCATTACAAGTAGTTTTATAAATCATTGATAATTATATGCAATAAACAGGTGTATCATTTGACAAATAAGTTAAATTCAAAGTAATATTTGATCAATGTAAATATTTCTGCATACTTCTTAATTTGAATAAAATTTTAATTCAAATTTATGAAAAATAAAAATATAATCTTAGTTACATTTTTAAGAAATATTAAATATTTTAAATAAACTAACAATTGTATAATGTATGCATATGAAATATTGGATTTTTAAGTGAGTATATATAACTGCATATCTAAAAAAGTTGTTAATCTAATTAAAATATACTCGACTTGCTTCTATGCGTTTTCACTAATGAGATCTTAATACACAAGTCTTAAAATTCTGTAATACAAAATTTTTAGATTATTTTCCAAAACATATATTTAACATAATTTTTAGCCAATAAAAGCTGCTCTAAAGATTTTGAAAAAAGAAAATTGATTGGTGGAATATCTTGTAAATAATCTAGGTGCTGAAAACTTCAATTTATTTAGTTTTGCGGTTGTTATATGCAACTTATGTGACAAAGCAATTTCATGGAAAATTATTAGATTATGTCTATTAACACGAGATAAACAAATAGTTTTTAGTTTTTAATGCAATTCATGTATTGAAGTGTACTGTCAGTATTTTACAGCAACAATTAGCCCCCTAATTCAAATGAATAATTAGCAAGGATCAAACAGAAGACCCCTAATACTTGATCTGCTCCCCCTTTTTGAAGTATTTTACTTGGAGGATATTGTAATTATACTATTTTAAATGTGACTCAGCCACCTTTTGAAAACATGACAGACCTTTGGTAAAGAGGAGATTCAAACTCATTACTTTTCTGATAATGACAATGGCACTCTAACCAAGCCAATGAAGCCTACCACTTCAATTGTGGTAGCAATTTCCTTGTAAATGCTATAAAATTTGTTTATATCCAATGCTTTCAGAGCATCATTAGCAGTTTTATATCTTTTATGCAATTTATTTTATATTGAAACTCACTAAGCAGAAGTTTTTAGATTGACACTGCGCTTTCATATCATTAATAGTATTTTACCGAAATGAGAAGTTTATATTACATGCAGAATTTGCAGCATTATCATGTTTATACCATATAAATAATTACATGAATATCAAATGAATTTGTTTCCTAACATAATTCAAAACAAACAAAATTGAAAAACTTTAGAAAAATTTTCTCAGTTGAAATGTGACTGCCAATGGACAGCATGATTACAAACAAAGTTAATACAAAAACAAAATTGGGAGGACAAATATTCACATGTAATAAAAAAATAAAAAAAAAATCTCCAATATTTTATACACCAACCTTCCATTTTATAAATATGAAAAAATTATAAGCCAGCAACATATAATACATGATACTATGTATTTATTTGGTTTGAAAAATATCTTTAATTAATAAATTTACTTGAATGAATTAGAATAAACTTACTTGACCTGGTAAATCTGACAAATCTACTTTTAACAATCCATGTTCATCTTCAGTTTTATATCCAGAAATCCCTCCAACAACTAACAGTCTACCTTTTTTGGCAAGATGTTTGAGACAAGTTTCAAACACTTGACCACCAATTGTTTCCCAAATAACATTAACACCATTCTAAAAGTATAATTAACAAAATGTAATAAATCAGTTTCATTATTGCAGATTTTTTTTGCTCAATCTTAAAAACATAATTTAATTTTATCAATTTATTTTTCTTTAGTAAACTGCAAAAACAGCAACTATCCAAGGGAAATAATTTTAGTCTAAATGGGAGAACAGATAATTAAAATAAGGTCAAACTACAGGTAATTAAAATTGTACACAAGTAACAGTGATTAAAACAATAGAAATACTAAATATATTTAATGTTTTTAGATGCTTTGTTCTCTGAAGCACTTAGTAATTTAATGAAATTAAAGAAAATTCTTCCTAATTTTTAATTAAGAATGTAATACATTTTGCATTTCTGATACTCCAATATGTACAAGGAAAAAGATTTTTTCAAGACTGTGCAAGGACTTTTTCCAAGGATGTATAAGGAAAAAATTTCATTATTATAACAAAAGTAATAATTTTTTATGCTCTGCCAAATTTATAAGGTATATATTTTAACTCTGCAGACTGCAGAAAATAAGAAATTTTATTTTTTCTACAGTATGTTTTTAATTTTTTATTTTATAAAGCTACAAACCCTTCTTGTTATACTAAAACTAGCAGATTCTTATCTGTAAGAAATAATAACATTTATTCTTAGAAAATGGCAGTTACTTCTGTTCATGAAAATGGTATAAATTATGGACTGTTCAATAAATAATATTTGTGTGACAGAGAGTAATAACATAGTCCCCCTTTATATTATGAATATTTATTCACCAAGAAGTAAAGTTAATATTTCTTAAATACTGTTCAGTATATCTTTCAGAGTTCATTTATTATAGTGAAGGATTTCAACATAATCAATAGGATAGCTCTTCAAGCTATGAAGAGGGTTAAACATCATGGTTTGATTATTGTAATTTGTGTATCCTAAATTATACTCACACAGCTCTGTAATACCTAAAAGATCACACTTATTGATAGATTTTGTTTTAAGTTCTACAGTGATCTTACCTCATGTTTTCATTTCACCTTTACAAAAATTACTTGATTGTTTTCTATAAAGTTTGGCGTTATTTATAGGAACCCAATGTCTTCATTTTGTTCATATTAAAACATGCGATGAATCAGTTGTGCATAAATCAGAGTCAAAAATTAATAATTTATAAACAAATGACATTTACTCCTATGATTCAAGTCTAAAGTCCATTTTAGTTATTAATAAAAATACAAGTAATTGCGCAAAAAAAATGTATTGTGAATATAATCCTCTATGGTGGAATGCTTATTGCAGAACTTTTATTCCAAAAAAAGTACTATCTCAAGAAAGCTAAAACAACTTAACAATCTGTCTTAAAACATTTTTTAAAATAACTTTTGCTTAGCAGTATGTGTTGAGTGAGAATATAATGGCAATATTTGTAAGATTCAACAATACTCTTTCATCTGATTTAAAAATTTTAAATTAACTAACAAGTTTTTAATTCTCAAACTTCCCACAATAATGTGGGCAAGAAATATGGAACCAAGAAGCTCAAAATAATGCCTTTATTTTAAGATTTGTAATGACACAAGTATTCATTCTATGTCATCCTTGGATTATCTGTCAGGAAAACTATGGGCAATTACCACAGTTTTGACCTAGAACATGCAATCAAGCCTACAAAAATTTGCACCTCAAAAATAGAGTTCCTCAGCAAAAAACTGCACAAAAAAGTATCCAACATTTTGATAAAAATTAAATTTTTTGTCCTAAAAGGTAATTTCAAAAATCAAAAAAGTTACAAAAATATTGGTTACAATAATAATTGTATCAACATGGGATTTATACTGTGACGCAAACCACAAGTTTAGAATTGCAATAAAAATATTGAATTTCCAATATCGTTTGATAATTACTAATCCTGGCATTTTAGCAGCAAATGATAATTATATTCTAGATGGTGCAATACTAGATGGTGTTAAACAAATTTTAAAAATTTTGTAAGATCTATAAAAAATATTGATGAATAATTGATAAAAAGTATAATAGTAAAATAATCACAATTTTTATTTTTATTTTAAATTAAGAGAAAAAATTTTATAGTGCACAAATCATACCTGGTACTCCTTGGTTAACACCTCATCCAGATTTTCTTTCTTGTAATTAATAACGCGATCACATCCAAGTTCCTAAATAAAATTTTATGAAATGAAAAACCAGATATTAAAAATAAAATGTTTATTCTTCATTAATATTAAACTTACCATCAAATAAATACAATATAAACTATAAAAGAATCAAAAAATGTTTTAATAGTTTTATTACTGAAATATTTTCTATATTTAGTGCACTTATGTTTATGTAATAAGGAAATTCGTTACATGAGTATATAATCTATACTATATTCCCTTCATTTAACTTTGTTACTTGCAAGTATGTCATTTTTAAATTTTATGTTGGCAATAAATTTTTAGATATATCAGGTAAGAATGTTTAAAATTTGATACTATTGAAGCTGAAATATTAGACAAATTAAATAGTAAAACATAACTCATTTTTATTAACATAAGTTAGTTAATTTAAAACAATGGTAAATTTTAATAAAAATATTTTTAAAGCCTTTTTAAAATTTAATCCAACAGTAATACAATATTAAAGAACTTATATTATTAATTTACCTTAACTAATTTATAATTCTAACATTAGCTTTTAAAATGCAATAGAATAAACAAATCAAAGCAGTTATTTTTTTAAACATTAAATTATAAAGATGTAAATAACTAATAAAAACCTTTAAAACTTTCTCTTTTTCTTCTGTAGAACAAGTTGCAATAACATGACAATCAGCAGCTTTAGCCCATTGAACCTAAATGTATTCAAAATTTAACATTACAAGAACAAACTTTAAATTATAATACATACTAATAATACATACTGAATTTTCAACATTTTTAGCTGTACATATTTAGACAAGATTATTGTACAAAACATAAAACATAAATTTTTCCATTTAATTATAAAAATTATCAAACTGTTTTATTAAGAACAATTTCAGTTTAAAGTAATTATACAATAAAAGCTGACTCAATACATCTTTCTCAATACAACATGCATGGTTACCATTTGATGTAAGATAGTATCATAACAGGCCATGGTGGTGTGGAAGTGATTTCATTTATCGAGAATTACAAGCAATCAAACAATATATAGTTTTGAAGCTATTCGTCTAAAAACCTTACCAGATGTGTCAGATATTTTGTCAAAAGGCTTATCTCAGAATTTTCACTCCGGAAATAAACGAATTTGTGAACTTCTGTCTGAATTCCAATTAGGAGACAACAAGTAGTCATATTTGTTAAGAAAATTGCAATTTAAATGGTGATTTTTAGTACATATTTAAATAGTGATTTTTTAATATCCTTGTGGTTACAATGATTACCATCAGAAATATAAGTAATTATTTCTAGATTTTCAAGCTCAGAGTCACTTGAAAATCTAGCTAAGTCGGCAGACTAAACGTAGTTAGAGTGGATCTTCTTCTGAATGTTTGCATGATTTATAAGATCACAAGTTGAAAACCTTGCACTGTCAGCAAATTTTTGAGAGAATCCATTATAATCAGGAAACTGTTGCCTTTTGTCAGCAAGTAGCTGCACTTAGCCATCAATTCAAAAATTTTCTTGCAGGAGATCATATAATTGTTCACAAACACGATATTATAATTTTAAGATTTTCAGCAAAAAAGTCCAGATTCCAAAAATGAAAAAGTCATCTGGATTCTGTTATTATCATTCCAAATTTAGTCAGAATGCAAGAAAGTGTCACTCCCTATGTTCATTTAACAATAATCAGGAAAGCTAGAATTGGCTGTGTGTGTTATATCCAATAATTGAAGAAGTTTTTTTTTTTTTTTTTTGGAAAACTGCTGATAGTTGGTTGACCTAAAACGGCAAAAATTAATCAGTGGTGTAACTAATCTTTCTTTATCTGGAATTTCCACAAAAATCAATACTATTTCAGAAAGATTAATTTCATGCAATACATATTATAAATTATCAAATTTCCCAGAATTAACTAAATTAACACTACAAATAGGCACAACAATACTGTTCATTATATTGAAATAACAAGCCCATCCATACACAGTAAACCTACATCCTTAAGTCCAAGAATATATGAAGCTGGAGGAAAAAAATTCTAACTTATGTTAGAGCAAGGTATCTTCCAACCTTTAAGATCACCTTGTTATCCTTACTTCAAGTAATTGCTAATAATTTGGGAAGCACTCAACCAGTAGGAGATCACAGGAAGTTAAATGCAGGCACAACGCTTGATTGGTACCCAATCTATCACATTCAAGATATCTTCCACACGAGCTGCATAACAAAAATATTTTCTCAAAAATCGGTTTCCCCACACTTACGTTCATTTGTCAGTGCATCTAGATAATTAAAAAAAAAAAAAGCTGTGTTGTCCAGGCTATTTAAATTTTATTTCTTAAATTTCAGCAGCACAGACCTTTTAGAAATTTGTGAGCAAAATTCCAGGAGATTGTTTTTTTTGTTATGTTTACCTTAATGATATTCTTATTTCAAGTGAATCAGAAGTACATAAAACATGTTCATGCAGAATTTAAAAAATTAAATGAACTGGTGTAATATTAAATTAATCAAAATGCAAGTTCAATGCACAAGAAATTTCATCTTTAAGACACTTATAATATACAGATAATTATTATAACGATGACATTAAATCATTATAAGATAAATTAGAGCCAATTTTAAAATACCCACACCTGAAACAATTAAAGAATTGCGACGATTCCTCAGACTACAAAATTTTTTGCAGATTTCTACCAATTGAAACTATCAAACTCATTTAAATCATTTCTAAAAATACTTAAAACGTAATGATCATCATAAGATTTGTTTGATAGAACAGGCCATAAATTAATTTCAAAATTGAAAATTCTTTTGTTGAAAACACTACCCTGATTACACATTTTAACTTTAATGGAAGCTTAGTATTACAAGTAGATTTGGATTTTGACATTGCCTTCTGTTTGAAATAAAGCACTACCAAACATCTTCAACCCATAACATTCTTTTGACGGAAGCTATTGAAAACTGAAAGATGCACTTCTAACAAGTTAAACTTGGTTTTCTGGTACAAGATCCAAAAAGGTCATGATGTGCCCTTATGACAAGGAGTTGCTGGTCATATGATTCGATCAAACAATTTAGGTGTATGCTCAAGGTATGAAATTTTATGCACAAACCCTTTACATATGCCTTTAAGCAAAAGTTTTATAAATTAACAAAAAGCCAATCAATTAGATTTTATATCTCAATTAACAAATATTCAGTATATAAGAACATTTGAAACTATATTTGCAGATACACTTCCATGAATAATTTCTATACATATGCCAAATCTAATAGATTAAAATGAAATTGCAAAAATTTAAAAGAATGACTCAGAATTAAATAATCTAATAAATAATCCTGAAGACTTAGAGGTTAAAAAATTTAAATATGCCAGAGTCATTTTCTATAGTGCGATATTTCCAATGAAAATATTAGACTTTATTCTGATATAATAATATAAACAAATATTTTAAACTATTCAATAATTTATCATACCCCGATATTAAAGTAACTAATACATTAATTCACTTTAGATTTATTTGATCTTATTTAAATAGGGATTGCGCATCCCTTTGGTCTAGGCAGTGCATTCCATGTCAGAAATATAAAATAATTAAACATACCGAATTAGCCATTTTTTTTTAAATCCAAACCAGACAATTTGACCATATTAACCTTGATACCATTGGCTCATTGTCCCCCTCACTAGTTGTACATGCTTTACAATCAACACACATACCAAATGGGTCAAAACAGTTTCTCATTCCAGATATAACAGAAAAGATCATAGCGAGTGCTTTCTTCAGAGCCTGGATTGCTCACTTTGGATCATCCCCAAAAGATTCCTGATCAGTTATTGCCACTTCAAAATTAGACTTTTCAAAGCTTCTCAGCATATCACTTTGACATCTGATCTTTATATTACACATTTATATTAATGGAATGATAGAAGAATAGTATTGGACCTTGGAGGCTTCTCTAAAAGCTAAAAGCGTACAATACAGAATATTGATTAGACCCACTACTGGCTATACTGTTTGGATTCCAAGATGTGTACAAGAAAGATCTGCAGTCATCTTTAGAACTCATCTATGGAATAGATGAGTTCTGAAGATGACTGCAAAACTGACTAATATAGAATTTATCTCGCAAGAGAGTTTTTTGATCCAGCCACTGTAATCTATCCCCCAAGCCAACTTGTTGGATCTAAAAAGTCACTTAACTTCTATAAGGGTATCTCCAGCTTCAAGCCATTGCATAATTTCACACAATGTTTATCCACCCAATCTTAAAAGATTGTAAGTGTTAAGGTTTTTTTCATAGGATTTTATCTTCATCAGATATAATACCATGAAGAAACCCTTACTAGCTCCTTATGATAGACCTTTTTAAGTACTCAATAGATTGGATAAAACCTTTGATATTGACATGAGGAGTTGAAAGTCAACAAGTTGTATAGATTGCATAAAAGTTGCTTTTCTTGAAGGCGAATTTTTACAGCATTCAGTGGTAACAACTGCTTTATGTGAAATACCTCATTCTCCAGGATGAAAGAGATTAAGACAAGATATGAAAGAACTGAGATTTCCAAGAAACTTTTGTATTACACTGCAAGGGAAGTGTGGAATGCATGCTACTCTCACTAGTCCCCCCCCCCCAATTTCAGCAGTTTGGCAAGTCAAACTGCTTCTAACCTATGCATGGTAACCCTATGCTAGTAAACCCAAATTTGTTCACTTGAGAACATTAGTTTGCTTTTTTTCACCAAGTCTGGTTGCTAAGTGACTGTCTTCATAGATTCTTTTCAGTTCAATTTTTTTTAACTTACTTGTCAATGTTTTGAATTAAATAGTTATTTCCATAAATAATGAAAATTTAAGCTTTCCATTTGTAAATGAAGAACAACATTAAACATGTTCAATAAAAACAAAAATTCCAAGTTATCAAAGTAAAGAAAAAACAGTCTAACTACAAATAAAATGGCAGCTTATTTTTAAATAAGCAGATTAAATATTACAATTGTGTTAAATTAAATGCCATAAACAATAAGTATTTTTATGTCAATGTTTAAAAATTAAACATTAGTTAAATATTGTTTATTTTTCGCATACATATATTTTTAACTTGTTTTACAATAATTCACATGAAGGAATACTTTTCTTTATTTGATATAAGTGTGTTTTGATTTAAACAAGTCAATCTTAACTAAATGAATGGGCACCTGTATACTTCCCAGCATCTATTCTAGAGCTTTATTTAAAGAAGATTGTAATTACAAACTATTTAACATATCCCAGCAGCCCGTAATAAAGACAATGGATCTCAGGTAATCACAATTGTTAGGATTAGAACTGACTAATTTTTGATAACTCTATAGCAACCAGACCATTGTGACTTTTCTTTATTACACATAATATTTTGTTTTTAATCCTTTAACATTTTTCATTTAATTACAAATGTGATTATTGCTTTTATTTAAATATGCATTACAGTAAAAATGGATATAACATTTTCTTTAATATGCATTTATATTTCAAAAAATATTAGTTAAGAACAGTATATAAATAATAAAATTTGATTGATTTAAATGTAATATGAAATTTCTAATAATTCACAGTCCAAAATACACAATTTAAAAAGTTTAAACATATTTACAGCAATATGACCTGCTCCACCAGCAGCAGCAGTAATGAGCACAGTTTCTCCAGCCACAATACGAGCAGACTAAAAAAATGTTACAAATACATTCAGTCAATTAAAATATTAATAAATCTCATTTTATAATTCAATTTACTTTTCAAAAACGTTAATTATTTTTGAAAAAAATATTCAAAGAAACTTAAAAAAATTTCTAGCTAAAGATTTGCTTACTCAGATCAAATCATGTTAATTTAATTTGTTACATTTTTCCTACATTATAAAAATACTTTTACAACTTAAATGCAACACCCAAAATTTAAAATATATAAAATTGTAAATTACAATAAATTAATAAGAAGTCAAAGTAATTTATTATTGAAGTGTTAACAAAAAGCAGCTAAAAAAGATGCAAATAAAAATATATTTTATAGTAAATAAAATGTTAAAATTATACAAAGTATGGTCTTTGAAAAAAAAGATGTTTTGCACCATTCAGTTGAGATAAAAGTTCACTTACTCAAAATATCAACAAATGCTTACATATAGCATTTTCAAAATTATAAATCTGACCTCACTGAAACCAATACTATATCCAGAAATTTTCCAATACTAAAAATATATTTGATAACTTGAAAGAAAAGTGTAAGATTTTAGCATAGTTAAATATTCAAGGTAAAAACCTTAAAACTGGTTTATATTTAGTGTTACTTTTAATATATATGAGTATAACTTAAACTGCATTTTCAATGTAGCAATGTAAGAAGTTTCCTTTAATTTTTTTGCAACATAAAACCTTTATAGAATAACCCAAATTAGACTTCACAGCTTTTAAAAACACATTAAAATATAATAAAAAGTTGCAATAAAATCACTTTGCTAGTTAACTTATCATTGCATAGAAAGTTTACTGATTGGGACTTGTGATTTGGAATCTGGCTTTAAATTACAACTGAGAAATCCAGGAGCTTTGAAGCTGACAACCTTAAAGATTCTTAAAATTATAATAAAATAATGTCAGAAATTCGAGTTAAAATAATTAATATGAATAACAATATTTGTATATTAATTTAGCTTTAATAAATATCGTATATATTACATCAAGCTCACTGAAACCAATACTATATCCAGAAATTTTGAGATACAGAGAGGAACAAATTTCCTAATCATTAAAGTTTACTGCAAAAAAAGTAAGGCCAGTCCAACATTTGATGAGAAAAGATACTTATTTGAGTGATTTAAATGGCAGCAAATAAATATCTGAAAATTCAGCTAAGCATTTGAAATTTCAAAATTCTTGGATTGTATACAGTTGATTATGGCTAATTTTCTTTACAAAATGGATGAAAGATAGAGAAAAACTGACAGAGATAGATTAATTGAAAAAAATTAGCAACAGACAGCAACCCCAGTAACAAACAAATACTACATAATTCTAAATAAAAGTCTCATAAGGCATTGTTTAGTGAATAAAATAGAATATGAGCATCCAATTCATGTGATTTTGTTCACTAAGCACTACCAATTACACCAACATTAGGTATGAAACCTTCATGTAGGGATCCAAAATTGAGAATTGCCACATCAGACAAATCAAAACTTGTCATTCACTGCATTGATAACTGTCAGTTATACTTTGACCTAAATTAAAAATTGTTGCACCAATGTTTAACAAATTAAACACAGGCTGGCGATTTAATTAAACATTCAAAAACATTTTCATGTCATCTGTAAAACATTGAGTTGTTATAAAACAAATCATGAAAATTTTGAATTACTTTGATATCATTGCAGAGTAATGCAAGCATAATATGCAGCTTTGTATAGGATTTGTCTTCCAGTAAAACCAATGTTCCTATAAATATAAGCCTCAAATTACTTTATTGATTTGAAAACAAAATACTGAACATAATTACTGTGAACTTGCATGACAACTGCATTAACATCTTGTGTGATCTTTCTGTGGTCTCATGGAATTTATGAACCTGGTCTTGTGGCATTGAGACATGACTGTTTAGTTGTTTTACAGAATAAAGGATGTCCAATTCAGTATTAAGTGGATAGTTGAACTTCTTGGATTTCAGCGACATGATATATTAAATATACATACAAGAATGTTTCATATGTAATACAAAATATATAAATTGTAAATTTAGAGTTAATTGTTTTAGTAACAATGATCAGAATAATGATAAATAAACCAATGATAAGCAATCCAAAACAAATCTGCTATACTTGAGTGATGCCTCTAAAAATACTCAAAAGTTAAATTATTCATCCTTTTTTTTTCTAAGTCATTTATTCTATAAAAATCAAAAGAACAAAAAATACAGAAAAATATTATAGAAGAAAAAAGTAAATTTCACTGAATTGCTAGCAAATCTCTAAACACCAAACTTGATATATTGTCTGGTGTTTATGATTGTAAGTCATGGAAAAAATCTTGGTGTGAAACAAAAGTGATAAGCACTACAAACTGTAGTGAAGATGAGTTTCCAGAAAGTATAACAAACCAACTAGTAGCTTCTTATTGAATCATTTAAATGAAACTCTAAAAATTTAATCACTTATAAAGAAACAAAAAATCTTACATGGAGTAAAAAGAAAAAAGATTGCTGTTATATGAAGGAATTCACTCATGCACAGTAAACTCATATTACAACAGTGATTTTAGAGTTTTTGGTAATTACAACAATCAGTAAGGTTCAGTCAAAAAATAAATATAATGAAAAAGTTCCTTGAATATTTCATTTTTTTTTAAAATTAAGTTAATATACTTGTAATGTTTACCTTATCCAATGCTATTGTTGCAGTAAGACCACTAACAATTAATACCAAATAATCAGGTTTAATTTCAGGTACAGGAAATACTCCCACTGCAGGCACACACTAAAATATAAATGTTAGTTTTTCATGTGTATTTTTAACATCAGAAGATAATATTGAATTATACTTTAATAAATAAGAATATTACATTGTTTATTTGCATATAATTACAGAATTATAATGAATAAAGATTTAAAACAAATTAATACAAACTTAATTGCAATAAATGGACAATTTTTTGCCATAACATTCTCTTTTTATAAATGAAATGCCCTTTTATTTTCCCCTAAAAAGGTCCCCTATTTAAAGGTTATATATAAAAAATTTTTTAATTTACATGCCTTTTTAAGAATATAATAAAATATTTACACATATAAAATAATTATTACCAAATAGTTTCAGAATGATACAATTAAAAAAGAAATTCTCGCTAAATAATAAAGAAGCATACAGAGAGTAAAATGCGCCAAGAATACGATAAAGCGCACCAGACTGGTTCACCGGTTCAGATTACATAGGTATGACATGCTTTTCATTTTACATGCGCGTTTTGTATGTAACCCTTGAAACTATTACAGAATAATCTTAAAGCATTTAGTTTCGACATTCGATTTTTAGTTTTTGTGTTACATGCGAAAATTAATAAGTATGGATGAGGATATATTGACTTTACGTTTTTGCGGAGTATCTATGAAGAAAGAATCGTCAAGAAAACATAATAGATGATTTTTTAGAAGCAAGAAAAACGGTAGATTCGCAGAAAAGTAACGATTCAGAGAGCGATGAAGATTAGGTGAGTTATTTTGTTTTTCAGTACAATTTTATTCATATTTAGAAATTAAAGTTTTTATAAAAATGAATGTTTCCATAAATAAATGAACGTTTAAGCTGTGTGTATTGCATTTTTCATGTTAGTGTTAGAATGTGCCACGTACTTAAATTTCTTTAATGTGGGCGTAACTGCTCATTACAGTAAAATTCGAGTTTAAACAAAAAATGATATTTTTGCGTTTGAAATTTTGCTTTATTGCTCAGTTGCCACTGTAGTTGGTAGCGATACACTGATGTTTTTTTAAGGTGGGTGCCATTGCACAGTATATTAAACATCAAGTTTAAATAAAAAATTTAATTTGTTAGCGTTTGAAATTTAGCTTTATTGCCCGGTTGGCACTGTAGTAGGTAGTGCTATACTGATATTTTTTTAATGAAATATTTAAATTTTTAATATTTGGAATTCGGAAAAACGCGCATTTTAAAGCTGAAGTTTGAACGTGATCTTTATTGGCTAACGGCTATCACGTGTAGTGATGTAATTTAGGTTGGCAACAGAGCTGTAGAGTGCTTGGCGTGAAAATTTGAAATCACACCAATCCCGTACGGGTCTGTCGTCATTTACAGAAGTTTTTTTTCTGTAAGATTTTATGAATAATTCTACATTAAATAATTAAATATATAAATTAAAATATGATAGCATTCTTAAAATTTTTAGTTTAATTACTAAATACTTAAATACAATTAGTGAATATTATAACCTTTTTTATATTTATAAATATTAATATGATATAATGAGAAACTAAAGAGCTGAATTAAAATATGGCAGCCATTTGACAAAAATCAAATTAATGAACTGACTGCAATCTAAATTGCTTATTAACACACAGATGATTATCAATATATAAGAGAAATGCCTTACATTTATAAAGAATCTTTAATATTTATGTGTTGTAGGATCACCTTTGTATTAGAGCTTTGGTTCATAAAGGAATCGATTCATGCAAGTAATAAATAGTATTATTAAGAATAT
This sequence comes from Latrodectus elegans, assembly GCA_030067965.1. Classification (NCBI taxonomy): domain Eukaryota; kingdom Metazoa; phylum Arthropoda; class Arachnida; order Araneae; family Theridiidae; genus Latrodectus; species Latrodectus elegans. The sequence continues at coordinate 40,434,508 of CM057811.1, read as the reverse complement.
TGTACCAGTCTCCATGTAAATATTGTGAAAGTTCTAGAAGAAATGCTGGTTGAAGGATATTAATTTCATATTAAATGATCAAAATAAATCATAATGCTTAAATTATTTTATAAACTTTATCAATTGTGCACACCAAGGTAGATGCTTAACTTCTACCTTGTGTTCAGCAAACCATATGTGGGAGAGTTTTGCTGATTGGATAGGAGTATCATACTAAAAAATTCTATTCCTTGCATAAAACAAAGTTTTCATCATAAGATGTACCAGGTCAGTTAAAATTTCTCTTTATTTCTCCTTTTCAGGGTTGACTAGTTCAGCAGGAAACTACAACACAGCTGTTCGAATCATGATAGATACCCTTCCATGTAAGATGGGTATAGAGAAACAATCACAACCATATGTTTGTGTAGGTGTCCTTCAAACATGCATTTGCCGTAGTGTTGAGAAAGAGTGCAATATGATTGGTCAGACCATATTATTTTCTTCCTTACCAATTCACCAGGTTTTGTAAGTGTGACACCACCATAGACTATACTCAACATCAACGATAAATGGCTTGAGAATTCCTGCTCAGCCATAAATGTTTTGCTTATGAAGTTGCTTTCTAACTGTAATCATTGACATTAGAGAATTCATGAGTTGATTAAGCTCTGTGGTTACTTTTACTATGGTATTTACTTTTTAGACATTAAAATCTGCTTCAATACCTATCAGTCTCTCTCACTAAGCATCTTTTTATGTCCTATTTTATTTCCTGAGCTGCATGTATGCTGCCAATTTCAGACTATACTTCTAAAAATGCCTACAATTGAGATGTTTTGACAATACTTGCTTTTAGACAATAGTCTCTGAAAATGTGAGAGGCTCAACATTTTACTCATTTGAAAAAATGCCAAAACTCAAAAAACTTCAATTAAGTCAACACATGCTAGCAGAATATACATAATTCTATTTATTAAAAAATGAAATCTATTGTTACATTTTAATGTTTATTAAAAGCAATCAAAAGAATCTTACTCTCAAGTATTATCATTATTTTGATAATCACCTAGATAATAGAAAACATAGTAATAATATATAATCATTTTTTTATTTCAATGAATATTCATAAAACAATCGATAATGCAATTAATAATTGACAATTGATATAAGCTAAAGGAAAATTAATTTCAGAATTAAAATTAAGTTAAAAATTCTAATATGCTTACCACATATTCAGCATATGAATTAAAATGTGAATTCATATATGCAACACATTGACCTATTTTAAAGTTGTCAACTTCATCACCTATTTCCACAATCTCTCCAACACCCTGTAAAAATATATTTTAGATATAACTAGTCAAAATAGACAAATTAGTGTCAAAACATGGCAAATTAGTGATACAAATTATTTTAAATGTACACAAATCTACAGATGTGTTTTAAATAAAATACAATTATTAATTGATAAATTTTCACAAACACAACACTTAAAAATTTAATCATAAAAAAAAATAAATAAAAAAAATCCTAATACAGAATTCTTAAAATTCATGCTTAATGGGGAAAAAAGAAAAAAAACGAATAAAAACACTTTCTAAAGAAAATAAAAAGAGTTGATATTATAAGTTCAGTGTAGTTAAAAATACAATTTTTTTTTAAATAAAGGAAATTAATTTTTTGAGGAACTTTGGCAAATTAAGGAAAATTATTCTAAGAAAAAAATAAATAATGCTAATCATGAATGCATAGCATGTTTAAAAACAGGAATACATTATTACAATAAATATTAACTTCAAATGCAAACTTTTTAACTTCTCTTAAAAAATTTTAATTATTCACAAATGTATTTAATGAAGTGTTTTGGAAAAATATTTTGAGGATACAAACTACACCAAAATTATAGGCAATAACTTTTAATATTTCTTTCTCAATTTTCTTACAAAACCTACATATCAAATTACCTAGTAAAAATTCATTTTGATTATTCTGTTTCTAACATTTTAAATTTAGGGTTAATCAATTTCTTAATTTCTATGACATCGATTTCCTGTAATATGTGTGATTATTACAAAGTAAAATTGCTAGTAATACATGTACAAGTTTCTGTAAATGCTGAAAGAAATGCTTTTAATATTATGACAATTAAAAAGCTATAAAGATTTTAATTATATTTACAAAATAACACAGTTAAACTTTAAAATAATTTTAAAAAATTCTCCTTAGTTTTCAACAGCTTCTTTAATAAAGAATGAAATTTATTATTACTTCCTAACTTTACTGCATTCCAAATCCTACAGTATCTTTGGAAACTCCAAGAGTTAACATTTTTTTAGTAACTCTATAGTATTCTATATAAGAGTTAACCATAAGCAGATAGTTTGCACAAGGTAAACCTTATCAACATTAATGTATATTCAAAACACTTAACAATTGGATAAAAAAATTTTATGAATTCAAAACACACATCAATTTTAAAGAAGTTTTTACATCTAACAGAAACTGTTTCTAAAATTACTCATACTTATAAATTTCTGTTTACACTGAAAACATAAGGCAAATATAAAGTATTCAATTCACCAAAAACTTTATATATATATTGTTTAATATGGTTTGTATAATTGCCACAAATTTTCTACTAAAATTTATACAAAAATTATTTTACATTGCTATTGTTTTTTCACGTTGCTTACAAATTTATATAAATGCTCATTTTTAGCTTGCATACAGTGAAATAAAGCAAAAATTTAATTTTCTAATAATAGAAAATATATTTCAACAATCAGTTAGAAAACAAGTACTAATATCTTTTATTATAAATTTATTAATTATAAGATTTATTAAGATAGTTTTCATTTAAAGAAAACATGTAAACTTTAATTTTTTTTTAATAGTCAAAAATATTTTAAATATTCTCACCTCAAAACCTACACCAAAAGGAATCTTTCCACTCACAAAATATCTTCCTTTAGTCATGTTAACATCAGTAGCATTTATACCCACATATCTAAAAGTTAATAACCATTATTGAAAATACAAACAAAATTGCTTTAAATAATTTTAAGTTAAAATACTGAATTTTAAACCTTTAATAAAAGCACTTATTAGTTATAAAACATGTTTAAATAATATAAAGAATTATTTAATAAAATTCTAACAATGAAATTTTTCACAAAATAATCAGAAAATTTTTCAATAACACAATTTTCAGATTCCTCAGTACATTATAACTTCCAGTGACTGATTAAAAATATTTATTTGCTTGTGAATAGTTAATCTAGTTATAATCACAGTGAAATAACAGTATAAATATAATCATAGATAAGATATAAAAATATATTCATATAAGAAATTTTTTTGGGTTTATTTCGGTTTATCCAATTACTTATTAAAGCTACTAAATGAATATAAAATATTTGAATAGATAAAAAAAACTAATATTATTTGCAATTAAATTCTTATCACTGAAGGTAATTGAAATTCGCCTGAGGTTTTTTACAGTAAAGCAAAAGAAATACACATAAATTTGAAAAGAACTTAATTCACTTAACATTTAAATATTTTTAATTTCAATATTCAAATTTAGAATCAAAATTTAAAGAGAAATTTGATATAAGTTATTTTATATTTGAAATCCAAAATATATAATGAAAATTAAAAATTTAAATACATAAAATCATTAGACATACGTGCCATAGCAGATGTTCTATAAAATAAAAGAAACTAATTTATATACTTCTTTATAATGGTATTTATAAAATAACATTCAAAATAAATGTTATATTTCTATTAAAAATGTTTCACTTCAACATTCGAAAAGCATTAAAATAATTTTCATTTTAAAAGAACAGAATTGGTATTTTTAAATGTAATTAAATAATTTAAAAAACTGCTTTTTATAACATTTAAAGTTTCAATAAAATTAATCTTTCAGACTGAACTATTATCATAAATAAAAAAAACATTAATAGATAAAAACTTCTTAATATTTAAAAAACTTATTATTGAATTGATAATTAAAAAAATATCTTATTTTTTATGAAGCTTACTTGTTTTTTATACACACTTCGCCTTCTTTAGGGTGACAAATATCAGCTGTTTCGATAGCGACAGCTTCACGAAAATTCGAAGTTAACTTCTGCACCATTAAACGCTTGTTTTTACTTGGTTTTGATGCCATTTTTTATCCTATATAACGGGAATCTAAAATCAAATATTTTTGTAGTTTTCATATATCTATCAGTTACAGCTTTCTACTACTAAAACATTCATAAACTTTTTAAAAACAATGTAAACAGTTGTATTATAAAATATCTTTTTTTAAATTACTTTACATTCAGCTTATAAATTTATTGAAACAAATTTTAATGTAAAGCTATCAAAAGAATGATTTTTTTTAAAGTTTCTTTTAAATTTAAAATAAATCAATAAATACTGCACTTCATATTTTTTGGAAAGCACAATATTTGTATATTTTTTGTACTTTGTTTACTAATACTTTAGTTACTAGGAACAAAAAAAAATTTTTTTCAAACCTTCAATACTCTTTGAAATTAATGAAAATAAAGAAACGTCAATTACTTCTAAACAGTCTTCCTAAATGAAAACTCCCACTAAAACTTAATATTGTTTATTTCACATTTTCCCGCACTAAATTCACTTCAGGTGCTGTGCTTAAGCAGCATTTAAATAGCTCTATCCTAAAGCATAAATGCATTTTTATATGTCACTCCACTCTGTTTCTTACGACAATCATGTAAATGTACATCGTTAACTTAACGAACTGCAATTTTCATTTTAATTCATAAAAAAAAAGTATTTAATCATAAAAAAGTATAAAATTCTGATAATTTAATTATAAATTTAGAAATTTTTTTATTTCAGATTTTCTTTACACAACCTACCATAGAGCAAGTTAACTCGATTAGGAGGCGAGATTATGTTTTATTTAAATCAACATCATCAACACAATATATTTTACCATCTAACAATTGTATTCATTGTCTTTTCTCTTACTGATAAACTAATATTTTAATTTTTTCATTCGTATTCAGAAGCAAAACGAATATACTCACGACAACCGACACTTAAAAAAGAGAGAGAGAGAGAGAAAGAAAATTATACGAATTTTCTTTCCGCAATGGAGCAGAAGTCTGTGATTCACCACATAGTATGGATGGAGTTTTCAATGTAAACAAAAACTAACTTCAGATGACCGGAAGCCATCTCAAATACTTCCGGTTTTTCTCTTCCCATTGAAAATCAATGCTATCGCAAAAAATTTTATTTAAATATTTATAGGTATTTAATTTTGTTTTCGAAATTTTTTTTATGTTATCCGTTAAAATCATAACTTTTAATAAGAGTGCAATCAGTGGTGATCCCGTAAATTTTTTAATTTTTTTAAAATTTTTACTTAAATAATCCTGATGGATTACCATATTTTACGGCGGGGAATTGCTGTTATGGCGATATTAGGATCTTTTGTTGATGAATGAACTCACATTCTAACTCTTGTTAATATTTATCTCGATTATTAACCATTTTCTTCTTTGACTAATTTTTAATTTTATGCATTTATTCCAAAATTTCCGAAAATATATTTTTTGCGCGATTGAACTATAAATCATTTCAAATATTAAACAAGGTATTATTTGTGCTTTCATTTATAGTATTATAAATTTTATTGATCATGAGAGAATATATGAATTGGTATCAATAATGAGTAGAATAAAATTGTTATGATGTGTTTATTTACTTGTTGTTTAATAATATTTTAAAGAAATATTGGTTTTTATTGCAAATTAAAAATTAAGCTTTTAATTTAAGAGTTGATTTAATATATAGTTAGTTAAATTAAGGATTGTAAATCGGGTTCCACTGGAAATTTGAAAATTTTCACTTGCGAAAGTAAATTTGTTCCAGATCGCATAGTGCAACCAAATTTGCTACGCAACAGCTACTACATTTATTTGATTTCTGCATTTCATAAAATTTTATAAGATAATTACTCTTAAATGAATTTTTCTCACAAGCTATGGAAACTACAAAAAAGAAGCACAATGGTATAAGATAATGATGGAATAGTAAGCAGGAAGTTTCGTGCCGGAAGTTTTCCAGATTTCCACGGTAGTAGCGCCCTTTATTCTACGCTTTACAGAAACTTCCATCCATACCTCTAGAGACAGAGAGCATTAGTTTGATGGAACGATATAAATATTTACATACATGAAATTTTTAAATTTTAAAAAAATTCAAACAACATACAAAATTAAAGAATTTGAATAAACATGCACATGGAAAAAAACATATATAAATAAAAATGATACAAATGACAGAATTAATTAAAGGAAAATAATTATGATATAGTGTAAATACCCAGGTTCTTTGGAAAATGTACACGTCTCCATCGTCTGGTTAATGTTTTGTGCAGTTTACCGGATAATGAATTTTCATCATTAGATATTAGTTTACTGACGTTAATCACAGTCATAGAAAACTTGAATCTCTGGATCAGTTTCCTGTTCTTTTGCAAATACTTTAAAATTTAAATTTGGTGATTTTTTTATACAATCAATTTCAATTCTACTGAGTGCAACAGCAGAATTTACCGCTCTGCACATGTTTCATGTCAGTTGGATATTAAGAAGTAAAGTCTGAATGACGTAATTGTTTGGGAGAACAATAATTAGAGTCTTGTTTCGTATGTAAGTGGTTGTTGGTCTGTGTATGTTATAAAATTTCAATCATTTAACAAGTGTTTGAATTTTCTTATAGCAGAATAAACTGCTATTAATTCTCTATCATAAATGGACCATTTTTGTTGACTTTTATTTAATTTCATAGAGAAGATTATTAGTTCCCATATCCCTTCTCATAGCAGACTTATAGAAACTCCTATACCTTCTGTGCAAATCAATTGGAACAAACACATTTTTTTTTTTTTTTAAGAAAATCATACCATTTTTGAGATAATTTTCTGAAGAGAATTCTTCGGAATTTTCTGCCTCAAACCAATTTCAATTTCATGTTCTCATAAAGCGCAACTGTCCTTGACTACTCTAAACCAGTTTTATCAGGTGATCAGAAATGTCGACATATTTTCCCTTCAATTGCTGTTATAAGTGGTCGATTTGTGTGAATTGTCAGCTTCTGACGCGTATTTAAAAAAACTGGATATCATTTCCCTGGAAAAGTATTAGAATTGTTACTGTAAGCCAGCAAACTCCTTGCTGCAGCAGTTGGAGTTGAAAAACACACACTTTCTAGGATTATTAACCAGAAAGTTTTTCTAAGATTGTAAGAGTTTCTGGAATTTGGGACAGTGTCTCCAAAACGAAAGACTAAATGTAGACTCAAACACAAGATCACACAACTAATAGACAAGTTTCTTATACGAATTATTAAAATGCTTCCTCGCGAAACAAGTATAGATCTATAGAGAGAATTATTAGCTACTCCTATGAGCATCGACGGTCAACAAAGGCTTACTGAACCTGGGATATTTGAAAGAACACCATTCAAAAGCAATTATTAAACCTGCAATGAAAAGAAAACGTTTGAGCTGAGCCAGGAAATACCAAATCTAGGCTACACAAGACTGGAAGAAGGTGTATTCTATGCTAAAATGCATTTTTTGTGCAAGGGACCAAGATTTATCTGGTGAAATGATGGAGAACCCATAAAGAAACAATATCTTTTACAAACAGTTAAGTACTCTCAGAAAAGTTGTTTTGGTGTTATTTTTTACTTTTGGAGAACCTGGCAGCTTAGTAACAGTTGAAGGCATCATGAACTTTGCAAAATATTAGTTTATAATCGAAATAAATTTTTACATTTTTATAAATATATTTTTATAATAGAAATAAATATGTCTATAAACGTTCACCGGTGGTGTTGGTATCGTTCAACAAGATCTGGCCCCACTCTAAATTTCTAAGCCAGCAAAGAAATTTTTTCAAGAACAGAAATTAACAATTAAATTAACTCACATATATAATAAAAATTTAAATTAATCTAACTCACAGCTAAATGTATTATATTTAAAACACTAGCTATATATTTATATTCCTTATGAATAAACTCCGTCATATTTATATTTTTATGCAATTTTTTAAAATTTAATTTCATGATTATCATCATCAATTAAAATTACTATATTAGTAAAAAATACTAAGCCGACCAACGGCTGAGTGGTTAGCGCTCCTGACTCCTGAGCTGTGGGTCCCAGATCTGAATTCCGGTTCAGGTATGGATGTTACTTTCTCTCGGTGTTTCTCTGTCTTTTCTTCTGAGGTGAGGTATGAATGCACCGTACCGTATAAACGAGTTTGTGGTGGTATGGTTTGTTTATCGCTCTGCAGTCATTTTTTGCACACAAGGGCTAATTAGACTGGGACCTACAGATATGGTACATCGGTAATGTTACTCGCCACCGTGACTTGGTTCACTGGTGCCCATTGGGTAATGACAAATGAGTAGCAATTTCCGGCCTTGTGGCGAAAGTGTAGTCACCCAAGTACCCGCCGTTATTAAAAAAAGTACAAAATACTATAGATAAGAAATTATTGAACATTATATATAGATAAAAATGTTATAGAAGGTTGATACAAAAAACATTATCGGTAAAGAATATGCATAACAAGTTCGATTTTCGAATTTTTATCTGGATTGGCTTTGAAGCAAAAGCTTGCCGTTTCTCATTTTAGCAAAACATAAACTTAAATGTAAATAACAAATAACACATCTACAAACATGTATTTAAAAATAAGCAATTAACTAAAAAAGAAATAAATAATTTAATAAACATGATAAAATAATGGCAAATCAAGTTACAGTTAATAATTAATTTACCTGTTGAGACCATCTAATAAATATAGTTCTCATAAATACTGGTTTTTGGAATATTACTTTATTTCTTGAAGGAACTAGCCCACGGTTCGGAGGAGGATGAATATATTGTTAATTTTGTTGGTTTATTATATTTTAAACATAATAAAATAAACTTTAAATATAATAAATTGATAAGTACTTGAAATGTGTTATATAAAACTTTACACAAAGATTTAGTTAAAATTAATTTTTACGTATACTTCAAAAAAGCTTTTCGATTAAGTGTATGTCATCTATTAAAAAAATTGAAAGCCACTGCATCACCTATAAGCATAAACTTCTTGTAAAATAGCAAATTTTAACAATTCATTAATTATTTGAAAGAATATGAAAAAGAAACATCGAAACTTTGGTAAATTGAAATATATTTAAATAAAAACTAAAATGTGTTTTTAACAATAAGTTTATTTATTTAATTTAATATCAATTCTCTCTCTCTTTTTTTTTATCTTGGTTTTCCACTTTTATATCTAATATTTGTAAATGTCATTAATAAATAAAACTATGTTATGAAAAAACTTTAAAATCATTGTTGAATAAAAAAAAATGTTTTGCAATAAATAACCTGTTAATCATGGTAAAGTATTTTTTCAATTAAAAGTTTCATTTTTAAAATCAAAGAATTAATATAGGAACACAAAATTATTTTAAAGACTAAGAATAAAAAAAGGATAAAAGAAAAGCCAAATTCTTAAAACTTTTTAGATTAGAAATATATTATGTATATTATAAGATTTTTATAACGTATGAAAAGTTTTGAATCTAAAACAACTATATGTGTGATTCATAGAACATTTTATCAATTATAAATGAAAAATAAAAATAAAAATTGCCAAACATTAATTATAACAGGACAGTGATAAATTGATATTGTTCGGATACGCGCGAGCGATGAAAAGTTATGAAAGATTAAATTAATAAGATAGTTAACCCACTTTATACTTCCTATATATATTTTTATTCTTTAGTATCTAAATTTCCTCAATAAAAAGAAAAAGTGAAGATATTTATAAATAGTTTATTGAAACATTTTGAGCATTCAAGTCTTATGTTTACAAAATGATTATTACAATCAATTCAAGAATTATTTATAAATTTATGTGTTATTTTAGTTTAAACATGAAAATGCGTCACATTGCTGGGACTGTAATTTTAACTACTCAGACACAAATTTGAGAAATTGCTGCCAAAATGTTTGTCCAATGAAAATTTAGAATATTCATGGCGTTAAAATTATTAACTTCCAATTTTAAATTGATTTATTTTAATACCAGATTCATATTTTGAAATTAGAGTTAATATAAAATTATATTTTCTTTATTTCGACATTTTTTACATCCTTTGTGTACTATATTTCTGGTGAGATTTAATGGACTGATTCAAACAGACTCGTTATTTTAAAATGAAAATATATTAGAGCATTTTTCTCTCTAACACTGTGATCATATTATTTTTATTTATAAAATTAACATTACTATGACACAAATATATTAAATTTTTTTATTAACCTACTTCGATAATTATTCAAAATCATTTTAATCATTTTTTATAGGATTGAAATTTTTACAAAATGTGCATTTTTTATTTTTTTTATTCATAGTAATAATTATAAAAGTATGTGAAGAGAAAAAAAAATTTAAGTAAAATTATTGAGACTGCCACTCTTTAACATCCGTTAAACATTTATAAATATACACTACTAAAATTATTATTAAATACGATTAGCACATTTCAGCTCCTATAGACCGCACATAAGAGATAAACGACAAATGTAGCATTACATAAAAGGAAAATTGTGCAATGAATTTCTCATTCGGAAACCACTTTTTGTAAGGTAAGAGTTTTCTCAGAATATCGCATTATACATCGAATAAGAAGACGAAATGTTTGTCAGAAAAGGTCAGAATATTGCATAAGCAGAATCGTTGCCTATTGACAGTGTGTGTGGATAATACAACATAGTGTGGATTATCGTAACATTATACTGCCACTCGCGCTGATCGAGATCCAATTAGTGTGACGCAAATATGGAATCCACAGGTTGCCATGGGCCATATTGAATAGCTTGGAGGATCACAGACCTACCTATGATTAATATCCGAGAATATAGATGTGAGGTCAGTCTACAAAAGGGTACAACCATATTACGGACCATTAGTCAAGACTTGTTTGTAGCACGTCCAGCATCCCCTTGTTCAGTGCGATGAAGTTTAGACACCTCATAATGGACTCTTAACAGCTGTAAGATTTTATCTTTATCGTGTATTTGACTTCCTACCTTACTTATTTGACCATTAATTCGGCTACCCATGATAATGCAATATAAAGAGAGTCGGTTAATTTAGTATCCCTAAAGACAAAGCTGAACGCAGGAATAGCACAATATAGTCTTTTTAGTCTAATCCCAGTATACGTGAAACATTGTGATAACTATATGCATGCTTAAAGGCTCCGAGAATGTTGCTCGTTACCAGCTTGCTTTCAATACCGTCATATTGAAGGCAACCTGGTGACGAGCATTTTTGCTGGTGATAGTTTTGGATACATTCTATGCATATGTGTAGTTTAAAGTGACCGTAATTTGAACAATGATATATTTTGATATATTCATTGTGGAAAATTTGATACATGTTCTCTTTTGCATTATCTTCAAGGACTGTGAAACGCCATCTTTAACAAGATAATGTAAGAGCACATGTTGCAAATTCTTTTCTAATCTTTGTCGATACAAAGCTTAATTCGATTACTGTTCCAGTCTGCGCAATCACCATACCTCTCGTTAGTTGGAAACATGTAGTCATGAGTTGCTGAGAGATTGACCCATCATTCTTTTTAGATACTACGTTGAGAAAATCTGACATAGCCTCAAAGATATATGGAATGAATTGCTCATTTTTGTCAATAAAACCCAATTCGACCCCATGTCTACTCAGGTAAAGTTTGTTTTAACTTTATTTTTATGAATTTGTCACTCAATTATTTTTATGATTTTATCACTCCAGAAAGCACCTAACTTGCAAATTTAATAACGTTTGTCAAGCTACACTGTTTATCAACAGTAAATAAAATTTTATTTGATTTTTTATGGTTTTTAGTTTAACGGTCTACAATGTATTAAAGTATAAAATACATGTTATTAAAAGTTAAAAAAAAGTATGATTATTAAATATTATTATCAATTTTTAATATAAATAAAATAAATTTTCTACATAATAGTTTAGATAAATTATTTATTTAAATTTATTCTTAAAATGATAATTTATATTTCATTTGAAAAAGTTGACAGTTTCACGTCAATTTTGAGAGATACGAAAGGAAGAGGGGTAAGATAATTAAACAGTAAAGAAATAGAAAAAAATTATACGAATTATCTATGTCTATTTTGTTTCTTTAATTTCATGAAATACTAATCATTGTATAACTTAATTAATAAATATTTATTTTCCGCAGACAAATTGGCGACTTGGGTGGATGATTCAAACATGTGGATGAACTAAAAAGTTAGGATTAAGTATCTAGTTATTAATAAAATATTTACTTTTATCTTCCTATTTTAAATTCAAATAAAGAGACAAAATTAAGGCCATACAGAGAACTACCAGTAAGGCCTTAAACTAAAATATCCCATATTACATCTTAATTATTGTGAAACAAAAGGAAATGTTTTGATGAAGAGTTATTGGTTTTTTTCAAATACTGTCAATATGATAACAGGGGCTATGATGTCTACTTCAAAAAAATTTTGGAAAGATAAGCGCTGCTAATGTTTGTATTAATGTTGCTTGCAACTTATATCAGTAATTAAGTTATTTGTAATTCAAAGAAACTAATAATTGACTGCATTTAAATATTTCCATGAAACTGTAAATCAATGAGCAATGCTCTTTTCAGTTTCATTTTATTTTGCGAAAATAATTGTCTAAAAGAAACAGAAACATTGCAGTAGTTGTAGCGCTTAGGATTCTCAATCCACTGGTTCGAGTTTCGGTCCTTGAGCTGGACAGGGTCGACTCAGCCTTTCATCCCACCAGTGGGTCGATAAAACTGAGTACCAAACATGTTTGAAGACTGACTTACATCGGAGATTTTGAATTAGACTAATCATCTAACCGGCGCATATCCTTTTCCCCGTAGAACTCTTGGTCATGAAAACAAGTATGGGCACTGTAGCCTTGGCTCCTATGGGCTGCCATGAAACTTTTTTTTCTTTTTTACAATAGAAATATTACAAAATTTAGCAATTGCGAGATGTTGTTCATCGAAAAGAGCCTAAAAAAGTTTTAATTTGATATTTTAGTGCATTAGTTTTCATATATAAACTAAACATTGAAAATAACTGAATGCTTTTACAACCTATGCGAAATTATGATTAATATAATTATCAATATTAAATGTATTGTAATATTCTAATATTTAAAGATCTTCGTCCTTTGCTAAAGTCTATCAACAATTAATATGTTGATTGTGTGGCAATGATATAATTATTCGCTATTTTAATTCATAATTCTTGTAGAGAGAGGGAGCAAACTGTAAAAAAAAATATTCTTAGTTTATTATTTATAATTGGTAAAAGAAAAATCGATTTTCAAGATAAGGGGAAACAAACATGAAAGTACCAAACATGATGGTATTCATTGATAAGCCTAATTGCGATTTGAATTAGCTAGCTTTGGCACTATATTTTTTTCGTCACCAAAATGTTAGCTAATTTAAATCATTTTTGTTATTTATATCATCACAAATCCACGGATTTTTAAACAGTTTAATCCAGACAAAAGTAAGCAAATTAACATCAAAGCATTCTAATAAGAATTTTTTGGAAAAAAAAAATTCTGAAAGTTAATGAAGTTAATATGCAGAAAAAATAAATAAATAAATAAAAAAAAATCGTATTGCTTTAAAATAACCTGAATAAAATAGCAATCATTAACAATTATCGTCTTACAATTAAAGCTATTTTTCTTTCAAAGCAATTCTCGATAATAATATACAGAAATATGTTAAGATATGTCTTTAAACGTCAATTTGGTATTGATTATTAATGTCAATTTGCAATATACATCTTCTAGAATCAAAAAATTTAATATGATTGTACATTTTGTGAATCAGGCAATGGATAGATCACTTTTCAATTGATATAATTTATAATATGCCGAAGTTGTTTAATTTTAATAGTAAAATAAATGTTTTTATTCATTTGCAATTAATGAATTACACCAGAATGAGATAAAAAAATAACAAGTTAATTTATTAGTAAAATTTGAACTTGTCAATCGAAATTCTAATTCAGTGCCTTATTTTCTGTTGTGAATTTAGATGACATCAGATTCAAAATCAAATGTATTCAAATATACTTTTACCCTTTCTTAACACAATTAAAAATTAACTCAAGTGACTGTGCATAAAAATTTGGAAGAAAAAAAAGTTTAAGTTCCTACAAAAAATATTTCATTTGAAATATGACAAATACATTTTAAGTTCTTACAGAATATAATTCTTTGTTTCGCTCTAAGAAAATATTCTTTATGAATACAAATTACAACTACTGTTTTCGTCACATAAACAAAATTCAGAGTCTTTAAGAAAGAAATTTTTATTTCTTTCTGTCCTTTCACATATTTCTTACTTGGAAGAAACATTTCCAAGTACGAAAAATTATGTTTTGATGTATTAGGAGTCTTAGAAATCTATGGTATATTCGTTGTCAAGTATATGGTGTTTGCTAAATAGCTACTAATTAATAATTTTAAATATTTAACCTATTATTTTATCCTAATATAGATATTAAGAGGAAGCATTAATCACCAGATATTAACTATAAAATTATATGTAAAAATGAAAATTAACTTAAAATTTAAGGAATAGGACATAAAATTTAAATTAATATAAGCCTTTAATGTAAAACAATAATCACACTAAAAACAGAAATATATAACAATAAAAAATTACAACAATATATATATATATATATATATATATATATATATATATATATATATATATATATATATATATATATATATATATATATATATATATATATATATATATATATATATATATATATATATATATATATACCAATAATATATTGATCTTTTTGTATTAAATATTGTATAAAAGATATGCACATTTTTTATTGTTTAATTTGATAACGAAATATTCTAAAATATTTTAATAAATTAAATGAAATAAAATGTGCTACAAACTCATACTGTTAAATTATGAAACAATTTATCTGTGAAAGAATTTAAATTTATGTAGGAAATATATTATTATAATAAATCTACGAGAATTTTCAGTAATGAAACTAGCATATAAATTTTACTATCAACACAATGGATCAGAGCGAAACACTTTATTTTTCAATGATTAAAAGAACGATGGTTTAAATTTGAAGTATCATGAGATAAATGTAAATGCATTTACTATCTTTTGAGATAATTTTAGAAACAGTATCAAACAGCAAATGAGAAATATAAGAACCATTAAAATATTTGGAATTTACTTTAAATATGCAAATCCTTTCTTATTTGATTATTAGATTTTTAATTAAATTACATTCATAGAAAATTTGCTTCCACAATTTAATTTTAAAAATACCAATAATTATAAACCCAATAATTGTTTAAAACGTGAGTACATTTATTTAAAAAATGGTTTAAATAAACAACATTTATTCTGCAAATAATAATATTGAAAATAAGAACTTGGAGAATTGATTTATCTTGCAACATACCAATATATTGATCTTATAGCTTAAGATTAATTTGCTCAATATTACTTATAGCATAAAAATGAGTGATTAAAAAAGAGCTTTAAAAATATAAGAACAAAAAAGAATCTATCAATAAAACATTTCCTTACCAAGCCTACAGTGGAATCACGATGTACTAAGTTTTTGAATTGTAGGTGATTACGCCTCCTCGAATTTTGTTGTGTCTAGTGCGCATATCACACAGCGCACATTACAAACCTGATAACATTTTCTACCTCATCTCCGAAAAATAATCTCATTTGTTGCTCATCTGTATTGTCAAAAACTCTTAACGCTATCTGAATTTAAGTTCTTGACGTGAATTTTTATTCGAAATGAATCGGTAAAATAATCTGGGAAATTAAATCTCCAGACAATCACTTGAATATTATCACAAAAATAGTTTTCATTACTTTTACTGGATTCCCCATGCATCACTGGTTATATTTCCATACTTTAATTTCCAATGAAAAAAAGTAAAGCGTAATGCTTATCAAAAGCAATTATATTTTTTTTATCATATTATAAGGGAATTATTTCTATTCACAGAGAGATCATATTTTCTGTTTTAAAGTAATATATACTTACTCATTTGAAATTTAACTATATATGTCCTAGAATATTCAGTATAATTGTCAAATTTTATATCTTTATATATTTTTTTAAATAAAAAATATATAGCCTTGTGTATAACATACTAACGTCGCAGAAAGCAAATAATATGTGTTTAATATTTGAAAAAACTTTCCACGAACATAACATTCATTGATGACAGTAAAACCCTAAACAATAAAAATCTGGAGCAGTGTGCCTCATGGCATTTATTTAACAGAATTTAAGACCCTACAATAATAAACAAAATTCTATATAGTTGTGAAGAATAATAGTGAAAAAATGAAAACCTGAGAAATTTTTTTATAGTGTTTATAAATCTTAAGTAATTCTAATAAATAATTTTGAATTATTATTTTTTGAAATTATTAAAAGAATTGTAAAGAGGAAAATTTTTTGATTAAAAGAATTTTAATTTCTGAAATTTCAGACAAAGTGTTTAGAATTAATTTCTGAGCTCTCTGAAATTCATAATTTTTAATGATAATGTGTTTCGCATAATTTACATAATAATGTCAATTGTATATATATATATAAAAGATTTTCTTTCGTTTTTTTCCTTTACAAGAATTATCATATAAACACTGTACCTGAATTCTTCAGAGATATTTCTTTAACAAACATTTATCAAAAATTATCTAATTGGTAATGTTTATAATTTCGTATGATAATGAATAATATCTCAAAAATAATACATAGCAAAATAGGATTTAATGAAATTGCCATCGTTCATTGTCAAATACTTTCTGAAAAGAAAAATGCAGCAAAACTACATAATACAATATTTTGCATGTTATTATTATTATTTGTGTGTGAGACATGTGTGAGACTGAAAGTTTTTATAGATATGAATGTTTACATTAAGCCTAATTTCTAAGTTCTCACTACGGCATTATATATTTGGTATTTAGAGAAATTAGAAACTAATCTCAGACAATTAGATTAAAATCTCAACACATAGCTAAGTTTGAGTGCATTGTTACATAAATATTTATCGCAAACATTTGGGAGCAACTTTATATAAATATGATTATAAGGACCTTTTACTTTGTTGGGCTTTTTTAAAAGGCCGAAGTAACATTCATTTTTAAGACATTTCAAATATAAAACGACCTAGATAACGGATCTAAACTGTGAAATATGTTTATAAGAGATCATCCGGTAACAAACAATGCTAGTGAAGTATTTGTAGACAAAATAAGTGTGACATTTCCTATCATTCCTTAAAAGCAATAATAACATTTCATGACAGGAAATGAAATACTTATCCTATGCCTTTGTTATAGTTTATTAATAATGCCTTGCTTATTTGCTATTGCTGTATAGATGTCAGAAATATGATTCACGATCATGCCGTGGGTTGGAGAGTTTTAAAGACATGGTGTACTTGTTCAATATAAGTATTAAAACAATGGTAATAGCAATTTTAATATAGTAATAACATTTTTTCGCTAAATTCGTGGTACTAAATAGAAATTTACTTTCGAAATTGATTGCTTTGAATTTTTTAACATGCAATTCAAATTGTATTTTATGAATACTTTTATATATTATATTATAATAGCTAATGAATTTAAGCTTGTTCTGCTCATTTCCAATTTATAAAAGTATCGATGAAATATAAATATATAACTATAATTTTATCTATTATACTATTCAATAAATTATTTATTACACCAAATTTCCATATAAAGTATTTTTTATTACTTTAATAAAATATCAAAACACGTTAACCAAACCCATAAACATTTTTCAACTTTATAAATTTAATTATATAGAAATGTCATAACTACTTGAGCTAAAAATGACATTAAATAAAATAGTAAAGCATTCTTTGTCGTTATATATTTCACAAATATGAATCGAGGCTTATTAATTATTTTGATAACTGCAGACATATTTTTATTTGGTGAAATAAATATTTAAATACACATTATATAACTTAAATAATAATGAAATAAATATTTAAATATATGTATTCCAACTTTATGAATTATTTATGATATATAAAAAAACAATTTAATTTAAAGTGTATGCTTGTTTTATTTATTTAAAGTAAATATTTATGCACATAAGATATGCCAAAATACTTTGAAGCACCGCGAAACATTTTACTTTTTCTACAGAATAAATACAATCAACCGGAAATATGCCTTATTATCTCGGTGATAAAATGCATCATTATTCAACACTTACGAATAAAAAATAAAACTCAAAAATTAATCTAAGAAAGTAAAATTCATTTCAGCAGTTCTAGTGCAGTCTTTACGAGGAAAAAAAAATTCTTTTCCTATGCAATATGAGGCACACGTTAAAATAATTGAACCTAAATTTCAGAACAATGTAACATTTATGTAGTTTGAATTTAACACTAAATCTTAGGAAGTGATGTGATAAATTTAACATTAACAGCAGCTATTGATTTTAAATTCATCAAACGAAGATATGAGAAAACCGAAAATAAAAGAGATTTCGATTTCTAAAACAATGATGAAACAAATAAGTATAACCGTTAAAGCTTAAATTCGAATTTTTCACTATTTTGAATTAAATAACGACATTAGTAAAGAAAATTTACCAATATAATTGCATTTTATTTGCTTATATCAAATTACAACTGCATAATGGATTTATGATACAGTAATCGCAAAAACTTAAAATGTATTGAAGCTCTGTAACTAATTTTGTTCCATGGTAATGTAACCGGGTCCATGACGAATATGGAGATATCTCCTTTTCGAGTTTCCTCACCATAAAGAACCGAAAAGAGAAACAGTAACATTAGTAACTTAGTAAATTTGTACAAGCCTTATTAAAACAAAGTAGTTTTCCAGAACAAACTTGCAACCTTAAACAGAAATTTTGTTAGATGTGTGACAAATGAATTTTTTCAGTTTAGCAATTGAAAGTCAAGGAAATATTCGAATGAATAATTTTGATATAATTATTTTGCAATTCTTGGAAATCTGGAAAAATTTTAAGAATTATTTGGGGAAAGAATAATTAAATTATACTGATATAAAGAAAATTTATATATTTAATAAATCTTAAAATAAAAAAGGCGTGTATCACTTCATAATGAATTGAATATCATAAATTTTTACTCAATTAAAATCCTTTTATCTATCTATCTATCTATACACATATATATAGAAATTTGTTTTTAAATTATATTACAAAAATAGTTTATTTCCGAAACATGATATATTGATAAAGTTTGTTTCTATGTGTAAGCAAAAGTTTTCTAAGAGAAAGATAATTATTTAAATTTTATTATTGGGTAAATCAATCGATCCAGAATGTGTGAATTATTTCAAATTGAATATTCATGGTAAAAGTTAAAAACAGGTTAAAAACATATGTTATTCGATTTTGAAATTGATCATCATTAATGGTCACCTATCATTTTAAAATTATAATTTTTAAAGGAATTTTTTCTATGTATCTTTGATAATAATTTTAAATATTACATTGAATGAAATTTCCATCTAAATGAAAATTTAATTTAAAAAATAAACCACGACAAAATTTTAATTTCGAGAAAAAAGTTTTAAGCAATAATTCTGACAACATTTTTTATAATATATATTATAATGAAACAGAAAAATATGATTATAATAATATGCATCGAATATCTTACAAATGTTAAACTAAAGAAAATGAAGATCCAGACTGATTTAAATCATTTTTCATAATATTCTAGGTAATAATTTCCTATATTAATACAAAATTGAATGGTATTTTCTTAATTAGTTAAAACTTTCAAATGTAATGATAAAATATCTTTTGGATTGTTCAATCTTAATATTTGCAAATGAAATTTTTAAAATAACTACAGAATATAATTAATAAAAAAAATGAAACTCATGAGATGCAAAGAGCAAAAATAATTCACCATAATACTGTAAAAAAAAAAACTCTGTATGATTAAACTTACTTTTTTAATTTGATAAAAAAAAAATGATCTACTAAAGTTAAAATTTCATTAATTCGGACATTGGTTCTAAAAATTGAACTATTTATCACATTTAATACATCCATGAACAATAATACCGTCTCATAATGATATTTTTAAATAAAATTTTCATTACAACCCAAAACAGATACCCTCCTAATTGAAGACTGTTAGTTATCTAATATCTGCTGTATATTGCCTTTCAGAAAGACTTTTCAAAGATTGTAGGTCATATTCACAGTTTTCAAGGAAGAAAACTTCGAGAAATCCCAAACACCATAAAGTGTAGAAAGCCAAAATCTATTTCTTATTATTTGAAAGTAGCGGAGATCGGATCCATGGCCTCCCACACCGAAGAGCCTATTCCTACCACTAAACAAAAGATAAACATTTTTCATTACGTAACTAAAAAGTTTTCATTAGCAAGTTAAACTTCTAGAACATTTTGTAGTAAAGTTCTGGAGTGAGAAGATAAATACTTATCCTTCCAGTTGGAATTTTCATCGATGCAAATTTTTTGCTCTTCAAATGGCCACAGACTGATTTTTATGCATTGAACGAATCAGAATTAAAAATTCTCCTGGTGTTTAAGCTTATCAGGAAACCATTCTGAGAGCTATTTATTAGAGAACTCTTAGACTTGGCTTGTCACCTCCAGAGGAACCATTTTACATAGAGGATATTCTACCACTACTTATTTTACATCTAAAAGAAAATACATTTTACCTCCATAAGTATTCTTTAATACTATAGGAAATAAAGACTATCACACATATATATTAATTATTTCTTGTCTTATCGCCTGATATTCTATCATCTATTTAAAGCTTGAAATTGTCTAGAAACCATTTATTTTTAGTATGATTTATTATCAAGAGTCAGGCACTTACTTTAAAATTGCATTTTGTATCAAATTATCTAGGCCCAGTTTTCTCATTTCTTTTTGCTTGGGTCGATTATCCAACAAAATCTGATGATCCCCTCATTGGTGTTGAGATGTAAATCTCTAGAATACCTAAAGCAATTAATTGAGTGAGGACTGAATCTCATTACTCTCATGAAATCTTGATCTTATTGTATACTTCGATTATGAAATCTTGCTGGGAGAATCTCATTTTATGAAGATATTTTCTGAAGTGATAGTGTTCTGTGATGAAGACTGCAGTTGTTTTAATCTTCAATCTTGAGCACTTATACATTTCAGACGATATGTTCTGGATGGCTTGATGATCATACCTTTTGCATGATATTGAGCAGAGACATTAAGCAAAGCTTGGTTGTCGTAATTATTTTTGCACTTTAAGGAAAACTTCCTTTAATAACTTCAGATTGAAACCACATAAGCATTTCTTACCTGTTATATTCAAGGATGATTTCTGTTTTGCAAATTCACCCATCCTTTCAAATCTTTTGTGGCCTAGTACTTAAATTACATTAGTTTCTCGAGTACCAGTCCTCTTATGAGATTTCAACATTCCTGAACAATGTTAGGTTTTATTTAAACTGAACTACGAGATCTTAAAGTTGCTTGACTGTCACTAAAAAGGAAATTTAGCTGACTAACATCCCGTTTACACCGTAGTTTTTAAATCAATTTTAAACTTTAGCACCACGCTCAAAACGGTTTTCGCACTGCCTTACACTCAAAACTGATTTTTAAAATATGCTGATTTTTGTTTAGAACCTTATTTATTATATTATGAATTACGTTTTTTTTTTTTTTTTTAAATCTTAATGATTGAGCACGTGTTTTGAGCAAAATGACAATGCTTATAATATATGAACAATGATATTTCAAATGATAGCTATGAAACCATAAAATGCCATTAAGAAATACATTTATTCTCAAACCTAATTATTTTGTGATGCTTAGTCAATACTTTTAAAAATAATTTTTTGTCATTATTTTCCCAAATTTTTTTCTTTTTACATTTACTTTGATTGGCTTAAGATATTTCAACAAATATAGTTAACAACGAAGCAGAAAAATATGACGTTAAAAAATGGAACTAATTCAAACGTATTTAAATCAGTGCGCCAAATTGATTTTACATTACTCAAGAAGATAAAGCAGTTCGACTTAAATCACAGGTTGCCACCTCAAGAAAGTTCAGTTGAGATTTAAACGCGTTTTAAAAGTGAGTGTAAACGGAGATTATAAGGTAGTCTTTTCTTTGATTTAGCTATCGACAATTAGTGATAGCAACAATTTCTGCTTAAAATACTTTGCAATTATAACAATTTTTGGTTGTTGTTCTCGTGTGCCAGCTAGGCTAATAAATTGAAGTGCGCTGCTCCACTTTTCCAATTGAACCGTATTTGGTGTGGAGTCCGACTTCTTCAGTACACACATATGCCATAGGGATCCGTTTATAGGGTGGGCAACCATTCACACTCAAGGAAAGGACAAAGACAGGATAGAGAAAGTACATCCATGCCTGAACCGGGATTCGAACCCAGGACCTCCCTATACATAGTCAGGCACATTGACCACTAGACAAGTTGGCTGGCAACAATGTTTGGTGATATACACATATTCTTAGACTTAAGAAAGTGGCTTTCTGTGTGTGTGTAACCCACTTGTATTATAAGATTGTCGATGAATTTGTTAGTTCCTTTATTTTCCACTGGAATATCAAACATTTTTCTTCAGGATATCTAAAGACATCAGGAGAACATGATATTTAATTTATATTGCAATAATATGTCATTTAACAATAGGGTTGCCAAACTCTATTGATTTTACATTATTGTGTTTGACTATATTGAGTAATGTTATCCAACTAAGTCAAATATATCTAACACTCTGATAAGCTTTGAGGACGTTTGTGATACACAGATAGGCCAATCTATAAAAACTCTATCTTGCTTGTCTCTCTTTCACACACAAAATTCTCAATTCTACTTTATATCATTAGATCATGAAGGTATGATTGTCTACATTGAAAATATCATTTTCGGTAGGAAACCCCAATTTTACAATGTTTACGTTTAACGTCTACAAAATGATGCAATATTTGCTCGGTTAATTTTGATATCAACATCTTTATTCTCAGTAAACTTTCGGTCAATGCACGACTAATTGTTTCCTACTTAGAACTCATGTTGATAAATGTACTGAAAACTGGGATGCCTTAATTTCTTTCATTACTGCTTTTATTATCCATACATTTAAATGTATTTTATAAGGTTATTTATTACTAAGTTACAAAGTAATGATGGAAAACTTTGTGGACAAGCTTTGGTACTTTTTTTCGTGTATATTTAAATGATTAATCAAAAATATTAATTTAAATTACTTTATACAAAATCAGGTCTAAATCGATGTACACAAACCATGATTATAACCCTTGTTTTAGTTGTAAGGATGATCAATGCAATATATTAATAATCATCCCATACATCAAGAAAAATTGCAAAGACAATATTTTTCTATCACAATGCATTCCACCTTAGAAACAGATTTATGTAATGCTAATTCTGTATATTTACTTAGTTTTTGCCAAATTACAACTTAGTAAATATATAGAATTACATTATATTTAGGCAAGGAATTATTACTTATGTATTTTCGCTTTCATACATGTTTGCCAATAATCTCCCAAATTTTAAGAATAAAGTAATTGCTTTGAAGGCTTAATTGTTCATGGTTTTTTCCAGTTTAAATATGCTTTTCAGAAATAAAAAGCAATCTTGTAAAATGTATCTGGAATAAGTTCCAGTGTTAAAATAGCCCAGAAAATTTTTGCCAGTATTAATGTTCTTTTTACCCTTTGGATCATGATAAGGATAATTTCATCAGATCCAAACTTTTTTAGTGTAGTTTGTATATGGAGATAAATCACCTAACATTATCATGGCATTTATAGTATAGATCTACTGATTCTATTTACAGTGCAAAATGAAATTTTGACTTTTATTTTTGAAGTTTTTTGAAAATGTATTCCTGTCATAATTTTCTTAACTTCTATTTTAGGATCAGCAAAGTGAACAAATGATTTCAGCATTTTAAAATACTCAACAAGTTCATTCACATGCAAACAAATATTTCCCCTATAAATGAAGATACATAAAATATATATATATAGTTTTTGTAAAAGTAAATATACAGAATTTCTATATTCTATAATGTATAGTAATACGATCATTTGAATGGTTAGCACAGAAAAGTTATCCTCTATCATCAATAACAATTTTAGTATTATTTGCAAAACATTTGTTTATTATACGTATGAGATATAAGTATTTAAAAAACTGTAGATTGAAAAAAGATAGATACAAATTAAAACTTTTTATATTTTTTATTTAAAGAACTCTGAGAATGTATATTTTTCAGCATATATAAAGCACATTATCAGAATATTCAAGACAGATATTTTTTAATAAACACGACATGACAAATCCTAACTATGCAGATTTGTAATATATTTATAATTTAAATGCAAAACTGATAAGAAATGCATAGTTGTATAGGAGATAATTTGTTCAATACATGTTTTTTTTAAATATATTAAAAACTAATCTTTAAGCAATCAAATTTAATAACTAAAATAAATATAAATAAATGTATATATAAATATGAATAGTAATAAAGCAAACATGGTGATACAACAACAAATTTAAATAAAATCATTATCACAAGAAAAGGAATGGCTAAAATTCAACACAAGAAAATTTGATGTTGTACAAATGTGTATATTTTTGATGATATTATGAAATATATATATAATAGAACATATTATTCAGTGTATGGAAGAAATCAAAAAACGTAAATTTTTAGTAACTTAAGGCAAAGATATTTTTTACAATTCAACCATATACAGTAGACGACCATTTTTACGAACACATAGGGCCAATGAACTCTAAAGTTCATAAAAAAAAAAAGCTTTTTACCACATTAGAAAATAATTGCTTTCTACTATTAGTTAGAATGCATTATATAAAACATGCAAAATAAAATTCATAATAGAAAACAATTCTTACCTCTACTTTATTGAAGGAAAATCAGTTACATATATAATGATTTACTTTTCCACTTCAAAATTACATTAAGACACATCTTTTGATGCATAGAAGCATTTTACTGTTGCTTCCCTAAAAAGTTACCTTAACCATATTAACTATCCACTTACTTGTTCTGCATATAGTCACAACAGTAAGTCGTTTTCTTCACGTTAGACATTTGAAATCTCTTTTACATTCTTATTTATTATATTTTCACAATCATTCAATCAACTAATAATTCTTACAAATTACATTTGAATCCAGATTCAAAAGTCTTGGAGTGAAATTTCAGGAGCAGAAGGCTTTTGTTGAAGTTCATAGATGAATAATTTATCTTCATTCAAGTCGTTATTTTTTTCTTTGACATTCTCAGCTTAACACATGCAGATCCAAATAATTTAAATATCGTTTTTCTTGCAACATCATTCTATACATACACTTACGAAAGCATTGAACCTAGAATGTCAATTTCATGAAATGATTCCATGACATGAGTCAAGACCAAAATATCCTATGACATTTGGACAAGAAGCTATTGATTACTCTCAAATGGATGCAAAATTAGAAGTTAGATTAGACACGGGAAATTCCACAATAACTGCTTACGAAAATATGGAATGAATGATACTTGAGGCTGACGCCTAATTAGCAGTAAGTTTAACACAAATTGCAATAGGATTTATAAGAAATATTTGCCTCTAATTAAGATTTTAGAAACAAAATTACTTTTTACTTGATACACTGATTAATATTGCAACATAATTAATATTTATTGTTGCAGTTAGTCAAGCACAATTTTAAAGATTCTCCAATAATAGCAATAAAAATGTTACTTAAGCAAATAAAAAATCAAGATAAAAAATAAATGCAAATGATGAATCCACATAACCATGTTTGTATAAGAGATTTGCTGAAAATTTAGTTTGTAAATGGGAATTAAAATTATCATCCCATTTATGGGACCCAGTTGGGGACTAGCCAATAGTTCATAAAATTGTGAATGTTTATAAATTAAAGGTCCATAGAAATGAACGCCTACTGTATTTGTAAATACAAATAACTTGTTATATATATATACTTAAAATAAATTCGAAATTTTTGTGAAAAATAAGAAAGCAAGAGAAAATAAAACAGTAAGATGGTGGGGAACGTCAAGGAACAAATTTTTTGAGATTACAATCTAAGATACAAAAAATTAGGGGATGGAATAAAGCTTTGTTAACATTTAAAGTGTTTCATTAATAATAAAAAACATCTAAAATACTGTTACACAGTAATATAAAGTGGAATGCGCAGAGACAACAAAGCACTCCATTTAAAACAAGGTAATACCATGGAGAGGGAAATTAAATAAAATGATAACTGGAGCAAAATTAAATAAAATTGCTTTGAATATTCAAGAATAATTGAAGCTTAATTTTTCCAAGTGTGTGTGTGTGTATATATATATATATATATATATACACACACACACACACTTGGAAAAATTAAGCTTCAATTAAAAATTTCAAATATATATATATATATATATATATATTTGAAATTTTTTTTGCAGGGTACCAGAAATTATTTTAACAATAAAATAGAAATTGGGGGTAGCAATATTAAAACAACATTTTTATATACATGTAAACACAGAAGAAAATATAAATGCTTATTGCCATAATTATAATGAAGTATAGTGAAACAAATAGCAAAATACTTTAAAAATAAAACTAGAATATTTTTTTTTTAATAAAACTTATTTTAAACTAATTTAACACATATTCTCCATTAATTTATAAAATATGAGCATTTATAAGCAAACTATTAATAATGAATACTTTTGAACAATAATGCAATAAACTCTCAATTTAATATATACAGAAAAAATCAATTGCTTTAAAATTTGAAAGATCTTGAGAAAAAGAAATTTGGCAATGTTACATTAGCAAAAAATCATTTTGTCTAATCATACCACTAACTCTGAGATCCCTCAAAATTCTCAACAATTCATAGATGACATTTTGCTTGCATTATAAAAACAAATATAACTCACATAAAACTTTATCGTGTTTCATTTTTTAATTTTTTTATGTACATTATCCAAAAACAAATCAAGATTAATATGCTATTGGATAAATTCATAGACTTTTAAAGTTAGAATAATTTTTGGATAAAGAGGATATAAAAGCATTCCCTACACAAAAATCATAAAAATATTCAAACAATACAGAAAAATTTAAATTATTTTTTACACTTACTTAAAACACAATAAAAGTCATAATATATTTAGGGACACATTTAATATTAAAAATAAAGACTAAAAAAAGTTACCATAGACTACATCTTTTGAGAGACCTTTGACATAGTTTTTTCACAAAAATCTTCAAAACAGAAGTGAAAATAGATATCAAATTTAAGCAGAAAAAAAGACATGTTTCATAATAATTTAAGGATGGTAGCAATTATATATACATGTGCCTTTACAAACAAAAGCTGAGAGTTCATATAAGTATATTACAATATATAGTGGTGCTTTTTCCACAATAATAAAAATAATATAAATTGCTGACATTAGATATAGTTTCATAAATATGTTGAACGTCTATGTAATAAATCAATTTAGAACTTAAAAGTAAATAAACTTATCTTTCACGAACACAATTTTTTTAATCTTTAATATAAAAATTTATCTTTATTATCAAATAAGACATTATTTATCACTAAAGACGTATAGCTTAGTTTTGATAAATTTTAAAAACAGTAAAATTATCACATATAGAACAAAGGGAAATTTAATGTTTAACGAAAAAAGAATACACTTAATTTAGTAAAAGTAATATAAAGATCATTTTACTCAGCTTAAATAATAAAAAACACTTATGTATGTATAAATACATACAAAAAACATATATTTCAGTAAATTAAATAAATATTGACTATCCATTTTAGTTCAAAAATTCAAATTTTCATTAATATGTAGCTTTATGCACAAAAACTTCGTTCTTATGACAGTAAATTAATAAAAATATTATACTGTTTAAGTGACAAACATATCTACCTATTTTTCATACAAAAAGGATTGTTATGAGAGCACACAAAAATATTTCTCTTGACTGCAAAAAAGTTGCATTGTATTCAATGTATATGAATAAAGACCACCATAAATATCTTTGTTCATTTCCCACATTGTAACAAATGAGAACGTAAGCTGCATTTTGATCGTGGTCTTGATGCATTCTGATGAATGAGGGTTTCTTCACTAGCTACCATTCGTTTATGATCAGCAACAACCTCAGGATTAGAAACAATAACCTCTTGATGTTGAGATTGATGGTCATCATCACTATCATCTGCAATAAGGTATGATGAACTGGACTCAGGAAATCCAGATGGATAAGACACACTTCTTGATGATGATCCCTTTTGAGAAGATGAATCCTGTTTTTTTAATATACATAAAATATTGTTCATTATAAATTATTTTACATTTTTACAAGCCAATAAAATAATTTTTGTATTGAATTCAATCTGCAAATCATAATAAATTAGCTATAGATTTCTTAAGTTTGACAATCTAAAGACTTCTAAAGAACAAATAAAAATATACACTATCTAAATTTGATTTGTTTGACACTTTTATGATATTATAATATGATTATCAGTCTTAACATTTTTCTCAAAATAGTTCATATAGTTACATAATTCCAATAATTTTATTTTTGTCCCAATAAATTAAGGGTAAATGAAGAAATAAAATCTATTATTTCTAAAAAATTTATAACTGAATTACATCTAGTGTGAAATAAGATAAATTGTCAGTATTTATCAATTTCATAATACAAATAGCACTATAAAGTTGTTAAAGTTTTTTGTAACTAAAATAAGTGGTATAAATTTTATGCCTACTCTTTGTAGGGAATATAAAATAAATGATTATTACTTTAACAAATAACATTAAATGAATTCTTATTAATTTATTAAAAATACTAGGATACTGAAGAATAAATTTATTTTCAATTTATGTTATTTTTATGATTGCAATTAAATAGAATGTTATATCATTGAGAAAATGATAAAGCAAATATATACAGCATTAAAAATGTTGCACTCATTAGTAAAACAGTGCTTTATACAAAATTTATGTTGTGTAAAATCTCATTTAATTTTTAAAAAAATTAACCTCTGAAAAAAAAAAGGGGTTTTACATATTTGTCCTTATTTTACAAAGCAAAGAAATCAAATTCAAGGGATTTAAATTGGATAATGCCATTATATAGAATACAATATATATATATATATATATTTATATTTCATAACTTTCAGAATATTTTCAAAAGCACAAAATTGTTTGAATCAATATCAAAATAAATCTGATTATTAAAATAATTCATAAGCAATTCTCAATGTATAAGAAAAAAATGAAAAAGCAAAGTAAAATACAAAGCAGATCATTTTAAACACAAAATTCATAAACAAAATTTAATACTGTATATATACCTGATTAGAAAGAACTTTATCATTGTGTTCCTTCATACGATGATGAGCCTCTGCAATGGCTAAAGTGGCTTGATGAACTTTTCTATAAATTCTGTCTCCTTCTAAAGTATGGAACACAAACATCCCTTCGCCAGTAATACACTGCCTAAAATAAAACACATAATATTGATTGATAATTACAAATAGTATGATCAATTTGCATATTTCAAAAAATAAATTAGCCTGACTTAATATTGTAGTTTGTAAAATAAAGTTGGAAATACTATTTTAAATCCAAATTTTGCTAAATTCTTCTAGATTTCAAATTCTATTAAAAACATATTCCTTTTAAAATTAATTTTATTTACATATGTTATATTAACAGTCCCATTTTTTATTTTATTATACTTTAAACTCAATATGAACTGATTTACTAGTTTTTGTATTTCTACAAATGTTTATATCAATAAAATTTGCACAGTCAAATTCAAAAATAAAAAATATATAAAAGCCTATATTTCTAAGTTTGGTTATGGCATGCAAAATTAAAAAGAAATGTTTCCTTTTCTTCCTTAAAAATGAATTTTTTAATACAGAAACAAATATACAAATGAGAACTAAATAACAAAAAATATATGACAAATAAATGACACTGTTTACTAACTGACATACAAATAACATTGTTTACCTAACAGGAATAAATTTCATTGGTGACTCATTTCTAACAAAGCAATCAATTTTTAAGATATATGCAAAGACTAATATAAAAATATTTAATTAAAAATTGGGCAGCAAAATCCTCTTGAATGATTTATATAACATTTTTTTCTTCTTTTTTTAATAAAAATTTTTTGAATGGAATTTTCATTATTAACCAAATGAGTTTTTTGATTATTCCTATAAATATTTTATATAATCTTGCTTCAACAAAAATGTTTCATCCAAAATTTTGGAAGAAAATCTTCTGAAATACATACAATAGTGTTTTTTATAATGTCCAGTGAATATTTTTTTTCATGCAAGTACTTAATTTCAGATATTTTAAAACCCTTTACATAAACTTATTTATTTATTTAATATGCATAGAAATATAATTATATTAGATTACTTTTAATATAATAATATATAGATCTTTATAGATAGCCCAGAAATTTGGCAATATTATTTCTCTAGCCTTCTAATATTTCTGAACTCTACAGTTTAAAAACACAAGTGCAGAGCATGAGTCGAGATGAATAGCATTAAAAATCTGATGTTGTCCACACAGAGTACATAAGAGACAGTTTTTTACAATCATCTTCTCCCCTCTTAATTATTGTACTAAATAAATTTGCTTTATGTTAATTGCATTAATAACTGGTAAAATTTATGATACTTTTGAATCAGAACAAAATAAATGGTAGTAAATAAATTATTAAGAGATAAATTTAGTAAAAAAAATTTTTTTCACAATTAATATATGCATAAAAATACAAAAATTTAAAATGAACATTTTAAGGTTGTTAACTGAATTTTAATGATTTTAAATAAGCTATTTGAATTATTTCATGAAAATTCCTTATTACTGAGAACACAGCCTAAAGATTTCAAACACCATAAACTCAATAAGAACCATTTGAGAAACTGCTCTCATGTTTGTAAAAGCAGCAACACCATGAAGATATTCTCAGAAATTAATGAAATTCATTACACACATTACTCATAGTGATAGACATAAGCAATTACAT
Organism: Latrodectus elegans; assembly: GCA_030067965.1. Taxonomy (NCBI): domain Eukaryota; kingdom Metazoa; phylum Arthropoda; class Arachnida; order Araneae; family Theridiidae; genus Latrodectus; species Latrodectus elegans. Next base: position 40,403,118 of record CM057811.1, on the reverse strand, counting down.
TTACAAGAAAAAAAAAAACTTTGCGTTTTGCCAAAATGTTTCGTACAGACACTGTATCATACAAATTCAGGGGAATGACATTTAAGATGGTTTCCACTTGACAACAAAGTTCAGCCTTACTTTGTGTCCAACAGCCTGCAAAAGCAAGTCATTGACATAACTGGAAAATAAGCAAGATATAGATAAAGCAAAACAATCTGCACACTGATGAAAATTAAGGCAGTCTGAGAAACAGTCAAAGACATTATCTTGAAAATATAGCAGCCCAAATGTGTTGAAGAATGGGAACGAGTATCTCTGGTTTAACAATTTACCTTATGCAGCAATGTATTTTTGATGTACGTTAATGTAATTCTAAAGATTTGCATTCTTATTTCACATTAGATTTCCTATAAGTTTGGTTCATTTTAAATAATTCCAACAAATTGTTTCAAATTTTCAGAAAACCAAGAAATTACCATATCAAAAGCCCTATCCAACAAAGCACGTCAGTATATTCCCAATTTCCTCAACAAAAGGAAAGTTAATATTTATTTTATTTAAATAACAAAATACATATAATTAATTTTAAAATAAAATTTAACATATTTTAGCAAATATAAAAATTATTTTATTTTAAAACTACATGTATACTTTGTTGACATAAAATTTAATTAGAGTTAACTAGAATAACTAATGAAAAAATAATTACAAACTTACCTTCCAGCTTCAAAAGTGAATTTTGATGGATCACTACCATATCTACGCAAAGCAGTTAATGGCCAAGCAACTAACTTCACTCGGGAATTATTGATGTCCCACAAATAAATATTCTCATGCGTGACTTGCAATAAACATTCTCCAAACACATCTAACTTTGGAGTAGGCATAAGGTATACATGGAATTGTTCTACAAAAGAAAATTGATATTTAAAAAATATTCAACCCAATAGTAATAAAAAAATCTGTAAAAAATTATCAGTTCCACATTTGCATATGTATGCACACACACATTTATAGATAAATTGTAAAACAAATCACAAAGTAAGGATAAAAATTGCAACCAATAAAATAGTTAAAAGCTGATATATTAAAATTAATTTATAGCTCTAACTTCAATTTCATACGCATAAGAACCAATTCAAATAGATATTAAGTTTAAAATAGATTTTTAGACATTGCAAATATCCATACCCAAGTTAAGAATAAAACTCACAAATTATTGAAATGAAGGTTTGTAAATTGATTACATAGTTAATTATAACATGCTTTAGTAAAAAACTTAATGTCAAATTAACTTAAGTCTATATATATTGTATTCTGTTCAAATGATTTTGTAAAATGCACTTTATAATTAATTAAAAGCATATTTATTTCAAAAACATTACAATCACTCAATATATTGTTAAAATAGTTTAAATTAAATTTATCAATTTAAAATTTAAAAAAAATTAAAATTAAGCAAAATTAAATTATGATAAATTGAAAATCCTAAGTAGTATATATAAATTAATATAGATAATTAGTGATATTTTTACTGAGCTACATTTTATACTGCAGATATATCAATTAAGATAATTTGTACAAATTATTGAGAATATAAGTTCAGAAATACTAACACTACTACGAGGGTTGCTATTTATATTTCTGGCCTTGGCAACAGTAAGTGTTGCTAGGCGACCGAAGACGATTTTAATCGAAAGTTTGATATTTTTAAACATAAATTCAGCAGACGATTTACCATTATAGCTTTATATGTGTTGTTGACAGTAAATTGAAAAGTTCTTCTCTGTCAAAAAATGGAATTGAATCGTGAACATTTTCGTGCCATTATTTTTCATAACTTTCGACGTGGATTGTCAAGACAAGAGTGCTTCGATGAATTTAATTCTTTATACAGCGATAAAGCGCCATCTTACAGCACAGTAAAAAATTGGTATAACGAATTTAATCGTGGTCGATGTTTGATCCAGGACGAATCCCGTGCAGGTCGTTCAAAATCCGTTGTTGTGCCAGAAAAGATCAATGCTGTGCGTGAACTGATAAAGCAAGATCGTCATGTGACATACCGTGAGATAGAGGCGTCTTTGGACATTAGTATGACTAGCATCAATAAAATATTGCATGAACATTTGAGCGTAAAAAAATTTTTTTCGCGTTGGATCCCGCATAATCTGACAAACGCTCAAAAAAAGGCTCGTGTCGATTGGTGCAAGGAAATGTTGGAAAATACATTCAAGGTACATCAAAGGCTGTGTATAACATCTACACAGGTGACGAATCATGGATCTATGCATATGAGCCGGAAACAAAACAGCAATCAACTGTATGGGTCTTCCAAGACGAGGCAAAACCAACAAAAGTTGTTCGAGGAAGAAGCACATCGAAACAAATGATTGCCTGTTTCTTCGGCATTAACGGTCACGTGGCAACAGTGGTGTTAGAGCAACGCAGGACGGTCAATTCTGAATGGTACACGACCATTTGTTTGCCAGAAGTCATCGGAGAAATTCGAAAAAAGCAGAACAGGCGAATCATTCTTCATCATGACAATGCGAGCTCTCACACATCGACTCAAACAAAGGCATTTCTGACGGAGCGAAAGATCGAACTGATGGGTCATCTGCCGTACAGCCCTGATTTGGCACCCAATAACTTCTTCTTATTCCCACACATCAAAAATAAATTACGTGGACAACGATTTTCGACCTCCGAAGAAGCGGTTGATGCATTCAAAACGCATGTTTTGGAGTTACCTCAATCGGACTGGAAAAAGTGCTTTGAAAATTGGTTCAAACGATTGCAAAAGTGTATTGATCATCATGGAGAATATTTTGAAAAACAATAAAACCAATTTCGATCCTACATATTTGTTTTTTCATTATTAGGCCAGAAATATAAATAGCAACCCTCGTATCATGTGAAAAAAATTAGAAGATTTGAATAAAAAAATTCATTGAACTTAGGATGTGTTATAAATATTGTTCAACATGCATATAAATGAGATTGTTTTGTGAAAATAAAATTTAAATTGAACATATAAAAGACTCACAGAATATAGAAATCTAAACTCAGATTAAATCTCATAAATTCTTTTTAAAATAAGTTGTGAAAAATATTCGAAATATAATCACAAAATTACACTTGAGAATAAAAATTTCATAAATTTTTATAAGATGAGTAATTCATTTTGTAAGGAACATAAAACAGAAAAATCGAAGTTATTTATAAAGGATATTATTGATTTACAAAAGGTAAAAATAAATTAATTGAGTTTGTGAAAATTGATGGTATACTTTATTTACAATAAAAAGTGTTAAAGAAAACAATCAAATAATAATTTCGTTTGTATATGTGACAAGTTAGAAGTGTCAATGGAAATGAGAGTCAATGCATTATACATTAAAATCACTCAACCTTTATGCTCAATTTTTTTAAAAACCATACAGTTAACTTCATCTCTTTATCACATAGAGCAAGATTGTCAAATAAATTATTTATTTTGGAATTTAAATCTAAGAAAATTTACTCTCAAGTTACAATTGAGAAGACATTTGTTTAACATTGAAGATATATATCTATAAAGATCGATATATCCTTATATTGAAAGTAAACTAGTATAGTTATAGTTCTATGTATATTAAATTGTACCATATAAATCCCAGACATGATAACTTTTTCTTTGATATTTTCTAAATAAATCACTTACAAAGCATTATTTGGTTTGGAATAATATTTTAAAATTTTAAGAAGAAATATATACCAGAATTAGAATAATATAAAAATAAAAAGAAGTTATACCCTGCAATTCCTTTTGTATTCCAGGGCTTAACACATCAGGTTCTCCAGTTGCAAATCCAGGTTGAGGAATAAGCGATTCTTGAACAAGTAATTTTACCCATGTATCTGCTTCCATATCTAAATTTTAAAAAATTATACCAATAAATAAATACCTTCAATATATTATGAAAAAATATTTCTTAATCTGAAAAGTAGTTAAGTCCAATAACAAATATACAATCAACAATTTGATGCCACTTTTTAACTCAAACCAGAGGGTAGTCGTAAAAGTAAAATTTTTTGATATATTGAGAAACATTTAACTTCTATAATAGCAATATCACTTTAATAGTTGAAAGAATTTTCCCACATGTAAACAGCAATTTTGTTAACCAATTTTATAGATGCATAGCCATTTTACAATTTTCATATCATACTAACTTGATGAAATGTCCTTTCACATTTTATAATGGAAGAGTTCAATGCTATAACACTTTTTTCTTTTAGCCTTTTCTAACAAATTCTTACTGAACTCTTACTTATAACAAAATCCATCATATAAAGATTTAACAATAAACAATTTTTCTAAATTATTATTAGATAGTGAGTTTCTAAAATTCATTTTAATTCTTTTTCACTAAATTAAAAATTTGTTCACATTCTGCATTGCTCTGAGGTATCACTAATAAAGATATGATTAATTTAGATATTCTATAATACTTATCACTAATTTGGACTCTTAATTTCACCAATTTGAAACAACAAAAAATCAATCTACATTTTCAGTTTTTAACTTGAGCAAATTTTCAATTTTTAAAGAAGAAAGCTAATTTTCTAGCTTATCCATGGTCACATCCTCAGATTCACCATATTTGATTGGCAGCAAAAATGGAAACATTTGAAAAATGTTCCCTCCATTTCAAATAAAGGTTTACTTTAAATTAAGGATAGCTTAATAAACTTTGTTAATAATTGATTCAGCAAGATATACATATCTTTAAGTTCACAAATTTGTGGATGACTAGATTGTAATAAAACATTCTTTTCAAATATCATTATGACTATATGTTTTATTTATGGAAGATATGAATAGAAAAAGGGTTTTTTCTCACGATATACTTTGAGATTTTAATTTACTATCTCTATCAAAAAATTTCTTCATAATACTTTGACTCCATTTCACATCTATTTCTTTTTAAACTAAGGATTTTCTGTGTATCTTTGCCACACAATTCTTGAACTTTTTAAGACTTTCTTTCCTTTTCAAAACTTGATTTAAATAATAAATCTCATTTATGAATTCATATATTTTTAATAGAAAATCTTGCTGCATCTTTCTCAAATAGAAAGAGCAGAAACAATAAATATTAAATTTTCTTGCTCTGTCCTTAAATGAGTTATCACATCTTTTTTCTTCCCTTGCATTACTCTGCATCATCAGCATCAAACACTATACAATTTTTGAAAAGGATATTTAATAGGAAGAATATAAGTACGTTAAAATATAAAAACATATGCACGTTAGTTTTAAATGATTTCATTAATTTTAAATGAAATCATTTAAAACTAACATGTTTATATTTTCTGTTGCATCCCTTGTCAAATTAGGAAGTGACAATAAGCAGCTTTGAATGGATTAATGAATGGAATTGTAAATGTTAACAATGGGATTAGATTTTGAATCATTGTCATTACTCCCATCACATGCAGCAGAAAATAGTGAATTTTTTAGAAGTTTAATAGCGTTTGCCTTTTTGCCCAATGCTAATTCCTTTATAATGGCAGAAAATTTGGTTTGAGCACATCCATAATGCTTTGCAATTGTACTTTAAGAAAATATTTTCTTGAAATTTTGGCCAGCATAATCGGCAATGCCGAATAGTACGTTTTGTCCAATCAAGAATGAAGTAAAATATAGTTCCGACACAGTGACTTCTTCTTAAGTATGATTTTTAATATAAACTTCCATTTTAGAAGTACTTGCTATATTGTTTGCTTCTTGTGCATGTTTTCAGCCTTTGACAGGAAGAGAAATATAAAAACGATTGTGTGCAATCTATTAAAATCAAAATTAGAACCTAGGCAATGAGCAAACTTAGCTCCTTTAGATGATGTTATAATGCATGGAAATTCTACACTGTAATTATTTTTTTAAAGATTGGAAATAAGATTCATTAGATTTACTATTAGCTATTTTTTACAATACCAGCAACCATGTGAATCATGACAGAAACTTTATGCTTTCACCCAAGAGAGCCTCAAAGTTAACTTCGCCCATCAACAACAATCCTCCAATCACAGAAATTAAAATGAATGAAGCCAAGTTTTGCTTCATGACTAAAGGAAAACAAGACTGTGTTTCTACCATTTTATGTCCTCAACTATATTTTCTCAAGCTTGTGCTTTCTCCTCGACAGAGAAATGGCTCAAAATGTGAATTCTCTAACATTTCTCCTCCACAGATGGGTTTAAGAGAGTGCTGATTTCTGTTTTTCCCTATGGTTATTGAGAAAAAATGACCACAATATCATAAAAGTTAAAAAAAATTTTTCCATTCTCATGAACAAAAATCCATAAAGAACAGAAATGCATAAAATATTCCATCCTATCAGTAAAATCTAGTGATCTTGGATAAAACGTACACGATGTGTAAGAGTTGGGAGATTTGCACATGCACAGATTTTTATTTTTAAACATGATAAATTTTAACTACTGTTATTACGCTACAAAAACAATGTATTTAGAACTTTAAATTTTTGATAGGCACAACATGACTTAATCAACCCTTTTCCCAACTATATATCTGATTGTATTGTCAAAAACAGTGATCTGTCCAGTTATTGAAGATCACATTCATTATAGCACAACACATTAGTAAAATAAAATGATGATTTTCAGTTAACGTTTTAATTACTTACATACTACGCATGTGAAATTTCATATTTGTTATAATTTTTTTTCATACAAACAGATTTTGGCAATAAAATATACACCACTTTAGAACTATCAATAAAAGAAATAATTTAACTTGATTCCTACAATTTTTCAATTACATTCATTTCTATAAAATGATTAAAATTGAAAAATTCAAGAAATTTTTAAAAAAATAATTTTTTTCTCAAAAATATAAATATTAATACAAAATTATGGTACATAAATAATGCAAAAATTAAAAATAAAATCAAAATGGTGACAATAATATATGCATTTATGAATAACAAATACCTTATTGAAAATTAATAAAAAGTAAGACAATACATTTTGCAACAATAACTTAATGTGTATGGGAGAAAAAAATTGACCATTCAATTTTATTTCATATTAGCTATATTCCCTAGGTCACTTTGGCAATCCTGTTAAGCACTATTTTATTAGTATTCTAAATTGTATAATTCTAATGACTCAAATTATAACAATAAAAAAGCAATGAAAAATATATTTAATACACTGAAATGATAAGATAATAAAATGTAAAAATAAGAAAAACGTAAGACATAGCAAGTTTATAAGAAAGTGTTAAGAAAAATATTTGAACTGCAATTAGTGTTCTAAATAAATTGATAAATGAATAAATCAATAAAATAGTAATTGAAATATTTTGAGAAGTTAATACATATTAACATAATTATTATAAAAATCTGCACATTAAAATTTTTAGAAAAATTTGAAATTATTATTATAATTAACAGAACAGTGATTTATGGTAGAGCAAACAGTTTGGCAATAGCAAAGGTCATTATTCAATGCAAAAGAAGTAAATATTTTATGATAAAAAATGCCACATAAATTACATTTTAGAAAATTCTTTGTGACTATTTCAAGGATATTTTGAGTTAGAAAATTAAAATCAGACAAACATGATGTGATCAAATTTTTTAAAACTTTATTGGTACACAAATTTGATTTTTAATTTCTTATAATTTCAGTTTTTTTAATAAACTGCAGGTAAAGATAAAAAACTATGACCCATATTAAAATGCGTGCTTATTTATGCAATAAAGAAATTTTTGTTTTGAAATACTAACAAAATTTCCTCATATAATGCACATCCTTTGATAAAATAATGATTATATAATTAGTAGGAATGTTTTGAAAACAAGGAAGTCATAGTAAAAAATTTTCTAAAAATTTCAAATCTTCAATTGCTAAAAGTGTAATGTAATTGCACTGAAAGTTATAAAAAATAACAGTTTATATAAAAATTGAAACAGTAACTTGTATGATAAAGAGAATACAGGAAATAAAAGTTGAAAAAATAATAATTTCAATTCCAGAAATTTTGTTAAAAATTCTGAAACTCAATTTAAATGATAGTGTACATTAGAACACCAGGAATTGGTATTGTTTGACATGAATGATGCAGTGAAATAACATAGTCACAGAATGAATTTAATCAATGATTTTAATTGCCTTGTTACAAAGTTATTGTGTCTAGCTATGATTACTTATGTCTCTAAGAAAATGAAACTTCAGATGTCTAGCTAATCTGGTTTCCAATTAACAGTAGAACATAAACTTTTTAAAAATTATTTTTAGATTTTGGTGTTGAGCATCAGTTTTTTTTAAATTATTACCACTATGCTCATGAGTCCTTAACATTGTACAAAAATATGAAGGCAATGATGCAATTCCTGACAACTATTAGTGTAAAAATTTGACAATCAATAGCATTTTTTTCATTTATATATGTTTTTAAATATTAGAAGTTTAAATTGGCAATTTTATTAGATGATATAATTTCTAAAAAGTTCGCTAAAGCTGCATTAAAATATTAACATTTTATACATTACAAATTAAATAAAACAGCACAATGAACTATAACCATTGGAATTTCCTTAATTCCAACTAAGTTTTACTCGTACAATATTTTTTCATAAATTTATAATCTTACCAGAATCACATGCGAAGCATTTGGTAGTTCCATCTAAATAACAGATGGTAAATGCATGCTTCTTAACACTATTTGGTACTCTACAAATAGTATTTACAGAAGTAAGGAGAGCAATCTTATGGCCAGTGACAGAACGAGCTGCTTTTTCATCAATATATTTTTCAAGTCTACATGGTGCTTTACTTGATGCTCGCCTCAGAACAATCCATCTTCTCTGCCACAACTAAATGATACAAAAAACCAATTAGATGAAGTTTTTACTGATATTAAAAATTTTCTTTCTTTTATCAAAAAAAAAAAGGAAAATAATAAACAATCATAAATAATCAATAAAAATAAACATATAATACTATTACTCATCTATCACTAAAATTTGATAAACTAAATCTTTCATTGGAAATTGAAACCAATCATGTAATGCTGTGTTAAATATATATTACATGATAAATGTTAGAAAATTTAATTTAATATTAAATCCAAGGATGTTAATTTGTAATTGGGATGATGCATACAACTTGAAGATGAGAATTACCTTGCATGATTTTGCACCTATTGAGTTTTTTTGTGTGTGGTACTTTATTTCCATTATTTTTAATTGTACTAACTTTGAAGACATAAAAACTACTGATTTAAGTCAAGAAATAGTTGCAATTTTTCATTATTTTTTTACGTGCATGTTTAAATTACATTTAGCAGCCATTTTTGTTCAGCAAAACAAAACTTCATGGCACTACATAAAAACTTGGTATCAACTAACCCTTCTTAAAAAATGCACTTTAACATTTAAAAACGACTTATTAAAAATGAATTCATTTAAACTGATATAAAGGTTTTAACCCTCTGGCTGATCATCCCGCGATTTCTGCGGGCATGTGTTTTTCTTCCTTTATTAAGTAGCGCATCCCGCTTTTTCACCGTTTAACGATTGAAATAAATTATATACAGTAGTAAATGTTTAATTTAGGCTTTGACCAACAGATGGCGCTAGTTGTCCACTAAATTGCGGCATTTGAAGGTACTTTGTATTTACTGCTCTGACCTCATTATGTTTGGCACTTTTTTGTAATCAGAAATGGCTGCTAGAAAACGATGAGTGATTGACACAGTATATATTCCTGAAGATTTATCAGATTCTAAAAATGATTTTAGTTTCGATAGTGGTAATAGTGATATAGATTTTTCGGATTGCTCCTCAGATAGCGACGAATGTGATCATGACTCAATAAACTTGCAAAGCGTTAGGCAGTGGTGCAAAGTTGATATGAAGAATATTCCTCCTCCTCCAGTTCCTTTTCATGGTAATCCGGGAATTACTGTGAATATAGCTAACAGTGCAAGTATATTGGATTAATTTGAACTTTTATTTGATGATCAAATATTGCGAATGATAGTCCAAGAAACAAATAGATATGCTGAATAATTTATCCACAAAGCAGTTTTCAAAGAGAGATCACGCTGGAAAAAATGGACAGAAACAAATGTTGAAGAACTAAGGCTATTTTTTTGCAGTTTTGTTACTTCAAGGAATCATAAAGAAGCCAGATCAAGAGCATTATTGGTCTAAACGTCAAATATTATCCACACCAGTTTTTGCAAAAGTAATTGGAAGAAATGGGTTTTTATTGCTCATGAAGTTTCTTCATTTTACCAATGATGAGGAATTTGATAAAGACCGTCACCCATGGCCGAAACTGAATAAAATTTATGAACTAATGGAACACCTTCAATATAAATTTCGAGAAGTCTATATACCAGGCAGAAATCTTAGTTTAGATGAGAGCTTGATGTGGTTCAAAGGAAGGCCCAACTGGAAAATGTTTATTGCCAAAAAAAGAGCAAGATTTGGCTTGAAGTTTTTCGTTCTTTGTGAAGCAGAAAGTGGATACATTTCAGATTTCCTCATCTACACAGGTGAGGGAATAGTGTATAATCCAAAATACAGCCACTATCCAGTTTGCACCAAAATTGTTTTATACTTGATGGATCGATTCCTAGGAAAAGGTTATTTTGTCACTTTTGATAATTTTTATATGTCTTCACAGCTTGCAGACATATTAGTTACAGAAAAGACGGACACTTATGGGACAGTGAATAAAACCAGAAAGGAACAGCCTGTCAATTTTTCAAAAGAGAAAGTCCCCAAGGGTGAAATTGTGGCTTATCAAAGGGGTAAAGTTATAACCCTAAAGTGGCAGGACAAGAAAAGTGTCTGCTTTATGAGTACTATTCATGACGCAAGCTCTCATTTGGTGACATGTAAATCTAACAAGACTGTTATGAAACCAGTTGTCGTTTGTGACTATAATAACACAATGGGTGGGGTCGATTTATGCGACCAAGAAATGTCCTACTACCCTACAGTCCAAAAACAACATGGGAAGTATTATATCAAAACTTTCAGGCAGTTTTTAGATCAATCGTTATGGAATGCCTATGTACTTTACAAAAAGCAAAACCCAACACAAAATATAAAGCTTTTGGAATTTCGTTTGCAAATGATTGAAGAAAGTATCCAAAAGTATTCTGATGAAGATAAAAGCGGTTGTCCTGGAAGACCAAGTTCTACTCCGAACCCTTTGAGATTGACGGCTCGTCATTTTGCAAGTCACATACCTCCTAACCCAATAAAAAGAGAGCCTCGAAGACAGTGTGCTGTTTGCTGTTCAAGAAAGGATGCAAATGGAAAAAAAAAATTGCAAAGAAACACGAATTTGGTGCGAAGAATGTGAAGTTGGACTTTGCCTTGAACCCTGTTTCAAACTCTATCATACCAAACTACATTTCTAAGTTATTATTTTCTCAATGCATTATATTTTCTTAAGTTTTATACATTTTACTTTTTTATATTATGTAATAAATAGAAAGTAACAGCAATTAAATTGAAATTCATTAAAAAAATTTTTTTGTGTGGTAACATCCAAAATTGGTTTTTCTGACAGCTTAGTTTCTCATGATAAAAATCTATATAAAAAATTTTTTTCTAGAAAGAAAAAATGCATACTTCAATTCTCCAATATATATAGATTTAAAATATGCAAAAAAAAAAATTACACAATTTTTGAAGCGATTTTGGTCCACAAATTGAGCAGTCAGAGGGTTAATAGTAAAAAATACTGGAGAATAAAATTTTATTTAATTTAATTTTTTTTATATAAAAGAGTATATTTTAACAGATTTCAGAAAATTTTATTTGTTTGGAAAATTATTTATTATACACTTCTTTTAGCAAACAATATAAAATAATTGATTAACGCATAATTCATTTAACAAAATAGCACATAAAAAGTAATTTTTGATTTGTTAGAAGTTTTAAATAGCTTATTAAGAGTTCAACTTGTTGCTCTAAAATCACATTTTACTCATAAAGAATAATTTGAATAGTTTATAACAAATATACTACAAACATGGCCATTTGATTCTAAACCACCAAAAAAAAGTAAAAAAATAAATAAATTATAAATGATGTGGAAATTAAATCAATAAATTATTGAACTGAATAATAAATTCTGACCTTTTAGCTATTAACTGAACAGCAAGTTAAAGGAATAATTATTTTTTAGTATTACACAAATGTTAAGGCTTATTTAATTCAATTGACATTTGAAAAATTAATTTCCTCCAAGAGATTGAGTATAAAACATTAATACTCCAAATTTTCAACTATATTAGTCTAAAACAAGACTTACACCAAGTTTACTGCTTCTTATCTTGAGATAACCCTGTTTCACAATATCACTAATATCAGTTGCCATAACTTAAAAAGCATACTAAGTTGGATCAATAAAACAATACCTATAACAAAAAAACATGTAGAATAACATTAAAATAATATGATATAATAAGATAGCTGAATGATTTGTAAAAATATAGTAAAATCTTCATTACATTTGATAAAAAATTTGATTTTTGCTTAGTTAAAATACCTATTAGAAAATGATAAAAATAATATTTTTTGCAATACATTTATAAATTTTTGGCTAATTCCTAGAAACTATCTCAATGAAAAAAGGATATAAATTGATTTACAGCATCAGAATGTTTTCTTGTGTTTGAATGAACTAATTTGTATCCTATGACTTAAAGCATTGTGTACATGTGCGAAATTTATTTGGCGTGCTAGTAACCTTAGAATCACTTGATTACAATTTAAGCTTTCAAAAGAGAAAATTTCATATTTGTTTATATTTTGAAATTATTTAAATATTAGTTTGAAGTGAAATTTATATACATGCTTATTAAGTGATATTTATTTTCAGTTTGTTTTCTTTATAAAATCTGAGTTTAGTATTTGTGTGCATCTAGCAGTCTATAAGTATGAATGGTGATAAATTGAATTCACATTTTTTAAACATAAATTGTGAGGGAAATAAGTAGTTGAATGATACATAAAGGTAGGTTTGATTACTATAAATATATGTGTGTTAAGTGGGATCATAACATAGTTTTGCGTGATAGTAATGATGCAAGCGAGGGGTATGTTGAGACATATCAAAAAGGAGAGATGAGCATAATAGTTGATAAGAATAGGAGAACAAGTGTTTTCTTGAGCTGCAAAATGTGTTCTCCTAGTTTCTGTTGCAATATCAAACTGTTGGAAAGCATATGGCTGCTTCTCAGATGAGAATTTTGTAAATACAACTGTCATAATCCAGTTTGACATTTAAAAATCAATAAACAAGTGTTCATACAAATAATAAAGACACAGGGTCGGCTATTAAGATATGTCTGCAGGGTATGAATAAAGTGTTTGTTAAATTTAATTCTTACCTTATGGAGTATGTATAGAGAGAAAACAGAAAGATAACATGGTAGATAATTTTATAGATACTACCAAATATGTATATTGTCTGAATGGTACCAACATTTCAATAAGACATGATTTAGTGAGTTATTTCATGTCTTTAATTAAAATTGTTGTTTTATGTAATTTTATGTTAAATTACATAAAACAACAATTTTATTAAAGTATTGTTTACAAATATTTGTAATAAATTATGTAAATAGATTTATTCAGAATGGTTACGTTGATTAATTAAGAACTCTAGTTTTTATAAAAATTTATGTTTTTATTATAGATTTAGCTTTATTGCCAGTTTACTCTGGAGATAGATTGCACAATACTGAAGTTTTTTTTATAAGTTGGGTGATACTATTCTCTTAATTAAAATCAAAGCTTTCATTAAAATGCATTTTACTTATCTTATACATTTAACTTTATGGCTCAGTTGCCCCTGTATTTGACTATGCAACATTTTTTAAAGTGCTTGTTTAGTTAAAAATCTGACTTTTTTTTTTTTTAAGTTTGTTATTTACTTATTTATTTAGTTTTATTGCCTGATTGTTACCTGTTGTAGAAGTATGATACTTAGTTTAGATTTGTTTATTATGTAATCTTTGCAAAGCAAATTTTGAGTTATTAGCATTTTAATACTTCTGAGTGATTATAATAAATAATAATAATTATAATGAACCATTCAAAATTTTGATGTTTGAAATTTAAAATAGCAAGAGATTGCAAATTGTGTTAATCACAGGCAAGCTTCTAGGATTTTATTAAATATTTGAATATCTTCCACAACAATGCAGTACATATAGAGTAAAATGGAATAATACATAATAATTTGAAATTACATAAAAAATAAATCTATTTAAATGAGAGTTTAATAGATCATTTAATATGCTTTTTCCTATAATATGAAAAGCATATTAAATCATCTATTTTTTTTTTTAAAAAAAAATGTAGTTTGCATATTAATAAAGTTATATTAAAACTAAAAATTTCAACTTGTGGCATGACAGTCCATATAAGGGTCATGGCCTATAATGCCCATATGTGTCTTTCTGGCAGAGGGCCCTGGAGTGTTAAGCACAAGTCCTGAATAGAAGCTCAGCAAATGCAAAACTCCCCTAGTGTTTAGATCCCTTATATACTTGAAATTGAGTTTATTGACCAACTAAAGGGATAAAATGTTAAGCTGCCCTTGTCCAGTCTGAGGATGAAACCTGGTATCTGTGCATTGGGAACATGAAGTGCCACTACTAAGTCACCAAATATATTTAATAGTTTTAAGTTATATTAATTGCATTTAATATGACTTATATATATTTAATATTTTTCTCCACAATTATATCATTCAATAAAAAATTTTAAACAGTGTGTGTGGAATGGAAATTTATACAAGTATGTGGCTTAAGTTCATAATTTCCAATCCATTTAAATATTTCACAAAAGGAACCCAATAAGGATGGTTGTGATACTTTAAATAACTCCTGGTAGCAACATCATCTAAGAGAAATAATACCTTTGAGAGTGGCAGGACACATATTGGGGTCTTTTATTTGGTCCCTGCTTCTAAATTAGACTCTCACCTGTTACCACCAAAATAGTAGACTAATTTAGAGTTAGCAACAAAGAAGAATGCTAGTAGAACTTTAAAACTAAAAATACAAGCTAAATACATTCACATACTTCAATGTTTTACTAATGTTATCTTTTATAATAAGTGTATATAAATATTTATATTACATTTTCATAAACTTTTATTTACTATTAGAATAAATTATAATTTACTTGATTTGGAAAATAATTTAAATAATTTTTATCGACAACATGAATTTGAAAAACAATAAATTATGGAAAATATTACAATATTAATAGCAATTTGTATTTAACTATTGATAGAAATTCATTCACAAGGAACACACATATAGTACTAAACCATAAAATTTATCTAGAACAATTTGTTTAATTTTGTTACTAAAAAACATTAAAAAAAATTGTCCCTGATCTGTTTCCCTTCATGTGTGTAAACACATGATTTGTTAATTATTCTAAGGCCTTTTTTGTACAAAGACTGAATTAGCCAAGATTCACAGTTTAACACGGATTTCAGAGCATAACAAAGATAAAATCCTAAAAACACTGCAGCTATCCAGTCAATCTAAATTACATCATATTGTGAAATATAGAGTTTGCAAAACTATAATAGTATTAAAAAACATCTAATGGCAACACAATCTAGAATGTGAGAAGAATCGAGCAATTAAGCTAAATTAATAGTTTAAATAAATAACTTTCATTTTAAGAAAATTTCCTTTCTAATTAACCAAGTATTACCACCGACATTATTCTAATTTTAATTTAAGTATAATTCATCTAGAAACCTATATTTCCATAAAATACTCCTAGACTCTATCTAATAAATTACATAATGTAGAATATAAAATAACATTTAATCAAATAACACTTAAAAGAACTTGCTTAGTTAAACAACCACACATTTAAACTCAATATTTTAAAAATAACTTTCAAAAATATAAATTAAACAACCTTACAAAATTATAATATCCCAAAACAATCTAACTTTAAAATTATAAGGAAACAATACATAAAATTTTGGGTTAAAGTGAGTATTACGGTCTCACCTAATAAAGCTTTGGAGGTCGCCACGGTCTCAACGAAAAATCGCCAAATCAGCAAAATTTGGAAATTATTTTTCCTCACCAAAAAATCACCAAAAACGATTAGTTGCCAAATGTGTCACCAAGCAAAGCGTCCGAATGTCTCGTCGCCGCATATCCCGAAAATGCTTGCCATTTTTATTTTGATTTTTCTTAAGGGATGTAAAGCGCAGTAATTTAAATCCTGTTTTTTCATATTTATATTTTATTTCATTTCAGATGTACTTTATATTCACGTTTTTTTTAAAATTTCAGTTTGGATATAGTGCCGGAATTTCAATCCTATCTATTTATTTTGTATTTAGCTGTGGATATAGTGCCAGATTTTCAAGCCCGTCTTTTATATTTAATTTTGATTTTTCTGTACATGTAGAGCGCTGGACGAAAAATAAAGGAAGAATTTCAATTTATCTTTTGCAGGCATAGAATTCCTAGAATTGTATGCTAAGTATTTAAATTTCCAATAATAAATGAAATTATAAAATCTATTTAAAATTATTTTAGATTTGTTCACTTTTATGTAGTAATGATTTGTAGCATTCTATGTTTAATAGCTGAAATTCATTTTTTATTTGTTTTTAGCTAGATATTATTAAATGTAATTATTTTTGCTTCTTTATTTACTTTAATTTTAATCCTGAAATATTTTAGAATTGAATCTTTAAGCAATTCTAATTACGATTACGGTTTTCTTGCATGTAGTTAGGCTTAGCTATTTGAATTATGGGAAAAACCCTGCTTTATTTACATAGTTGTTGCTATTGTTTTCTCATTTAATGTTAGGTGGAGAGAGGGTGAAATTCCTACCGTTTTTCATGCCAATTACAGGCCGATTAGCACCCTCTTTGGATTGCCAATCAATTTCCAAAACGTCTGTCTCAGGCACTTGACAAAAAAATGTTCGCCAAGTTCACCAAGGTGAGACCGTAATACTCAGTTTTACCAAATTTTGCATACAACTTTTTATACATAAATTTTGAATAAAAAATACAGCATAAGCTTCAAAGAGTTACTAAAACACTAAATGAATCACACTTATTTCAATTTGTTATAATAGATTCAACAAACAAGTCCATTCTAGCAATATAATCTACACATATGCAGATATTGTACCCCTATTAACTTGCAAGATTTAGCCACCATTTAACCGATCTCTCAAATGGATAAATATATATTAAAATGATTAATGCAATGTTTTAAAATGTATATTTATACGTTATTAATATATATAATTAGAAATATAAAAATATAAATTGAAATATAAAGAAACTGGATTTATGTCAAAATATGAAAAATAGTAAGAAGCATAGGGACACAATATGTCTTCTTCAAACTATTTTAATTTCATTTGTTAACCCCTTAAGGCACACATTAATTTCTAATTTTCGGTCAAAAAATCACCTATTTTTTTTCTTGCATAATCATATTATCTAGTGCATTTTAAGACATGATCGACAAATAAAAGTAATTTTTAACTAAAAATTTAATTAAAAAATCTTATTTTTAATTTTGGAATAAGTTTAATTATAATCTTTTTTTACGCTCCTTTGTATTAGAAAAGACAACATACAGGGGTACAAGTATAGGCTAATTTAAAAATATATATATATTATACAAACAAAGTGAAAACGATTTGATTGCATGTTTATTTTGAATTTCAAGTTATTAAAATCAAATTAAATCAAATTTTCATACATAAAATTGACTAAAAATTCAGTTTGGTATGATATACCATGAAACATGGTACTCTCATCGCTCAAACTGTCTGATAAATTGGCATATTCAAAATTGTCATCGTCAGAGTCGCTCATTATAAGATAACTTTTTTTTAAATTACAAAAACACTTAGTAATATAATTTGCAGTTAACTGCATACTTTTATTATATTTACGTAATAAAAATGGATATATTACCACAGATATATAAACCAAACGACTGCTTTATACAAAGAATTCCTAGCAAACTTATAGCTAATCATCAAAATGCGCCACCTGGTTTACACAAGAAAACTGCTGAATAGTGGTGCCATCTATGGCAAATAAGTTTAATTATAATCTAGCCTATTTATTTTTACTGGAACGGTTCTCAGACGAGCATTAAAAATAAAATAAAGCGAGATACAAGGACGCCCGTGTGAGACACGGGCAAATGCGTTAAGGGGTTAATTATAAAATTCCATAATTTTTTAATTATATTAATTTTTAAATTTAAGTCAAAAATAATTTATATTGTTTAAATGTATATATAAATTTATAAAAAATAAATAGGTACTAATAGGAAAACATTATTTTGAATTTTTGAACACAAATCTATATCATTAAAGTTTATTTTTGAATTTGAATTGTTGATATTGCATCTTGTCTCTGAAATTTTTGCTAATTTTTCAGTTTTATAATTTAAATAATTGTAAAACCCAGTTTTTACTCTTGTATTTGAAATTTTGTACTGTAGACACTCTTTGGTGAAATTGCACAAGTTTCTCAGATCTATTACTGTTTAATATATATATATATTATATTATCAGAAAAAGTTTTATATTTCTTTTGCATAGCTGATTGTATCCCCCCTGAAGAAGACATAGACCCTATGTTTATTATTTTTTTCATAAATCCAATTTCTTTATATTTAATTATTTTCCTCAATTACAGCTGCTTTTGTGCTGGACAGGTGGTTTGGTAGTTAGATGTATTTTGCTTTCGCTTTGACTTATATTTATGTTATTTTGTCTCTTGATTTATTATGTACATAGTTTTATTTCATTATTATAATGCAATGAGTTTATTAATCTTAAATTTTCATAAGCAATGCAATTTAGGAACATAAAACAATTTCCAATTTTAGTGCTAAATGGTATAGTTTCTTGCTAACTTAAACAGCTGTTTCAAGCAATTTGATTTTCAAAATCGGGATCTTACTCACTTTCCAATTTAAAATAGAACTATCTTGTTAAATATCCAACTTTGAAAATCACGATCTTGAGCAATCATTTTAAGCATTTTCCTTTAATTAATTACTAAAAAAATATTTCATGACTGAATGCTAGAAATTTAATTTCATGTATTATATAAAAATGAATAAACTAATTCTAAAAATCAATATTGCTATTCATTTTTGATAATTTAATATATATATATATATAAATATATATAGACATAAATGATCATTATTTTATTAATTAGAAAATTCCCCATATATGACCATACCAAGCAAGTATAAGTAAAGGTAAATTAATAATAATGTTTTTACAGATTCTGATTTTGAATTAATTGAACAAAAGCAGCTATTTAACAAAAATATCATCACTTTTACATTATACTCTCGCTTTTCATACAAAAGAAATAAGAGTGTTTTTTTTAATTTTATTTTACGGAGAAGCAAAAATAATATAATGCAGATATGATTTTATTGGTCGAAAATTTTATTTAAAATTGAATAAATACTAAATTAAATTTTTGAGAAAAAATTGATTAAAAAGTGATAACAATAATAAACAAGTTAAATACTAATATAATTAGCTAAAATTAATTGGCACAAAACATTGCTAAATGGTAATTTTGTTGTTTAAAAGAAGCATTACAGTCACAAAGCACCAAGGGGAAAAAAGAAACAGTACAAAAATATTTAATTCTGTCTCATAGTAAAAAAGATGCTATTACTTTATACTTACACAATCAATCCTCAATGAGATTGTTAAACCATTTCTGCCAGAAATAAGCATTAGCATTTAAATTAGTTTAATCAAGAAGTGACAATTGTTTAGTTTATAAAATATATGCATTATTTTTTAATAGTTCTGAAAACAAAGTTTTTAAACAATGTATGATGCAAATTGAATATTTATGACAGTAATTTTTACATTTTTTTTCTTTCCTGCAACAGTGATTATCGAAAGCAGGAGCAAAATTAAAAAGTACCAAAATATCTTATAGGAATTAGGAACTGAGCAATTAACCTAAATCAATAATCTAAATAACATCTATTTTTATAATACTTGGATATTATATTTAATGGATTATTATAATAAATAATTTATAATTGATATACAAGGGGATGGCACATCCAGCTTAAAAAATGTATTATGTAATGTACCAGAGAAAAAGTCAATTGGACAACAAAAATAAACTAATAATGTAAACATATTTTATAGTTTTTAATTCATTTGGATATAGTATTCTAGGTTAACAAGCTATTATACACATAATAAAAATATATAATAATATTACACTTACAATGGCAATTTTTACAACTTAACAATAAACTTATACATACAGATGAATCTTTTAAGACTCTAATAATTTAAAAATATTTTTATCCAACAAACAATATTTCATATATCATAACATTACATCTAACATATACAAAACTTTAAAAAATACACAAAAAGTATTATTATAACTTACCAAAACAGCATTATCGTGAGTAAGTGTTAAAATTGAAGAAATGGGGTAACATCATAAACACATAAAAAAAGGCCTATATTTAAAGCTGAGGAAAACAATACCTATAAAGCTTATGTCTTGAAAGCAACAGATATCTAAAAGATGAAATTAAATTGAATTTTAGTCAAGCAAATACATGGAAAATTAAATATGTATATAAAAATATTCATGCAAAGTTTCTTCGCTATAAAAATAAGTACAATTACATGCATTTTAAATTTTGACATTATATGGACTTTAGCTATGTATGCAAGCTATGTCACATAATATAACGAAATTTTATAGAAAAATTTTCTATATTGCATACTTTGTAATTAATTATTAATTTCTTATAATCTAAATAGAATTTTCTTTGCTTTTCTGAGGGTTTCTCTCTAACTAAGAAATTAATGGTATAGAAACAGCAATTTAACTCAGACAATGAATTTAAATTTCAGCAATAAAGTGTTTCAAAATAAGTCTCTTTTCGAGAATAATTCTTTTTCAATAATCCTCAATTAAACTGTGTTCTGTATATTTTTTTTAAATGCATACCATCGTAAAAGTTAAACAAAAAAATAATAATTCAAATTAAAATCTAACTAAATTGAACTTGAACAAATATAATACGTTGGAAATTCTTAAAAATTTAATATACACGATTAATATCAAAAAAAATTGAAAGTATTTCTACAGTAAATAACATTTATTCTCACCAGTCATACTAGTAATACATTTTGACACGTTTGAACTGTACTTATACTTATTAGCTGGATAAACAACCGTACAGGATCTTCAGATTTGTATAGCAAAATAGATATGAAAGCACAGACGAATCAGCATTGAAAATCTCAAAACAGACTAAACATATTATATATTAAATAGTTATCAAAAACAAAACAATTTTTTTAACATCAACGACACATCAAACAGCCCAAATTTTTGATACACACAATCGTTTTTTTTTTTTTTTTTTTGGAAATCCTGTTGCCATCTCGTAAACAAATTGTCGGAAATTATCTATATCGATTTTAATTAAATTGATATGATAAAAAGAAAATAATCAATATCCTTTTATCTGCTTATTGCATAATGTTGTGTTTCTTTAAAAGTTGCACAATATTATGTAAAAGTATTAGATAAAGAGAAATAAAAGTGAGGGGCAAAGCCGTTACTCATTTTAAAGTTATTTTCCATTTGTTAGGGTGCAGCATTAGTAAAAATTTACGATATTTGCAGAAATACATTGGAATAATAAAGTATGTTCTATATTTTTTTGTTTTAATTTAAACATTTTCTATTTCGCCTACCAAAATCAGAGAGTGAAAAAAAAGTTTAAATTATTGAATTAAAAATGTTAATTATTTATTTTAATAATGATTGATATTACTTTATATTTCTAATTTTTCTTTCGTAATTTGCAAAATATTTAACCGTTATAACCAACTAAATATTTGCAACAGTATGCATATTATCTTAATAATCAAGTATTCGTTTAAGTAATTAAAATTTTGATAGTATCTAAGTGATTTGTATTTTTCAAATTTTTGAAAATTTTTAATTTAAATATTGTGAAATTTATTTCAGTTAATTTAGATTTAGTTGTCAAATGAATTCTTCAATTTAATATGTATAGAAAGTTATATTGTGTTTATGCACATCATTTGTTAATGGTTATGCATATAAAGAGTTAAATTATAGTGAGATATTTTTATGAAATATATATTT
This sequence comes from Latrodectus elegans, assembly GCA_030067965.1. Taxonomy (NCBI): domain Eukaryota; kingdom Metazoa; phylum Arthropoda; class Arachnida; order Araneae; family Theridiidae; genus Latrodectus; species Latrodectus elegans. The sequence goes on along the minus strand of CM057811.1, from coordinate 40,380,861 downwards.
ATGTATAAGTGATTTTCTGTTATCAAGTTTTTTTGAACGTTTAATTAGGTATAGTATTTATTTGACTTCTATAGTATAATTATTTGCATCTGCTTGAAAAAATATCAGTGTTTCTTTCTGAGAACTAATTGATACCAAAGTAATATTAATGTAGACATTTAGAAAAAATTTTATTTATCTTTGTTTAAAATACATATTTTGTTATTGCTGAATTATTTTAACATCATAAGTATTTTTTATAAAAAGTTTGATTAAATGAAATGTTTTTCTGATTTTTGGTAATGATTGATTTAGATATGTATGTTTCCATACCAAAGGAAGTTAGTAAAAGCTAAATTATTGGAATAATATAACTTTTACTCACTTTTTATATTTATTTAACAAGCCAATTTAAAATATAAAGATTTCATATTCCTGGTTATATAGTTTTAGTGAAACATTAAGAACCAATATTACATATGTGAAAAACTGTGTTTATTAATTATTGTTAAATTGATATTTCTAATTACCACTAATAATCGTAGAATATTATGTTGCATTTAAATGTCATCTAAAATTTTAAAATATGATCTCAAGTTTTAAAGGTTCTATGAGACTTCATTAAAAAATAATTTACTTCAAAATTGGCAGTTTTCAATGGAAGACTATTTTTAGTTATTTTATAAATTTTTCCTGTAGTTTTGCATTTTAAAGAATTTACAATTATTGATTGTTAACATTCTCATACATAAAATATATTTTCTTGTAATCTTTCTGTTGTAGAAGCCTGTAGATTTAAATGTTTTTATTTTATTAAATAATGATTTGTATATTGTGAAACATACAGTTGATCACTTTCAATTTATTATGGGATCAGGCCTTGGATATTAATTGTTCATGCTTTTATTTTTTTATTTGTACTCATTCCAAAATTAATTTGACCCATAAATACAAATAAATTTATTAAATATTGTATTAATTTAAGTGTCTTAATATGCAACAATAATTGCTTGATGAAGAAATAAATCATTTTTTCCTTTTAAAAGTTGCAATGAACATCTTTATTTTTAAGCAATATATATCTATATTGCATCTTTTTTAAAAAGAGGATTATAGAACTGTGCAATAATAAACTATGTATCTTGAATAATTGTAACCAATTCCAGCCAATAGAATAAGCCTTTCGTGTTACTTAGTAATGTTTCTCAAACATTCCATTAACACACCTTTCAGAATAATGTGATGTTTCAGGAAAAATTATAATCTTAGATATAACTTAGCAGGAAAATTAAAAATAATAGAAGATAAAATTATTCAGGCCTTGAACTAAAAAAATTATGTTGCAAGTAATTTATCTTTGACTTGCAGATTATAAACTTTTGAATAAAGATTTTAGAGATAAAGTACAGTTTCATGAACCATGACCAGTATTTCCACATTAAATGAAATATGAATCCATTTTTTGATACACAAAAAAAATCTATATAATATGAAACAAATTTCTTAAAAATTTTAAAATTAATATTTTTTATGCATTGTGTATCAATGCACACATTCTATTTTTAAATGAAATCAGTTTATTTTGAAATTGTCATTTGTTAATGAAGATTTAATTCAAAAACATATGTTTCAGAAAATGCCATTTGGTGAAAAGAATTATTAGCTGATAAATATAGCTTAAATTTTGATTAATCATTTGTATTTTTGATTGAAAATATAAGGAAGAAATTGGCACATATTTGTTATCGAAAACTCCATTTAGTATTTAAAAATATGAGCTTTAATTTGTATTGTATGATTTCTATATTAGAAAAAAAATTTTTTGAATACCTTTTTAATATATTTTCTGAAAATGATGATTGATACAGTCATTAATGTTTCAGTAAACAATGAAGTACAGATTAGTATTTTAATTTCACTATGATGTATTAGATCTGAAAGGAATTGCTAATAATTATATTGTAAGCTAATTGTGCCTAGTGAAAAGATATTGTTCTCCATGAATTGGATGATCTCCAGTTGATTCCAGTCACTATTGAACTTTGGTGTTAGTGTTGTTTCTTATGATACTTGAACAAGCCAAGCCTGTTTTACCGACAGCTATGATATGTTATGTCAGTAGGTTGCGTTTTCATTTCATCAGACCACCACGATGTTGAAAGTGTGGCATTGCTATAAGCATTTCCTTGATAGATCCCTTTCCAGATGATACATTACTTCCATTTTGATTTGAAAAGGGAGTAAATTATCTCCAGATCATTACACCTATGGTAACTGCTCAATGACTGACCATAGAACTTTTGATTCCACTGATTTAACGAGAATGTATATCGCATGTACTCAGTGAGCGGTATTGGGAATCAAACATTGTCCTTCTGAATGGAGGTCTGGTGCCATAACCACTATGCTACCATTGCCATTTTGAATGTTCGTAGAAGGGCTTTGATTTATAATGAAGATATTATAAAGCTTATATTTAATATATATTATAAAACCATTGAAATTGCTGTTATAGTTGATAATGGTTAGCATATTTGGTTATAAATGAGTTTTTGTTACAGACAAGTGTGCTAGAAAAATTTAGGAAAACTTAAAAATTTAATTCCTGGCAGTAATGTAATTTAGTACAGAGAATATGTTTGTGACAATTATTTAAAGAACCATGGAAAAATTTTCATGAAAACCAATCTCAAGAATTTATTTTTCATTTTTTTAAAGTATTTATATATTAAAGTTATACAAATGTATGTTAATATTTCAAATATAAAATAATTGTATATTTATTAATTACATAGCTAGAAATATAGATATTTTTAAAAACAAATGTTAGTAATATTCTTTGTTCTGTGAAATTTTATATAATATATACTCTATGAAATTTTATATAGGAATTTTTATTATGTACTTTCTATATAATCTTACATATTATCAATTCTGCCATGTATACAGGTTTTTACCTTGATTAAGTAAAGCTTAGATCTAAAATCTTAATTTTTAAGTGATATCTGAATTGCAAAATGAAACTTTATTCTTATTTTTTATTATATAGTAACTTCATTCTTATTTTTTAGAGATAAGGGAACCCTGTGCCTAAAAACTTTGCATCTAGGCTTGATGGAAAATCTAATATTAAACAAATACTATGAATTGTAACTTATTATTTTCTGATGGTTTGTTTAAATAAGATTAATATCATATTAAACTTAATATAAATGTTTAACAATATATTTTTTTAAATTTGAATAATCTGATAAGTGTGTATCTTAATATAATCTTATTTTAAGTACTATTAACATAAATCTACATTTATTAGCAACTGTTGCTATTATGCTTATATACATACGTACATGCATATGTAGCATTGCTAAGTCCCAGTCCATATCTGAAGTTAAGGGGTTTGGAATAATTGTCTACTATCAAGTTCTTCATATTTTGAACTACAGTCAAGTGACAATGTTAACAACTGAGTTGACATTTTCTTTTTCACATATATGCCACACTAGCAGAAAGACTTCAGACATCAAGGTTAACAACTTCAATCTAACATGGAAGCATCTTCAACCCACAAAGTTCTTACAGCTTAATGAGTTTTGGAATACTCATCCATCACCAAGTGCCTTTTAATTTTGAACCACAGTAAGAAGACAAAGTCACATCTGAGCTTGTACCCTCCTATTCACCCCAGTGGAAGGGCTTTGGACATCGGGTTAACTTGGATTCATCCTCAACCCACAAAGCCAAATAATGTGGTCATCCTTAAAATCATTGCACATGGCAAATGATGCTTCACTTTGAACTTAATGGGTAGTGGTGTAAGAGTTACTGGAACCCTTGTATAACATACATATCTACACTAGATAGACAATTATAATCACCACTTCATTTGCTATTGTACTAGCCTGGTTGGCATAAAATGTATATTTAATTCCCAATTTTATTCCTTATAAGGATTTTTTTAAATTTTATTTTGTAGAGTTTTAATTTTCTTGGTTTTGGCTTTAATTATTTCATTTAGATCTATTTTTCTCTTATAAGTTATTTTTGTTGGAGATGCCATTTCATTTCCAGTGTTTGTTACTGACATTGCGATTTCGTAACAACATAAGAAATACAAAAAATGGAACAGCTGCAGTTACTCTCATCTTTTAATATTTCATTTGTAGACTGGATGAATTGATCCTCAATATAACTGCTGCTTCAAAGTTTCGTAGGATTACGTTTCTGAAGAACAAAAATGGATATGCGTTATTACTATTGTTAAACTTTTCATCAGCGTAGTTTACTCAAATAATTTCCTAATAATGTATATACAAAGTAACTTTTGTGTAAAATTTTATTCACTATGAATTGTTTTTTAACCAAAGAATGACAAATATAAAAAAAAAATATTTAATATTATGCGATATCTTAAATAAACTTTTTTTAAATAACATATATTTTTATTATTTAATATATCAATAGAGTACCTAAGAAAAATAAATTGAACAATCTTAAAATTCTGAAATGAAATACGGATATTTTCAAAAATTCTTTAGGATTAAATATAAAGATGGAAAATATCTTTTAAACTTATAATACTTTTTTATTCCTTCATTAGTAAAACTTATGTATCTCACAAATATTCATATAACAATCTTACTTTCTACATAAATATAATAGAAATTCTGTAAATGTAACTGGATAAATATCGTGAAATCTGACACGAGAAAGAGATGATCAATTTATCATTTCTTCTTGGAAGTATGCTGAACACTGTGTTTGGAGATGAAGCCTATTTTCTGATGTACAGCTTTAATCCAGATATCTTTCTGTTTATCTTTTTCAAAACTAAAATATAAGAAATTTTAAGACTACTAAAAATGACATCTTTCATTAAAAGAAGTTAAGGAATATAGTAAGAATGGAAATAAGCTTCTTATGTATTACTCATTCAGCTAAATACTCAATATGACAGAATGACAAAATTGATTTAAATTGCTATTTGTCCCAAGTTATACTTTCTAACATACATGACAAAACGATATTTATATAAGTAATAAATTATCAAATATTTCTAATGGTTAATTAATGTGCACAATATCTCTAATGTTTAATTTCAAAATAAAGAAATGCTATTAAATTTGACCAATACATTTATTATTTAATATTTTAGTGACAAATATATTAGGTTTTGAATCAAAAATGTTTTAACTTGAACTAACATTATCAGATAATGAAAAAAAAAAAAAAAAACATACTTAAGATAACTATAATATATAAAATCAACAGTTTGCTTTCTTTTCACTTTAATTAATATCACTTAAAGAAACATTTTACAATATAGAAAAAATATATATATATATATAGCAACTAAATGAATTAAAATATTTAATGATATAAATGCATATATTAAGCTATTTCTATAACCTTTGCAAACTCGGGTTGGAGAAAGAGTAGATGAACATGCAAAAGTACTGAATTTCAGTTTATGATAAAAATATTCCATATTGTAATTACGAAATTAAAGCTTTTTTACAATTTTTAAAGTAATTAAGAGATTAGAGACAGATTAATAAACTGTGCGTTTTCAAAAAATTGAAGATTATTGGCCTTAACCAAAGCACATAATTGTTAAAAATTGATAATAGGACTTTAATTATAAGAGAGAAAATTTATGCATAAAAATAGATAGATTATTTATTTTCATGTACGAAAATACCAATGTTACTTATATAAAGCTATGAGAGCACACATAGAACTACTCAGTTTCATGGCTTATTACACATACAAAAAAAAAAAAAAAAAAAAAATTCAGTATTTCGTTAAATCTGAAATTTAATAACTATTAAATAAACATAAAGGTAATAAAATAACTAAAGAAACTACCAATGAACAATACTTAAGAAAAGCACGAAATTTTTCTTAACTTGTGAAATTTTACTTCTTTGAATTTCTTGGTCCGTTTGTTTGTACATCCATATTCTTCACAAGATCCTATTTATTTTAAATTCTAATGATGAAAATAATATTGCTCACAATACAAAAATGAAGAAATAAAATAGGCGATAATGGTATGGAAAACGAAAAACCGCTTTTCTTGTCCAACCAAGATGGCAGTTCAGTTACAGTTGAAACTTCATCTCAAAGGGGACACTTTCCCTCCCCCTATTCTGTAGCTCTACGTCTCCAACTCACCAGGTTCCTGCAACTCAGTGAGAGAATGTCTTCCAGACGCTGCTCGCGTCAAGCGGTATTTCATTTTGCTGATGTTACCAAAAGTGGTGGGGAGCTACTGAGCCATTGAGACTCGTACTTACATAGTGGCACATGCGAGCTCCGGACTATAAAGTTGACAGATTTTTTGGTATTCACCAAGCTTCTCGTTATTTTAAACCACGTTCAGATGACAATGTCACATCTTTTCCGCATCCACGCCATCAGAAGGGCTTTTGTGATAACAGATTAACGTGGATTTGTCCCCAATACACAGGCTTCCAGCAACCTAGTGAGGGCGAATGTGGTCACCTTCCAATCACTGCGCGGCAAATGAAGCTTCTTTTCGATGGTTTTAACGGGTGTCACGAAAGGCTCTATAGCTCTCGTTCATACACACATGTAGACAGACAATTATGATCATTACTTCGTTTGCTATTGTATTAGTCTCGGTGATGTGAAAGGCATGAGATCCAGAGGAACAAAATACAACTTACCACAAAGAATGTGAGGCAGTGTTTCTATGATTGCATGTGTGTAACAATCGAAAGGCTGCTAATTTAAGCTAGTTTAACATAGAGCAGACAGCGAGACCAATAGCTATGTGTTGAACGTTCGTGCATCCTCGTGCCTAGATATCGTTCGCTTTTCTACTTGCTAAAACGAAATCTATGTCAAATACCACTGAATCATATAAATATTTTTCTTGAAACAGCATTGTATTTGGTCATCAAGTGAACTGTTGTCTGCGGCCGATCTTGTTCGACTAAGCATTACTGTCATTGATATTCCATGTCGTTAATTATGTGTGAATGTCAACATCGTGTCTTTTGCTACCAGCTCACCGCCATTCGTTAATCGAACATAAGTACTTTAAAATGACAACTAGCGAATCTTCTAAGTGCTGTGCAGTTTCGTAGATATTCATGCTTCCATGTTCAGTGCATCGCAGTCTGCCTTGTCTAAATCTCTTAAATCAGTTGCTTTTCACCTAATACAAAATACTTCATCCTCCGTGGAAGATTGTATATCGTTCACGCTAGATTATATGGTTTCACATTTTTAAGGCGATTATTATATTTGGCTTTTCAGTGTATATATGATTACATAACATTTTTCCCCTCAGTGTATATATTAAACAATATCACATTCCTTAATGAATTTTCTTATTTATTTAGATGGCGGGAAAGAATTTTAAGAAGTCTTCTGAATCCATTGATACCTCTGGTGATTCTGCTAAAAAACCATCTATGAAAACAGCTAGTGATGTTATTTCAAGATTGCAGTGGGATGATTCACTTCCACAAGATAAATTTTTCGTTGGTTACTTAGATAGATTTGATGGCATCATTGAAAAACCCTTTACATCTTTGGATTGGAGAGATCCAGCTACCGTGGATAATTATACACTGGCATTACCGAAACACCGAATTCAGTATTTTAAATATTTGAATAGAAAAGTTTGGGATAAAGCTACTAGGAAAGACATTGTGTTTGGATCTACTGGATATCCTCAAACTATTCATGAATTTATTTCTATGGTTGATCAAGATATATTAGATTTCCAAGAAGAAGACGAAGATATAAATGTACCCATTTTAAATTCTTCAGATGTTATTTGTGAAGCTGCGGATGATGGACAAAGTGAAGATGATTATGATATGTCCGAGAGATCTAATTTTTTCATTGCTGCTAGAATATTAGATGAAAGTACAGTCAATAATTTAAAGAACGTTTCAGATTATATTAAATCCAAAGACGATCTTTTAGCTCAGTGTTGTATGCAACCAGAAATGCTACATTTAACATTTTCTATTCTTAAATTAGATTCTCCTGGTGACATATGCAATGCTATCTCAGCTTTGAAAGCTTTGTCTGAGCAGACATTACCGAAAGTTACTTTAGAAATCGATAGCTTAGATAACTTCGAGCATCGTGTTTTGTATGCTAGAGTAGAAAAAACAGAAGAGTTGATGACATTGAGAAATAAATTAGTTAATGAACTTATATGTAGAAACGTCAATATTACTGATAAATATAAGTTTGTTCCTCATGTTACTATTGCAAAGTTGTCTCGTCCCATCTCTAAACTTAGACATAGTAATTATATAGACCAATATTTGTATCTTAAGTTTGAAGATAACTATTTTGGAAAACAAGTAGTTACTAATTTACATCTGTGTGAAATGGGAGCACAACGTCGTGAAGATGGATTTTATCGCTGTGCCCATGAAATATCATTGCAAACTTCGTAAAATTAAAATTTACTGGTGTTATTAATTTATGTGATAAATTTTATTCAATAAAATATTTATATTTTAAATAAAGTATTCCTTTAATTTTGATATAGTTATTTTTATGAACAATACGTTCTGCAAGTTTTTCAAAGGTAAAATTTATAAAGTTTAGTAATTCATATTCTGTGCTTTATCTTATTTCCATTGAATTCTGCTGCTAAATAGAATTTAAATAATACTTTTTGTGCAGAATGCTTTAAAATTTAGTTTTGAGAAATAAATTATAGTATATGGTACAATTCTTCATTAAAAACAAAACAAAAAAAAATGTGGAACTTTGGGAATATATGCAAAATATTTCTTTATAGTTTTCATTAATTTTTGTTTTTTTTTATGATTACAATGATCGAGTTTTATCTCCAATTTAATTTTACAAACTTTTACTTTAAAATTCAAAATTTCAAAAAATGCTTCACAAATATTTAGAATGCTTACATTTATCGCAATTTGTACAAAATTGTTCATGCTGAAAGCTATGTTTTCTACGATAATCCTTAATTGCTTTTTATAAAGTGTAGAATCCAGTATTGTTTTCTGTTTCAAGAAATATTTTCAAGCAAGCAATACTGTTTTAAAGAAACGTTTACTCATGTAAACAGCAAATCTATTTTAATCGTTTTATATTATTAATTTTAAAGTTCAATAGAAATTTTTATTAAATACGATTTAAAATATTACGATTGAAAGCTTAAATAAAAAAAAAAACCATTGGGACAAAAATAAATGAATATAAATGTCTGCTTTTTATGAAACCAAAGTATCTTGTCTGGATCAAATTACTTTTTCTTTATTTTGAAAGTGAGAAAACATTTTTTTAAACAAAAATTTTTGCAAATTATTTTAAACTTCTCATGCTGTTGCCCTGAACCCACAAAACATGCTTTGTTTCTTTTTGTGATGAACATACAGACAAGACATGCCAAATTTGTTGAAACATTTTTATTTTAAAATCTGCCCGTGATAAAGTGTGTGTCTTCTAGATTTAAAACAACTTTGTGACGTGTAGAATTGTATTTATGCATTATTAAAAAAGAAGCATTCTTGTCCCTGATCACAATTAACGCTATGAAATCCTCTTAATACGCTTTTATAAGCATGTCTGCAAATGAGTCGACGAATATAAAATTCTTAGGTCTTTCACTGATAAAAAGACAGCTAAACATTTAGCTATGGTCACTAATAATGCATAAGTCTTATTCTTAAATTTTCTGTATGACCAATACTATATAAATATGTACTCTCTAGTTCAATTATTGTCTGAAATAAAAGTAAAACACCTTTTTACTTGATTGATATTTGCTCTCACGAGAAGATACATTCGTAACTGAATTTAATGTAGGAACAATGTAAGGGAAATTTAGTAATCTCTCTTTTGGAATGATATGAAGGACGCGAAAAAGTAATTCAGTGCAATAATTTGATTGCCTGAAAATGATTAGCGTATTGTCAGAAATAATGCAGAATATAATGTGATTATATTAAAAGACCTGTCCCAAAATTTCAGCTCTTAACTGTCATATCATTCACAGAAACTGAATGAAATTTTGGCATAAGGTATTTTGAGGTGTATACTCAATATGGCAGAAACAATTTTGGAGCTTTATACTCGTAGGCTTACAGCTCGCATTGAGTAAAAGTGAGTTTTTTCACAAAACTCGTCAAAAATTCAGAACAACATTACGGGAGAGGTAATCCCTTTACCAAAGTCTGTCAATTATATTTATATACTCACGAATGATATGTGTAGAAAATAACAATGTAACTCAAATAGTTACTGTTACAGTGAAAAAATTTCAAATGACAACACTCCGTTTTTTGTATTGAAATTGATCTGCATGCTGAAAAACATTTTACGTTAGAATAGCACATGTATCACGAAAGTCCTCAGAACTAGATAAGTAAAAAGTGCAGCAGATCATTAATGTTCGTTCCATTTACGTCACACCGTTTCTTTGGCTGAGATCCCAGCCTGATTAGTCCTCCACAAAAATAAAAGAAGTAAATTTCGGGTTTTATGTAATACATAGTCATGACTGACGTCGTTCTGCTAGGTGAAAGAAAAGCACACCATGAAATGCGGGCCGCTTATATTACTTTCTGCATGCCGCTTTCAGGGAAAGAACGTGAGGAAATCGTAAAGATTTATTATCTGAATGGACAAAATGCCGCAGAAACATTGCGTGTTCACCGCGGAAACCGTGGATTACAGCGAAGTCTGTGCACGGTCAAAGCTGTACGAGACTCTATTCATGAATTTGAAGAAAATAGTTGCACATACGATCGATCTCGGTTTGAGCGACCTTCCGTTTCTGTGGATACTGTTGCAGAAGTTCATCAGAAGATAAGCACAGTTCGTTTACAAGTGCCCACTTTGTTTCACGTGTTCAAAATCTATCGAATTTAACTGTCTGCCAGATTCTGCGTTCTGTTCTAAACATATTTCCGTATCGATTCCAGAGTGTCCAGATGTTGGAAGCGGGAAACTTTCTATTACGGCTGGATTTTGAAAATCAATTCCTTATCCGGTACGATGAAGTTAGCAGCTGTCCTTAAGGCATTCTGTTGAAAGACGAGGCGGATTTCTCGTTAACTGATAGTGTGAATTTGAAAAATTGTATACATTGGGTAGAGAATAATCCACATGATATGCTTGAACGTCCATTACATGAGGAAAAAGTGACTGTGTGGTATGGTATAACAAGCACGTTCACCCCCAGCCCTTACTTTTTTGAAGAGGTTATTTCAAGTGATCTGCGAACTACAGTAATGAGTGCTCTCTTTCTGGACATGTTAACTCGTATGCGATTCCTGCATTCTAATGTTAAAATGCACTATCTCAAGCTCTTGGTAATTTTAAAAATTCCCAGAAATTTTGAAAGAGTTCGAGAATTTTGTAATTGTTCAGCTTATTTAGAAATTTTTGAGTTTTTTTTTATTATATGTTCTTTAAAATAAATAAAAGTCCTCTTGTTTTATGATTTCTATAATTAATTACGGTAGTAGAAATTTTTCGAGGAAAAGAAAAAGTTTGCGTTTATGATGAATTTAGAATAAATTCAAAAATTAATGTTGAATTTTTTTTCTCCCTTCTTCTGTATGAATTTTGGAATTCATAACGACAGAAACATAGAAATGTCAATATTTATCCTTACAGCCCTGAAAAATATATCTAAATATTTTTAAATATTAATTCATTATTTTTATTATTTTAGCAAATATTTTTATTTTTGTCAGTATGAAACTAGTAAGTGGTTGCAGGCTGGCAGACTTCAGAGGTCCCTGGATCTGGTGATCCTCTACCTTCATTAGATAGCTAGTTCATGGTTGGTGAGCTATAACTTGAATATGATTGGCTTAAAATGAGTTTGAAATTTTAATCGACGGGACTATGGTTATTTCATAAAATTTATTTCAGATTATTGCTCATTAATTTATTATTTATGAGAAATATATATTTAAATTAAATGAAACTAATAGAATAATAAAGTAAACAGCACATGAATAAATTGGGAGAAATAAGAATATTTACATAAGAACGGGTAAAAGTATTTACAGGAATTTATACACGTTGCAATATTTACAAGGTATAATTTGGTCTTGCAATACTATATCTTTACCTTTCTGTTTATATTTTATTTATTTACATATGTATTAAAAAATTATCTGTTTTTATGCACATTTAGTATGCATACTTGTATATGCATTTTTCATCATCATTTTTATTTTTAATAGTTTTTTTTCATATATGGAATGAGATGCAACAAAAAAAAAATCCTTTTTATTTTTAGTAGTCTCTTTTTTTCCATACAAAGAAGTAGTTATCAAAGAAAAATTTTCAATTTACAGTTTATTTCATGGTGGTTGGTGAGGGAACTTTAGGCGATATCTAAGCAATGAGCGGGGATGGAATCTATTATGAATACTTAGGTCATTATATAGGACGGAAGGCTAATTATTGTTTCGCGCGTTATTAGTTTTATCACAATATTTTTAATCATGTTATACATTATTTTCGCGAAGAATTCTCTCAGGGTAGGGATTTTTAATTCTTGTTTGATTTTTTGATTTCTAAAGAACCAGGGCGCCTTAACTGCCCATCTGAGGGCTTTATTTTGGAGAGTTTCCAGTTTTTTAATTTTACAGTCATGACTGTAACCCCAGATAGGGCAGGTATAGGAAATAAGTGGTCGAAGATATACTTTAAGTTTTGAACTCCAGTTAATAAGTGGGTATAATTTAGCTGTTTGCCGTTTAAATTTGTTAATAATTTGGATCAGATGGGGGTGCCATGTTAATTTTCTGTCTAAAGTTACTCCTAAATATTTACAGGTTTGTTCGATGGTATAATTTCGTTGTTGATCTTAATTAAAATGGGTGGAAGCAGTCTTTTTTTGTTAAAAATTATGGATACACTTTTATTTACATTAATAAGAATTTTCCATTTAACGAACCAGGAGCTGTTCTAAATGTTTGTTGAGTGATTCTGCGATATATGATATTTCCCTATCTTGTACTAGTATAAATGTGTCCTCTGCAAAAAGATACAGGGAAGTTAGTGTTGATGTTAGAATGTCGTTCACATAGATAAGAAAGAATCTTGGTCCCAATTTGGACCCTTTTGGCACGCCGGCTAAAATTTGTCTACGTGTTGAGTATGTAGTACCATTGCGAACCTGGAAATTTCGTTCCAAAAGATATGAAATTATGGGCTAAAATTATCCAAAATTATCATTTTATTATCAAAATTTATTATCAAAAATCCAAAAGATATGAAATTATGGTAAAAATGAGTTGGTCGGGTAGACCAATGTTAATGAGTTTGTGTACAAGTCCACCAATCCAAACTCGATCGAAAGCTTTGGCAATATCAAGAGAAACTGCACATGTACTTTTTTATACTGAAATCCCTGGGTGATGATTTTACTTACTCTCATAAGTTGATGCGTTTTTTTAATGTAATTTTCTGAACCCGTGTTGTTCAGGGATAAGAATACTATTGTTTTCTAAAAATTCATCTAATGTATTTAGAATAATTGCTTCGGTTATTTTGCTCAGATAGGGCAGTAGACTAATAGGTCTAAGGCATGAGGGAAGGTAGTTGTTTAGCTTTGTTTTTAATATTGGTACTTTTACTGCAATTTTCCATTTTGGAGGAAAATACGTTATTCTTAATATCTCGTTAATAAGCATCGTAATTTTGAATAATGTTTTGTTTGGAATTTTCTTTAGCATTTTGTTTGTTATTCCGTCAATTCCTGGGGATTTATCATCCTTTAATTTCTTAATTATTGCCATTACTTCCGAAGGGGGGTAGTGCTTTGTATGACTTGTATGTATGGTCTGGAGAGAAATCTGAGTATGTTGCTTTGCAACCAGATCTTCGGTTTTGGAGTCATGTAGATCATTAGTGGTGAATTGTGTTTCAAAAACGTCAGCAATTGCTTCTATTTTTTTGTTTGTCTGTGTATACAATTGCATTTCGGCCTTGAATGAGTGGAAAATACTGTGGTTTCTTCTTGAACATACTGACAGCCTTCCAAATGGATTGGTCAAGTATTTAATAATTTTAATTTTTCTCTCCATTTTTGTGAATTGTATGAACTTTTCTTGGCTCTGAATTCATTATTCTCTTTATTATATCGATTTTTTATTCGGGGGTCTGTGCTAATTTGATATAGCTTCCTGAGTCTGTTTTTGTTTGCTTTCAAAATTCTGAGGTAGCAGGGTAAGAGGCGAGTGGAACGGAGGGAATGGAGTTTTTCTGATTCGTGGTGCGCTGCAAGCAGTTCCGCCTCTAAGCGACTCGTCTCCTTTTCAATTACATCTCCTGTGTTTGTATTAATTATATTAAACGGGTTATTATTTAAAATTTGATTGTATTTGATCCAACCCATGTTGTGAAGAGTGAGAGTATTAATCAAAGGAATATTAAAGTCAAACTCGATCGTGACTGGATTATGATCCGAACTGAATTCCGTGATTATGTAAATTTTAGTGTTATAATTAATTCCTCTGATGAGTAAAATATGAATTGTTGTTGCTGAATCGGTACCAAAATGTGTGTCAGGTGCATTGATTTTTAGTTCGTATATATCAGCGAATGTTTTAATTATTTAACCTATTTTGTTCTGTGAGCTACAGTTCCGTGCAGTGTGCTTAGCATTAAGATCTCCAATTATTAAAATATTATAGTTTGTTCTAAGCATTGCTTCAAGATCTATGTTTATGTATTGATATTGTGGTCTAGGTTTGTCATTGGAGCAGAATGTAATATGGGGTAAGGTTGGCAGGGTGAATGTGACCAAAGTTGCTTCGATTGTAATTAATTTGTGTGTTGTGTTTTGGTAGTGTGGGAGACTACTCTTGATAAAAATAACTGTCCCACCCCCTGCTAGGGTGGCATTTCTTGGGCGATCATTTCTATAGCACGCATATTCTGGTATGTGAATATTTACATTATTTGTTAGGAATGATTCCTGAATTAAGATTATATCTGGATTATGCTCATTTACAAAGACATGAAATTCGACCATTTTGTTTCTAATATCACAAGAATTCCACAGTAAGACAAGAAATCTCCATAGTGTGGCACACATTAAGGAGTGTTGTTAACTTGTTTAAACTTGTCTACGAGGACAAACATTTTATCCACTGGGTCAGTTTTGGACTGAATTCTTTTGATGGCTTCGGGAATATTGATTCCATTAAATATTTCCCTTATTTCTCTTAAGAGTGTGAATAAATCATTAAAGTCGTTTTTATTTTCTTCATTGCTTGGAACAGTTGAATTGCTTGAGGGGGAGGGGTATGGGTTCGACTGCCACGATAGCGGAGGTTTCTTTATGACCATCCACTATACTTGCGTATGAGATATCCTCTCTTGTATGGTTACTTTTAAATATTTTCTTTTTCGGTTTGGGTTTGGGGAATTTCTCACATCCCCGATAGCTTGCAGGATGGTTCCCATTACAATTGCAACAGACTGGGGATTCTAGTTTTTTGTCCTTGGGACATCCTTTTGTATTATGTGCTTCTGCACATTTCACGCAGCGGTGTGCCATATGACAGAAATCGGTTGAGTGGTAAAAACGTTGGCAATTAAAAGACTGCATAATTGTTTTGTTTCCCCTATAATGTTTAATAGTAGGGTTTGAAATATGACAAACTTTTTAATTTAAATATAGCACTTATTTCTGGGTCATTGTAGAATTGGACCAGAAATAGAGGTAGGGATTTTCCATTTCTCTAGCTAGTCATCCTGTTTACTTTGTGGATTTTATATTCTTGATTGGCTAAGTCAGAAGCAGTTTCTTCACTATTTGTGGTCATGGGAAGTCCCCTGACCACAAATTTAAGGGGTTTTTCATATTTTCCTCTCAAGAAGATATATTTATAGTTGTTAGATTAAAAAAATTTAATAATTTCTCTGTGGTGGTCTGCTGTTTTGTTCAGCAATTTTAAATTTTCACCTGAAGCTCTCGCTTCAATATCAATTTTTAATTCATTTTTTAGTTTGATCGTAAAGGAAACATGGATTTTACCATTCCTTACAATTATGGGTGGAATTTTAGGGGAAATTTCAGTCACTGGCTGGTCATCCATTTTTTTCCTGGTTTTCTTCCTCTGGAGTTAGCCCACTGAGCGCTTTAGTCACAGCTATGAGGGTTTTGGTGACACTCTCAATCACAGGTTGGGCTATTTTCTTGGGGAAAATGAACGGTTCATCACCATCATTGGTTCGCTTTTTATTACATTTATCATTTTGAGTGGCAATACTAGTCACATTTACTATTATGGGGGCTAGTAGGGGGTTTGCCATATCAGAAACAAGATTATAGCTACCTGTACTTTCAGTCTTTAAAGTTTCTCTGCAGGTTTTAATGCTGATATCCATCATGTCCAAGATGTGTTGTTGTGGATGTACTTCCGTAGTGCAGGCTCTGCAACCCAGTAGCGCCTTCTGGATTTCCAGTAGTTGCTTCTGATGGAGTTCCGAGGAATTGCTGTATTTAGGATTCATAATGTCCGTCAGCTTGTATTAATCCTTTGTTTGCAGCCATTGTCGCAGTCAGGTCCAGTCAGAGTAATTATCTTCAGTGAAGGAGAAATAATAACAGCTCTAGGTAGCTCAGCACGCAGGGCGAAAAAGGCTCAGCTCGCCTTGCTGCGTTCTTCGTAGTGGCAAGTGGGGAGAAACTTCAAGAACCGGCTTGAAGAACGAGTGAAAAACACGTCCTATCATTACGCCTGCTGGAGAGGGGAATGATGATAAACAAGAAATAAAATCTGTTTGCTCTCAGATTATCAGTAAATATCAAAAATCCTAGAAGCTTGGTATCATATATTATCAATGGTTTTAAATTTTTTGGATAAACGTGACGTCAATCCTAGTATGCTTCTAATGTTTCCGCTGCCTTGGTGACTGTGTACGAAACTAATTAACTTGTTTACTAGAAGACAGAACAGACATTTTTTTGTATATTTTTGTATTTTAATTCACTTTTCTTAATTAATATTAAACAAAACAGTCTTTTAGATGAAAGATAATTGGCTTAGTTTAGTCCCTCAAAATCCCCAATATTCCAGATTTATTCCCAAAATTCCCGAATAAATTCCCATTATTCAAAGATCCTGGGAATTTTACATCCCTATCTGCCACCCACAAAGGTTTACCACGTCTTTTCCCATGTATGTCATTGCAATCACGACCCTAGCCGCCATTAGTCAATACAACGGATCTTTCATTGGTTCGAGATTCGAGCTGATTACCTTCAGATGACGAGAGAAAACGCCCTAATCAACCAGGCCATAACCACCCAATTCCATAATATTAAGTGTAAAACTTGTGCAGTTTATAAAAAATATTAACAATCTTTGAAATAATCTATTTCATATCTACTTTTAAGCTTCATTGTAGCAATTTTATATGTGTTAGGTATTAATAAAAATCAAGGCAATTTTCACTCTAAATATGCTTCCTAACTGTATTTCCGTTAAAGTAGTTAGATTTAAATTTTCATTAATGTGTTAAAAGGAATGGGTATAAGGCATATGTTTAAATAAATTTATACTAATTTATATTTAAATACGGAAAAATTTCATAATGACGATTGCTTTTGCAAGAATCTGCAAATAGAGTATTTTATTCGTCAATATCTAGAAAATATCGACAATTTATCATTATCATAAGAATGCTATAATTTGTTTTAATTCTTTGTTTGGAGTACACCCCTTTATGTATATATACCTCTTATTTGAATCGTAATTTAAAAGTTGACGTAAGCATAAAATTTCTATGCAAGTGAAATTGAATATTGAAAATATAAACAAAAAGTAAATAACTAACCATTTGAAGTAGTCATTATTGCCGCTAATAGTTTCAAAGCAATCAATCAACAACCAACTATTTTAACAATGACGAGTTTTGTTCCTCGCGTTATAAAATATAGATTTACAAATTCAAATATTGTAGAAATATTTCGATTATATGGCAGAAATCCGCTTCGTCGGAAAGCAGTTAGAGTTTTAAATGTTCCTGAAGATCCAGTCGCACCTCTTCATGTGGATAATTTGCCTGGAAAATTACAACTTATTAAAGAAAAAACAGATTCTTCTATTGAAATTCCTAAAGATAAAAAAACACAAGTAATCGTTCCTCCATATGAAAAACTTCAAAAAAATGACTCTCGATTTACGTATGTTTATAATCGCTATATTTAATTTCTACTTTTTACAATTGCATCAGCTAAAAGAAAATGTATTCATAATGTGATAAATCTAATGTTATACAAAACAATGGGTGTTTATTGAAAATCCTATTGATTAGATCGGCAAAATCTTGCCGTTTATTTATTTATTTTTTTTAAACTTGAATATATTTTTCTTTTTTTTCTTATTTTAAAAGCATACAAGTAATTTTAATAGGCATACAGGTACTTTTACCCTTATTTTTAGTCAACTTTCTATTATTTACTTTGTTTTTGGTGAAATTTTACTCATTTCCTTTAATATTCTAGAAATCCTGTTTTAATAATGTGTTGATTGTTAAAGCTCTAGTAAAGTCCTTCCATATACTTTCAGCTCAGTATAGATTTTATCGCTTCCAAATAGATTACGGTTAATATGGCAGATCAGAATATATAGATCCTTATTTCTTTGCATGCTCCTTTTTATCATATAATTTTGATAAATGTGGAAGTTATTTTCAAGCTCAAATCCTACTTTCAAATGTTTGAATATTCATGAACTTTTCTAATATTTTGATGTTATGTTCTAATAGGCAGAACTTAATACATTATTGACTAAATTTTCTTTCTAACCAATTTATTATAATTAATATCTCTTGGGTTTTGTACTGTTAGTCCAGTGTTTTCTTGCGATTCTAATATGTACAATAAAAAAAAAGGTATCAACTTGTTGATTAACAGTGAACTTTTTGTTCATTTTGAATCTTCTATTTATTTTCTTTTATTGGAAGTTTTGAGCATTTTGTCAAAAAGTCTCAGAAGGATCACAGAAAGTGTTTACTGTAATCTATATCAAACTATCTAGTAGTCCTTTATACATTTTTCATATATAATAAAGTTTCAAAGATCACATTTTCATATTTTTTTTTAAATACCAAACTGTTGATTATTATTAGAAAAAACACCCCCATGGTTGCCTAAAGTGCTAAATTCCCATATTTTGGATTCAAAAAATTATAAAAATTTCATAATTTGCATTTTTAATGTATAACTAACAAAGACTAAGAATTATGTGCCACAAACTAGATTCAAGCAATTAAATTTAGAAAAAAAAATCTTTTACTATATATTCAAACCTTCATAAAATCAAAATCCCAGTTAATGTTTGAAATAATTTCACATGAATCAAATTTATCACTATGTATTTCTTAAAAGAAAAATTTTCACTTATGATTGTATTAAAAATCTTTGCTTGAAATTTAGTAATAGTTAAGTGCTGCACTAAATCCTCATGGAATCAATTTTAAATATATTAAACTATGTAAAAATGTTTTTGATCTCTTAATTTTATTTAAAATTTCTGTTTTACTCATCATGTTAGTATAAGTTTCAATTTTATAAAGTTAGAAAAATTTTACTAATTAAATATTTAGAAAAGTATTGAGATGGTAAATATTTAATCATTATTAATTTATCTCAGTTTCAAAGTTTTTTTTTAGATTAAATTTTCTTGGCAGTTCTTTGATAAAAGTAATTGGTTGTTTTATTTCTAAAATATAGAACAATAATTCGATTTAAACTGAAATTTACATATAGTAAGTAAATTTCAATTCAAATAAGCACACTGCAAAATAGAATTTAAAAACAATTAGAGTTAGTAAATAAATTTATAATAGTGCTTAGCTATTAGACAAAATTTTCTGGAGTTTTCAGACCTAGCTGATAATTTTATAAAAAAGGGATCTAAATATCTGTAAAAATTGTATATGAACTGTAGTCCCAGGTATGTATAAACTCTTTTATTGATAACATACTTATAAAATTGTTAACTGTACTCATAAAGTTTTTAGACTGTAGATTTTAAAAATCAGTGAGTAATTATATTTGTTCTGATATTCACTAAACATTGCATTGCTTCTTTAAAATTTAGAAATTCAGGTTAACAAAACATGATTATTTTCAGATATTTAGTGCAACTAATATAGTTGGAGTGCCTTTTTTTTTCAGGAATGTAATTAGCCTTATTAGAAATCGTAAATCAAGAGAAAAGAAGGGATTAATTCTTTTAGAAGGGAAACGCTTGATTAATGATGCAATTGATGCAGGTGTAGAGTTGAAAACTATATATTTTAGTAGAGAAGAAGATCTTGCTGGAATAAACACCAGGAAAGCTGAGAATGTTGAAATTTTAAAAGTATTATATCGAACATTGCAAATGTGGTCAGATCTTAAGACTTGCCCTGGTGTTATGGGTATGAATTTTTTTTAATTATTGAGTTCTCATATTTTTAAATTAAAAGAAATATGAATTCCTTAAATTGTTAAGTTATTATTTTCAGTTAATATTTATACTTATAGCATTAGTATATATTTATTTTTTCATTTGTTGTTTAGAAAATTATCAATAGGAAGACATTTATATTTTTGTTATAATTACACATTGTTAAAAATTAAAATACTTAAAAAATATAGAACTACTTATCTAAATTAAGATATCTATGTTATAGTACCATTATAATTAAAAATATTTATGTGAAATTCTATTTTTATAAAAAAAATTAATGTAAATTAAAAATAATAATATATAATTCATTACTAGTCATGTTTCTAATATTTCTGTTTTTAAGAAAATGATGATTCACTTTTTTAAAATTAGAAAAATTAAGTCTGTTGATTTCAATTAATTAAAAATATATTCTGAGTCTGCAATTTTCGTCATTATTAAAATTTTAGTTTTGTATAAGGTATACTGGGATATGTATGAGGATATAAATCAATATGCAATTGATTTCATTTTAACAAATTACTGTAGAATATTAATGATGAAAAAGATTATACTGTTCATTAATGAATGTGAAAATCATTAATGCTGCATGATGATAATTTGCTGACAATGGATGAAAAATTAAAGAATTTGTATTGTATGCTCTCTATATTGATGACATGGTATGTCTGTATTAAGAATAATGTAGTGAAAGAGTTTAGTGAAATGATCATGTAGCTAAAGAGATATTCAGTATACTTAGATGACATAAGGCAATTAGAACTATAGGAATAAGCTTATTTTTATTCTTTAAAATCACTTTTTAAAGTCCAATATTAATCATTACAAATAATTTATTGATAACTTAATAATTAAAATTTTACTTATTAAGTTATCAATAAATTATTTGTAATAATTAATATTGGATTTCAAAAAGTGATTTTTAAAAAAATTTTATTTGTTAAAATTTTATGAAATTCTTATGAAAATATAATCCTAACTTACAAAGGAGTTATAAGATGATTAGAGGAAGGAAACAAGAAAATTACAAAACCTTTAAAAGGCAGAAAATATACAAAGCACTGGATTCTTTATAATCAAGTTTAATTTATCAGTTAATCAGATAATAATAAATGAGATTTATATTATTGTATATTCCTTGAACTCTATATGGGCTATAATACATCCTTTTCTCATCTCATTATAACTCAATGTTATGATGATGCTAACATAATTTTATGTGCTTTTTAATTGCATTTTGAATTGATCTAAAATATATTGTGATGTCTTTTAGTATCATATGTTTGAAAAATAAAAATCTGTCATTTTTGCTTTATTTTCGTAACAAAACACAAGTATATCTTGAGATATTTTGAAAATATTTATCATTTATAATAATAAGGAAATATTATGCAATTAATTTCATAAACTTTTCATTTCATATATAATTTACAATCTAATTATTTATTTTGAATTGTTTTATAGTTCTTTTTAAAAGAAGGTTAATTTTAAAATTAATAACATTTCCATCAAACTTACAAGAATCTTAATGAATGTTAAAGATCTCATAACTTATACTGATCTCTGACTTTCATCATAGTTAATAGTGGTTCAAATTTTCCTGAAAACTTAACACACTTTTTTTCCATATAAAATTTCTTTTTTTAATTTATTTCTTGTGTTTGATTGCACTCATCTTATAATCTTTGCATATTTAAGTGGTTTATATAAATTTTCTAGAGTGTTTGGTTTGTATAACTATTTATGTAGTTCTCAGAATGCCTTCATTTTGCAATTTCTTTGGTGTCTCTTATTTTGTAAAATTTAGCTTTAATTTTTTATTAATTAACTTTAGGTCTTTTTTTATTATTTTTTAAAACAATATTTCTTGAAAAAAGCTAAATAAATAGTAGTATGAAAGTTGAGTAAAGTACTTATTGTTTTAAAAATGTAGAACCAGTTATATTCACAAAATATTTTTTGATTAAATTGTTTCTATTCTAACAAAAAGTGGTCATTAGACTTGATATCATTTTTATTACTTGAAGGTAGTTTCGAAAAAGTAAGTTTATAACTGGAATGAGAAGATATTTTCTTAAAACAATTAATTTCTTATCAAGATGATAATCTAAAATTATCATCTTTCTTAATAAGGGCATAACTTTAAATTTGTGATTAGTCAAATATTCAAACAGACAAACTTAAATAAAACAAAAGTAGAAATGTGGGATACAATTGAAGCATAGAGATTGTTGGAATTTTTTGCTTAACACGAATTTTGGTGAACTTTTTACAGACAATATTCTGTCCAAAATTACTTATATAATTTTGAAAAGGACAAAATTTGGTGTCATAAAATCTCTTAATGAGTAAACATAGCCTTTTTATTTTTACATATATTTTATATGGAAAGAAAGATTATTTAATGATTTTGCCACTTTTATAAAAATCATTAAAATGGTATTATTTAATATATTTTAATAGTATTTTAAGTATATATTTAAGTTTTAAAAGCAGTACACACACATTAAAAAACAAAAAATTTAAATCACATGAAACAGGCAAATTTTGACATTCAGAAATTACAATACAAAATTTTTTGTAACAAGGATGCTGTATCATAGTTAAATGAATTTGAATTTGCTGCACTGTTTTATTGCAACTAGAGCTCTTATGTCTTGTACACATTTTCATTGTGAATAGTACATTAAATGTTTTGTTTAATTATATACCAAACTGGTAAAATCAAATTCTAAAGACTGAGGGAAAATAAAATTTTTCTGACAAAATAAAAAATAAAAATTTTGTACTTTTAAATACTTATTAATTATAGCAAATCTGACTGAAATTGCAATATAGAATAGTATGAAATTGCATTTTTTTATTATTTTAAAATATAGTATTTGAATTAATTTTTATCCATATATTCATTATATATACCATTAAAATTTGGACAAAATATCTTAATATTATAATAAAAACAAAATATTTAAATTAAAAATTTTCTTTACAAATTTTTTTCAACATTTATAGTATGTGTGAATTGCTATATTTCAATGATATATTTCATCAATATCACTTGCTTAGTTTAGTTATTGTCCCATGGAAAAATGATTCAATTTGTATTTTAATTTAGAATTAAATAATATGCAAAGTTTAATTTATAAAGGAATAATTATATATATTATATCTATCTTTTCTCAGTTTATAAGATTTATTAATAATGACTTGATTTAATTGATGGTTCAATCTAGATGTAATTAATTAAAATTTTTATATGTTTTCTATCCCTAAATTTTGGAGGCATTCTTTTTTCTCTCCCTTTGAAACCATTGATTGAATTATATTTAAGGACTATGCTCTTTTAATAGTTTGAATGTTTTTACTTGAACTGGGAGTGATCAATACCTATAACAATCTTTTTAATCAAAATATTATTATTTTAAATTGTATACTAAATCTTTTATTATTTTAAGTACATTTTCCATTGAAAATAAGAATGTTTTGAAGTTTTATTGTTATTTTTAATGGAAAAAAAAAACAAATTTGTATTTGTTTTTATATTTTATTTTTTGTTCTTATAATTTTTTTATAATTGATCAACATATAAAAATTAACTTTTCTTGTGGTAATAATTGAAATATTTTAAATTAAATGGTGTTTTGCATCATAGTCAAAGATATACTCTTTTTTCAGTGCATTAATTTTTTTCATGCAATTTTGAGATTTTTGCTTTAATTGCTGTTAAATTGATGATTGGGTAGTGCTGTGTGTATCATTAGATTAAGTATTACTATAATGTCTATAAATTTTTTTG
Source organism: Latrodectus elegans (assembly GCA_030067965.1). NCBI lineage: Eukaryota > Metazoa > Arthropoda > Arachnida > Araneae > Theridiidae > Latrodectus > Latrodectus elegans. The sequence continues at coordinate 40,356,627 of CM057811.1, read as the reverse complement.
ATTAATATTCAAATAATTTGGTGAATTGTCTAGTGAATCTGAATATTATATAATGGTTGTTTCAATTATACTTCATCATTGAGAAAAAATAAGTAATCTGATTTTTAATTGCAAAATAAAATAAACTTATAATTAATTTTTTTATTATTATTTATCTTTTACTATTATTATTTATCTATTAATTTTTTATTATCATGTTTTTATTAATATTTTCTGTGATAAATAAGCATTTATAAAAATTTTTTAAACTTGTCTATTTTGATGTCAAATATTTATACTACCTATTTTTTTAAATATACATTGCTTTCTAACAAATTGCTTATATATGAGAAATTCTTTGCCTATTTTCAACATAAAAGTCGTTGATTTATTAGAATCATTGGTGCAAATTAATTAACTACTTGATTTCATTATTATTGCTCTTACATATATATATGCAAATGAAATGTAATTGTTTAATATCGATGTTTTATTATAGTTATTCCTAATCATTTTCGTTAGAACATTTAATGATTTTAGTATATTATGCATATGAAACTATCATAAATAATTATTACATTTATTTTTTCTGTAATAATTAAGTACATGTAGAATAAAATGTAAAACCTTCCAAATTGTTTTACTTGTGAATGGATAAAGCTATTAAAGTGTATTAAATGCTAAACAGCAATTAAATTGTTCTGTCTATTATATTTAAATGTTATATATTAAATAGTTACGATGCTCTGTTTAATAGAACTTGCAGATATGTTTTGTAGTAAAATACAGAATTGGGCTTAGCAATTTGTGAAAACTACTTGAGATATGGTAAAAAAGTTGATGAAACACTTTTATTCATTTAATTTAACAAAAGTTTGCCATATTCTAAAATAAAGTTAAATAAAAATTGCAATTACTCATTAGAGACATTTACACCAATGCTGCAATTTTAATTTTATTACAAAAAAAAAAAAAAAAAAAAAAAACAGATATTATGGAAACAATGATCAAGTGATATAATTAAAATGGAGGAAACAAATACATTGATTATACTCAAATTATTCTTCATTTGTTGCATAATATTTTTGAGCCTTGAATAGAAAAATTGAAATCTTTTCTAACTCAACAATAGCACATATAACTTAATTTAAATTCCAAGTTTTCCTTCTTGTTTAGCTAATTCATAGAAACTGAATACTATTTTCTGTTAAATTATTAAGATTGAGTAATTTTTCAATTACTTTATTATATCTTAATAGTTTTGAAGATAAGATTGCTAATTTCTGAGTTTCTTTGTTAATGAAGTATTTCAAGTCATCATATGGAATGGATTTTGCTCTTTTATTAAATAAAGACACTATAATAAGACTTAGCTTCAGTTTTGCAAAAATCGAAGTACTAAGTGTTTTATATATGATTTAAACCTTACATAATATATTACCTGAACTACATACAAAATTTTATGTTTAATTCTTTATTTCTATCATGATTATATGTTTATGAAGAATTGATATTTAACATTGAGATACTATAAAATCTTTTCTATTATCATATGTATCATAATATGTTAAATTTCAGGTATTTTTAAAAGGCCATCTACTGAGGATATACATTTGCTATCTGAACCAGTTATTCCAGTTAATATAATCTGTGATAATATAAGAGATCCTGGAAATTTAGGTTCTATTATTCGAAATGCTGCTGCAGCTGGATGTGAAAATGTGTTATTAATGAAAGGTAATTATTTTTTTTTACTATGCATTCCCTGCAAGAAATTTTTGTAGTTTTTCGAAAACTGATGGACTTTAATTACTAAGAAATAAAAGACTTTTTTTGTTTCAAATTATTTAATTAATAGCACATGCCATGATATGATATATATTATCTCTTAAATTTTGGTACCTGGAGCAATGAAAGTAGATTTATAAATTATATTTATTTATCATTTTAGTAATTTTTTTTCTAACAAGGCCAATTTGACAAGTATATATATCATAAAGGTAATTTTTAATCACTTCAAGCATCCACTCCTGAAGTATGAATTCAACCAGCAAAATGTTGACCATAACCATTCAGATATCAACTTACCATAGATATGTAGTTATGACAAACAATGCAAGTGACTAAATCATTTTAAATGTATATGTGTGTCTAATAAATCCATAAAAACTATATTAGTAATTCAGTTAATCAATACATTTGAATAATAATACAAATTAAATGCATTAAATTATACAAGTTGTTTACTATATATTTTTTTTTTCAAATAAACCAAAATTTTTTACTTTAATTATTAATCTCAACAAACCAAATATATATATATTTTTATTTAATTTGAGCATTATATAAAAATATATATATTTGGCATGTTGTGATTAATAATTAAATTTGTTATTTTTGTTAATAAAATTTACTATTAGTAGGGTTTAATAGTTAATATTTTTTCAAAAAGCATTTATTTGAAAAGAAAAAATATAGTAAAAATAAATGATGTGATTGATTCTGAGTAAGTGGTATACAAATGAAAAATTAAATTTTCATATCAGGATTCATAGATTCTCAAGAAGCAAGCAAGGAGTGTTTGAGATTATTTCAGGAATCTTATTAAATTTTTATGATTGATTCTGGTATTTATATTAGAAATTAATATTTTTTCACCAAATATATAGTCAATTTGAATGACTGCAATATTTTTGTGTGATTTTTTGAATAATATGTTTAAACATTCCTTGTAAAAGACATTGAAAGTCTCTCGAGCAATTTTCTGAGTTTGACCAAGGAAGAATAATAGCCTATAGAGATCATATATTATCTAACAGAGAAATTGGTGATTGAGTTGGATGAAATCAAACTAAATCAAACTGAAACCAAACAATTGTAATGTGGTAATGTGAATTGCTAATCACTAAATGCAGGAAGGAACTATAGATAACATCCACCTTGCTGGACTGCTTCTCGTGATGACAGAAATATTATGCACTAGGAAGTGATGGTTTGCTCACTCACATCATGAACCATATTACATTTTTAGTCTGTTACATTTCATTCAGTCTCTGCTTATACCATTTGAGAAATTGTTTGCAGTGGAGTGGAATATCTACAATTCGTCCATTGCTCTGTTTACCCTTGACTCAAAACAACAGATATTAGCTTTGAAAATGGTGCAGTAAATGATGGATATTAACATTGGAATGGAGCAACAATTTCTTTGCTGACAAATCTTGCTTCTAACTGCCATGATGGTCTCATTTGTGTCTAAACATACCATGGTTGAGAGATTACTTAACTGATACTCTTTTTATGCATCACCACACACTGGTTCTGCACTCTGTATCATGGTTTGGAGTGTCATTGGATTTAACTTGCACATTTTCTAGTGTGCATTGCAAGGTCACTAAACAGATAACTTTACATTTCTGAGGTATTGGGATCCACTAGTTCTCCCATGTTTTCAGCACTTGTTATCAGCCATATTCCAACAGGATAATGCATGACCACACGTGTTTTGGAATGCTCAAAAGTTTTTTATTCATCAGATTGAATTTTTTTTTTCTTTTGCCTGTTTGTTCTCCTGGTCGAACAGAAAATGTGAGGCACATGCTTGCACAACAATTCGCCTTTTATATACCTACTATACAAGGTCAACATTGGCAACAAGAGGAAGACAAATGAACTGCGGTATCTGAAGGTAGTGTCCAATGCCTCTTTGATTCCATGCCAAGACATTTAGCTGTGGTTATAACCTACAATGGCGACTATATTGACTATTGATTTTGTCTTGATTTCTGCTTGGTCTTTATTTCTAAATTATAAAAATTAACCCTGGCTGCTTTCATTTAACTGGTAGAACCCAACTTTGGGATAGGAAGAGAGAAGTATCTGGTTTAATAACTTCTGATTTTGTCATCATTCACTTTTCACAAGAAACTAATTTTAATTTGATCTTTGTATCACATGTTATTTGCTAAATAAATTTTGTTATGATATTTTTTGTCTTTTTTGGTGTTGCATTTTGGATATCCAACAATAATACTTGGGGATTAATGTATAGGTGAAAGATACCAGTATTTTTATTTCACTACAAATTGTAGTTTTAGGGTATTGTTTCTTTAAAAATTTTATGTACATAAATTCTTGAGAAATATGAAAAATTTACTTTATTTTGCTTTTCATTTTTCCAATCATTACAAATAGTTTAATAATTTAATATTTTAAAATAATTAAATAATTTAAATATTTTATTTCAGGATGTGTTGATCCATGGGAAACCAAAGTATTGAAAATTGCTTGTGGGGGACATTTTCGTATACCAGTAATAAATAATATTGAATGGATTCATCTTTCAAATTATATATCAAAACAATCAAAAATTTTCATTGCTGATAATACAGCTGATATTGACATAAGCAATTTTAATCCTGAATTTATAAGCTATGATGAATACCCAGAAGTTGAAGAACTAGAAGAACCTAAAAAATATGTCACAATGAATGAGTATCAACAAATTATTGAAGTTGATGAAACATATGAAGAGCCAACTGAATTAGAAAAGTTTGAAGATATTGACCTTCCATGTTATCTTTATTCAAGTGTTAAATATCCTAAAGAACATATAGTTTTATATGTTGGAGGCGAAACTCATGGAATAGATGTAAGAATTGTGAAGTTAGCTACTGAGTATGGTGGGAAGAAGATAAAAATTCCTCTAGAAAATAATATGGATAGTTTGAACTCCTCATTTGCATTAACGGTTATTTTGTACGAAATTAAACGCCAGCTTGGTGAAACATTTGTTACAAAATAAATTAATAAATGTATTTTTAAACAAATTTTATTAAATGTGTCTGTAAATTATGCTTAAAATTTGTTACATGCTTTTCAGTCATAAATTTCTAATGATCCAAAAATTCAATTAAATAAATGTTTTATTAATATATATATATATATATATATATATATATATATATATATATATATATATATATATATATATACAAATAATATTTTCAAAAGTGTGATAATATGAATATTTTGAATAGACTTCTCTGTTGATCAAAATTTAATTACTGTTATAGGTCTGTTAAAAATTACTCTATTACATCTTCAGAAATTAAATAATTTATTGTTTTTATTACTGTAAAATCACATTCTGACAAATTCTTCAACTCTACAACTTCTTAGTGACATTTAACGTTTTGTATAGAACTCTATATATACAGTTTTTCCTCAGTTTTCTTTCTCTTGTTATTTATTTTAATGTTTTCTAGTGTTCCTCAACTTATTCAAGCTTTCTTATCTTTTATCTTTCTGTATAATTTTCCTACAATGTTCTTTAACATGTTTAATTTATTTTTTCAACATGTCCTATCCAAAGAATTATTTTATTTAAATAATCCTTTGGATAAGATATTTTTTTTATCATATCCACTAAGAAATTGTAGAGTTATTAATTTATAACTTTACAATTTCTTAGTGGATTTGATAAATCTTATTTTTCTAATTTATGAACTTTTGTCTCCATGTGTGATTTACTTTAATGGATTGCTTCATAATAGGTTGCTATATCAACTTCATACAATGTGTTTAAATGAAGAAATTGTACAGCATGTTTTTCATACACAAATTACATTTGAAAACAGTTACTTGATGAAAACTTGTTAAGTTTCCTGTAAATAAATAAATAAATAAATAAATTAAATAAATAAATAAATATATAAATAAATAAATAAATATATATATATATATATATATATATATATATATATATATATATAATCAGCGCATTTCATTTTGATGGAGGCTGAACTGCAGCCTATGGATTTATCATATCCCAATATTACTTTTCGAGTCAGTTGAGATTCCATTACGTTCTATGGAATTGATGAGTTCAGGATGGTCATGTGTAATTCTGTGTTGCATCTCATATTGACTTGCTATCATTAATAACAGAGAAATCAGACATAACCACATTTACTCAATAGCTAACAAAGTCATGTCACAAGTTCTGAGTAAAGAAATAGGGTCGCTTGAAAGACTAAATGTTTGCATGAACAGTTTAACAACATTTATAACAGTATGTTTGAGGACTTTTATATTACATCACTGACAGAAATATCACAAGTGGCGCGATCTATGATAAACCTAAAGGTTAATTCCAAAGTGTCATATTTTTGCAAAATTTCAGATATTTTTACTGCATCATGATAAACTATGGTGGCCTGGTTGGTTAGGATGTTGTTCTCATTGTCGGAAGGTATTGAGTTCGAACCTCTGCTTAACTGAAAATTCATTGTCTTGATTAAAGATGACTGGGACACATTAAATATGTTAAGGTTGCAATATCATTCAAGTGAAGCCAAATATTAAGGGTCTTCTGTTTGATCCTTGCTTCAAAATCATGAAGACTCTACCCAATTGCTTCTATTTAATTGGCAGAGCCTAATGCTTATGCAACAACAACAATTGGCAGAGCCTAATGCTTATGCAATATCATGCTTATGCAACAACAACAATATCAGGATCATTACATGTGATTTAGCATTATTGAAAATATACATACCATCTATATTCTAGTCATATTCAACATTGTCATACTGTTCCATTTCTGGTCTGGGACTTACAACTTGGTCATGTCTTGTTTGTATTAATGCACTTTGAACACAGTGGCTATGTTTACTGATACACTTTGCCTAGAATTAACTCTAACAGTTAGCAACTTCCATAAGAAAGTTGCTTGGTGAGAATCTTTCTAATTTAGAAGCTAGAACTGAGGACCAGACCTACTAATACTTGACTTGCCATCCCATAGGTATTTAACTTGGAGTACATTACTACCATGATGTATTTAATAAGCTCCAAACGCCTTTAGTAAACATGAAGGATCTTTGGTTAAGTTGGAATTTGAACTATATTCTAATAATGAGAATGATACTTTAAACAACAAGGACACTATGGCCTAAACAGTGATGTTATATTTCTGTTGTATTTATGCTGATAGCTCTATTCTTTATTCGAGCCTTCAAAAACGTTACATGTTAGCAGGATAATGCTCTACCGCTTGTTGCCGATTTTGAATGAACCTTCCTCGGTAAAGTATGTTTAGTTATTTCCCTAGGCAGAGCATTATCTTCATGTCTCACTAATAGTTAATGCCTGGTTAAACGGTTGTAAAGGAACTAGCTAGTCATTATGTGCCAGTCATTAATGTCATCGAAAAATACCATCCTGCTGAAGCTGATTTGGCAGCTGTATTTATACATGACATTCAATATTTGTCTCAATTTCCGAATGTGTCGTTATTAGATTTCTCTATTCTGTTTACTAATATGTCTGCATTTATGTTTCCAAATTTCTTGAAAATTGAATCATTTGTTATTATTATTATATTTGTTCAACAAATATTTATTATTTGCATTTCTTAACTATTATAATTTTAAAGACAATACCATTGGTTTATTTACTATTAAAGTAACTTCTCTTGATTCTCTTTATACAATACATTTCTATCTTTGATAACTTAAGTACATTTTTTATCTTAGTATTCCTTATAATTTTATTCAATTTTCAACTTTTGTTTTCGAAGTTACGACTTTATTCCCCCCCCTCATGTTCATCAATATTTCTTTCAACATCTACCTTTTTTATTCTTCCTTCACATTTATTCTTTTACCTTGATATTCACTTTTTATTTCATTATTATTCACGTTTTTAATCATTCTATTGTTTCTTTTTTTTTGTGTGTGTGTGTGGGTATATATATATATTCCCCACATTATTTATTTCCATATTTTATCAAAATAGTGATCAAAATTGCTAATAAATACTCTTGCAAATTATCTCATCTATAATTGATCCATTTTTTTCTAGTCATTATCAAAATATAGTCTATTATGTTTGTTTAATCAGTTCCTGGTAAACTTCAAGTACCCAGATATATATCTTTAAGTGAAAACATGGTATTTTTTACTAAGTACTTGACTTATAGTAGTGAATGGTCCTAACATTTTACCCTTTCTGTTTGTTTCTTCATGCATTGTAGATTTTTTAATAATATTGCTTTTCTGATTTTTGCTCTAAACTCGCTCATTATATTTCTACGGTTTATTGAAAGTGTTTTCTAATATTTCATAAAAATCCTCTTTTTCATTTTACTTTTCTTAGTTGATGCAAATATTCTAATAATTGGGATATTTTAAAATGCTTTTAATCATATTTTGCATTTTTTTTTATTTATAATTATCTATTCTATTAAACACACTTTCTCATTTTATTTGAAATCAGAATTTTTTCAGACTGATGGAGAAGAGAAATCTGCTCCACTATTTATCAATGTGATATCAAGTCTAACATTTTACTAATCTCTTCTATAGGTTTCCTGTAGAGTGATTCTAGGTTATATTTTAACATCTCATCTGTGGTTTGGCATTCTTCCAGACATCTTTTTACATTACCATAATTTTTTTTCATTCTTGAATTCTATGATATTTTTTTGGTTGAGATTGTGCATATTGATCTATTTTATAAATTCATAACATTTGTTTTTACGGAATAGGATTGGGAGATCCTAGCCTGTCTTATCCCTAGCCTGAAAGACCACATTATTCTTCATTTGCTGTTTCCTTTCAATCTGTCCGACTTAGATAAATTAATCTAAATATCAACAAGAGTAATAACGGGATAAATACACATAAACGACAAAAAGTTGGGAACACTTACATGTGAACATAAATAATTTACATTATACTAAAAAAGGAAAAAAAAAAAAAAAAAAAAAAAAAAAAAGAAAATTACCTAAGAAATATAATTTAATATTCTAAAAATAAAACTATTTTGTAATTAATCTAAATATCAACAAGAGTAATAACGGGATAAATACACATAAACGACAAAAAGTTGGGAACACTTACATGTGAACATAAATAATTTACATTATACTAAAAAAGAAAAAAAAAAAAAAAAAAGAAAATTACCTAAGAAATATAATTTAATATTCTAAAAATAAAACTATTTTGTAAATATTTTTAAAAAATTTCTTTGATTACTTTCAAGAAGTAATTTGTAAGAAATACTTAGTTAAAACAATTCATTAATTACAATACTGTCTTAAAATGTGTCCAACTTTTGATTTCAACAAGATTTTCAGAAACAAATATGAAGTTTCGTAACATCATGCAAATTATCAATTTGAAAAAATAGCAAGATTTTAAATTTAAAAAAATGAAATTATAAAATACATCAATATTTGAGCACATATTTAAATATACCACAGGTTTTTTGTAACTGTGCAGTTAAGATAATATTCTTTTATGATGATAATAAATTTGGTCTGATTCTTTCTGCATTTCAAATTTGGGTTTCATTGTTTATGGATAAAATATAAATGTCAAAAAATTATTTTTCTTTAATATTTTTTCAAACACATTTGGTTTTTTGTTTAATAAAACTTGATATTTATGTTAAAAAATGTCAAAGAGCAATTTTACTCCAAGATTGCATTTAATTCACAAATTTTTGAAAACAATCCATTTATCATGATTTTAAAGGATTAATTTAAATGAAAAAATTACAAGTAGTTGTTTGTGTGTGCATTATAAAATGCATGATAAAAAGAAACTAGCATACTATTCTAAAACAGTTAATAAAAGTTTGAGACTAAAAGAAACTCGTGCGAAAAATAATTAAAAAATTGTGACCCAATTTTTAAAAGTTTATTAATTGTAATCATTAAAATCAATATTTTTGAAATTAAAAAAAAAAAAAATCGTTAGAATTCGATGGGGGAATGGCACTCAAATAGTATTTACCATTATGTTTCCATCTAAAACTTCGTAATATTTTACTTGTATTTTATACGTAATATGTAGTTTTTTCGGTGAAAATGTGCTTTGAGTCCCCTGCTTGGCGCATTTTCAAAAAATCGCCAACTGGCGCGTTTTTGCGTGTTGTCTCGCGGAGTTGAATGCTCCGAGAGACACTACGCAAAAACGGCATTTCATGGCGACGAAACCGAAGTCTGTGTTCGTAACGAATTTCACCGTTGGTATGGCAAAGAAAACAAAAACAATGGTTTTTTTACGAATTGCATAACAAAAAATACACATATAATTGTATAACAAAAAAGACAGAATTGCCACAAGGAGTGCATTTAAAATGAAATAGTCAGGGTTACCACGCTTTGCGCGTCTATCACCTATTTGGCGAGAAAGGACAAACCAGATTAACCAGTTTTTCTTAAGTTTGTACTTAAAAGCTATTGAATTTTTTATCCTCTAAATGTAGATGATTAATTTGTGGCTTCACCGTCATTGATTGCACTCTAGAGAATCTCATAGAAATCTGACTTAAAGTTGATTTTGAATCACTATGCAAATCTATATTTTAGGTGAAAATCATTTGTTTTTAAGATTTCCATAGAAATCAAGTGTTTCATAATATAAGGGTATTATAATACTTATATTTTACAGTAAATTTATCAAAAATTATTAGATTGTTGGTAGATATAAGATTTCATCAATAGAATATAGGATAAATCTTGAGGAAAATTATAATTGTATACGGAGATATAAAAAAATACTTGACTTTCCAAGTCTCATTTAAAGCTTTTTCTTTTTAATAACTTTTCCTGATTGTCATACCGATCCTATACGTAATATCCGCTGAACCCTTCAATATTACTAGTATAAAATTTGTAGGAAATGTGATATATTCTTACAGAGAGAGAATTAAAACGGGGGATACAATTTTACAAAAATTTATTATATGTAATGCATGTCAAATTTTCAGCTTTTAGAATACTAAAACTGCATGCAATGACTTACAACATGCATTTTTTAAATGCTAGAATATATTTTGAAATATTTAATTTTGGTGCAATTGATGTCATATTTGAATTAATAAAAGTGACATTTAGGATAGTTTGAGAATGTTCTATAACACATTTGTTCAAAAGTGTATCTCAATTTTCTACACTTTGCAAGTTTAATAATAACTAATAAGAGGGATATTCTTCCTAAAATTCTGAATTGTGTAAGGCCAATGAACATATTTATTACTGTCCCAAACATCATCGAAACCGATACGTATTCCGATTTAAAAAGAAATGCTTTTACTTACCAAGAAATCGAAACTTAGCAGAAATAACCTTAAAATCAAAAGAAACATACATACATATATATATATTTTTGATATTTTTCAGGGATAAATAAATATTCCGTAGGTTTTATTGAAATGTTCAAGTTAATTCTGCATCTAAACTCAGTAAGCAATAAACTTAGGATCAAACATAAAATTGAAAAAACAACAAATTTTAGAAAGGTTTTATAAAACAAAGATTAAAAAATATGGAATTGATGAACATTGCAATGTCTATAGATATGTATTGCAATATCATATGTTATACTTCTTGAAAAATTACATCAAAAATATAAATAAAGAATTTAGAAAGCTCACTACATGAGAAATGTATATAGATTTACGTGTTTAAAATGTATATATTATATATACTTTAAACAGCTAAATCTATTGAAAAAAATTTATACATTTCTCATAGTGAACTTTTTAAATTCTTTATTTATATTTCCTCTCGTATATAGAAAAAAGGGAAAAATATCCAATCTCTGAGGATAAATTTATATATATCCTCAGAGAAGGGACATTTTCCCTCTTTTCTATATACAAGAGGAAAACTCTCAGAGTCTCTCCTATATAGTAAAGGGGAAGAAATGTCCTTTCTCGAGCCAATTTAGAAACATATTTTTACAGGAACACTAGCATCATTTGCTGGGGATGAGTGAAGAGAACTCACAAATTATCTCCTAGAACTATGAAAAATAAAAACTTCAATTTTTAGCATGTGAGGAGGAGTTTGCTGACTAAAGCATGCAATTGATTGGATTGATTGTTCAAACAACCATGTATTCATCCGGCATGTGGGCATTGCTAATTTTTGTGAAAAATTTTAAGTTTTATGCATACAAATAAAAAAATTCTATCATAAAGTAAAAATAAAAATTTGATCTCATTTATAAATATATTTACAACTTAAGTCAGTTTTTTTAAATTTCTAAATTCTATAACTTTTTTAAGTTATTAACGCTTTAAGCATATTATCAAATTACTGAGCCAATTTAAAAATAGTTAAAATAATTTTAAAAATAAATTTTAAAATAGATTAAATTATTATTTTTGTGCATTATAAAAAACTACAAAAAGTGAATGTCTCGTTATAATAGAACTTGAGAAATATGTTTTTAAATTTTCCATAGATATAACATTAGAGCTCATTTTCAATATGGTGCAGAAGGAGTCTCTTTAAGTATAGCTCAATTTAAAACCAATGATACTTATACATAAGTATGACAATTTATGCAGCATTTACCTCAGTGGATTTCCTTTTTGTTACATTTTCAAAGTGATTTAAAGAAGAATTTGAGATTTTTATCTTAAAGATTGTTTATGTATCATGTTTTCTCCCCTCTAAAATTGAAAATTTTTACCATGGTCAATTTTCATATAAAAATAATCGTTAATAATTCCTTATACACTGAAAATATTCATCATATGACAAAGATATACTGAAAATTCAAGTGGAATATTTACATTTTTTGTATATTTTAAATTATCATGCTTTAGTGCCAATCTGTAAAAATATATCTATTTTGTCATTCAAAATACATTGAGTAAATGTTTAAAGTTATCTTTTCTATGTCTTAATATTAATATAAAAATAATTGAAATAGGTAAATTTGGAGAAAATCTTTTGTTAAAATAATGCATGAACAAATTATATTTCTGATACATCCAAAACACAGTATATATATATATATATATATATATATATATATATATATATATATATATATATATACTGTGTATATATATAAACATTTTAATAGAATTATATAATTTAGTATATGCAGCACAAATAAATGAATTACAAATAAAATATAAAGAAAAAACAGATATAAATATTTTATTTAAATGTATTCATCAAAGTGTAATTTATCAAATGGACTTGTCCACTTATTACAGCCTTGCATATCATTTTGTACAGAATGTCTGAAACTAAAAGGATTAATGTTTCTTTCATGAGTATCTGTTGCTTCTTTTTCTATGTCTTCTAATATAGCTTGACTAACAGGCAAAGCATCAAAAGGCATTTTTATAGCAACCTGAAATTTTTAATTTATATACAAAATTAAAATTAGAAATAAACTAATGAATTAATTTCCACATTCAATTTTTTTTAAAAAAATTCTGCATAAACGAATTGAAATTACAAAATAGTCCTTAAATTGGGGGGGGGGATTTAGAGTGACTATGAGTTTTTTTTCCTAACAGCAATTGTGTATAAAATACAACAAGTATTAACATTTGTATAATTAGGTAATTTTAATTATTCTTAATTGCATTATTATATTGTATAGAAATATAAAATAAAACAGAAAATATGCATTTTTTAAAATACTGCATAAATTTACAAAAAAATGTAAAATTACAGAGATGTAAATTTAAAATAATTCTTTATTAAATGACATAGATTTTATTTCAAGGAGGAAAAAAAAAAAGGATTATATAGATAATATTTTTAAATTTTTTAATACCAAAATATTCATACTAGTAAAAAATTAGTTCTATTTTTAGAATCTGTAAATACTAATCGCTAAATATTTTTCATATATGTGCAAAATATAATATTAAAGATTGCTATACAATTGGGCTAGTCACTATAAATTAAACTAAAATTTTTTAAATATTTATTTTTCAATACAAAAATTTATTTAATTTCAGTGAAACTATTACTAAAATTTAAAATAATTTACAATATTTTAACTTAAAGTGTTTTTTCTTAAATTATAAATCAAGATTCAATTTATAAATTTCAAATATTTTGAATAAATTGAAATGTCAGTTTTATGGATAAAATGGTAACGTAATGTTGATTTTCCATTAATTAACCATTAATCCAAGTAATTAACAACAAATCTTTGGTCTGATTTTAATTGCTTGACAGAAGTCTGCAACTATTTTAAATGTGGGTTTCTAGTTACAGTTGAGCGTAAGACATACTTTTAAAGTTGTTAAAAAATATAATTTTCCATTGTCTTTATGGTTAATCACAAGCGCTGAAAGCATATTTTTAGATTCTACTACTTAGTGCAGAAAATATCATATATTACATCAACTTAATGGTTAAGATGAGTAATGTTCATTTAGAGTAAAAAGAACATATATATTATCAAACTATTATTAATGTGGAATGCACAAATTGATTTGCTCATGATAATAGTGGATTGAAATTTGCTTTTGAAAAATATGGCAATAGAGGACTAAATCATACCTTTATTAATATCATCATCAGCAGCATGACTGAACACTCAATTAGATCTTCAATGATTTGTAAAATAATAGATTAGCTTAATTAGGATTCCAATGAGTAATAGTTGATAACAAGAAATGAGTACAGTAAGGATCACATGAAGTATATAGATTCAGGCAAATGTATAAACTGGGAATGTATTTTCATAATGGTATGAGCTGTTTTTTTTTATACCGACTGGATACCTCATTTTCTTTCCTGTTATATCACTGAATAGAAATGGTTAGTTCAACAACTATGAGACTATTAATAGACATTCACATACTTTATGATGTGAAAATTATGCACTTTTTCAGAATAGATATGCACCATGGGGCAAGATTCATTTAATGCACAATTAAATAATTTCAGCAAATTATTATGTCAATTAGATATAATATGAATCCATTTGAATATATATATATATATATATATATATATATATATATATATATATATATATATATATAGATTGAAATTTCAATTCATATGCAAAATCCTGAGTGTAACTAACTTTTACATTCAAAGATGACTGTAGCAGTTTTAATGAATATAATTTTAGAGCCTTCTATTAATTTGTTAAATTGTCTACTTAACTTAAATGATTAATTGACATTACTTTGCTGTTTTTTTGTCAGTTTTGTTTTGCTTCCTAAAATTTTTGGAACTTCTGTTTATTTCGATTAAAAAATAATAAGAAAAAGACCATGCTATTTTGTTAACTTCAAAATTAAGCATGCTCATTAAATCAATTTAAAACTGTGAAAACTCTTTTTTCTCCTTAAGATAAAATTTTACAAAAAAAATTATTTTTTTATTAAATATTAAAAAAATTTGGAACAATTTCAAAATTTCATTGCAGCATATTATTGACATCTAAATTGCTTATTTTTAGAATTTATTAATATATTTGTACTAAGATTTAAATATAGAAATTTTATTTGCTTAACAATAATTTGTACCATTATTTTAAAATTTAAGAGATTTATATAGGAAAGAGAATTTTACAAATGTTTGGTAACCATATTTTGTTACTGTAAAAATACTTTATAATAATGGGAATAAACCTATAGTTATATTATGTTTGCATAATGGTTAAGTATATATTCTCTAAAAAAGAGCATATTTAAGGATTTCATAATGTAAGATATTTATTTAGTCAATGTAAGTAATTTACTTCAGCTTGTTTCAATCAGAAGCAAATTAGAATTTTTAAAAATTGAATATATTTCCATAGATTCTACTTAATTATTTCACTATATCACTCTAAAAAATTTAATTAAATAAGAAATGAAAATAAGCAGTTATATAATTAAGGTAAGAAATATAAATAAATATTAATAAGAAATATAAATAAATAATAATTTTTTTCTAAAGATTTTACCATAGTTATTTTAATCAGAATATTTTGCAATTTATTATATATATCCTTTAATAATATTTTAAACATATTATTTCTTAATACATAGTAATTTACAGAGTAATTAAATTATTATGCTTAAGAAAATGCAGAAATAAAAAGTATTGCAAAAATCTGAACTATTTATAAGAAGTTCTAAATCAAATCACGTTACATAACAAAATTTCTTAAAATTTATGGAATGTTTTATGCATACTTAATATTATAAAGGAATAAAATAATACAAAGCAGTTAAATTAAACAACTTTGTCAGATTACTATTTATTCACATAAATATTAAAAAAAAACCCTTTTTATCCTGTTATTTAAATAGTTTGTTACTAAAAATTCAAGTAAATTCACTTACTCTATTTAGAAATGGATAAACTTCGTCAAATTCAGCTTTACCACCAACTTCAATAATAATTCTCCCAGCTTTTACAGGTGTAGAATAATGATGAACATTTCCTTTTCCACCACCCATTCTTTTACCAATTCCCTAGATAGAAAATGATTGTATATTTCAAGAAAAGAAGTTATACACATAAAAAATTTCCAATTTATAAGACAGTTAAAATTATTAATGCTATAAAATTATTTACTTTACAATGTAGTTTTCATATTATTCAAGCTAATTATATACTTAGTTGCAGTATGTTATTTCAACAATATTATTAAAATTCTTTTGAATATTAATTCCGAGAATCACTCATAGTATTGGTGTATTATCACTTTAAAATTTGATATACTACTAGCAAGAGAAAAAAAAAATCAATTACACTTTCTTGTGATATACCTTTTCATACTCATACTAATTTATTTATTATTTTATGAAATTTATCAGTTGACATAAATAAATGAGATTTCTTAATTTGAAGGAAAATGATTATGGGTTACATGAATAAAAAATTCAAAATTTTGTGTGTGTGTGTTTTAACTTCATATAACAATATATAAAAAAAAACTTTTATTAAACATCTTAAGCATTGATCAACAGTAAAAAGAATTAAAATTAAAAAAATATTAATAAACATCATTATCCTGGCTTTGAGTCAGTAATACATTTATGAGAATAAAATTAGGCAATTAAAAAACTTAATGATTTACAAAAAAATTTGTTTTCAATCATGGATTAAATTGTCAATGGGAAGTTACATATTATACATGTAACAAACTTCAGAAATATGAAGTAAATTGAAAATATTTTTAAACAAAATATTAATAATAACAATAATTCACTGAATTTGGTATAAAAAACAAATTTCTCTTATAAGATTTTAAATATTAAATTGTGTGCATTTATATATTTTATTTTTTAATCATTGATAAGAATATAATTTTATTTTATGATATAATTCAACCTTTTTTGTTTAATCATATGGTAAGTAAATGTTAAATTTACATAAGCTAGTCAATAAACTTATATAACAATTTGTTTTCTCAAAAAAATTTTTTGATTGCATATATGTAGTGTACACACTAACTGACTACAACTTATTTGCTATTATAAATTACATTTTATTTAGAATTCAATTTGTTTCTGACTTACTTTAATTGAAAAAGATAATGTATCAGCTAAATGTAAAAAATAATGTTCCCCAATTAATTTGCATCAATTTACCTTTTTAGAAACTGGTTTCCATAATGGATCAATTCTCCATATTGCAAACATTCTTCTTGTATCAAGTTCTTTATTTATTGTATTTCTGATGACTTCAATATGACCATATTTAAGATACCCACCACTCAAGGCCTATGGAATAAAATGGATCTGTTAGAAATTCTTTTAAAATTTTAGCATAAACAATATATTAAAAAAAAAAAAGACAATACTTGCAATAGTATAAAATTAATTTATAGAGGGTTTCATATTTTTATTTTACATTGCAAGTTGGCATTTAGATTTACTTTCTATTTTATATTGTTCATTTTGATTGCTTAAACTCATCATACTCTTCCTTGAAAATTTTACCATTTTTCATATATTTTATGCATTAATTTCATATCTTCATCTAAGATTTTAATCTCAAGTGTTTCAGTTATTCAGGAGTAAAAAATTGATTTTGAATTTTTATAATTCTCTTTCTTGAGTAAGCCCACCTTCCAATAATTAGTTTAAGCTTGGTAAATACGAATTCATTTTTACGTTACTATAGCAATCTAAATAATATCAGTAAGAACATTGAAATTATTTCTGTTTAGGAGATAGCTGAAAAAATAGATATATGACATATAAGAATATTTTTTTCATTAAATATGAAAAAAGATTAAAATAAATTTAAGTAATACTCAATATGATCAACAAAATATCTAAATATTAGTATTAAGAATTTAATTTGAAACAAATTAGCTGAACATAAATTTTGTTTTACTTTTAACAGTTTAATTTCATTAATTAATATAAACAATACTCAAATAGCATTCAATAAGACAAATTAATAAATTAAAAAAGTTACATACGATTATACCATACTGTTGATGTAAAAGAGTATTATGTATACGTTCAGGTCCTCTAATGTCATTATGAGATAAGCGAAGCTGTGGTGGCTTTTGATTTATGTAATACTGAGGAATTTTAGGGATAATTGTAAGTTTCCTTTGTTCTGGTAATTCAATATCTGAAAAATGTAGGAATGTAAGTTATCCGTTATAAACTTATGTAAGTAAAATAACAATCATTAATAATCATAAATTAAAAATAAGAAGTAAACTAACTTAAATACTTTTAAATATAACATAATTTTTTTATAAAAAAAATCAAAGACAAAAGATTAATAATAGTTTATATATGAATTTTAAAATATAATTATTTTTTTGTAATAGAGATACAAAAAGTCAAAGACTTTTGTTCATCATATTCTTTTAACCATATACAAGATATATGATGCCAATTGAATAAAATCTAAGGAGTTGATATGAGCTTGGGGTAATTTCTAATTCACATAAATATAGAACTTAAAATTTTTGAGGTTCTGGCTGCTAAGATTTAGCAGTCAACAGTATCAAATGAATTTTCTTTATTAGTCACAAATATATTGATAAAATGTTTAAGATAGAAAAGAACATTGTTTTAAAAGTTGAAAAATGAAGGTTACTGTGAAAATTTGAATTTTAACATAGTAGTATGCTCTTTCTAAAGTTATGTATTTATTAAAGTTGAAAATGTAACCACACACACACACATTATTTACATAAAATAAATGATTGTGTTATTCAATTGAAACCAATAAAGCTTCCCTGAAATACTAAATTTTCTAGAAAAAATATTTTGTGCTTCATTTAAAACTAAAATATATAACTGTAAGTGTCCTTTTTTTGCCAAAATTGGGAATAAACATTTGTTATAAAATTCAGTGTTTGGATAATAATACTAAACAATTTTAGTCTGGAATACATTGTAAATAAATTGTTACAGAATTTTGATGAAAAAGAATCCCTGTTCAAGAAAGTTTTTTTGACACAATAGAAAAATTGTAATATAAAAGCTTTATTTTATTATTCAACACTAAACTTTACATGTTTGGGGAAAAATTTAACATTAGTAATATATTTTGTTAATTTCTATTGACAGAAAAATATGATCTGCAATTTTACAATTTCATATCTTCAACAGACAAGCACATTAAAAGATAATTTTTATAAAAAGCTGATTAATTTGTCACAATCAGTTAACATAAATAAAATATACTATGTCAATGATTTTCTAAAAAATAGAATGATTATTTTTCGCTAACTTTGCTTATTGAAGATCTCAAGAACAGGTTCTTGACTGGATTTGATGCATGAAGTCTTATTTATCAAGACTGAGTTTCTAATTTAATAGACTGAACTTTGTATTTTGTTTTACATTTCAATTAAAACTATTTGTAACATACTGTCAAAGTTATAGAAATCAATAAAATAATTAAAATTTTAAAATGGAGGATATTTTAAATCATATCTGTAACTACGTAGTTTGATTCAGACATTTATTTTAAATTAAAATTTGTTAAATTAAAATTGGGTCTCTTTGTCTTTTTTATTTTTATATTACATATTTATGAATTAAAATTTTTATATTAAAACTTATATAGATGTTTTTACTAATTTTTATATACTGAAAATTATTTTACCTTTATTTTTATTTTCAAATTGCTTTTTTTCAATTAAGTAAATTAAATCTATAGCCACTCATTCATGAAATTGTAAACTACAAATATAAAAGTTTAAAATTCAGAAATCAAACTTAAATACAGCATAATCATATTAATTCAAGCAAAATTAAAATATCCTGTTATAATAAGATTAAAATATCATAGAATTTAATTGGTATTCTTGAAATAGCATTTATGAAATTTGGAGCATGTAGTTTTAGTTATTTTATCTGTAAGCATATGTTTTTATATATGAAATTATAAATTTATTGAAATACTCAAGTGAGAATACTCTATGGATGCAATAGAGCTTGATATATTATACAACTAGAAACAATTTTCTAAAAATGTAAAATAACTGTAATTTTAATTAATTTTTTGATAAAGTATTTGCATTTATTTTTTTACAATAATTGCACTTATTGCATTTTTAACATTTTACTAAGAATTCGCAAATGGAAGTAAAAGAGAACTAAATTTATGTAATATATGTTGAGAGAAACAACTTAACACATAAAAATCATCTTTAATTCAGAGAGATTTCATTCACTTTGCATGAGAGGTATTTAAACCATGAAAGTAATTTGCAAATAAAAACATTACACATTTCAATTTTAATTCTTGCATTAAAGTATAAAAACTTTTTGGTACTATTCTATTATGCCCCAGCAATTAATCATCAAAGCAATTGCTAAGCAGTTTTCAACAGAAATAAATTTTGGCATTTAAATAAGTTTTTCCAATAAATGATAACTACTTATTAAAAAAAATCTAAATAAAATGTACTATTTTTTAATCGTTTCTGAAAATGTAAACCTTTTTAAGCAATACACAACATAAATATTTATGACAATAAAAACGATTTTTTTCTTTCACATTAAAATGTTTATTGTACGGGAGTAAGATGGAATTATACCAAGCTTTCTTAATCTATAAAACATTTACTTATTAAATTTCCACTAAAGGACTTTTGCTTTTTCATAGAAATCAGAAACTGAGCATTTTCAATGAATATACAAAAAATCTATTTTAATTTATTAAATTTTAATGTGTCTAATACAATATTTGAATTATTAGTGAAAGTGAATTTAAATATGACATTATTAGTACAATATAATTAAAAATATCAAATATATCCTTTGATTTAACAAATACATAAAAGATTGTTGCTTTTAAATTTTTTAAAATTATAACAATGGCAATAAACGTTCAACGTAAAATGAATAAATGCAATACTATAAAATAAAAATAAACACAATATTCAACCTCATAATAAAAATACTTACGTCGAAAACAGGGAGGTGGTGATTCATATTGTATGTTCTTAGAATAATTAACACAACAGCTTAAGGCTGAAATTGAATAGAATTAAAGTTCAAAATTGATGATTTAATAATTTCTTAAAATTTATGTTAAATCTAAGAGTAAAATAATTTAAACTACACACATTAATTTTTTCAAGGAAAGTGAATGTTAATATTTTGCAAAGAAATTTTGCTCTATAAAAATAATTATATAGAATAAAACGATTCAGCAGAGTATTCAATACTGTTCTTTAATTGTTAAGTGACTTTTAAATAAAAGAGGCAAACATAAAATTAGAAATAATTTCATTTGGCAAAGGTGTCGTATAATCCATGATTACAAATTCTAAATTTTCTTGGCGATGAAGAAACATTGCCAAGATGACGTATCGTGACGTGAGCAATGACGTAAATACTTTGGTTACTAAAATATAATTTTCTGCATAATAAAAATTACATCAAACAAATGGATACTTATAAAAATAAGTATCCATTTGTTTGACGTAATAAAAACAAGATTGCTGGATACATTAGAAAATCTGCCAAAAAATCGCCCATTCTCAGAATTTGCATCATAAATTATATGGCACCTGTGCCTTTCATTTAGAAGACAAATTATTATTTGTTGAATTACAAAATATTATTGATTCTTTAAATCAAATTACAAACTGATTCTACTTAAATTGGTAATAAATCAATATATATGAAATATATGGGCTGAATAGTCAGAAATTATTTTTATTAATGAAACGATTTAATGTGTGCATTTGAAATTAACTAGATAATTAATACAATAGATAACAAGAAAAACTGAATAAATTTATACGTTTTAGTGTATTATTTCGTAAAATTCGGTGAGACAGAACACAAAAGTTGGTACAAAATTTTGCAGACATTTTTAAGGACATTATTTGCTTTTATCATTGATTGATTGATTATTTGTGTGTGTGATTTTTATATTTTTCCATATTGGGAAGCTTGTACCTCTATTGTTTTATTCAATTATTCAATAATTGTAAGACAGAAATTTAATTGTGATAATATATTCAATAGGTTCTAGAGATAAAATTCAGCCACATTAATAGCTGTATGATATAGAATAAGGCATAATTTTCTGGTTTTTTGTTTAGAGAAAATGAAAGCACAGGGTAATCGTTAAATGCTTTTTTCGATTCCTTTATTTTATGAAGGCAAACAGTTTCTTTTCAAAGAAATGAAAGTTGATCTGGTTTTTTTCCCTTTATTATTCTTAGGTCATTTTTCAACAAAAGCTAATGAGTCAGAGAACTAAAGCTTAAAGAGAATTCCAAAACTCAGTAAACATCCAAAACCAAGGTTGAATTCGACTCCATGAACTACATAATCGAAAGTAAAAATACTGGTCACTCAACTGCCTGCTCCGGGAAAAAAAAGGAGTTTATTACAAAAGTATAAATATTATTTCTATGATATCAAATTTTTTCGTCCAATTAGTTTTGTTTCTTGAAATATCATATAAAATAATTGATTAACTCCAAATACACATGTACTCACAATTGGAGATTTTTTAAAATCTATTAAAAAAATAAAAGATAGTAATGCATATTCGGAATATATGATCATGCTCTAAGAGCTTACATCTGCTTAATATTAAAATAATCCTTCATTATTTAAATATTAAAATAATTCACGCAAAAAATTTTAACAAAATAATTTATCAACTTTTACATTTATTCTTTATAAGGTAAATATTTACTTGGAAATTATTTTAAACATTTTTGCTTTCTAATATATTATATATTCCCTTTTTTAAGAGATAATAGATTCTTTTGTCAAATATAAATATTTTATAGTATTTATTTTCATGTTGTATACAACTTTAATTAAACTATTTGACTATTAATTTTTATATTACTGATTATTGAAGTAATGCTTAAATCGTGTAATGAATTATTAAAGTTGATGTAACATATTACAAGAACCTATCTGAGAAAGATAAGAGTTAAATGCTTTTAAAACGAATAAAATCATTCTTGTTTTATAGAACTGATAAAATAATTTATGTATAAATATTATCAAACATATTAGATGACAAGTTAAAATAAGATTAACCATAAAGAATGTGTTCTTGGTTTCTATGAATGTAAATATAAAGCAAAGGAATAACTTTATTTAAAACACCATTTTTTAAAGTAAAATGTTTGTAAGAACACTTGTGATTTGAGCAGGTATTAACTATTATTAATAATCCAAAGATTGCAATGGTAGAAAGCCAATCATTTAAAGTAATTATTGTATTATAGAGCTTATTTCACTTTTGAAATCATAAATAGTATCATTTACATAAAACTTGAAAAATACCACATAAAAATATGTTCAAATATATTTTCCTAAATGACATCTCTTTGAGAAGTAAGGCTTTTCCTTTAATAATAGTTTTAACACATTGTTTGTCAACAGTAGCAAAACATTAATCAGTTTTAATTTAACGGATGCTACTATGTCTCAGTGAATGATTGAAGTTTCCAGTATCAGTAAAACTTGATAGTTTGCAACGGTAATTAATTAAAGGCTGTATAAAAGTTTTGTAAGTAATATTTAAAATTAATCGGTTTTTTCCCTCATGGATCTCGCCAGACGCTTCAAATTATATCAAATTATCAGCTATACTATTCAAAAAATGGTTCAATATATATATATATATATATATATATATATATATATATATATATATATATATATATATATATATATATATATATATATATATATATATATATATATATATATATATATATATATATATATATATATATATATATATATATATATATATATATATATACATGAAAAATACTATCAGAATAACTGTATTTAATGAAGTTTTTAATTTCGTTAAAAATATTTGCTCATTTTATTTAATAATTTATCTAAATTTTTTGGTTTCTTCATTGCTTTCTTAAAACGTAAAAAAAGAATTAAAATAAATAAATAAAAAGAAACGTTGCAATATTAGTGTAATTGTAAAGGGAAATATGCTTCATTTGAAAGCTAGAGAAAGCAAGTCAGTTTGCAATGTGCAGTCCTTACTTATTCTAATAATTTCTAAAGGAGAATTTCAAAGGAAAATTTTAAAACGTAAAGCACTTGTATCTATATTTTTCTCTTTTAAAATGTCAAATGTGCTTTCAATTATATATTTTAATAGATGATGATTTTTTCTTTCAGAGTAACTCAAGACTGCGGAAATACATTGCTTTTTCAACTGCTTAAGCATTATACACCAAAATCTTTCGTAGCACTTTTATTACAATATGTGAATAATTTTACAAGTGGAGGAACTATACTAAGATTGAATATATAAAATTTTTTTGTTAATATGGTGTAGAACCACCTGGGATATGTAATACAGTTTGGGATGAGTCATTTAATTGTTGAATAATATTTAGAGGAATATTGTAATAATCTTCAAGAAATATTACAAACGTTCTGGGTGAGATGCAAGCGGATTGAATGCTGTAAAATAGATAGCAAAGATTCAATTATATTCAGGTCGAGAGACTGTCCAGGCTAAAGTCGATGTTAAACACAATCCCCTTGTTTTTCAAATGAAGATTGGGCAAGTCTCACTGTAAGTTGTTGTCATACGGGAATATCCCCCCCCCCAGGAAATAAAACTTGTATCATAGGATGGATTTGATCAGTTAATACTTCTGTATATTTTTTCCCAGTGATCTTTATTTTCAAGGTTATAATTTCTCCCCCAGCAAACCCTGATACGCTTGCTTATATCGAGGTAAACCCACTTCCATTCTTGACAGATTGAATGAGACTATCACGACTACTTGCTTGTGCTTATGTTTCCAAACCTACACCTATTCTATTGTTGAGAAAAAAGGGAAAGACAATTTGTCAGACCACACTACTTTCTTCCACACATAAATCGGCCCGATTTTGTGAGTAATTAGACGATGTTTGGTATTAACATGTATAACAAGTGGATTGGGAATTGCTATTCTGCTGTAAATGTTGTTTATTAAAATGCTTTCGAACTATGATCATCATTGCAGAATCCAGATGCAATTGAAGTTCAACATTTATGCAGTTGTTCACATTTTAGACATTACGATCTGCTTCAATACCCATTGATGCATTTCTCCGACCTTCTCTTTCCGTCCAATATTTTGCTTTGCCGATCTTGTCTTACTCCTTTGAATGTATGTTGTCGGGACTAGATTCTTATTTTTAAAAATACTTAAAAGTTGAGATATTTTGGTCAGACTTTCTTCAGCTAAATGGGCCCTTATACACTGCTGGATAATTGCCAATTACGGATAACACTATCATCCATAACAACCACAAAATGAAAGGAAGACAATGTGGAAAATTAGAATAAGTACAGGATATAGTAAGAAGAAGGATGCGAAAGCAAATTTTTTTTCCACGGTTATTCATCTCGTGATAGCGTTCATAAGAGCTTTAAAGGTTTTGACGCGTGTGGACAGTTTGTTGTTTCAAGTCAAAGTTTTACAGGAAAGATTTAATAGGTGAACTTGAAATTTTTGGCATGTCTTCCCTACATCACTTAGATGATTTTATGCATGGCCGAATTATTGGAAAGATCGAAGAAGGGCGAAAAATAACAGATGTTGCCAGGGAGCTCGACATGGTTCACAGCGTTGTTTCACGGCTGTGGAAGTCATTTAAAACTACTGGAATGTGTAGTAGGCGGCACGGGGGAAGCCGTGTTAGAAGTACGACGCCTGCAGAAAATAGATATATCGTCCTATCAGCAAAAAGGAACAGGCGCATCACAGCTCAGCAGGTAGCAAATCAGTGTCTTGCTGCCTCAGGAAAGCAGATCTCCCGAAAAACTGTTGCTAGATGTTTGAGGGGAGGAGGACAATACGCCCGCAGAACTGTTGTGTGTATTCCATTGACCAGACAGCGCCGTACTGCCCGTTTGCAATGAAGTCGTGAGCATCGCAAATTGGGCTGAACAGGACTGGGCATGCGTACTATTCTCAGATGAGAGTAGGCTCAGTCTGTCATCGGATTGTAGACGCCAACTGATCTGGCGCGAGAGTGATATTGATTATCGTCCAGAAAATATCCAGGAAAGGGATCGATATCCGACATGCAGTGTCATGGTGTGATCCGGCATCATGATCAATGGCCGCACGCCCCTATATGTGGTTGCGAATGGGACTACGATGGGCCAACGATACATTAATGAAGTTCTACTTCCTCATGTTCGTCATTTCCGTCGTGCTGTCGGTGATAAATTTGTTTTTATGGATGACAACGCAACATGTCATCAAACACTCGCTATTCAAGATTGTCTAGACAGCGAGGGTATTCAACGCCTCGTAAGGCCATCACGTTCTCCAGGTTAAAGCCTCATTGAAAATGTGTGGGATTCTTTGAAGAGGCAAGTTTCTGGTCATAACTATCCTCCGACAAACAAGAACACCCTCATCCGTGCACTCACCGAGGAATGGGATAAATTACCTCAACAGCTGCTGGATGATGTTGTGCAAAGCATGATACAACGTGTGGAATGTTGCATCACACTCCACGGTGGACATATCCCGTGCTGATACCTTTCTTCAAGGTGCCTGTGCTGACTTTTAGACGCATTGTTCCATTTTTCCATATGCAGCATCAAATGAACATTTTTTCTTTCAGATATTTCACAGCTTTTGTACTTTCCAGAACAATAAATATTCTTTATTCTAATGTCTGAACAATGTGGCAACTATGTTTTATCCTACTAGGCCTCATGTCTCGCTTAATGTTATGCTACATTGCAATTCGTGATACGTCCTTAGCAATTGTCCAGCAGTGTAATTTAGTCACTTTGAAATGTGAGAGTTCCGATATTTTACGCTTTTGAACAAAAAAATTCAAGATATCTAAAATTTCAATAAAGCTAAAGCGTACTACTTTTTCGTTAAATAATAAATGTGTATAAAAAATATACATTTATCATTAATTGAAAAAAACTGGTAGCTATTATTATATTTTAATCACCACATAGCATGATAAAAATGTCACTATATATTTTTAGATGTTTCTATTACTTTGAAAATTACCTGTATGTGTTGAAAACCATAAGCCATTATGCTTAAGAGACTTGGTAGACATATTTCTTATTTTACGTGAACATTTATGCTGTCTTATATCTGTGATATGTTAAGTATAATCTGTTCATTGTATATTGTTATTGATATGAATATTTTTACTACATGACAAAGTAAGATTAGAGCTGTGATAGTTGACATAAGTAAGATTAGAGCTGTGATAGTTGACATAAGTAAGATTAGAGCTGTGATAGTTGACATAAGTAAGATTAGAGCTGTGATAGTTGACATAAGTAAGATTAGAGCTGTGATAGTTGACATAAGTAAGATTAGAGCTGTGATAGTTGACATAAGTAAGATTAGAGCTGTGATAGTTGACATAAGTAAGATTAGAGCTGTGATAGTTGACATAAGTAAGATTAGAGCTGTGATAGTTGACATAAGTAAGATTAGAGCTGTGATAGTTGACATAAGTAAGATTAGAGCTGTGATAGTTGACATAAGTAAGATTAGAGCTGTGATAGTTGACATAAGTAAGATTAGAGCTGTGATAGTTGACATATGTAATACACATACGCGAAAATGTAATACACTTCTAATATTGGAAGTTTCTTATTTTTGAATGCTATTACGAAAAGTATCAGTGATGTTTTCAGAAGCAAAAGTAATTATGGCCTTTTGAAGATCAAAAAACTTTGCAACAGTTGTCGTTTCATGTTGGAATAAGTTTAAGGGTGTACGATTAGAAGAGTGTGTACTTTAAGTGTGTGCCGCATTTTCACTAGTGTTTTGCTTCGCGAAACTTTCTCAGTCTAAAAGATTATATAGAGAATCAAGGTTATTTTAGATTAAAAATTCAATCAATTAAAATAAATTTATTATTAAATAGTTTAAGTATTAATTAAAATTACTTAAGTATCTTATAAATTCTTTTAAGATTTAGAATGTGAGAATTTTAATAAGGAACTCTTATAAGACAGCATTTTAAAACTCTTCACACATAGTCAACTACTTTATGTAGTCGGTGACATGGATCCAATCTAGCTGCAGCTAGATCTCGGAAAGATTGGAAAGAACAACAATATTATGAAACATTATAGTTTTTCCTTTTCTTTACAATTCCTTGATTTACAATAGTGTGACAATTTGATTTACAAATATGATTCCTTAACTTTACAATAGAGTCAGGTTAGTTATGTTGTTTCCCGATGAAGTGTGTGTTGGCTGTCAGTTCGAATTCTCAATTATATATATATATATATATATATATATATATATATATATATATATATATATATATATATATATATATATATATATATATATATATATATATATATATATTTGTGTATGCACACATTTTCATATAACACAAAATAGAATAATAGTAATAATTTAATGGAATAAAGAAATTATTTTTGCGCAAATTAATGTTCACATGCTTCCTATAATAAACTGTGAAAGTAAAAAGAAGTTAAAGTTTTTTATTCCTAATATTTTGTATGCTTTTATTCTTTTTCTAATTTGATTTTTGTCAATAGCATTAAAAGCTAAAATTATTTAAAAGTATATGACGTTACTTTTGTCATAAATACTGTTACATTAACTCAACTGAAAATTGTCTGAATATAATAGCCCATTGTAAATGTGGTAATCAGTTTTTAAAGCATAATAGCATATACCTAGACATTTTTTTCAAATAAAATGAGGGTTCACTGTAATTTGTGACTAGACTATCTGATATGGAAATTAGCCTTAACATTGTATTGTCCAATTTATTGTCTATTTTAGTTCAATTGATTAAGTTAAAATTTAAAATATCAGTTTAAATTTTTGTCATGTCGAAATGTTTTAAATTTTATTTTTTCTCTGATAGGAAACTATAGCCATATTTTCTTTTATGCTATCTTTAAATGAAATTATCTTATAAAAATGTATTTATTAAAATTGCATATTTTTTAATTATATGCGAAATTAAAAGCTTTTCATTTTTACGATGTTCGTGAAGAATATGAAAAAGAATAATGAAAAGAATTAGAATTATTTATTTT
Source organism: Latrodectus elegans (assembly GCA_030067965.1). Classification (NCBI taxonomy): domain Eukaryota; kingdom Metazoa; phylum Arthropoda; class Arachnida; order Araneae; family Theridiidae; genus Latrodectus; species Latrodectus elegans. The sequence goes on along the minus strand of CM057811.1, from coordinate 40,327,343 downwards.
AATAATATATTTACATAAAAATGCAAGATTATGCTACGCAAAATTCTCTTACATTTTCAATTAAAGCTGACCTAATTTTTTTATAACATATTAGAAACTTATTTATATAAATAAAATAATTTGTGTGTTTTGATATTCAAAGGAATTTTAATGAATATTTTTGGGTACATATGGCATTACAAAAAATAAATTATATGAATACATTAAGGATCCTTTGTTTTTTTCTCTGTTCACTGTTAAATAAGTAAATTATTTTAAGATGTATTTTCTTCAGCAGATTCGATTTTGTTCTGAAATCATTCCCTTATTAATTATGGTAACTGGTTTTTATTGTACTGAAATGACTCTGTTTTTTTACTTCCTTTATAAAATGCTTATAGATAGGAGAGTAAAAATAAACTTATTTTTCAAAATAGACACACATTAAATTATTTTCCTTTCGTATTGTGAGATTATAAACAGCCTGGTGTGCTAAAGCATGGTGCATGCAGCTTGAAGGTTGTGAGTTCAACAAGACAGACGTGTTCTTTTTCTTTTTTTTTTAACTTTCTAACTTATGCGAATTCTGTTTCAGGGTGATAATGATACTTCCATTGGGTACCATGATGTGTAACTTCTATCTAAATCTGCCTCTTGTAGTTATGTTTTAGTTTTAAAACCCTAAAATGTGACCGGATATATTGGAAAATAAAAAGTTATTTAACTTCCTATATTTTGACAGCTTAATTACTATGGATATACAGATACAAATAGCGAACTTAAGAAATTATAATGATTTACTACTTTATCAAAATGAATTGGCTATTTAGGATTATTTTTCTCTCTTTGTTTGGATACGCCAATAACACAGGCCTACAAAAAAAAAATTTTTTTTTTGGTGCTTAGGATTTTAGAGCAGATTTTAACTATTTTTTTATTGCTGAATCTAAATATGAAAGCAGTTTTTCTGTATCAGCTCTAGATTTTTAGATAAATTCACTAATCTATCAATGCTTTTTTTCTATTTAGTGCTTTCAAGTACAAGTGTTGTAAAATTTATACAGGGAAAGATTCTTGTATATTTGCCCTATTGTCAGTCTTCTTTTGTAACCAATTGAATTTAAAATAATAATATTTAGGAAATAACTAATTATTATTTTTAAAAATTATTATTTTAATTCATTTATTATAAAAAGAAGACAAACAATATGAGATATATAACTGATTAGTTGACAAACTCTTAATAAATGGGATTGAATCCTACTTATTAGTGCTATCCAGTTAGTTCCATAGAAATCCGATAGATGGAGATGTCTGTCCACTATCTGAAGTGACCTTCAAAGCTTCAACCGCAGTTGAGAGTTGAGAATAGTTCGTGAATTTCGGCGGTGCAGATAGATAGAGGTTAGCGTCATATGGAATTTCTCTTTAGTAACGAGTTGTTAAAAAGTAAATCTAAGTATTTGTGTTGTTGAATAGAAATAAAATGAGTTCAAGTAAAAGAAGCTGTTTACATCATCCTGATATTTTTTGCTACATATGCGGAGAATACACGCTACTGGAAAACAGAAAATCTATTAGTGACTTTGTAAAGAGGGCTTATCTTGGATATTTTGGTGTTAAACTTGGTGATCAGGATAAAACCTGGGCACCACATATTGTCTGTAAAACTTGTACAGAGCATTTACGACAGTGGACTATCGGGAAAAGGAAAAGCCTGAAATTCGGTCTACCAATGGTTTGGAGAGAACCAAAAAATCACTTTGATGACTCTTATTTCTGCCTAGTAAATATTACTGGAATCAATCGAAAGAACCGTAATAAATGGACTTATCCAGATTTAGTATCTGCAAGACGCCCCATCTCTCACTCAGCTCACTCAGAAGAAGTGCCAATTCTAACTTTTCACCAGCTACCAGAACTCTGTGAGGACGCTTATTGTCTCTCTGATCAGAATTCTGATACTACTGAAAGTGACAGCGATTTTGAAACAATATCATCAATTCCTCAATGTTTCAACCAAGATGAGTTAAATGACCTCACTAGAGATCTCAATCTGTCGAAAGAAGCTTCTGAATTACTGGCTTCCAGGTTGAAGGAAAAAAATTTACTTGAACCAGAAACGAAAATTACATTCTATCGCACAAGGGAGAAAGATCTGCTACCTTTTTTCTCTGAAGAACAAAATCTTGTATTTTGTCATGCTGTTAGAGAACTCCTGGTAAAAAATGGGACTTCCTGAATATTTTCCACATGATTGGCGCCTATTTATTGACAGCTCAAAGCGAAGTTTGAAATGTGTTCTTCTACATAATGGGAACAAATATGGCTCAATACCAATTGCTCACTCAACGAAAATGAAAGAGCAATATGACACCATAGTTTTGGTCTTGGAAAAATAAAGTATCGTGAACACCAATGGGTGATTTGTGTAGACTTAAAAATGGTAAACTTTCTCCTTGGACAGCAAAGTGGCCACACAAAATATCCTTGTTTCTTGTGCCTCTGGGATAGCAGAGACAAAACGCAACACTGGGTTAGAAAAGAGTGGCCTAGGAGAGAAAACATGGATGTTGGGGAAAAGAATATCATCAACGATCATTTAGTTCCACGAGAGAAAATCATCTTTCCACCACTGCATATCAAGCTGGGTCTAATGAAGCAGTTAGTAAAGGCTCTTGATAAGAATGGATCATGCTTTGCATATATAGGGAAAAAAATGCCTCAGCTGAGTATGGAAAAAATTAAAGCAGGAATATTTGATGGCCCACAAATAAGACAGCTGATTAAAGACCCTGACTTCATAAATTCAATGAATGAGATTGAACAAAAAGCCTGTAATTCATTTGTTTCAGTTGTCCAAAATTTTCTGGGTAAACACAAAGCTGAAAACTATGTTGAATTAGTCAATGAAATGCTGAATAATTTCAGATCCTTTGGGTGTAACATGAGCATTAAGGTGCACTATTTACATAGCCACTTAGACTGTTTCCCTGATAATTTAGGAGACATTAGTGAGGAGCAAGGTGAAAGATTTTTACCAAGATATAAAATGTATGGAGGATTGCTATCAAGGAAGATGGGATACTCACATGATGGCAGATTACTGCTGGACTTTAAAACGGAATTGTTCCAAAATACATTTAAGAATGTCACGCAAAAGAAGTTTCCGAAATGTTCAATGAGTAATTTGTTTAAATCATGACTTTTTCTGTTTTCTTTTGTATTTAATAAGCAATATCTATGTAATATAATAAAAATTCCCTGTTTAATTTGTTTGTTTAAACCATAGTTTTTCTTTTAAAATAGTGTAATGCATGATTCATTAAAATGTTGATATCTTAAAAATTCAAGCTGATAGGCAAAAATTAATGGCATATTTGGATTCAGCGCATCGAATTCATATAAAATCACCTCCAAAATCTTTGGCACCAAAACCACTGTTGACCAATGTAATTAAAGTTATGTGGTTTAAAAGAAGAGAGACATATATTTTTATTAAAAAAAATTCTTATTAAATCCAGTCTTATCTTTATTTTAGATAATGAACACGATGTACACACTAAAATTCATTTCTTTGATAGCTATTCATTTTCAAAATTTAAATACCAAGAAAGGAAATAAAGACAAAGTAAAACGAAAAATAATGGGAAAAGTATTTTCAGTAAAAGTTTTGTAAAAAAGACTGTCTTATTTGCTATATATATATATATATATATATATATATATATATATATATATATATATATATATATATATATATATATATATATATATATATATATATATATATATATATATATATATAATGAATGAATTTTTTTAAAAATTGATGAATTTTGGCATTTTTTGTAAGTTTTTAGTAAAAGGGAACTAATCAATACCATCTATCATTGTTTTTATTTTAATTTTAGAAATGGTCAGCTAATGATAAATGGTTGAAAGTGAGGTGCAGGCGTGTTTTCTTTTTACGGAAAATAACCTAAATCATTTATCTCTAATTCTCAGCATTTGAAGAAGTTGAAACATTTTTCTTCCATTTGATACTTAAAAGGGAATTCTCATTTGCTTGAAGAGATTTAAGATTCCCTAAACAGCAGTATTTTTGTCGTATTTTAGCCATTGTAGTTGTCAGTATTATTGAAAATGTTCCGTTCTTTTGAGAAAAAAAAATTGTAATACTGAAATGGAAAATTAACTTTTATTCCTTTTAAGATAGTTTTATTAAACCACATATTTTTCATTTTCAATTAACGCTCTAAATTACAACCAATTTTTTTTAAGGTAATTGACGAAATTAGTAGTAAGGTTTTATTATTAAATTTTAAAAATATTATGAGAAAGGTCATTAATAATTATTGAGAATTTCTTAATTAGTTTATACTTTTGATTAATGACAAAAAACTAACTGAAACTATTATTTTTTTCAATCAATAAATATAAAATATTCTATGTAAAACATTTTAATAATAAGTTAGAAAAAAAATGTGTGTGTGTGCGCTAACATACTAACATACACACACACTCGGAACACCAATTTTATCTCATGCATACATATACATACACATACATACATATATGTATATATATATCTATATATATATATATAAATGTACACACACACACACACACACACATAGTTACTTTAATTTTTGAGCTAAGTATATTTATGACTTTTCTTTTAATAAGAACAGTCTTCTATGAATACAAGTTCTATGATCTACTATACTTGTACTGAAGTACCGAATAAAGTTAGAAAATGATGTAAAACTATATTTAAATTTTATTCAAGCAAAAATAATTCTGAGTTCCTTGATAGTTTGTTTAATTTAAAGAAATTGTATCACAGGGTATTTAAATTTAATATTTTTTTAAAATTTAAAAGCTATTGAAAGAAAATATAGAATAAAGGAAGGTGCTAATAATGAACACAATTTGCGATGTATTGAAAAAGAGTTGAAATATTATAAATATGAATTAAGTAATAATTGATTATTTATTGCTAGGAGTATACATATTTCATACATTTTAAATGAAAGAAAAATATTTGACTACTTTTTATGATTACCTTTTTTTTTTCTGAAAAGAAATTTATATAACAAAGTTTAAGATTTAGAAAATACATTTCATTTACATTACATGTTTTTTAAAACATATTCAAAAATAAACAAATTTATAATCTTTATAGATGAAATGAAAGATAATGTATATATATTTGAAACGACAGTGTTGCTTTAACTTTTGGAAAAACTTACTTTTTGAAATGCATATCTTTTAGGAACTTTAAGTATTAAAGTATTATCGGAAACATGTTGGTATATTTTTTTGTTTGAGATAGAAAAATCTTCAATATATCTTCAGATTCAAGCTTAAAGAGAATTTATAAAGTTTAAAGCTTCTCATATTTTTAAAAGATTTCTGAAAATTTAAAATGATGTAAAAGATTATTTATATGTAATTTCCTTATTTCAAGATATATAATAGTTTTCTAAAATAATCAAGGAATATTATGAGTTACATATAGTTTTTTTAATCTCTAAATACGACACACATACAAAAATCGTTCCCATGAACTAAACCCATACCATAACAAATCATCTTAAAAGATGATTTGTTATGGTATGGGAATATTGTGGAAATCTGAGAAAAATGTCCAAGAAATCAATTAAAAAGTTGTAATGATATTTTGTTGCAAAGGTATCTTCTTGACGTCTATGTAACAACTAATCAGAAAGAAAATCATAACTGTCATGTGAAAAGAAAAGAGAAATATTTGTTAAATATATTTGTTCAATATCGAACTGTTTTGCAATATTTACTCTATCTATCTATGTAAAAGTTGTATTTATAAGAACATAATAATGAAATATATGGTTAATTTGTTTTGTTGTTCCAATTACATGTTGGGAATCAATATCGGTAATCAGTAAATTTTATGGTAAAAAAAAAAAAAAAAAAAAAAAAAAAAACACTTGTTTTTGGTATTATGAATATACAGGGGCATAAGAGCCCAATATTTTGTGAAAGGCCTGTGGCACAATCACATTTATTTAAATTTATAATACTGCCTCGCAAGTAGTTTGCGGATAAATTCTAGAAATGCTATTAAAATATTTGTTAAAATTAGTGTTACAGGATGTTAGTGATGAGATACTAAATAAGCTGAAATATGATGTCACATTTTTATAGAAATTTTTTATATAAAAAATGTTGCATCATAAATTTATTTATTTAAAACAAACTTGACTTGTCAATACGTAATATCGATATAAATAATAAAAATGGCTATATACTTAGAGTACTGAATATTAAGATTGTATTATTGGCAAGTTAAATAGTAGAAGAAAATAACTATAATTTAGTAGAATAAATTAATTTTTCATAATATAAAATTTTGTTTTTGAAAATTTATTGGTATGGTATATTTGAATTATTCAAATTTTTAGGATATCATTTTTCCAACATGATTAATAATAATAATATTTTATTATATGATTTTTTGGGACTCTCCAGAGAGGACATTTACTCACTACCATTTCTGGTACTGGATTTCCTCAGGGTCAATGATCTGATGGACTTTGTCTGATTTCGTCAGATATTTGGAGGTTAAGCCACAACAGCAATATATTTTGTTTTTAATCATGTTGGAAAAATGAAAATTATTGGTGAATATTTTACTTTACAACAAAAGATATCGCATTCTAAAATAGTTTTTACATTAATTATGTTATGAAATTTTTAAAAACTCTAATGTGTTATTTCTGAAAATATAAAAAATATGTGAAGGTTATTTTCATTATAGTTTCTCTTAATGTATACCTGTAGCATTTAATTTGTTTTCTTAATGTATTTATAACGTTAGTTAAATGCTTTGTTGTTTTTTGATTGATTTTATGAATACTATACATTTATGAAAATTATTTAGAGCAATTTAAGAAACATAGTATTTTTGTTAGAAGATTTAACATTAAATTAAAAATTTATTTTTCTAATGAGCAATCAACTTGGAAACGGAAATCATGCACAAAAGAGTCTTAAACAATAAGTTCATAGCATTTCAGCTTTAAATAAAATGAGATAAATTACTTAAATTGTACATATGCAGAACAGACTCGTAGTAAAGAATGAGAAATAGTTTTAGTAGTATGCTGAAGCTTTACAAAGTTTTTTTTCTCAATAATTATAAAATTTATTATATTTATATAGTTTACAAATTAAATAAATTAGTTTATTAAGTCCGATTTAATAAGATTATCTTTTTTAAAGGAAAAATTAAATATTTCACTCTGAATGAGAGTTTTGCAATTATCACTAAAACATAAAATTTATAAGTTTGTAGACAGCATCATATATTTGTGTTTTTTTCAAAATTTACTGTTAAACAGAAAATGAAGTAACATTTTACTGTGTTGTTTTCCCTGAATAGATTAAAATCCGTAAGTCATTATGTTTAATACATTTTTATTAGATAATTACTAATTACTAAATTAATAACTATCGCAGAAAATTATATCAGAGAAGTATACATTTATAAGCTGTAAGTAATAATTTAAAAATTGATTTTTTCAGCCAAATTTTTAAAATTTAATATTTAATGGAAAACAAAATAAATAGAAATATATCAATTACGAAAACTGATAAAAAGATGTAATATTGATAATAATGAACTTTTATTTTTTGAATTATTTATGAAACTTTAAATATGTGCCTTATGAATTCTTGAAATAAGACTCAATGGAAGTTTTATTGAAGTATTAATAGTGTAATTATACAATAAATAGATTATTTTTTTTAAAAATGAAATATCTGTATCTCTTATTTACATAAAAGTCATGATATCAATATATTGTATTAGTGTTGATGAAAAACACTCTAGTAAAACAGATTTTACATTAATTTTCCATAAAGCGTAATATATTTAAATAGTTAAAAATTATTAAAACGAGCTAGAAGGAAAAAATAATAAATTTTCTATGTTTATGTGAGAGAGAAAAATCTAATTAAATAAGAAAATATAAACATACCTAAAAAAGTAAGAACAAATAAGTCAGCTTAAACTATACTTTTTTTCTTATTTTACCACTAGGAGCAATCGTCTTTTGTCGTTAAATTAAGGGATGCATTTTCAATCCAATTAATGTCACTTCGGCTGAGTTATTAATCTGAGCGGGGTATTATACTAAAAACACTTCCACATAAATAGCAAGTTTCTTATTAATAGATGTTCACGTTAAAGTGATATCTTTTTTCTGAAATTTTCCTAAAAATAATTTTATTAAGAAGGCAAAATAAAAGTAGTAAATTATGTTTTATTTGTTTTCAAATTGGTGTAATATTCAATTATAATTTTTAACAGAATATATTTTTATCTATCAATTTTCATTTACTTAATTACAATTAAGGAGTCACAATAATTGATAGCTTGATGTTTAACTAAGTTATGCTATGTAATATATGATTAATCATGATGGGGATAAATCTTAAAAATTCAAAATATACAATTTGTTTCAACCATTATTGTTGCTTTGAAAATTGGTTTCAACAATAATCGTATGCAATTTTTCATGAAATATTTCCTGTTTTTTTCTTGAATTTTTAGCTATTTATACTAAGGTTAAGAAAACTGTCAAATTTAGTTCATTATCTTCAGGGTTATATATCAAATTTCAAATAAAGTTGGTTTCTTGGTACAAATCTTGCACCACAAATCTTGAAGAATTATTTATTTTTGTGTTATATTTCTAAATAAAGTTTAATATAACACAAAAATAAATAATTCTTCAAGATTTGTGGTGCACAAGTATAATTGTGCTTAAGACTATCCGAAATTGGTAAGTATGAGGTAGAACAAATCAGAATCAAACAAAATGATCGGAATTGAACAAAAATGCTGTTAATATAAAGTATGGTTCCTCCTAGTAATTTACAGGTACAGTCTTTCTTTACCACATGTGAACATGTAAATAGTGGACTCTATCAGCGCGTTGATGGTATAAGCACCTTTCGCCATATTCTTCGTTATGTACATAGGTGAAACTTACATAGTTCAGCTAAAATTTCTTCCAAACACAGAAACTGATTTATTGGTACGAGTCTCTTTACCGATGTTTAAGGTATTATAATATGTCATACGTTCTCCCCCAGTTTATAATACATGTGATCCCTAAAACTGGACTCAGTCTTAAAGAGAAATCTGTTAATTTAACAACCAATAGGTAAAGATATTGTAATGCCTTCTTCATATGTTTTTCCTGTGCACGATGTTTGCTAAATGAAAACAGGTCGCTGTCTTTCTTAATTTTTACTTCATGACCTAAGATAATTGGAATTGTGATTAACTCCCAAGGGTGTATAACTACCAGTATGTCAGGCATAATGGTTACTCATAAATAATGCAATGTTTATATGGGAATTTCTATTTAAATACTTATGATAACAGTTTAAAGATAATCGAAGTAATTTTCTACAATTATTTATTAAAAATTTATTCTTTGTTGCTTTTATATTCTGAACATCATATAGACACAAAAATGCGTAATTGAGGATATTTGAAATTTTTTATGAAAAATTTATATTTAAATTTTTTCTCATTGAAAAATAAACTTACAAATTTTTCAAAATAAAATTAGCTTTTTGAATACAGACATTTTGAATTTTGTCCTTTATATTTGATTACAATATATATTCGAATAATGATATGTAAAAAAAAATCATTTCATAATTTGATCATGACTTTGAAGTTTTAGAGACGCATAATATTTTTACTGTTTAAAATTTTACTGTGTAACTAATAGTTATCAGTAAAAGAAAGTTATCAATAAAAAATTTATTATTTTATCAAATTATTATTTATTATATTATTACAAAAAATTTATTATTTATTATCAATAAAAGAAAGTAGTTTTGAAAAAAAATTAATATACATAAAATAACTGCTTTTAGATTTATTTGGAAATTCTTCTTTTCTATATCATGTTCTTTTTTTTTTGTTTTTATGGTGCTTATTGATCTAAGATTAATTTTGTAAAAAATTAATCTATTTTTTATTTGGATTAATTTTGTAAAAATATTAATCAGTAATTTAATTTCTGTTAAATACAAATTATTTTATGAGAAAACGAAATACAGTTTAATTATATGATTTCAAATTTATATTAAAAACTTTAGTTATAATTTTAACAGCTATGTAAAATATAATCACAGAAATAACTAATTAATTAATAATCTTAAATTACTATTTGCGTGACATCATTGTATAAATCATAAATCAAAATCATTGTATAAATCAAATAATTTCTACAATAATCATTGTAGAATTTAATTTTATATGATATTTTTATCAGTCAAAATTAATCAGAAAAGTGTTATTTTGTTTCTTAATCAGCATAAAAATCTTATAAAGAAAGAGCAATTGAAAATTGACAACTACAACCATTAAGCAAATAAAAATTAATTTGTTTTTATAATGTATTCCCTGCTTTGCACTAATCTTTAATAAAATAGGCAACTTTAAATTGCCTTATGAAACACTTAATCTTCGTACGCATAAGCGGAAATTTAATTAATTTGTAAAATGAAACTTGCCGCATAAATCAAAGATCTAAGCTTGTTTTTGCATGTTTTTATTTATTTTACCACAAAAAGCAATTTTAATCTTTAAGTTAGGAGACGCATTTACAATCCAATTAATGTCACTTCCACTGAATTATTATTTTTCGGCAGATATTATCTAAAAGACCTCAAGACAACATACAGCAAGAATTATTATTTGTTACATAACTCTGGAAATAAAAAGCACCCTTTTCACAGATTTTTAAAATAGATTTTTATTATGAAATGAAAGAAAAATTAATTAAGATTTGATTGGTCTTCATTTACTGTAGTAATTAGCCACGATTTCTAATGAAAAAATTCAGCTCTTTCTTTATGTTTGTAATCATAATAAAATATAAAATGGCACTGTAATTGACAAGAAGAGCTTTGTTAAACTGAAATAATAATTAAAAAAATTTTTGAGAAAATGTTTTGCTTTTGATAATGTTGAAAAGTGTAATTAGATTTGTAATTAAATATTCAGATATAATACTTATGGAGATTGATTAAAGACGCTGAAATAATTGTAATAACTGCAACAATATTTATATCTTAAGCATTGCACCGATTTTTATTAAAATAAATTTCTTTTGTAGCAAATATTCAATAAGTTATGTGTAACACATCATTCATCAATTTATAAGAATCATATTTATGTGATATTACCACGTGAATGCAAAAACGATGATTTTTTTTAAGATTAATTAATTATACTATAAAATGAACGCTTAAATTGGTTAAATGTTTTGAATTTTCGAGAAATTATTGAAAGCATGTTTCATACAGCCTAGGTAAATTTAATTGCGTTTAACAATATAATCTAATGCACAAATGAATTTTGTTTTAAAAATAATTTTTAAATTTATTTAATATAAAATGAAAATATCTGTAATGTTTCAGTGTATTTGATCAAAAATTTCTATGCTTAATTAATGAATTTAAGTAAAGTAAGCTGCTTTAAATAAACCGTCTCCTCACCCCCTCCAGATCAAAGTCAAAATTGAGGGAGAGGGCGATCTAGTGGTGCCATATATCGGGCAAGTCTTAGAAAGAAGACTACTTTCACCTTCATGGTGCTCTGGTTAAGCTAAAAATACACCCTTCTGACTTAATTTCGCGCAGTCATTGGTTAGCGAGCTTGGCTTGACCAAGTGTCATAAACGATAATAACAACAATAAATAAAATAGAAAAGATTTTGAATTCTTTTAATTATTGATATATTACATTTTATTTGGAGAAGTAAAATTAATTTGCAATTATATCATACTGCTGTAAGCACTATGTTGTATATTTGTGGTAAACAAAAAATTGTATATGCTCAAAAAAAAAAAAAAAAAAAAAAAAAAAAGTTATATTATAGATAATGATTTTATAAAATTGGAAATGACTATTTTTAAGGATTATTCTAATACTATAATTTAATATAATATTTACATGTTTATTGATTATCTTGTAATTTTATTTGTTATTGATAATAATTTACAGCTTTAATAAAGATTTTGAGATTTGAATTTATTTTCTATCGCAATCAGTAATAAGATAGATATTTTTGTAACCAATATTTGTAATTAATAATGACGGGTAATTATGTTTCAAAATTGTAGTGATCGGATATTTTGTCTACATTTATGTAATTCGAAATTTATTTTTACAATAGCTCTGGCTTGATTTCAGTCAAAATACATACACAGTTTATATATTCTCATAAATGTTACTGTATCAATCTATTGAAATATGTTTAGTTCAAAATTAAATTAAAATGAAAATTTAATTACATATTATAAAACAATCAAGTCGTTTCATACAATGTCATATTACTGTATAAGTGATAACTACATCAAGTTCACGAATTTTTTTATTATAAATGTAATGTGGGTTAAATCCTGCCGATATTTTTTTTCCTGTTTAAAAATCTGTCAAGACTAAATTTGCAATTTTTTCTTCGTGCTAAATATTAACAGGCAATCTATGATCAAATATCATAAAATGTAATCAATTTTTTCTTCAGAAATTTAATTATTAGTTTAAAAAGTTTACTTTTTAAATGTATTGTGATTCTCAAATTTTGTGAAATTTATATTCTTGTAATTTTAGCTTCAAGATTTTCAAATATAGTGTTATTTGAAAATCTTGATGCCAAGGCTTGCATTTGGCTATTAGCTACCAAAATATAAGTCTTTCGATTTTCAATTCAAATAATTTAATTAAATGATTTACTTAATATTTGCTAAAAGGTTTTTCTAATCGTAACCAATACTTTATTTATTCGTAACCTTGCTTCATTGCTAAAAGTTTTCCCTTCAAGGATCATGATTATTTTAAAATTATCCATATAAAGTTAAGTTTATTGATTACCTGTCAGAGACTGTTCTTTGATGTTGATTGATGAAAGTATTTAGTAAAGAAAACATCACCTTTATAATAATTTTATAGCAACTAAACACTACAAATTATTAAGCTTTACTCAGTAATTTATTAAATTGCATGGCGAACATTCAATAAAGGATACACAGACAAATGTAAAATTTTTAACTGAGATATTTCTTGATTTTTCTAATTGCAGTAATTTCAACTTACTAAAAATATGCAATAAACACAGCTTTTGTAAGAAATTTTCAATCTATCGTTTAAACATATGGTAGATAATAATATTTGTTGACATACTCTTTAAGAATTCGTCTATTTTTTCTACGATTTGGTTGCAATTTTTCCTTGACCCTTTCTAAACGCATTTTTTTTATTTGAAAGAATATATATCTCTTTTTGGATAGCCAAGAATCACATAACTTTTATACAGCTAGTGAAAATTTTTAAAAGACAATTCCTAAAATAATAAAAATTGTAAAATATCTTACATACAAATTATTTCAATGGGGACGTTGACTTTCTTGATTCAACGAATTCTGACAAAATGAGTGATCATGGCACGGATATTTCTTTTAACTATTGTGAATTTCCTTAATGATTGTAACTTTTCCTTAATGATTGTAGCTTTGACAATCATCATAGTGATTCCTTCAAATGAAATTGCTAATGATTAAAATTAATGTACCTACGAATTCAGATGGACAGACAGCTATGCAGAGACATCCGAATTGTATACTTAGGTTGGTGAGTTATGTGTCATTTACTCCATCTGAACATTCCTTGCAAGGACAAAATACGTATAAATTTATTTCATATTTCTTTGATTCAAAGAAACACTGTAATCCCTATAAAATTGTCATAAAAATGAACTAGATCTAACAAATAAAGTACATGGAAAAGGTTGCAAAATAACAATTAAAATATTTAATGTCAAGTTAAGTATTAGTGTTTGGAAATTTATAAAGTTTTTTTTGTGCTAAATACTGATTCTTCACAGCTATTGATTAAATAGTTCACTGTGTAAAAGAACAAAGTAATAAATCCGAAAGAGTATCATCATTGCTCGAAATTAGAGGATTCGAATAAATAGCTTTCAGATGTAATATTACAGCATAGTTTAAGGCTCCTTGCGGAAACTTGTTACAGTAACTAGACAAGATTTGGTATAGGTAGCAGTTCTCAATTGGAATCTTAAAAATGAACATTTGTTTGCACATGACTTTTCTTGAGATAAAAAAAATATGTTTTTTGGCATTTTAAGATATAGTGTAATTGATTCTCTATGCTTCCGTAGATGCAAGTTGTTGATGTCATTTTCTTGATTCTAAAAAAGTAGGTTGGGAATGGCTAATGGGAGGAAAGAATTTGATTTGAATGAGGATAGTCATTTATCTACTAGCTTGATATATATATATTTCTGGTATTAATAATTTTGTAAATTGAACCTATGCTATGATATTCCATGTTTTGCCATTGCTGCATCGCATAAAATAGAAGGAAACGCTTCAGGTATGATCGTGAAAATGGTAAGAGGCTTGCTTGAGAGATATTAAGTATTGTGGTTTCTTTTGCGACAATATCTACTCGTTTATTTCCCTTGAAACTTTGGGGAATTTTTATCCAACTGAGCTGGATTTTGGATATCACAAGACTTAGTTGGTTATTGAAAAATTAGAGCTATTGATACCGATAGGCTGTCCATATTGTCACATGCAACTGGTTCCTTTTTATATGAGATCAAAAGCTTGAAGGATGGTGATGGCTTCAGCTTGAAAAACTGAGTTTTCATTCTTTAGCTAAATTTTGAGCTTCAATAAAATAATATTTTTTCAATAGAGGATGACTGCTCACTTTCCTTTATTTCTTGGAGCCATTAGTGACTCACAAATTCATACAAATAATATAAAATTCATATGAAAGTTTTGTTGGAACAGATTAGAGACAGATAATGAACAAAGTTGATTTGTCTCGATAGTTTCTTATGTGAGTATTTTCACTGCAAATAATTATAATGATAATACACGATCGGCTCTCTTAACACATATTTCTAAGTTCGATGATTTGTCACATCATATTTCTGAATGAAATCAATTAAATCTTTTAGTTCGCACAGATTCAAAATTAAGCACTTCATACATGTACAATTAGTTTATAAACAGTTTTATTATGATTTTAACTGTTGGGTAACTGATGTTCTTGTTAAACTAATTCCACAAGTTTGAGATTACTCTGTAATTAGGGTAAATAACGCAATAGTCAGTGTGCAGATGTACATACAAAGAATTCAATTTAAAAGGAAAAGGGAAAAAAAGTTTAAAATTTTAATTTATTATATAAAAATCGTAATTAAAGTATGAAAATAAATCCTTAAATTTGTGTTTTATCAAATTGTTTAGTAAATCGATAAAAAAATGATTTCTGTTAATAATAGAAAAAAAAGTTTCTAAAAATATGGAACATTTACAAAAATAAATATTATAAGGAAGTTAAAATATGTTTGATGAAGTAAATTAAAAATGTAAAATTTGTTTTGGGTAAATACAAGAGGGAATTTAATTTCACAAGATTCCATACTGTTTTAATACTTTATACATTAATATTAAAAATAAATTTTTAAAATTTCTGGAAACTTAAATATATTATTAAAAATATGAAGTCTTATCAGTTAACTGAATGTGCAATCTTAATTAAAATTGGAATAATATATAAAGGATGAATAATTTGCTAGTGTATATAAAAAACTTAACATTCATAACTGTTGAAATTAATTTCTCAAAATTTATTTATTAAAAAGAGTACATACATATCTTATAATTATTCATCGTGACTATGCAAGGTCTTCATTAAAAGTAATTTGCATATCCAAGCTTTCTAGGAAAATAATTTTTTACTTCATTAACCATCTATTTTAAACTTTAATTAAAAAATTATTATTATATGTTAATATAATAGTAATTTTTTTATCATGTATGCAAATTTTTCCCGCCATCTCATAAATGCTTATATAATAGGAAAAAATTAATTATCTTAAGGGAATAAACACATTAAAAATAACAAGTTTCAACTAAAATCTACTTCTAATTATTGTATAAAATATGGTTATCCAATTAAAACTTGTTGGATAATTATAAAAAATAAAAAGCCATGAACTAAAAAAAAAAGCTTTTTGGTAAAACTAAGATATTTTATTAAAATATTTTTGAAATACAGTATAATATAAAAAGTAAACCATATTTGAGTGAAATTGTTGAAGTACATGATAGTGAAATTTAAAAACAACACCGTAATTGAATACACTTTATACAATTTTGTTTAAGCTGTAGATAATAAAGTCTAAGAGACATTGAGTATGGTAAATGTTTACTACTAATTAACTTCAATATTGTATGTAAAGGATGTGAGTTTATATATATTATATATTTGTAACGAAGACATAGTTAAAGAAATATTTTTAATGATGAGAAATTTAATGAGATTTGTATTTTTAACTACATACAAAAAGAGTCAAATTATTTCATTACAGATTTAAATTTACAATTTACTTCATTATAAATTAAATTTATGGAATTTTTTTATGAAAGCTATTGTGTGTGTTAAGCTATGTTAATAGTAGTATACTTTTCTTTAAGTAGTATAGTTTCTTTTTAGGAAATTTCTATTTGTATTATCTTAAGTATTGAACATTAATATTTTTAGTTATTCTTTTAGTATCAAAACTTATTTTTAAATTAATTTTAACTTATACTGCATGCAACATATTTTAATATTAGAAAAATCCTACGCCCTTGCAAATAATATTGATTATGGATAAATTTCTATTTATAAATGTCAATATAATATATTTAATACGAGTGGTTTAGTTTTTCCTCAAATCAGAATATCTAAAACTTCACCTTTTAACTTTTAAAATAAAAAAAAATTACAAGAAAGAATAATTTTCTTTTTACACATTTTGAATTCTTGAAAATTTCATTTACCAATTATATAGATAAGAAAATCTTAACCTTTTCTTAATCTCTTCTATTAAATTTTTTATTCAGTTTTCAAAAATGTATTACCCTTTTCTTTTTGTAAAAATTTGCTTTAGCTAAAGAAGTTTAACTTGACAATTTCTGTTTAGTTATCTATCAGTTGCAAGGAAACAACTAGTTTTTTATGTTTTTTCTCATACTAAGAATAACTAATTGAAGTATAAAATAAATGATTTTTTGCAAGCCAAATTTTAAAATTTAGCATATCACACTTTTATATAAAACTTGTTTCTTTTAATACTAGTTTAATACACAGCCTATAAGGCTGTGTCTTTTGTCTCTCATTAAAATCAACAGCTTTATGTAAGAAGCTATAAGCTTTTCAAAATATTATCTATAACTTTTTTTTTTAAAGTAATGAGGAAAAATTATCTTAAAACGTATTCTTGTTTATAGCTTTTAAAAATTCCATGACAACATATCAATTGAATTTTTTGGAAGTGTCAATTAAATACACTGATTTGTTGTGCTTAATATATATGATATTCATCGTCATGAATGACAAACAATAAAAAAACTATGTATCATCAAAATTATTTCTATTCTATATAATTCAAGATATTTCTCATAAATAATACTTAATTTTTATATCATGTAAACAAAATCTGGGAAATTGGTAAGCAAATATTTTACATTTTCAGGCACTTACTTGAAAAGAAAAATTTTTATAGTTGAAAGTTTTTGGGTAATTGAATTTTATTTATAAAAATGAATTAAAAGTTACGTTATATATTTTGTCTAATATTTAATCTAATCAATGAGTACGAGAATGTAACTTATTATTCCATTTATCAATCTCTGATTTCGCTTTTAAAAAGCACAGGGTGTTTACAATAGCTTATATTTATGAGAATGTTTCTTAAGTTTAATCTTCGCTTAAAATAGGACCAACAGAAAATACATTATATAAAAATTTAGAAAGTTCTTGCTATAGTATGATGAATAAATGCAGGTAACAGGCAAATTTTATGTGAACTGAAATAAATTAAACGATTTTCATTATATTAAATCTTCCTTTTATTGTATTTGTTGAATTTCAATATAATTTAATTTGAATAAACAAAAATTTTAGTTATTAATAGTAACATATTTATATCTAATAAGTATTTGTTAATAATGATTATATTAGATAAAACCAGAATCTGAAATTGCATTAGTTTAAACTTGATAATGTGGTTCTGTTTCTTTTTTTTGAAAATTTATCTGGAGTAATGCTGAGTGAAATGTCAAGTTATATATTAATTTTTTTCTTTTCATACATAGGACATATATTAAAGAGAAATTTTTTTTAACAGTTCTTTAATAACTAGGATACTTATATCTGATTTTTATTAATAACAGGTATCGAAATACTTGATATTGAAAAATTAACTGAATATAAAATTATTCTTAAGAATCAAACTATGAAACGTTATTGGTTGAATTTTAATATCACTAGTGATTGAAAAAAATCAGACTCATATTAAATATTATAAGGTTACGAATAAATAACAGCATAAAAATTACTACAAACTAACAAAATGTGCCTATAAATAATATTTTATTAATGTGGGATTTTTTTTTAAAACTAGCCCAGAAAAAGTGTTTGATTATTTCAAAAACTCATTTTAGGTTCTAATGGTGATATTTTATTCGATGAGCAGGAAATAACAGACCTTTTTTATTTCATGGCTAAAATTTCAGAATGAAGTAAAATATTAATTCCATGCTTTTTTGAATCAACACTTTTTGATTAGTTTAAAATGTCTATTAGCTAAAAATGTATTCATTGAGAACTTTGCAACTATTTGAGCAAACCTTCAAGTATAAAATGTTGTTATTATTCAGATTAAATAATTGATTACTCTCATCAATTCTATGGACACACTGAAGGCATATAGAATTAAAAAGATTTTATTTATTGAATGAGAAAAAGGGGAAATAGTCAAAAGGGAGTCTGTTATGTTTAGTTTGATATCGTTAACGCTCAGATAAACTAAAAGGAAAAACATATTTATGTTTATAGGGAAAAAAAATTATTTACAATTATACCCTAGAAAAATCTACAATTTACAAAGAAGCATAAATTGAGGAATGAAGAAATGGAAGTAAATATCAAAATGCTTACGTATATCTAATTAATTTAAAATGTTCAAACGCTTAAGATCCGTATTAAATTATCCTTGTTTGAAGGTTGAATTTGAAAAATGCAGAAATGTTGAGTATACAGTATTAAAATTATTTAAAATTAAGATTTATCTTAAATTTATTGTTACAGTATTTCGGTAAACTTATGTTTGTGTTCAAATGATAGAAGTTATTTTATTTTGAAGATTACTTTCAATGTTTAAATTTTGCTGATAAAAATATGATGAATATTTTTTAAGTGAAAAATAAATGGAAGAATAAGAATTTACTTAGACGAAAAGTCAGTTAATAAATATAATAAATTTTATAATATTATTTAAACTAAAGATCAATAGTTAAGCTTATTAATTATTAATTAATATGAAAATAGCAGTGTATGTGCAATAATATTGGGTCCTTGTATATTTTTAGAGATTTACCTATTTTATATGAAGAGATACATTGTTGATAAGTTTTCCATATTTAATAACTCATTTAACGATAATAATAAGAAAAATAAATTTTAAGAAAAACCACATACATTATATTTTAAAAGAAGATTTATAATATTTCTTAAAAATTAAATTATGAGACATTAAGGAAAAACATTATGTTACTGAAATAGTGCTTTTCATTCAATTACCATTATAGTATTTATTTCTCATATGAATTTATAATTACAAAACTGTAAAACTTGAAATAGCATTGGTTACTGATCATTGCATATTGAAATATAACATATTGTCTGATTTTAAATTTAAGTTATGAAGAAAAGACACACCCATAATGTTTAAAGGTTATTATATGGTAGAATATTTAACTTTGATGAAACTCATTTTTAAAAAAAAATTTCAAAGGAAAGAATGATACTCAAAAATGAGCCACATTTTGATATATATACGAAACAAAGTAGAAGATTATCTGCATTTATCTCAGAAAGTACTTATGCTTGGGAAATCAAAACTTGTATTTATTGAAATATATTCGAAATTTAGAAACTCCAAAAATGTAAAATTGTTACTATATCAGAAGTAAAATAAATTGGACAGTAATATATTTTTAAAACAATGTTTTGGAAGGTAACATAAAATGTTATGCTGAGGAAATGAAAATTTGTGGGCAATTGCTCTATTTAATAAAGTAAACACCAGCAAAGGTCTGTACCTAACCCTGAAAGAATTTTACCAGATTTGACGGACTCTCTGGCGAGAAAAGAAAACTGAACACAGTACATACAAGACAGTACAATTATGCTTGCAATCATATGGAGACACTGAAAATTATTACATTTACACAGTAAAGAGGGTAGTAAAGTATACTATTTTACACAAATTGGATTGCAATTGAGAGTTAATATGGGGACATGTAAGAAGCATTCAAAATAGGTATATGACAAAATACATGGCAGGATGTGGTAAGACAGGCATATAAAATATATATCAAATTGTATGCATACAAGAAAGGAAGAAATTAAATGGAAATACAAAAGGAAATTAAAAAATATAAATCAGAATTGAATGCATATACTTGCACTTACAGAAAATTAATGAGGTAATAATGATTAAGGAATAATATTAATGCATTTAGTATTTATTTGACAGCTGGGTGAATCGGCTCAAAGTAAGTTATGACATGAAATTCTAAGCTATATGTACAAAAAGTTTAGATAGGTTATATATAATTATAATTGGTTAATACAATATGATGACAATAATTGTGATTAATTAAGAGTGTGGAATGATGGTGAGAAAATAGCAAACAAATAATAATGAACTATATACAAGGAGATGAAAAACAGGTGAAATGTTACAGGCAGAGAGAGAAATGTCTAAATGTAGAAGATGAGAGAGATGGAGTATGCGGCTCATCTTCTTCCAGGTGAAGTCTATCACCATCACGGGCATCATTATCCTCCTATTCCTCTGGAATTATTAAGTCCCTATATTCAAGGAGAAAGTTTATAAGGTTAATAATTTTTAGCTTTGCAGCCTTGTTGATGGTGATGTTTTTGAGCCAGACACTTTTCAGATTATCACTGGGGGTAGTAAAGTGCCAGGAACTCGTGATGGATCATGTTGTAGCGTAATGAATTGGAGTACCTTTTTCTCCACATGCACAGCTGCCAGTGGGTTGTACTCCTATTCTAAGCAGGTAACTTGGAAATGGGCCATGTCCCATTACAAAAATCGTTATTTGTTTTGGCCAGCACTGTTGGTTATAATTCACTTTTGGCAGGATGGAGTATACTGGGCGTCCGGTGGTATTTTGATCCCATAGAGTTTGCCAATCTTGAATTAATACAATTTTCTTGATCCTTTTGAAGCGAGACCGAGGAAGAAGGAGATAGAATTTCGGTTCATCTGAAGAAGCAGCAGTTTTTGCTAGGCGGTCTGCCATTTCGTTCCTTTTGCTCTATTTAGTAATAATTGTTGAACTTTGGCACTGAGTAGACAGCATGATAACTGAAAGTAGTTGAATTGCATTCAAGCATTCTTTGGGTCATGCAATCAAAGAGGCTTTCCTTAATACATAGATCGTATTTAGAGGGTTTTTGCATAGTGTGTTTCAAAGAAGAAAAAGCACGGAAAATTTCTGCAGAAATACATCCAAAAAGTAAATACACAATCCATCTTTCCGCTATCCAACAGTGCAAAACCGGATTCTGGATCGGAAACCGAAATTTGGACAATCTTGTTCTGTCAATAAGCATGCTGAACCATCGGTGTTGAATTGAAAAAAATATATTTTAAACTTATATAATTAGTCATGTAATTAGTCACATAATTAGGTAAATGGTTAGAGAACTGTGAGATTCTCTAACCATTTACCTAATTATGTGAATAAAGCACTATAAAAATAGGAGAAGACCATTTACAAAAGTTTCTTAGAGTAAACTATTTATGATAAAGATAAAATATCAGCAACATGCATTAAAGTGCTTCAAAAAATCAGTATTATTTCATGAATTTAGAAAGGTAACGTGTATACCAAATCAAAATAATTTGTCCTAAAATTTATTTTCTCTTTAAATATAAATAGCTCTTTAAGAAATTTGCTTACTTATACAATTCTAAGTATAAGGAACTAGGAATTTTCATTTTATTTCAAAAAGTATGTTTCATTATGAAGATGCGCCACCATATGTACTGCTTTAGTTAATTCTGTACAGGTTTTGAAGACAAAAAGAAGAAATTTAAAGACAGTTATGAAGAATGATTATAAAACTCTGTTGTTTCATCATCTTGTTCAAAAGAGGGACAATTATTATAATCCTTGTAATAATATATAATATTATATATAAATATTATTATATCGGAAGAAATTCTACTTAGAAAATCAGAATAATATAAATGAAAGGTTTTCAAATTTTATAAAAGGTCAAATTTTTGATAAATAAAAAACGCTAAGTGCATAAATAATCTAATAAATATACGTTTTTCAAAACCTTTATCATTAAAAATGAAAGTAACTTTTATAGATATATTTTTATATCATTATAACTGTGTGTGATTATATTGTTAATTAATTTAGTTTTAATAAAAAATCGAGAAGTTTAAAATGTGTATATAATTTTAATGATGATAATAACATATAAGATTATTGATCATAGAATTTAAGCATCATTATACTTAGCTATTATCCTTTAAGTTTTTATTTTATGAACGGATGAAAAATTTGACTTACAGAATTAACGTCAAATTTTAGTTTTTTATATTTTCAGAAAACTTCTTATTATAAAAATATCATTAAATTATATTAGGGTAAGGTGATACAATTAAGAAGTTGTTTAAAGTGTAAATATTTTAGTTTTTGATTTATGTGAATAATTAATTATATAAAATAATTTTTTAAGTTTTGATTTCCATAACAAACCAATTTTTATTACATATTAGTTTTCATTAAACATCATTTTTTAAGGTTTAATGATACACTTGATTAAAAAAATGTGTATTATTTCTTATTTAGGTGTATCTTGATCTTCAAAAATTATCTTTAAAATTTTTCTCTTAAAAAATGATGAGCATAACAATGATTTTTACCAAATATCAACTTGATTTACTATATAAAATTTAATTTGTAGAGACAATATTTTATTCTTGAAAGAGGAAGAAAACTAATGATATCTTATATTAATGCAAACAACTTATACTAATGTGGGAAGAAATTAGAATAAAGCAATTAAATAATTCCAGTATCTTTCTGTAAAAGAAATATTTTTTCTTATCAGTATTATATGCTTAACACAGTTTTCTTATATTGAAAAAATATTTATTAAAAACTTACAATATATTTTTCATTTAATATTTGAATTATTGAGTATACTCGTTTTATTTAACTATGTCTAAATGCTTTCATTTAAAGAATCGCATGTGTGATTTGAAAAAGTTAACCAAAACATATTTTAACAAATTTTTTGCACACTTTCTATTAGCATAAGTTTCTCAAATGTACGAGTGCTCTGGAGTGACAAATGTAGAGTGACTAAACATTTCGACACTGATGAATTTAAATGCAGATTACTAACTAGCTTAGAAAACTTTCTTCCTTATTTGTTTCCTGCATACGTATAAAAAATATGATATTAGTGGATAAACACTTAATTGTAATTATTTCCTTATCAACTAATATTATAAATCATTCGTCTTCATAAAATGATAATAATGATAAATTGTTAAGTTTTTGCCATATTAAAATTTTTTATTCTCGAAATACAAATTATAAGAATAATTTTTGATGATGGATACTTTAGGATAGAGCAAAACATCGATTAATTTTATTGCTAGAATGATGCTGATTTTATCTTCTTTTCATGAGCATGGGACAAACTTTTAATATTTTTTGTTTACTGAGCAACTGTAATATTTTTTCACTGATTTTGCAATGGCCCTGAAAAATTTATCACTTTGAGAACTAACTCGACTTATTTGTAACAGTGGCTTTTTTTCTTAATACTGGCCAAAGATACCATATTACAATTCAAAGCTTTACAAAGGCTTTGAACTGAATCTTAAACTTTTTTTTAAAAATTACATGAAACTGTCACTTTTCAAAGTAGTTAGTATTTATATTAATAACTATTATTCTTTAAATAGTTCAAAGAAGAAAATTTTTCCATTTAAATTTTAAGCTCTATCACAGTTTATAATACTACACAATGCTTACTTTTTACAATGTGAAAGATAATTATTCACGCGAAAAAGTATCACTAAATGTCATGTTAAAAATAGTAGTTTTCCAATTTTTAAGGTAATATAATTAGGGATAAAATAAATAGAAAAAACTTAAAAACCTCAGAATTTCTTGAAAGGAATTTTATTTATAAGTTTACTGAAAATAATGTTTGAAAACAAATTTTTTTTCATGACAGAATTTCTAAAGTTTTTTTTATATTAAATATGTAAAACTCTGAATATTTCACTTAATCTTGTGTGGTTTTCAGCTTTTTTATAATTTAAAAAATGCTTAATTATAACACATTTTTACAGAAAAGAAATGCCGAAATTTCTAAAATACTACATAAATTTGCCTTCTACTCATATATAGGTTGAATAATAATGTTATTTGCATTTTTAAAATTGAATAATTAAAACAGTGCTTAATGACTTAACTGTATTTTTTTCAGATCATATTCTATCATCAATTATGTAATTATTTAATGTGGCTAAGATAATCCATATTAATTGACCATAAGGTTTATTTAGTTATTTCCTTTCTCTAATTTTGGAATAGGCAAGAAAGTTAGCTTGACTCATTGAGAGTTATTTTCATCATGCATTCGCATTTCTTTTGAATGCAATTTTGCATTTTTTTCAATACCCATAATGTGTTTATATACTCTTTAATCACATTTGTAACATATATTTAAGAGACAATTGATTTATCAATTGGCCATCAATGATTTAATACTCTAAACTGAATTTAAATTCTTATATCTTTCTTAAGAAATAGGCATATGTTTGAAATAAATTCCCTTTTGTATAATGATGGACAATAAATGTTTAAAACAACAAATACACGCCAAAATTTTGGACTTTTTTTTAAAGGAGAAAAATATTATAAAATAATTGCCTTTTTCCAAAAATATAATAAACACTAATAAAAATTATTATTTAATTAAAATAATAAATAATAGTTAATGCAAAATAAAACAAATTAAAGATTGTTTTGTTGTTAATCCTTAATTGGAAAGATATGTTGTCAAAACTAATAATTCAGCAATGACATTAAAATTATAAGGCAAATATAATACGCAGGCAGGCAGGCACGCACGCAGACACAAACACACACACACAGGCATATAGAGTGCAGGCTATTGGTTCATATATAGATATTTACTATTTTATAAATTATAAAAATATATAGACATTTAAAATTTTGTAAATTATTAAAATATGTAGATATTTATACCATTTTGTCAAAAGAAAAGTGTTGTTTATATTTTTTAAAAACCATAAACTTTTTGAAATAAATCAGAACATTAGATATCTCTCTGAAAATCTAATATGCAATCACATTTTTAACAATCTTTCATTTTACAATCAATGAAAGTGGGGAAAAAACGTGCTTTAAGTTATAAAATAACTGGTCTACATGCATATATGTTTCATAATAGTTTTTGGAAATAAATATATGTGTAGTTATACCTATTAGAGCTCATTTTTACTATACTAAGGTTTTCACGGATGGGAATTATATTTTTATCTTTAATTTAACTATTATGTAGCTCAAATGCATTAATTTTAGCACAGATAATATAATAAAGTTCTGATGAATCGAATTGTGCAAAATTAAAGTGAAAAAGTGTATGCAGAGGAGGAAAATTTCAGTGTAAAAGAAATTAAAAAATTTGCTAAAAACGTGTAAAAATTATAGTATTAAGTTACGAGTATTACTTTCAGATATTTTAAAGTAACAAGAAACTTTCTTGTTTCTGGCATAAAAATCGTTTCTCGGTATAGAATATACCTAAATTCATCTATAAAAAGTGCTACTTAACAATGAAAAAGCTCTAGAGAATGCATAATTAACAAAATTTACATACATGATACATTCGGAACTCCTAATTTGAATAATGACTTCCTGGCTTCAGACTAGATTATATCTATGATAAAAGTCATTTACTATTTCCCAATTTACATTTGTATTTGTTTACCGAGTAAAAGAAAAATTTGTTGGCGAAAAAAAGATTTATGATTAAGAGAACCTGTTTTTTCCTACAGTATTTTTCTACTTTATTTTTTTAAATTTGAAACGATATCAGGAAAATTTCTCATTGAGTTTTTTTTTTAATGAAAAAGTTTTGAAGTCAATTTTTTTATCAGCTAGTTACTTCAGTTTTTTTTTAAAGCATCTATTTCTTGATTCTTCCGAATGAAAATTGAAAGTATTTCTTTTATAATTCAAAAATGGCAGGCAAAAATTTAAATTAAATATACACACATACATATATTTATTTCTGTATACAGCATTTGTATTTGTTTATTTATTGTGACATAGTAAATGCATTTATTCCAGGGTAATTAGTTGTCATGTTTTTTTTTTTTGAATAAAATCACAAACACACTAATCATTCGTTATAATAAATCCTTGATGATAAATATGGTCATAATGACTTTTCTTCTTTGATCTGAGTTTGAGAATGACTGGACAAAAAAGGTTTCTTACATATAGCTATCTGGTATCAATAAATATACTTGAATGAAGAAAAATTTTGGAAATGCATAATAATTTGATAACTACCACTATATTTAAGAAAGGAAATAAATATATCTTTTGTTATTTCAGAATTTTAAACAATACAGAGAAGCGTGATTTTTTTATATCAAAATTACTTCATTTACATACATATATAACGATAAATATAATAATAACAAATCCTTATATCTTTATTATTTTATTTTATGTTTATTTACATCTAATGTTGTATTATTATTTTTTATTTTACCTTTATTTTTATTAAGATACATTATAAAACATAAATGTGATTTCGATTATATTTGCTTCATGGTTATCTTTATATCTAAGATTGATATAAATATTTTTAGTATTGTGTCAGAGTTTAAGTTGTGAAAGAAGCATTTATCTATTAGTTTATATACGCTTATATTTTTATCTATGCACTTATACTTATATATCTATTCTTATGTTTATACCTGTATTTAGATTTATACCTCAGTTTTTATATTCCTATTTCTATGTTCTTTGAAACATATAATGTACGATGAAAATGTATTTCTAGAGGAATAAAATAATAATTTGTGAGGATATTTATTCAATTCTCTCCTAGATTTGGATTCTAAACTTTCCTTCAAACCAAATTATATGTTTAAAATATAAATATGATTTGTAGTAAAACTGGAAATATATATTTTCATTGTGCATTGTATGTGTCAATAGAAAACAAGTTAGAATATATATATATATATATATATATATATATATATATATA
Source organism: Latrodectus elegans (assembly GCA_030067965.1). Classification (NCBI taxonomy): domain Eukaryota; kingdom Metazoa; phylum Arthropoda; class Arachnida; order Araneae; family Theridiidae; genus Latrodectus; species Latrodectus elegans. The sequence goes on along the minus strand of CM057811.1, from coordinate 40,299,817 downwards.
TATATATATATATATATATATATATATATGCATACATACATATATACATACATGCATGCATACATACATATATATATACATGCATGCATACATACATACATATATATATATACATACATGCATACATACATATACATATATATATATATGTATAATATATATATATACTTCACAATTTGTGAAATTATATTGCGTTAGGACAAATAAATAATCAAAATGTCAATTCATCAAATGAATAGTAATCAAAGAACCCACACACACAACGTATTGAATCGTTTGAATCAAAAATAATATATTTATATTTTCTGCTATAATTTGCATTAGGGGTGTCCTTCTTCCTAGTTTAATAGTAATAGTCCTGCATTCTAGGACTCCTCTAGTCTTGCACACTCCTTTCCATGGTAACAATCGGCTGATGTAAACGATCTTTATGCTCATCAGAAACAGCTGAGATCTCCAGGGAAAATGTCTAAACAGGAGTTCAAAAGTGAATTTTTTAAGACATGTTACAGTTCATTATTTTGTAGGAAGCAAGAAGATAAATAACTATTTCCTTATAGTTTTCTTCCATATTACTGCCAAGACATCCATAACAAATACTTTTGAATGATTTTCTCATGGATTCAATAGTTCCATTAAATACGAGTACACACATGATGGATACAAGAGTTCACACGAGATATTTGGGATCTTTTTTTGCAGTCCTATGAATATTATCTCCTTCAATTTGTATTACTTATTTTAAGAAATTTAGATTGCAGATCCTTAAAGGCACAATTCATATAAGATATAAAGTTAGCTTTCGGACGCAATTTTCGTTCAAAGGTTTTGCAAAATTCTTCATCAACCTCAGTTTTAAATATAGGGGAGGTAAAAAATATTCTTTTTCTGCAGCTACTAAAGGAAGATTTGATCATTTAGGCCACTGTTTCCTAATGTAATTAAGCTTCCTGCCCCTGTTATCCCATTCACACAAAACAGCGAAGTTTTCTGTTTCCAGGTTTTATGCTTAACAATAAAGATATTATCTTTATTTCATCACATATTCCAGGTTAAATTTAATAAAATATACTGATATTTTTGTAACAATAATTTCATATTTATATATATTTTTATCTTATCACTAGTATTCGTGACAGGAATTGACGGTAATTCATTTCTATTTTGCAATAATACAGTCTTCAAACTAAATTTCGATGAGTTTAGGAAAAATCACCACTGATAAGGCTGATATTGATATCCATGAGTCTCTATTATTGAATAAACGCACTATGGAAAACAACATTGCTTTCTGTAGAAAATTAGCATTTAAAATAATTATGTAAATTATGATAAATGCATATCTGTAGTTCTTTAAGTTTCTCTGATCCAGGATTTTAAAAGCTCCACCGACTGCTTAGACAAACTTAAATCCCTTATAAGTTATTAGGATCTTGTTTGCGATAAAAAGTGTAAACTATTTACTTCAAAGGTTTATTCACTTTTCTCCTTTGCTTCATATTTAGTGTGAGCTTGGTGGGAGTCTAAGTTATTACACATAATCATAAAATTTGGATTCTTTCGTTCAGGGTGCTTTTCACTATTAGGCATGGGTCACATTTCAGAGCCAAATTGGGATACCTTACTGTATATTTTGTTTTGGACTTCATTTTTCTAAAGTTTGATATGTTAGAAGAAGTTTCTGTCTATGGAATGGTTCTCCACTTCCCTCCAATTCATAGGGATTGAAAACGGCATATGATAAGTAACATTTTTCCTTTAAGTAAGAAGCCTAACGCATGTTACCCAAGATATATCTGGAGAGAAACCTTAACCAAAATCACTAGCTTTACAGTTCACAACATTGTTTTACAAGAGGTGTCGAACTTTGCCTCTGAAACTTGAATTTCACTTCTCCACACACTTAGCATAAATTGTTTGGCGGATATAAGCATTTTCTTGGGATGGTGGAAAATTTTATAAAATTTAAAGACTCAAACAAAAACAGTACAAAACCACAGCAAAAGTAAATACAGCAACCATTATATACGTGTTATTCACTGCTTTTTCAATTTATCCTTAATTTGTAAGAATCAAAGAAAAATACCAATGACATTCCAAAAAAAACTATGTCTGATCAAGGGAATCTGATAACATATTTAGATTCAGTATGTGAAATCTCATTAGAGAGTCTATTTAGTTTTCTTGTAAAAAAACTGTGTTGACTAGTGTAATTTGTAGGATATTTGTATGTCATTTCAGAAGTTTATATGAATAAAAACATCTATATCATTTACAATTATGAACCGATATTTACTTATCTACAGCTATACTTTACAAGCAAATTTACGCTTAATAAAAATTATTAATAGCTTAAGTATCCTTGTAATAGCCCTTTATGCAGATTTGCTTAGTTACATTGTGAGATTTATTAATGCCGAGCTAAAATGCTTGCTAAGCTTTCGATAATCAATAAAAAAATTTTAAATTTTCCTAAAGTAGCATGAAACGTGAAAAAAATAATCATTATTTAAAACATTCCTTAATTTCACTATCTATCAAGTTATCATAATGTAATCAATTTTTTTTTATTTAATATAGTTTTTAAGTGAATTTGTTAATCACTATTGAATATTTTAAGTTATTACCAGGCAAAAAGTCATTCTTAATAATCTTTTTCAAAATAATTTAAACATGCTTGTCTCTTTTAATATAACAGTAAATAACATCTTAAGATTGTTTTTTGATCCAGTTTATACTTACTAATTTTAATAAAAATATCCATTGTGAAGTATTAATACAATTTATTCGGTAAATAAATAGATTGATAATTTTATAATAAGGGAACATAAGAAAGGGGTTAAATATTTTTAAAGATTAGAGGTAAATGTTGACTTAGGAATGAAATATAAAATATTTTGAATTCATCTAGGGAAGAAAACAATTTCAATATATTGCAAATTGATTGCTATAATAGTAGCTTTAATTTTAAAATATTTAAGGGCATTGTAACAGGACATCGAAACAATCTTGTTATAGTGCACTTAAGTTTGCAGACAAGTTGATGGAACACCAGACAAGTTCCGTTACAGTTAATGGTTATATCATGTACTTAGGGCGAGTTTAAACTTCTGAAATATCCCCTAAATTGATTTAGTGAATTTAATAATTATTAACAGTGTGCTCTTTTCATAAATCAATAATACATTGTTTAGAAAATATCGCTTAGAAAGTATGGAAAGAAGAGTTGAAGATTAAATTTGTTTTCTTCAGGGATTTGATATTTCAACTTAACTAACTTAACTTTATGGAGGAAATTATCTGTAACAGATTAAAAAGTTTCTTGGTTATAGTTCTTAAATAAGACTTTAGTGCTTTTCAAACTTTAATGTTGTGGTAATCCTAAGTATTAAAATTGACGGAAGTTGCAAAATTCGTTACATATAGTAAAATTAAATAAATGGTGTTAAATATAGAGATAATTGTTGGAAAATGGAAGTCTATCTTAAAACTGTTAAATTATATTGAAGCTTAAATTCAAAATTATTAATTTCTATAAGAATACGATTTGTAATTTAGCATTTAATTTCTAATCAACTTCTAATACAGCAAAAAACCATTAAATACATTAGGAAATTTTCAAACATTCAAAAACCTTCAATTAATCTATTTTCTTTTATTTCTGTTTTAGTAAAATAAAATAAATTATTTCAATTAATTGCTTTTTATAAAAATTATAAGAGCAAAGCATGTTAATTTTCTACAGCATCAAGAATATTTTTTAAGTTAATAATAAGAAGAATATTTTGAGAGAAAGAAAAATTCTTGAGATTATTGCAGAAAAATATTAATTTATGAAATTTAAGTTCATATATAACCAATCTGCCAATCATCATGTATTTGAGACAAAGGATAGAGTATTAATAAAAATTTAAAAACAGTGAAAAAAATGAAAGCCAAGTAAAAATTAAAACAAGTAAATATCATTTTATCCTTGAAAAGTAGAATATTTTGAAAGTAAAATTATGCATATTTCACTCATGGAATACAAGATATTTATTATTGAACAAAAATAGTGTGTTGATTCTAAAGAATAAATATGGGATTGTATTTGTATTCATGAAAGTTAGCACAGATATATAATACGATAGTTCACATACTTTTTTGTACACCATAAGGTATAATAATAAAAGTCATTTCTTTTTTCACTACGAATTAAGATTAAATGTTCTATTCTTACAAGTTGCATTGTGAGTGCTTAAATTATGTATTTCAATAAAGGGATATTTAATTTAGTTCAGAAAAAATATTCTTAAATTAATTGCTAAAAGCTATTTATTAAAATTTTATTTGAATTTATATTTTGAGATCATTAGACAAAAATATTTTAGAAAATCATAACTTGGAAAAATTAGAAAATTTACAACATAAAATCATGGTAAGATATATATAATAAACACACATACTCTTATAGAAATTATAAAAGGTAATTGAAAAAGTTTTAGGAGAATTTATGATAATCTTTTTAAAAGAAATTTCTACTAAATAAAATAAAAAATTAATTTCGAAATATCTGAAAAATATTTAAAAAATTAATATTTTTTTAAAAAATAGTAATTTTAAAAAAACCTAAATTATATTTAAAAAGAAAAACTATGGAAACTATACTAACTAGAAAATATACTTCGTAAACTTTATTTGCTTCTAACTTACATTTATTAACTACGTGATATTAAAATAAAAGTAAATTAGATTAATATTTATATTTATATAGTACAGAATAAGAATTCTTTATATATTTTTGTATTAAAATATTACCAGAATGAGCTATTTTTTCACTATTTTTAATAAGTAGCTTTTCAGATAAAACTAACATTTCAATACAAAATGCTAATCTTCAAGATTGTAATAGTAATTATAACTTAATAAAAAAAGCTAAAAAGCATTTGATCTAAATATTTTTCAATAAAAGCGTAAGTCATTAGGAGTCATATAACAACAGAAAAATATAAAATATAAAATTGTTTAGTTTATTAAGAAGACATTTAATTAAATTTCAATAAAAATGTTTAATGTATACGAGCTTAAGAAATTTATTGAAAAATGCTTGAACTGCTTGAAATATAGTAATATTTTTACGTAATCTGAAGAGAAATATTCTTTTTCAGTTATTAAAAAAGCTTGCGCAAAAAATTGGCTTTAATATTTTTTCGCATAAAACAAGTAGCATAATTAATACGAAAGAAAAGAAACGTCAAAGTCTACATTTGACTGCTAAAAAGACAAAAAATATTCATACTCAGTAAAGTTATGGACACTTCTTATCAAATCTAAAGTCGCATCTCATGTTCGAAAGAGCATTATGAAATGTTCTTTAGTAAATTAAAATAAAGTATTATTAGTGCAAGTTCTTTAGTAGTTTGATGAACCAAGCCTCATGAGTTTAATTTTTAATGATAAAATTGATGATTTAGTGTTTTCACTTAAACTATAGCGAAGTAAAAGGTAATTTTGAAATTCAGTTATATTTTTTTAGGAAAAAAGATTTTTTTTAAAACGAGAAATAACATTTGAATGCAAAAGAAATATATTCAATATTATTAATAACGTAGAAAAAATTTACAATACAGTTAAGTATAAGAAAACCAAATACTATTTTAATATTAATTAATTTAAAAATAACTCGAGATATCTTTAAGGTGGAAATGATTTGAGCTTTCAATAAAAACTGTATTTTATTTAAATCATATCATTATTTTTAGGAGACAGTTTATTTTATAGTGGAATAGTTAGAAAAAAAATATTTTCAGTTATTATCTAATTTTTTTTTAAATCCCAAATAATGGAGCTCAATTGGGATCCTTAAAACTATAAGTGTTCAGTTTATTTTAGAATGCCTATTTTCTAGAATAATGTTTATATTAGTTTATTTTATCCTCTAGGACATATTGAAGAGAATTATTTACTATGTAAAAAATGAAAACAAGAGGAAATTCGAGAAAAAAACATCATTAGGTATCAATAAATATTTCCTTAGAATAATGGTTTCCCTCGAATGATTGTATATATATATATATAAAAACATTGAATGTTAAAAAAGTTATTAAAATATGATTAAAATGAGAAGTTACACGTATCAAATAAAAAAAAATTACTAAATTTACTTAAAACGTAAAACATTTTATTACTAAATTCCAAATTTTAGTTTCAATAATGTGTTTAAAAATGTTTTAAAAAATCTTTAAAAATATTATTTTTCTGTTAAATAAATCAGAGTATTTGCTCAAAATTTTTAAATACAGAATGTGCAAACTAATTTTTTATTATTTTTCTACATAAAATTTCTCATCGTTCTCACTTTTGATTTTTGAAATCCTTTTTATTCTAAAATGAAGATCAAACATTCATTGAAAACAATGAAATAAATAGAATATGAAGTTAAATTGATTAGTGAATTGTTAAATAGTGTTTCGCTAAGAATTTATGTTATTGGATTAAAAACAAAGGGTATTTTAGTAAGAACACATGATACAGTACCATATTCCAGCTTTAAGTTTATGTAATAAACTTTTTCAGAGCAGATACAGGATTAATCACCATCGGTCATGTTCAATATTTTCAAAATGATTTAAAAAAGTAAATTCTTGTTTCACTCGCAAATACATTTTTTGAAGATTACATACTTTATACTTAACTAATTGTATTAAAATTTTCTGTTCATGAAAAAATGTTTCCTAATTTTTATTTTTATTTGAAATTGATCACGTTTCTCCAAATATAGATTCATATTTTTGATTGCGGAGTTTCTAGGAATGTTAGACATAAAAAAGAATTTTAAATTCACCCACTTGTAGCGTTATTAAAAATGAAAATGTGAAGTTTCCTTAAAATGTATAAATGATATTATATAATAGGAATATCTAAAAAAATGTAAATAGCCTTTAGTAAACAGCATATATTTTTCTCATTCGAAAATATATTATGCATTAAAAAGAATGCTGAAATTTTGAATTAAATATTCCTATTTTGCATATTTTTTATTTCAATTCTAAGTGTTATTCCTATTATATGTAAAAATAAAAACTATTAATTCTTTTCATACCACATTTTGTATATTATTAAAACTTATTAATTCTCTAATTTTATCTATTCTAAGCTGGTATTTTTATTTTAAAATTCAGAAAAAATACATTTATTCATATTTTTACTAAATTTTAAATTTCTTTTTGAACAACTGAAAATATTTAATAAGCATCAAGAAATCTGTTGAAAGTTTCCAATACCATTTTTATAGGAAAGTAAATAAGTAAGTGTCAACGAAATACTCGATTTTTGACAAGAATCTGTTGTTGAGTTCTCTGGTATTCAAAAAGGATAGATATAAATCTTATTATTTTATCTTAAGATACCTATTTTAAAAATACTTTATTTTCCACGTTGTCTTTTCCCACGAAGCTAATTCGTATCCATGAAACTTGGTCAAGTTTCGCAGAAATAGTTTGATGATTTCAAAAACTGTGAATAATATTTTTTTTAAATAATATAAAATATTCTAAAAGTAATATTTTTTTTCGTATTATTGTATATTAGAAAATTTTTCAATTAGAATACATGAGATCACAGCTTAGAACAAAACAGTGTGATCTTAAATATATTTTAAATAAAAATGTTGATATAATTTAAAAAATATAATAGATTTTAAAGCTAATAAAATATAATGTAGTATCATAAGAAAGCTTTGACTCTGAGTCATACATAAATCCATATTTAATTTAAAGTAAGTAATTATTAAATTTATAATAATTTAAAAATAGATTTATTTCAAAATGTATTTACAATGACACTATTTTGCTTACAAAAACAAATTAAATTATTATTTATAATACATTAAAAAATTCTGAAAAATATATTAAAGACATATAAAATGTTTAAAAACTCTGTAAAAAATAATTTTAATTATTTAAACTTCAAAGTAATTCAGGTTAGAATATTTGCTTCAAAACCTTTTTGACATTTTAACGTAATAACTTAACTACCAATGTTAGTCATGTTAATAAATTGTAGAACCACCGTGGACGACGGTACACGAAGTAACACGTCTAAGGCACAGAGTCAATGATAGTACGGTTGGTGTCCTGAGGAATGGCTCTCCATTTTCTGTCAACCATTTTCCAAAATGAGTCTTCTGAAGGGGTTGAGACAGCGTCTGCAAATGACGTCTAATCATATTCCAAACGTGTTCGATTGGTGACAGATCCAGTGATCATGGTGGACAGGGAAGCAGCTGTACACATTGTAGGGTATATTGGCTGATGCGAACAATGTGTGTTCGAAAATTATCCTGCTGATGAAGAACATTAGTCCCCTCTGAATGTATCACCAGCCGCAGGCCGAGCTGACAGCCGAATGGTTAGCGCTCTTGCCTTCGGTTCAACAGTTCGTGGGTTCGAATCCCACCTTGGGCATGGATGTTTGTAGGGGTTCGGAATCCACTTTAAACCGTAGGTCCCGGTCTAATTAGCCCTCGTGAGCAAAAAATGACCGTTGAGCGACAAACAAACCAAACCAACCAAACCACCAGCCGCAGCACATAATCTACGTAACGTTGGGCTACCTTAGTGTCTTGAATACGAATAAGAGGTGATCTGGAATCGTACGCAATGGCTCTGGAAACCATGATGCCCTGTTGTTGCGTGATATAGCGTTCCACAATTGCTGCTCGGTCGGGCATGTCTCCAAAGTGATACCACATTCCTAAATGGTGACTATCACTGAAGAAGTAAAAGTGGGACTTACCTGAGAAGACGATCTTGTACCACTCCGTCGTCCACATCTCTCTAATCCGGCACCATTCCAGACGCTGGTGTCTATGCTGTTGGGTGAATGGGAGATTTCTTAACGGACACTATGAGAGAAAGTCACTAGCAATCAATCGACGCTAAATGGTTCTACTTTATATGAAAGCAAGCATCCAGTTTGTCTTGCACATACTACAAAATTTTGGTAGACGTTCTTTGCGTGGCCACTCATCGGACACGTCAATCCACGCTTGCTGACATTATTCTGGCAGTACCGTAACTCCGTAAATGTTCCACAATTCTTTGTTCCAACCACCATCTTCGACACACCGCTGTACTGTGAATGCATTCAGGTAGCTGTTAGCTGCGATTTGCCGTAAGGATCAGCTGGCCTTTCTTAGTCCGATTACCATGTTTCTCGTCTGTCTGCTGGAACTAACTTCATCGACAATGGGCTGGCTTTCTCTGCACTTTCAGTTGTCCTCGGCGACGAGTACGAACTTTCAATTATTATTTCCGACCAAGCAGCATTAACGTCGTGAATGTTGCTTACTCTGCCGGCTCCTGTCCTTATATCTTATCCTACGTGTGCTGGAGAGATGCGCAATTCACATGATTTGCATAAGTTGGTAAGTGGGTATACCCTGAAATTTGTATAATTTTCTGGCCACTCATTCTTGGAGTTGCATTTTCAATGTCAGACAGTGTAAACTGAAAACTTTCTGTTAATTATATATTATTGTTTTTATAATTTTGTTTAAAATTTTAGCAAATGTATAGAAAAAAAATTTTTTTGCTTCCAATTAAACTCTTTTTTATTATATCACCTGGAAAAAAAAGTTTATTCAATATTTGAAATAGACTTTAAAATCAATACTTACGATAAGTGCTTTTCAATTCAAATTAATTTTTCGTTTGTTTTGAAATGAGATTAAATTATTTAACATACTTGAAAGGCTAAGTTCTTACTATTACATAAATATTGCAGAAAAACACATTTTTATTTAGAAAGTGTAGTTAAATGTTTATACAAATACATCAATATATATTCTTTGTACAGAAAAGAATATACTATAAAACTTGCTTCTCTATGAAAACACTTATTTAAATTTTATGCAATATTGAAATAAAGTTCTATAAACTAAAAAAAATATTACATCTTGTTAAAACTTTTTTGCATAATTTTTTAATTTATATTATTCTAAAAAAAGAATTAACTACGATAATTTTGCATCAATTTCTTTAAAATGTTTTCATTACTCCAGATATAATAAGTATAAGCCTATAGTACTAAAAAATAAATTATTTACAGGTAATTTCAGTTAATTTAACTGACTTTTATAATAAAAAATTTTTTAAAATATAATATATAATATTAAATATCGTTTAACATATTATTAATGCATTTTGTGCACAATTATTACACTCCCTCTTGCCTTGAAAAACTAAAACAATACAAATAAATGTTAAGTTAATGCAAGACTTCAAATTATACCTCATTATAGAGCATATATGCGATTTTTATATACTTTTGCCACACATGTTATTTGATAGCTGACCATAAACACTAGAATTTCGCATTATTTTATGAAATGGCGTTAGGTATTTGACTATTGCTCTTCTATATCTGACTGTGTTCTCAAGTATTAGAAAAAATTTTGCTAATAAGGTACCTTTTTCAACATGTTCTTATATTCGAACATTACGGCAGATTTTATAAAAACTAGAATATATCTTTTTATTGGATCACACATGAAATTTCCTTCCTTGAAAATAAATTCTAAATGATGTAAAACAAAACATTGTTATTGAATATCACCAAACAACTTTGTTTATTTTTCTACTACACAGAATAAAAGAAAGTAAATATTTTTGTTTTCGGTCTGGTAGAATAAAATGCTTGATGTGAATATCAAGGTGCTTGAATATCGAGCTAAAATCCTAGAATGTGCTCATGAAGAATATAATCATTAATAACTTTCTGAAATTGCTTGAGTTTTTATTGGTAGTTTCTTACGAACTTAAAATGAACCATCAATAAAGATTTTAATATGCTTTAACATTGAAAGTTGTTGTGGATCGTTTTGATGGCTGTTTTATTTGCGAAAGAGTTTTAAGTTTTATGGAACACTATACTGACCCTCTCCAATTTATTTGATTTTCTGGATATTCATGACGGGCTTCTTCCCCTAAATCTCTATAATTTGTTTGAATCACAAAGAACGTAAAGTCGTATTAAACTTTTTTAGTAAAATTATGATTTCAAAATAAAAAATTAGATTTAGATACTGTAACTTTTTGTAGATAAATTTTTTTTTTATCAAACTCTACCAACATATTTCACCTATTAAAATACAAGGGAATTTTGCCACATTACAGCTATATATACTTAATATGAATTTAATATAAACTGGAGAGTTACACAAGTTTTATTGAAAGAAAACTTTATCGATTATTTAATACAAATTTTAATAAAAGTAATTAAATTTCTGAATAACTATATTTAACTGTTTTAATATTTTTTTATAAAATAGTAAATTTAATTTTAGTGCATTTTAAATTTAAAAGGGACTAAGCCATTAATTGTTATTGGTAGCATCTCATTTCTCACAATTTTTAATTTTTCAGTGTGATATGCATATTAAGTGCGCAGTTAAACTTTTAGTTAACTGGTAAAAAACTGCTTAGTTAAAAAAGATGAATCAATGTTTCTAAAATATTTCTGGAAGATAAATTCTAAGACCTTTAAATCAGTTTTTTTTTATTAAAAATACTTTTTAGTTAAGCTAGATGAAAAAAGTAATATTTTATAACATTTCCCTTTTGTAAGAGCTTTGATTAAATATAGATTTTATTTTCACAATAAATTTACTATTCAACCCGATAAATTTTTTATAATAAGCCTTATTTAATCATATATTCTGATATGGTTGTAAAAAAAAATGATCTACTTCGTGCATAAACTTATCACGATTTCACGGACGAAGTTTAAAATTATTTTACTCATGTTTATTTTTTTTTAATAAACACATTTTAGAATATGCGGCATACATGCATAACATAAGTATAAAAACTTCGCTTAGACCAAATTATTTTTAATCAAATAACTTAATAATAACTTTTTAAAGTTTCATACAATAAGCATGATTTTAGCTACTTTTAGGGTTTAATTACATAACAAATTTGTAATATATAAACATGCATGTTACAAATACACCCATATATAAACGTGTGTTCTTAAGTGCAAGGTTCTTAAGAACTTAAAAAAAAAAAATTACTTCAATTCCTCCACCGGAAGTTATAGTATATTACAGGGGTTTTGATGCACCCCCTACTTTGCTGAACTTCTTCAATAAACAGACAGACCTTATTGTTTGCAATATAATAGATGGATTATGGTCTGCAGGAAAATTGCTTTATTACAAATTGAGTCAGATAGATGTGGCGAATACCAAATGATCGTTTTTTATTGGAGCAAAGCACTTTTTAGATTCGGATTTAAAAAGTCAGATTTTAAAGCATTCACATGATGCACAGCTTATTGTAATTGCTGTTAACGATATTTTATTTTTTTAAATCATCTTAAAACGTTATAGTTGCAAATGTATATAAGTTGTTCTTTACAATATAACATGAATATTATGTACATAGATTTATTTTGTCAATAAATGTAATTAAATTCATAAACTTTAAAGCACATTTTTACGTTTCTCACAAATGATTTAATGAGTTATTATTTTAAGGGCATTTTTTTTAAACTGATGTGCTATAAATCATAAGGTATAAGTCGAGATTTATAGCAGCTATAATGCTCAAGGTATTGTTGCTTGTTATTTAACTATTGCAGTTTTCTTTCTGGAAATTATGGTATTTGCATTTTATTAACAGCTTGCTTGAAAATTGTAAGTTTGATGTGTATTTTTTTTTTCAAATTGTAAGGCGCTCCTAATTTCTATTGAGCAATTTTTAAAACTTATTTGGATACTATTCAAGTGAGTTTATTTTGTCTACGGACTCTAGTCGTAAGTTTAATGTAAACATTTTCATTCCTGTATTAAATTAAATCCTTAAATATCTCTCTGTTAAATAAATTAAAAATATTTAAAGTATTATGATTTTGCCTCATTTGTAAATATTTATGCACTTTTTAGAATCCTATATGTGATTTAAATGCCATTTTAAAATTAATTTTTACTGATCAGATGAGAAGAAAAAATGTTTACAATAGTATATTGTATCAATGGTGGACAAATGTAGCTATTATTAAAATGATAGTTTTAATTTTTCTTAAACAGTTTCTAGAGCTCATGCATGTGGGTAATATCAGTCCCCTTGAATGTTAAAAGAGACAGAGTAGAGGTATTTGGAGTTCATGCAGCATACATTCACTATTTGCATTTACATTTATGTAGCTATTTACCATTTGGTAAATAGCTTTATGGAACATTAAAATGAGCAGAATTTTCCCCTCTGTCGAGTCGTTCATGACAATTTTTCTATTAAAAAATTTCAAAATTTCATCATGGTTTTTAAATTGTTTATTTTTATAATTTTACGAAATCGTTAAATCAATTACTTTGATATAATCTTAGAAGCTTAGAAGATATATATCTAAATTTTTTAATAATACAACTATCAAAAAGTATCAGAAAATAAAAATACAAAACCAGAAACTTTAAAAAGGAGCAAAAGATTATGATTTTATTGAAAATTATGGGAAAATATTTTGCCTGTTATGCAATTTTATACTTAAAACAATGATACAAACAATTATGCTTATATGAAGCAACAAATCATTTCCACTTTTCAAATTAAAATATTAGAGCCGTGGTAGTCTTTTAATTTAGGGCATCGATCTAATGTCCGGAACGGTGGGACTCGATTTCCAAAACTACCAAACACCCATCGTTCTCCTTAAATCTGTGGAATCGGAAAGTCCTGTGGTCGGTTGATGAGCAATTACCATGGGTGTAATGGTCTGTGGAGAAAAGTTACTCCCCCTTCAGATCAAAGTCAAAACTGTGAGAGAATGGATCCTCTTAGGGTGTCATCTATCAGAGAAGTCTTAGAGTAAAGACGTAATTTCATTAGATAAGATTCATTAGATCGTAAAGATCATTAGATTTATGTTTGCATATCAGCGGAAATAAGGTAATAATTTCATCTTCGTGGTGAGGTGGTTAACCTTTTGAGTCCGGCGTCATCGTTTCAAAAAACTGCTCCTAGGACGGCGCGAGAAGATGACATTTCCTACCCCCTTGACCGAAAGGAGAGGGTCATTTTCCTCCCATTTAAGTGCCCCAGGTTTCACCGTGACGAATCTTTAACTTTTGAGGGAGATACGCCGCGCTAGGTCTGCCATAATTCTAATGAAATTGTAAATGCGTTTACCATAAATACTGTACTTATCGACAAGCTATCGATTTTTTTCTAATCGTTGTTTTATATACCACATTAAGAAATGTTATAAGAATTTGAAGATTATATGCATGCATTTGTTAAACAAACTTAGTCTGTTTTAAAAACAATATGGTGTATATTAATTTATTACAGAGAATTTTCAGAAATAATTATTTAAAATAATTACAAAGTTCTTAATGAATTTGTAATTAGTTATAATAAAAATTGATGAGCAATAAACTAACTGAATATTTCAAAAATATTCCTAAAAACAACCTGCCTAATATTAAAATATGTAAATAAATAAAGATATTTTTAACAAATATTTCCTTTTATGAGTAAGTACAAGCAAATTTCTGGAGTTGCATTTGAAAAAGATTAAAAGCAATCTGTGTGTTAAATACAGAAATGGTTTCAATTTTCTTTTGATTTAAGTATTTTTATTTATAACAAATTTCTATATTGAATGGATTAAAATATATGCTTTTACATCCTTCATTTTAAGGAAAAAGCTTAAAAATGGAATTTTTCTTTCTGCATGTTTCTGCAGCTAAGTATAAAACGTTTTGCACAATGAATGTAGCCAGACGAATCTTGAGTTTCTCCTTTATATGTAGAATTTAGGTTGATTGTTTAATAAAATTACATTTGTGTCATACAATAAATAGTAATACTCGGTTCATTTCTCAATAACTGAGAATTTGAAAATGTTCATTCAAAAATAATACATTCCAAAATATACTCGTATCAGTCTCAGAAAATATTTTTATAAAATTCTTATTAGAATCGTAGCAAAAAAGCATTAGCTTTATATTGGGAATAAATTCTTTTCAGTATTTTTAGCTTTTATAAAACTATGCTTAAATTATTTTTAAAAAACCAAAACCGTGATTAGTTTAATTTTATACAGAAATTAAAATTACGTAGAAGAAAGATTGACACAACTAAAAGGCAACTTTTTTATATATGTACCGCATCTCAATTTATGATTGAAAGTATTTTCATTTTTATATTTATTTTATTTCTACCTACATGTTATTTTGTGAGATTAAAAAATGCGATGTGCTCCTGGGATGTTTTCCATAAACAGTACGTCGAAAGGAAGAAACCAAGAAACATGTCTAGCATCTATTCCGATATTTGTGTACATAAAAAAAGTGACGTTTAGTACTCTTTATTCAATAGTGCATTGGACTAATGAATAAAATATATTTCACATTGAAGAGCATTTTTCTAACACTAAATCAAAACTATTTCTTTGTAAAAAATTTATTTCATTAGTCCATCTAAAAATCTAGAATGTGAAAATAGCTCTTATATTACATGAATACCGTTTCTTAATGAAAATGTTTCGAAGACTCTTAAATCTTTGAATTGGGAATTTCCTAACACATACTTTCTCAAGTGTAAATTATTATGAGAAACTTTTAACATTCCCTTATAATATTTTCTTATTTTAACTTTTAAAATATCAATCTCAAAACCAGTAATTTTGGTCAGGGTTAGACCAAAAATAGTCCTATTTACAGGGATTATAATTGTCAAAAATGTAAGGACAAATGCTAATTTTCCAGGTTTTATTATGTAATTCAGAAATAGTTAACCAATGCAGAAGCAGCATACCAATTTACTGATAGTTAAAAATCATAAAATACAATATATAAAATCTCAGACTCTCATAAATATGAAATTGGTAATTAAAGAAAAACCATTAATATAATTAAAAATAAAAATATTCTTTATATGTGTAGTTCTGTATAGTGTGCATGTGTAGTAGGAATATATTGCTTGAATATCACTCTTCCTTTGAATTTTATAATGACTTCATCAATTGCAAGTTTTTCAGACGGATGATAGTGCTCCTTAAAAGATTTATTAAAAAAATCCAAAATCTTTCGTAATTTCTATAATCTGTCGTATTCTTCATCTAGTTTTGGTTTTTTCTTATTGTCTGTAAAATGTAAAAATATCAATACATTAAAAATCTATCGTGGGACATATTTTTCTAAAAACAGGAGTTTCAATCAATTCATCTGTCGACCAATAATCTTTGTTATCTTTATCCATATGGCCCATTAAAAGAATAAGTCCTAAGATTTTTTTAAATTCTTCTACATCAATATCAGTCCACTTTGTCCCATGTTTTCTTTTATTACTTTCTGGATGTAACTCTAATATTTGGGAAGCATATTTATTTGTTTCATCTGCAATAAAGTTTAAAATTTCTTCTGAAAAAAATAAATAAAAAAATTCGTGCTCCTCAACTAAATCCTTTATTCGCCCAGAAATACCGTAATTCCCGTAAATTTAAAAATGATAGGATTATCATCTGCTTTTGCCTTGCGTCAATCAAAATCAAATGATACAGAGGAATTTGCATCATTATTGCCATCAAAAAACTAATATCCTTGCATTCAGATTCATCACAGAAATCAGAATCACTGTCTGCAAAATTTTCTTCTTCTAATTCTTCCAATAAATTTTTAATTTCTTCATCAGTCAATCCTTTACGACGTGAAGCCATCAAAATATTTTTTCTAGTGACGAAAAAAGTAACTGATTGTAATGAAAAAATTTTTTAAAGTGAGGATGAAAATGCTTCCCTTTTAAAAAGAGGAGCCAATAATATCGTTTTTCGCCAAAATTCTCCACTCAAAGAAGTCCCCAAATTTTACGACTTTCACACACAAAAGAGCAGCAATTAAAGCGCACTCAACTGCCCCGTAAAACTTGAGCGGGAAAAAGTCAGGCGCTTGAAAGGGGGAAAAAATCCATGGTACAACTGTTGTACCACAGCCGTCCTCTGAGACACTCGTTTTCGTGGTACAACAGTTGTACCGCCGGGACGAAAAGGTTAAACAACAACAATAAAAACAACAACAAATTAAAATTTCAACTCAAATCATAATAACAAACTAAGAAATTTAAATCTTTTCAGTCTGGCTTTTTAAGCAACTATGGCAGTGAGCATCATTCAGTTGCAATCCTTGTAAAACATTTCACTGAATCTTTAACTTCTGGGAGGAATTTTCATAGGTAGTGGAACTATTAATTATTAAGATACCACAAGAAAAGGTCTTGTAAAACACTTAAACAGTCAACTTGTATGCTGTGCATTCAGAAAGGAGGACTCAATACCCATCTTTCCTTGTACAACAGAGGTGAAGCTGAATTCAGAACATTCCCGTTCAAAGAATGTTGTTTTAGACCTAGATCTTGGTAACCCGTAGAAGAAATAAATTATAAGAAATTGAAAATAATAATGTTAAAATTTTCAATCTACGTATGGAAGTTTGAGTTCAAATTTAAGAGCGCATAAGCTGGTTTCCTGGGAATTATGATGACACATTTAGTAATACTGTGAATACTTCGAATTTGGTTTCGTAAAGTTTCAAACGAAAAAATGTTGACTACGATGTTACGCTAAACATGCTTTATTCTAACTGATTATATATACATAATTACATTAACTCTTTTACTAAGGTGGCGTAGCGCCATCTGATGACAAGATTCAGAAGTTTCCCCACACACTCCCCACCTGAACTCTGTGAGGAGTTCAAGATCAATATCAAATTAATCAAATAAAGAATCAAATTCGTAACTTACCGTTACAATTCTTCAAATTTAAATGTAATATCTAAATAAGAACACAATAATAAAAAACACAAATATAAACTAAACTAAATCCTACAAATATAAACTAATTGAACAAATTAAATTGAATTAAATTTAAGCTTGTAAAATATAAAATCAAATACAAAAAAAAGTAGAATTTTAGAGTTTTAAGATATTTTTAAAGATTGTCTATAGTTCTAAAGGATATAAATGATGGATAGATCTTTTTAAAAGACCTGTGTGCCAAAGTTTTGATTTCATACGAACGAACGTTATTATCACGTCCACAAATAGCTCTCTCGATTTTTCCAAGTTTCCAGAGCAGTTTATTTTTAGAATCTGCTTGCATTAAAACAACATCTCCTGCTTTCAATTCTGCTTGCCAATTTGGATTTTTTAAAGTATGAACAGTTTTAAGATCTAATAAGTAATGTCTTTTCCATTTTAGCCAAATTTGTTTCAACAACAGGGATTGATATTTCTTTCTTTTAAGGAGAGAAGATCTGTTCGATCCGTGTTTTATTAATTCTGCGACATTGATAAGAAAACATGGTTCTTTGCCGAAATTAAGAAAAGGCATAGGTGTGAGGGGCAATGGTTCATTGTTTTCACTGTAAACGAAAGTTAAAGTTCTCATATTTAGGACGGCTTCTACCTCTACAAGTAAGGTTGATATTTCCTCAAAATTCAGTAGAGCCTTTCCAGTAATTTTTCTCAAACAGTCTTTTGTGGATTTTACTAAGCATTCATAGAACCCTCCCCACCATGCTATTCGCTCTACTATATTCTTTCAAACAATTCTCTCTTTAGAGAAAAATTCCGAAATCAATTTATCTGATAATATCTTCGAAAGGTCTTCAATTTCCCTTTTAGCTTTTTTTAAGGTTTTCGCGTTATCTGAATAAATAACTTTGCAGTTTCCTCATCTGCCTAAGAACCTTCGAAATGCAAGTAGAAAGGAATTTGTTGTCATGTCACTTACAAGTTCAAGATGTATGGATCTAGTTACGGCACATGTAAATATAACTATATAGCTTCTTCAATTCTTTAACATTTTTCAAGCAGATAGGTCCGACGAAATCAAGTCCACAAACTGAAAATGGTGGCGTGGAATTAATTCTGTCTTCTGGCAAATGTGCAGTAATTTGATTAGCAGATTTTGCAAGATACTTTTGACATATTAGACATTTTTTTATGACGCTCTTCACTAACTGACGTCCTTTGGGAATCCAAAAATGCTGTCGAATTCTTGAAAATGTGTAAGCTGTTGCATTGTGCATCACCTTTTCGTGTTCTCTACGAACAATTAAAGTGATCAACCAGGAATGTTTCGGAAGAATAATATGATGCTTCTCTTCCGTTGATAAATCACTGAACTCTAACCTTCTTCCTAGATATCGTTCTCATCTAAGAAAGGTATAAAGCTGAACAAGATGGAGTCTTTCTCTATTGGATCACCGTTTTTCAAATTTTCGTATTCTTTTTTGAAAAATTTCCTTTGTTCAAATTTTATAAGATCGTTTTCTGCTTTCAATAATTCAGCAGTGGTTAATCTACTGCATACGTCGGATTTCTTTTTAAACTTTTCAACAATTTTCTTCACCCAAGCATAGATTCTTATCAATTTTTCAAGATTGCTAAATTTAGTGGTATCCGTTAGATTTCCATGTTCTTCAACCAGGCACTGATCAGGGAGTTTTCTAAACTCTAAATCTTCAAATTCTATTTCTTCTTTACCTTCAGACCTTGGCCAGCATTCTGAAGGATTTTTTAATCATTTTGGACCAAACAACCAGGTTGGATCTTCGATTAATTTCGAAACCTTTGCTCCCCTTGAGACAATATCAGCGGGGTTGTCCTTCACAGGACAATGAGGTCAATCTGAATGGTCAGTCAATTCTTGAATTTCTTTGACTCTATTTTTGACGAAGGGCTTGTAGTTATCGGCCATATCATTTATCCAACACGCGCATATATTCGAATCAGTCCAGAAGTAACATTTCATTTTGAATGTTAAACACTTACTCACCTGTTTAGTTAATCTGGCAGATAATAAACATCCCATCAGCTCCAAACGTGGCAAAGTCAATAATTTCAAAGGAACAACTCTATTTTTCGAGCATATAAAACTTACAATTATTTTGTTATCACGAGCAGTCCCTCGGAGATATAATACGCACCCATATGCTGCTACTGACGCATTTGAAAAAAAAATGAATTTCAAATGAGGTAAATTCATATACACTAAATTCAGTAAGATAATATCTAGAAATCTTGATGCTGTTTAAGTGTTCCAAATCGCTACATCACGACTGCCACTTGTGGTCTAGTGAGGATGGAAGTTTATCGTCCCAGTCAATATCAGCTGTCCATAGTTCTTGGAGTAGCATCCTTAATCTAATGATGAATGGTCCTAAAAATCCTATTGGGTCAAAAATGCGACCCAAAATAGGCAAAATAAATCTTTTCGTATTGTATCCACTAGCAAGAATGTTAATCAACTTGCTGACGTCAAAAAAGATAATATCTTTGTCTGTATCCCAGGATAATCCCAGAACCCTTGTCGAAGCACCACCTCCAGCCATGATGGTTTTGTCTTCGTGAGTTTCAATACCTGCTCTTTTCCAAGCATTTCGAAGTTTTGTGGAATTTGTTTGCCATTTTCTAAGCACCATTCCAGCGTTTTTCAATATTTCCACGCTTTCGGTGGTATTTTGCAGAGCTGCTTCAACTTCTTCAGTTCCTCCAAGATGATCATCTACCCAGAAAGATTTTAAAAGTGATTGACAAGTTTCTGGATATGAATTTCTATTTTTTCCCAAATGATATTTCAACGTAGCGGCGAATAGGTAAGGACTAGGTTTAAGTCCAAATAAAACACGCGTAAAATTTAACACTACAATCTTGTCTGAATTCAAATCTTCTGTCCAATCAAATCTGGTAAAACGTCGGTCTTCTGCATCTATTGAAATTTGCAGAAATGCTTGCTGAATGTCAGCTATGTATGCTATAGAATTTTCTCTAAATTTAATCAAAAGCTCAAATAAATTCGGATACAGGTTTATTTCTGATTGGAGACAGTCATTCAATGAATATTGTCCTTCTGCATGAGCTGCTCCGTGAAACACTATTCTTAGAAGACTGCTGACTTTGTCTTCCCGAACGACAGTTGGTGGGGCAAATAAAATGAAGACTCATCAGCTAACCCCCCCCGACGAACAAATCTCAACTAGTCCTTCCTTCAAATAACCATCAACAACCTCGCGATATTCTTTATACAATTCCGGATCTCTTTTAAACCTCTCGACCAAGCCCTTAAAACGCCTCAATGCCACTTCCATATTATTCCCCAAATTCTAATAGATTCAGAAGTTTCTCCTCAATATTGTTGACAGTAATTTAATATAAGATATAATAACCTGCAAAATTTTGAAATAATTCATTATTTTAATATGTGTTTTTATGTGATTTTTGAAAATATTTAGCTGTTTTAAGTAAAAGAATTTTAATTTCTATGTCACTGTGACTTCCTTTTATGCAGTATAAAAGAAATTTAGCTAAATTTAATCATATACACATCCATTTTAGCTTGAGTACAACAGCGAACAATTATGTGTCTTCACTGAGTCAAATGTAGTTCATATTAATATTTTAGTTTCTTAAGATTTTAGATTTAATCATGAACCATTTGCAGTGTGCATGTGCATTAACCTTATTAATCAATTCTTTCATTGAAAAAGATTAATTGAAATTATTCAAATTCAGTGCTTATACAAGATACATATAGACAACATGCAATTACAATTCTGATCCAATTTCATATTTTAAACTGATGTAGTAGAACACATTAGAAATCGAAAATTCTTAATTAAAGTGAAAGAAATTATTTGTCCCAAAGTGTGTTCAATTTTAAAGCAAGACCTTTGTTGTTTGCTTATATGCATGAAAGAATAGTAAATTGAACGAGAGAGTAAATAGAAAAATTATTAATTGAATAATAAATTGTTGTTTTACTAAAGATAAAGGATTATTTACTTATAATAAAAAATTAGTTATCCCATTTAAAAAAATAATCTTGAATATTAAAAAGTAAAAAAAAAAATAAAAAAATAAAAAAAAAAAATTGCAAGATGCAATGTAAACTGTGAGTAGTTTTTTGAGACTGAAGACGAAATTAGAAGATGAAAACTATAATTTGTCTTATTTTTAGATATGAATGAAATTTGATTAAAAATATTTTATGCTATAGTATGAAAATGTAATAGTATTCTTAAAAATTACAATAAAGACACTCTAACAGAAATTTAAATAAATTTTAATCTCGCTGACCAATTCAAAGAATGCTTAAAATATCTACAAAAATTGATACCAAGAATTGATTTTAATATACAGTTGACTTAAGAAAATTGAGGATAAGTTTTGCTTGGAAAGAAAAAGTTGTCTACAACTTTCTTGTAACTACCAATACGAAAAAAAATATCAGACATTTTTTAAGAATACCAGCACAGAAATTTATTTCATTCTTTTTATTTTCCTTCCTTTCAGAGATTTTTCAGAGCATATAGTAAATTGAAAAAAAGTTATGGAGCAGAATTTAAAATGAGATATTTGCATGGTTAATATTTAGAAGAAAATATTGCATCTTGAAAGAGGGTCATAATTCCCCAAAAGATCATGATGAAAAAGCAATTTCCCCCCACTTTATAATGCTATATTTTAGATATTTTTCTTTCTCGAATAAATTATATTCTTTTCCAGCTCTATCGTTTTAAGTAAAAAAAAATTTTTTTTTAAAAATAATTTTAAGTGCTTCATTGTAATAAAAATTTTAAACATACAATATTATCTAAAAATATGCTGCTATATAAGTGATTATAATAATATTTTAGAAATAGAGATTTTTTGGAAGAGTAACAACTAAATA
Source organism: Latrodectus elegans (assembly GCA_030067965.1). Classification (NCBI taxonomy): domain Eukaryota; kingdom Metazoa; phylum Arthropoda; class Arachnida; order Araneae; family Theridiidae; genus Latrodectus; species Latrodectus elegans. The sequence continues at coordinate 40,277,101 of CM057811.1, read as the reverse complement.
AGAAAAATGGTTAATGTAAGTGTAAATTATCAATATAGTTCACAAAATTTAAAAAAGTCATAACAATAAAAAATGCTTATGCTTGAAATATTGTCCTGTATGTTATAATTCTCTTTTTTTAATTATCTTTTAAAATAGAAAAAATGTGAGATTTTTTTTGAAATTTCGTTAAAATTTCTTCATTTTTGTTTATCAACTATTTTTGTTTCACCAATATATTCATTTAATGGTATAGCTAGAGTGGGATTCAATTTAATCAAAAGTATCTAAAAATGCGCTTGCATAGTTTGACTAACTCTATGTAGAAATATTAAGAACTCTAATCTAAAAATTAAAAAGTATTATGGAGTCATGATTATTTGTAACTAAGTCTAATAATCATGTAATTAATGTATTTAAGAGTGGTGAAAAATAGCAATAAAATATCATTTATGTATGCCTCTTTATAATATATGGTACCATTTTGGGTTAAATTAAATTTTGTTTCTTTTTGGAAAGAACATGAGTTATTTTGTTTACTTTTTTTTACATATATATGTCTGGAAGATCTTAACAATAAGCTTGCCAGTTTAAAAACGAAAGTATTAGAAAAAATTCTTTACACTTTATTTTCCAGATAATAATAATATAAATAATAAAAAGTTACAAATTATGTATTTTGTATGAGCGTGGTTCTTAAGAATATTATCAAAAATTAAAAAAAAAAGAATCTGTTTTTGCTCTGAAGCACCAAAATAATGACTACTTTTTACTGGCAAATACTCATTTTGTTTTCAAATAAAATTATTGAAGCAATTCAATTTAAAAGTATATAATACAATTAAAAGGAATGTTAAATAATAAATAAAAATTTCTTTATAAAATAAATAAAACAATATATTAAAATTTTTATAAAACACTTTCACATATCACGATAAAAACATAAGTTATTTATTATAATCTATAATACTGCCAAATTTTACAACAGAAAAAAATCATGTTATCTATTAATCTAAGTACCTGATTATCGTTACCATAATCGACTGCACATGGAAGGTATTATCCTTATGTATGCCAAGTTATGCAACATAGTTCTCACACAATCAAAAGATTTTGGTATACACAAAAACTCGTGTTGAACTAAGTATCCCATTTCTGTGAAGATGTTTCAATTGGACAATTTTTAAGTGTCACCTCTAATCCCAATAAGGTTAAGAGTTAGTAGATGGTTTGCAGTGTTTTACGACTGCAGATCGTTAGATTTACGTTTGCAGATCAGCGGAAATAAGTTAATAAGTTGATTTAAAGAGAATGTAGTATTGATTCTATAAGTAACTGATTTTCATTTCTGCCAGATGATATATTTCATAAGCGTACCATTTTTACAATATGCATTCAAATAAATTTTTATCACATAAAATATTTCCATAATCGCTACATTTTCCACATTCAGTGTTATAATTTTTGTTTGCAAAGTTAGCTGATAATTAGTAAAAAATATCTACGGACAATTAATTAATAACCAACAACTGATAATTTATGAGATACTTAAGACGTGTTTCAAGAGTTTACTCAAATCGTTTTTAATTCATGCAATAGATTTTTTTTCACATTTTCAAATTTAAGAATGAAATTATCAACAAGTTTGAAATAAAAATGGATAGAATACAGAAATGCATAAAATGGATAGTTTAATTTAAATACTCGAACAAATTTTGAATCTCTATAAACATATGATAAAGTGTATTCAGGCAGTTTACTAAAAATTTATTCAGATTTATGATAGTCAATATTGCAAGCATCTGAGGGCTTAAATATATGCGAATCCTCAACTTTTATTCCGTAAAATAAGTTTAAATTTTAAATTTATATTTTAATTTCTTGTGTGATGTATACCTAACGAGTTAATATACAATATTTTCCTCTCTAAATGAATCATATATACATGCATGTTTCCACAATTCTCAATTGTGTTTTCCTGATTTATGTGAACTCCTAATTTTTTGGAATATACGCACTCTGATAAAAATTTTTTCAATAAGTTATTAAGAAAATATTCTGTAGGAAATGAACATATTATTCCCTTTTTTAGTTATTTTAAATTGAATGAATAATTTGTTGTTGATGAACGTATAAAGGATAAATATTAGGATAAAAATTCATCAAAACTATTTGCAATACTAGTTGCATTTTACATGTTGTTTAAAATTTGAAAACTCGAACAGCAGAAATTCCTTTTTATAACATTTAAAATTTCTCATTACTTATTTAATTATAAATATTTTATTTATAAATTAAATGAATCCATTTAAAATTTTTAATATTTCTTTTTCGCATATTATTCGATTTTGTAGTACTAACAAAAAGCTCTTGTTTTTATATTAAATAAAAACTGAACACAAATATTTATAACTTGTAAACAATGCTTTGATAAGATTTTTTTACCATAAACTTTAGGTAGCCATAAATCAAGAAAGCATTCACTGCCTTTTCAAAAACTCAACTATTCTTGAAAATTTCATGATTTTCTTACAGATTATGATCATTTTAAAATAATAAATTTAAAGAAAATACTTTGCTTTTAAAATATAAAGGATTACATTTTTTCACAAAAAAACATATTGTGATCATAATAGACTAAAAATATCAGGCAATAGTTTCAGCTTAAGAAATATTTCAAGCTTTTAAAGCAGTTTCGCTTGCTTAAAGAAATCAGAAAATTTTAGTTTTAATCGATTGAATAAATATTTGATGAAACATGAATAATTCTTTTCTTAGATGAAAAGAACGATTCCATCTCAGTGCTTTAATTCCAAATATTGAATCACTAGAGAATGTATTTTTATCCCAAAAGAATAATGGCTACAAATTTTAATTAATTTTTCAGGGAATGCAACAATTTTTTTAAATCAGATTCGATGAATCATATGATTTTAGTTTCGAAATGTTTTTTTAAAATTATTGATTCATAAAGTTTTTACTTTAGATGGTAAGTTTTCCTCTTTATGTAATTTTTTAAATTGTGCAATTATGTTTTAAAACTAGCTTAAAAATAAAGCAAATTTTTTTAATTTTTGAAACGATAACGTTATATAATTTTAGGTTTTAGTTTTATCTATTTTAATGTGTTTAATAATATCTACATCTATCTATCTATATGTATGTATGTATACAAGGTATTAACAATGTGTGGGTGTTAGCAATAATTACGAAATTAAATGTAATTTTTTATGCTATATAATAACATAGCTTTTGCCAATTTGTTTTACAAAATAAAATACATTTGATATTTTTTTTATAAGAATTTTATTGTTATAAATTAGTACGAGGTTATTTATTTCGTATTTAATAAAATTTAGATTTCAAATGTAATCTAAATTAATTTTCATTGGAATACAACAGATATAAAGGAATAATTTCTTTTGAGGCTTTTTTAAAATTATTTTAAAAGTAATTTGAGTAGTTTTAATTTTATCTTATTGACAAGTAATGATGCAAAACCAAAGGAGTTTCAATAAACAGCAAGATTGAAGCTTATATTTTGTACTTCCCTCTAACTTACATTAATTCACACGCTGAGCTGATATTTGAAAATATTTTAAATATGAAATTGTAAAATGATTTATATTACAATTTTTTAATCAATTGCACTAAAACTTAATTTTCCATCATCGTTTCTGCAAATTTAGTATTGTGGGTTTCAAATTGATATTTTTATTAGAAGTATCGGAGCAGATAAAAATTAAATATGACGGTACCTTTTTTTTTTTCAATATGAAATAAAATTCTATTCAATTTCATTTTGTATCACACAAAAGTTTCTTTGATGATAAAACCTACTTTCTTTCTTTTATATGCGCTTGGGCTTTCTATTAGTTCATTTCTGGACCTGTATTGAGAGTAAATACACATGAAAGATGCACTCCGGATTATCTAACCAAGAAAGATTGATGTTATCGAAATGACATTTATGCACTCTTATTATTGATTTTTTTAATTAATTATTTCATAAGTGCACTAAAAAGCTTACCAGTTGCCTACTTCTAAAAATTTGCAATAATTATTATCTATTTATAAGTTTCGTCATCCAAAATTTACCATCAACACTTTATTTCATTGAATATTTTTATTGTTTAATAGATTTTCTAGATTTTCTCTAGTTCACCCAATCTAAATAAAATAGATTCTTAATTTAATACTGAATATCTTTAGTGGTTGAAGTTTTAATTTTGGCGCAGCATGTCCACTTTTGGACCTTGCGCTACAAAATCCAACCAACCTTAATTTTAATTACTGAAATAGAAGATTTTACATTTCATTGATCAATGGTTTTGATCATATTGACTATTTTAATATATAAAATAGTCAATATGATCAAAACCATATTGACTATTTTATATATTAAAATAGTCAATATGATATATAAAATTGACTATTATATTTCATAGTTATATATTATATTATATATCATATTATCATTATATTATCATCACTATTATATATTATATATTATTGACTATTATAGATCAACATATTTGTTTTGTAATTTGAATTTGATATTTATCTATCTATCTATAAAGATTATTGAATATTTTAAATTCACAATTTTTAAAAGGTATTTCCGTATTTTTAAAAGGTATTTCAGTATTTTTAAAAAACAAATCACATTAACATTTTTAAAATATTGGATAAACATTTATTACACTATTATTTATAATTTCAGTTAAAAAGTTGTCTAATTTAAATTTTCATAATAACGAAAAATCAAAAATCTCATGTAGGCGGGAAAATAATCGAAAATCCAATGTAAGTATACAAAAAAATATAGAGGTTGTTATTAGGCATGAAAAAAATAATACTAATTTTTTATTAGTAAAAATAATACTTTTTCTATTAGTAGTAAAGAAATTGTAGATATGTCTTTCAAGAATTTTTTTTTTGCGCGAGTAGATAATTTTTACTATAAAAAGTGAACTTACATATGTATCAAACTATACGCATTCAAAAATTATTTAAATATATAAAAATATGAATTTCAAAATAATTTCTAAAATTTTGAAAATAATGCTGAAATAAAATAATCGATACTACGTATGATAAGAAAAAAAAATGTATGTAAATTAAATAAAATTTTATATATATAAAAACATGTGAAATTATTGATATTTAATTAAAAAAAAGTAAATTAAAAACATATCAGGGAAAACATTTATTACAACTAAAACATATTTAGAATTTTTTAATGATTAAATATTAGTTGGATTTGCAAAATTACCTTGAACTAATTTCAACATTGAGCTACTTCCATCCAAATGAATATTCGAGTGAATCCCATGAATTATTTAAATGACATAATTCACTATTAGAATTTTAAAAATAATTAACGCTTACACCAATAATGTTTAAAAATGGAGGCATATATTGTGTACTTTAAAGATCAAATCTTTTAGAGTTCAAATCGACGTACCACATATTATAAGAATTAATTACCTTAACCTCAGAGGGACTTCTAAAGTAATGTAAGATTTCATGCGGATTTCTAATCGATAAATAATATTTGATATAATTTCGATCAGTTTAAGTTAAAATATTGTTTTTATTTGACTGTAAACTTTATCCAATAATTTAGTAAGTGAAATTAAATCATTTCTTAATTGGGAAACATAAAAATTGCATTATCAACAGTTCAAAAATTGAGAGTTACATTATTATTTGTTAGAGTTTAAAACTAATAAATAATTTTCTCATAATTATTTTGTTCCACAAGAATATCTCCCACTAAGTAGTCTGGTCAGTAAAAGTTTCTATAGTAACAAGAGCTTCAATTCCAAATAGATGTTAAGGGATTTATGTGAAATGACTTTTATTAATATCTTATTCCCTTTTCAATGTTTACACAGCAATCTATAGTTAGTGCTTTTATTCTAGCTCCTTCTATATAAAATGGAATATTTCTTGTTTCCAAGGCAACAGAAAGACATAGGCAGGCGGGAGTTATTCTTGTGGTAGAGCTATTTGAACAATTGTAGTACCTATTTGAGATTTTTTTTCAACTGCTGCAATGTTAGAGTCTAACATTTGAGTTCTTACCAGTTAAATGTACATATTTATCTAGTTTCATAAATTAGATTTTCAAATCAATAACTACATGAACAAGAAATATAGTCCTGGATCCACACAGTCTTTGTGTTGAGATATTTCGTTAGTTCTTGATTCCTGATGAAAAAAAATCCCAATATTATTGTTCTTGAAAATCAATAGTTTTATATTGTTAATTTGAGGAGAGAATTACGAATTTTAGATTCATTTTCACTTTGTGTTACTGAACATATTTTGATTCATAAATTCTACTACATTCAATGCTGTTTCGCTTATATCAGCAGTAATGTTTTTTCGGTATGCTTTTTTTATATATAGCAACATTCTTAAATGTCCTTTTTTTCTTGGAAGCATTTTTTCCTAAGGTTTATTCTATTTGTTTTGAGAGAGTGTTCGCTTACGCAATATTTTAAATATTAGTTGATATCTTTGTTGATTTATTGAATATACATTTTATTGATTAGTTGAATGTGCATGAACTTTTTTACCTTTGAGATTATGAACAATAGATTAAAGTAGTTTTCTCTCTAAAATGTTTAATCTTAAATTTGCAGGTCTTGTTGACAGCCCACGAAATATCATAATGTTGTTACTCATCGTTTCGTTTTTTTGAATTTCGAATTTTTTTTTTAAATTTACCACTGTCATTGATTTTAAGCTCTTCAGTTTTTTCTCTGTAACTATCAATTTTATCTTGTCGTATAATTTCTATCCTAATCACTTTACCTTGATTTCTACCCCAAATGGTCAACTTTATGCATTGGAAAATGAAAGCGATAGGGGTTAGATAATTTCTACATCATTTACTACTCATTCAATCCTTTCTATTTTTCTAAATCTTTTGAAAAGACCTTAATTTTTTATGATAAGTTGACTTAATTTTTTAATTATCACATGAAATAATTTCTTTTGTCAAACAGAAGCATGACTGGCACATTCATACCTATTTACTTTTTTAAAAGTAAAAGGTAATTTTACAGTGTGAAAATAAGAAGTGGTGATTCATTAGACTGAATAAAAAAATCACTTTTTACTGTGATCTTTTATATCATAGGTTCCCAAATTTTTTATTTCTCGTTGACCACATTGTTTTATTATTTTATGGTAGACTCCCTGCTACTACATTTCTATTGTATTCCTAAGACTTCTAAAAAATATCAACCTTATATTGAGGGTGTTAAGAAGAAAAAAGTAATACATTTTCTTGTGTTCTATTTATTAAAATAATACTTGTGGTTATACAAAATTATAAGCTTTTATTGTTACAAACGATCAACACAATGAACTCTGAAATGTAAATCAACAATAAAAAATAGTCATACTTTTAATGAGATGGATGTACTTGATAAATTGACTGTGTGTGTTTGTGTGCAAATTGTCAATATTTGGCTACAGTTTTGAAAGAAGTAATCTCAAATCTCCCCGTTCTGTGATTCTCAGTCTGCTCCCTTTTTTTTTTTTTAACAGGTTGGTAATAGTACTAAAACTTCTTTCGACTAGATATGACGAGGAAACTCTATCAAAAAGTTTCTCACAATTTTCCACAATCCAGGATACTTTTCGGGGATTTCTGCCTGCAGTCAAAATGTTTAATAGCCTTTTTTAAATTTCATCTTCAGTTCCTCGTTGGCGCTGAGCTCAAGTAGCTCCTCTTGTAATAACACATTCGCCACTTTCATTTCATCAAATGGGGTTATGATCCATGGTGGTATTTCCATCATCAGAATATCTCCAAATCTGTATTTGAAGTCATCATGCTGGGTAGTTAAATGTTGAGCGTAAGTCTGAATATCCTCATCAAGACATTCTATCTGTGACAAGTGCGGAAACTGGGAGAAACCGCGCTGACTAATATTTTTCTTCATTAATTTTAATTTACTAAGAAAAGACAAAATTACACCCTTTGTTCTTATTAAATTTTAATTCGGTCCCCATGTAACAAGAAATTAAGACTACAAGCTAACGTCATTGAATTTTTTAAACAACACTTAAATACCCAATGTCCGCTTTATATTTGATCAGATTTCCTTTTAAATCTAGTGTTTTAGTTTCCCGAAACTCTATCATTGAATCAAAAAGTGAGTAAAATCTGAATAAGCATGCATCTTTCAACAACCAGCGTACTTCAGTATGTAAGAGCAGTCGTTGGAAATCTTCATTTTCATCGTACAACAGTGCAAATAAACGGGAATTCAAAGCATTGCTCTTATTTTATTAACTGCGTTAATCACCAATGGAAGCAATTGGTGCAATCTGTCACTCAAATGTTTCACTGCAAGGTGTTGTCGGTGGATGACACAGTGAATCACAATTAGTCATGGTATTATTCTTTAAAAATGGCTTATAAACTCACGATATAGCCCGAACAGGGCAAGAGCTCCATCTGCTGCCACTGAAATAATGTTTGTAAATGGAATATATTTTCCTGTAAAAAAAAAAAAAATCACTCAGGACATTAAATATCGATTCGCCTTTAGTGTCCGGCTTCAAAGTTTTTGCGAATAGCAGCTCTTAATGGATTTCTTCGCCCATAACAAATTGAACATATGCAAATAATAATACTTTATTACAGAGCAAATAGACTCGCCCAATTGAATAGAAAAATGAGTGGTTTGCAGTTACACAAGAAGCTTCCTACATCTGAGCTCATTTTATCAATACGTCTTTGAAGAGCGTTGTTACTTAAAAGAATTCTTTTGAGTACGTAAAATGGAGGTTTGTGAAGAACAGTTTTGAAACCTCTTCAATAGCTGGTAAAATTAACTCTTCTCCTATGATTTGAGGTTTCCAGATTTCGCTATAAGCAACGAAATATTGTAAGATGCCCGCAAGCCAACATCGTTACTTTCAGATGTTGCAGCAAACATACTATTCACGATAGGTATCTTTTCATATTTTTCCTTGAGTGTTTGAAAGTATTTCAGATCTTTACCTATTTTATCAGGATGATACTTTCTTACATGGTCATCGAGCTTCAATGGTTTTATAGAGTCATTACTCAGAACTTTGTTGCATAAAAGACATAAAGACAACCGTTTGTCTGTTGTTGATAGAAGAACACCAAATTTTAAATAATCAACACTATACTGTCGATATTTCTTCTTAGATTCAGCCATTTTCCGTATCAGTTGTGAGCTATAAAAAATGCTTGTTTTAGAGGTGATTTTACCAGAATAGGGCTATTATAACATATCAGAATAGAATTATTGATATAAAAAAATGAACGCGGACTCACTGCTCTTTTAATGAATCACCATCGTCATATAAATAAATATTTTTAAACAAAAAGTACTTAAGTACCTAAAGTTTAATCTTTCCTAACTTTTTGTTCTTATAATTACCTACCACACTTAAATAATGAAACAAATATAATATGATTGATAAATTACAATGTACAATAAAATATGTATAACAGATAGACAGATACTTATTTTTTACAGCACTGCAAACACTGACATTGATTCACTCGCAGTCACACTTTTATGTTCAAAATCCCAGAAACAAATGATTAACGTTTTGTTCTTCGCATTCATACTTATACTAATGTAGATTGCAAATATATCGCAAGTGACATTTCATCACTTTGCAGATCTAAACAAGCATCCCGGACAAGCGGGTGCACGGGCGGCACTTTGCAAGTCTGAACATGTGGTGTATACTTGTACTCTTATCTATTTTTCTTTTCAATTCTGTGTTTCAACTGAGTCTTGAATATTTTTGAGTACCTACCTAGTGAATGATGCTACCTGCCTTCGTTGATAGGTAAATCCAAGCCAATTTTTTTGTACTTTATTATGAAAACTAGAAACTATTTCGTGGACCCCACTTACAACTTATGAACCCATGTTTTCTTTTCACGTCAAAGTGGACCCCCGTCTGGTATCCTATAGACCCCACGGGGTTCACCTGGACCACTTTGGGAACCTATAGTTTATATGGAGATAGTACAAAATGAGTCTTAATTTGCAGTTATAAAATATACACAACACAATTATGGAAGACAGAGGCCATCATCTGCCGCTACTGAGAATACTAATGGATATATATATATATATATATAATATATATATATATATATATATATATATATATATATATATATATATATATATATATATATATATATATATATATATATATATATATATATATATATATATATGTATATATATACATATATATATATATATATATATATATATATATATATATATATATATATATATATATATATATATATATATATATATATATATATATATATATATATATATATATATATAATATATATATATATATCGTATATATATATATGTATGAAGAGATAATTTTTTGAAGTATTGTCATTGCTTATTCCAAGAGAGTAGAGGAAAAAAATCACTGAATTATAAATATTAATTCGAATCGGTGATTGTTAATTAAAATTGTGTATTTAAACTAATTTTTCTTTTCTTTATTTTTAGCTTGTTTTTTAAAATGTAAATATTTATTTATCGTCAATATAGTTAATGTCATTTAAACTTTAATTTCAAATAACACGAGGTTAATAAAACATATAACTGGGCTTGATATTGATTAAGGTTTTACAATTATTTGTATTTATGGCAATATTTATTTAAAAATATTTCTGAATAAGTAATTGGTCTAAAAAGTTTTTTAATTAATGATTGTTTATAATTTTTAAATAAACAAATATTTTCTTATAATTAATAAATATTCAGATATAATGTGATTTCTTTTTTTGTATGAAATGTAAATTTGTTCATATATTTGCTTGAAATAACAAATCATCTCAGTTTAAACTTATAACTTTTGAGAAGGAACTGTTACCTTAAAATATAAGGTAGTTTTGCTTTCATATGCAGAACTTTTGAAATATTGTTCTACACTCGCTCTGTTTGGCGGAATAAGTAGAGCATAGGAAAAGTTTTAATTTGCATTTCATTATTTAGTATGCATAAAACTTTTAGCTTAGGACTGATGAACCATTTTTAAAGAATAAAATAAAACAAAAGAAAAAGAGCAAAATATTTATTTTTATTTACTATTTTAGGAAAGAAAAATTTGTAGTTTCTCTAGGTAAATTTAATATAAAGGAAAATAAAACCTTTTTATGTTCTTCCTGGAAGCAGTCAGATTTACATTTTTCACTTAAAAGTTACGATAAATTCATACTGTCAAGGGGAAGTGTTTTTAATGTATTATTGATAATCTTAAAAAAAATACATTCGGAACAAATTCGCAGCATTTATTTATGTTTGAAGATCACTCGTTATAAAAAATTTCTTGCCTCACTTCAATTAAAATAGGTTTCTTGTTATTTAAATGCAATAAAATTATTTAATTGAAGTATTTTTTGTGCTTTTAAAGTGTTATAAAAGTATTGAAGTTACATAATCTTTTTTTAATACTACGTTTTGATACTTGGTATTTTTCATTTTATGCTCATAAGTAACTGCTAGACACCGGTTTTCTATACTTGTTCTCCAAATTCTTGCTGAGTAGAATATTTATATCTATATGTGTATATATATTAATACATACATACATATATATTAAACACCCACAAATATACATGTTATACATGTACATATTTAAGAAGAAGTTTGAAGATATCTTGATTTAAATTAAATTCTGCAAATTATTCGATCGATGCAATTAATATTTAATCTATTGAGCCTTATAAATTATTTGGAAGTAACTTGGAAAATTGAATACATAATTTTTATTTTTTTTATCAATTAATTTTGCAAGGAACAATTTTTTTGGAATCTTATTTTTTTGATACTTTGTTGTAAATAATTATAAATATTGTACATTCGATATTTTCTTAAAATTGTATTTTTAGAATATCAGGTAATTATTTATAAGCAACTGTTTTAATACTTCAAATCAATTTTTAAAAATAAAAACACTTTTAAGTTATAATTTTTTAAAATTTTCTTAAAACAGAATACTATGTAATTCTATATGCGTACTAAGTAAACTAAAGATTTCATTTATTCCATTTATTTAATTGCTCAATAAAATAATCAATTAGGCTGCTAAATATATTTATATTGATATGATATATCTGTCCAGGGATATATTTCTAATTTTGACAATTCATTAATAACATGCTAAGATAAATGGAATTCTCTGCGGCTATTGTTTAAAGTTGGATACATTTATTTTTCTCTGATCAGATTTAACGTTTGTAAGAAAAATGATTTATTTGATAAATTTCTCAACATTTAAGAAATGAATACATAGAAGGGTTGAATGCATTTATAAAAATGAATGTACATAAATGTTCAAAGTTTACATTGTACTTAACGAAATAATAAAATACTAAAGAAAAGCTACACATGTCAACTTTAGCAAACTTTATGCATAACATTACATAATAATAAAAACATATATTCTATTTATATATTATATAATAATACGTTTCATGACAATAGGAACATATATTCCATACGTATATCTATAATTTAACTTTTGTATATTTGAATTTTAATCCACATATTAGTTTTTTTAATTATATTACAAAAGTTTAATGATATTTAGGTTTGAATCTTCATATTAGATTCAGATTAATTGGATGAATGAATAGAAACACTTATGTTTTTAATTTTTTGTTTGCAATAAATAAAAATGTTGCGAATATTTTATGAAACTTATTCTTTTGAAAAATTATGTTTTTATAAAATTGATATTTCTTACTTTCTTTTTCAATTGATAAAAAAAATTGTATACCATATATGCATTTGTGTTTTTCATTAAAAATAATTAAAATGAAGGAATTTAAGTTAAGAAATCTGCAATTTTAAATTTAAATGAAAATATTTTTCAAAATTTCCTATAAATTGTTTCAGTTTTTCAATATCGACTAGAAATTTCAATTTTATACCTGTAATATATTTAATTTTATAACAATAGTTATAGAAATGGGAAATTTTAGTTGTTAAATTTGCGTAAATAAATAAGGCATGTATGAAATGTTAATGCTACACGGTAATTTAATTGATACGAATATTTGTTATTAGAGATATTTTGGTGATAGTCTGATGAGAAAACATTAAATACGTACGTACTAGTAACTATTTGCATAGAAACATAAAAGCATTAAACAAAATTCAAACGCACGTCTGTGCGTAGTAATAGATCATTGAATAATTGAAAGAGAAAGAATCAATAATTGTCTTGAGAAATACCATATTAAAAGCTCATAATACAATAATTTCTTTAATTTCTTCATCAATTTTAATTTAAAATAATTTATAAATGTATCGATGACAGGTTGCTTAAATATAAATAAATATTATTATATAGATAATAAAAAATTTATTTTATACTGTAATTTTTAAAAATTTTTTCATCACTATTATTTATTTTTAAATGATATCATTAAATATACTTGCAATGAATTAAAAACAATCGGTTTCGTATCTTTTAGGATGGGTTAAATGAAAAATACTAAAATTATTTTGAGTTGTCATAAGATACAAATAAAATTACGTATTTCAAAATTTTTAATTTCGATTTTAGATCATAAAATATTTGTAGTCCAAAACATTTCACTGACAATGCAAAATTCTTTTAACAGTTTATATTTGTTTATAAGTCTATAAGGATGTTATAAAATTGAAAACTATTTTGCAAAATGAAAAATCTAATTTGAGTATAGGTTTCTATGATACAGTACTTTATTGTTATTAAAATATAGATCTATCAACCTTATTTGGAATAATAGCTGAAATTTCTTTTCTGTACCAACATATTTATTATGTATTACAAGTCACCATTATTCCTTCATTACGATCCTCTGTATATAATTACTAAGGAAATAATTATACACAGAGTATCGTAATGTATCACGAAATTTTTGTCTCTTTAAGACTATGTGAATGTTAAAAGCAATTATGTTAGAGCTAATTACTTTCACATAAAATTGTTTTTAGTACTTGTATACATGTTATAAAGGAACTTTTATGAGTCCATATTAAGATATTTCATTGTAAAAATGACGTATAGTAACAGAAAAAGGTAAAATATTTTTCCTTGATAGCAGCATAAAACGAAAGAGCAACTTGTTCTAGATTTTCGTCTGTAAGTACAGTATTTAGAGATAATGTAGAAACACAAAATATATCTCCCAAATGTAACACCAAAAATGTTAACTATTTTAAATAGCAATAATTTGTAAAGTGAAAGTGAAGAGGACTTTCGTTAAATGCGTTAGGAGCCTGTAATAAATTTCACATACTATATTTTTATTTACTTTTACAAATCAGAAAAAGATAGAAACTAAGCAAATGAGTTTCTCCAAACATTTTTTTGTCCAATGGTCGGGGTATATCAGGATGTATTGTCCCCTTATACCAAAGGAACCGGCCAGAAACAACGACCTCTTTGCCACCGTGTCGTTGCCCCGGGTGCTCCACATGGGATGGGCCCCAATCGCACCCTCACACATGCCATAGGGACCCGTTTATAGGGTAGGCACCATTCATATCTCATTCACACACAAAGAAAGGACAAAGACAGGATAGTGAGAAAAAAATACATCCATGCCTGAACCGGGATTCGAACCCAGAACCTCCCTATCCGTAGTCAGACACGCAGACCACTAGACAAGTTGGCCGGCTTTTCCAAAGATAAGAATTACAGTAATGTTCTAATTTTATACCATTATTAATCATTTCTTTTTACATGACTGTAAATGAGATTATATCTATATAGTATGCTGATATATAATCAAAAATAAATTTAGTACACCTGCCACAAGCATTTGATTCATTGGTTAGCAAAGCCTCGTTCTATTTCCCTGACTGCAAGCATTTCATTCCATTCTAAAAATCTGATAATTTGCTTAAACGGAGGGTAATATCTTTTGCATGTCCAAACCACTGGTAGTTAATGCAAACATAATATTTGAAATATAAGTAAGATGCATTGTGGTAGAAACATCAAACATTGATGAATGAGAAAATGCTTGTTTATCGCAAATGTGAAAGTTTACAAATTCTTACACTTTATTTTGAATATTATTACTATCTTAGAATGGTTATTTCTATTGTTTTACATTTTTCAAACATTTGTATTTATTAATTATTGAGTGCTTTACACAACCAAAAGTAAATGAGAAGCTTCTGCGGTATTGAAGACATCAAGTAGGCCGTGGTAGACAGGGCCGCGGTAGTCTAGTGGTTAGCGTATCGGCATATGTGCTTGTTAAATCAGTGGAATCGAAAGTCCTGTGGTCAGTCATTGAGCAGTTACCACGCTTGCAATGATCTCGAGAAAATTCCCCCTCTTCTGATCAATGACAAAATAGAGGGAGTGGATCGTCTGGTGGTGCCATCTATCTGAGAATCGAAAAAAAAAAGAGTAAAGACCTACTTTCACCTTCGTGGTGTCCTGATTAAAACGAAAGTGTTCTCTATTGACTTAAATGCGCAGAGCCAAGGTATTATGAACTGCACTTGTCCAAGTGTCATAAATAACAACACAACAAAGTAGAAGTAACTTTTTTTTGATTTTAAAAATGGGTAATTTATTGCAAAAGAGTATTTACTCTTTTATCGCAAGCGGTAGTCAAACTTGCAGAAATTTATCGCGCATAATAGTGCATACTTCACGGAATTTACGAAGTAATTTTTTAAAATTTATTTTATTATTTTTATTTACTCAAGAAATTTTAATAAGGAAAGAGAAAAATTGATTTTAATTCATGCAGGTATTTAATAGTAAGTATTTATTTGATATTATATTCTGTACAAAGTATTCAGCAAATTTCTTTGTTTTTATAATAATGGAAGTGATGTAAATAAAAACAGTAATGCTTCATAATCACTTATATAAGGATTTATCGAACTCAACTTCCGTAAATGTTTTCAAGTTTCTTCTAAATACGAATATTTTTTTTTGTCAGAATTTTATGTAAATTATTATTTGAAAGATACATAATAAGTAATTTCAATTTAAGAAAAACGTTTATGAGTTGATTAATAAAAATTCATTCAAAATCAAAGAATATTATTGAAATTTTTTATCGTCCTTTTGATAATAGTCTTCAAATGCATAATAATTAAAACGTTGTTTTCAAAGAACAGAAATAAAAAACTTTTCGTTTTTAAAACACATATATATTTTCCCGCTGTTCAAGAAAATTACATTTATTAGCTTCTTTTAAGTAATTAGTAATTTCATTCTTAGTAATCTTTTAAGTATTATATAGATTGTTTTCAATTTCCTAAGATTATTAAGAAGCTAAATAGAATTAATAATGACTTTCATTATGTGCGGTCAAAATCAGATTAAGTTATCTATTTTCTTGGCAACTATAATTGGATTGAAAGTAAACAAATTTTCACATATTATACTTCTCTTTAGTTATTTTACGTCATTAATCAATTCTTCTCGAGTTAATCTAAGCAAGATATTCACATTCAAATTAATGACACTACTAATTGAATTAATACGTCAAGACAATTTCAACCAAACACCTCAGGCGAAACAAGCAATTTTTTTTATTTAAATGTGCATAAGACAGGCTCAAGAAAATCTCCTCGGACGAAATTCTTCATCAACAAAAATTTTCCGAGGAAAGGCACGTAAAGATTTAATTAAGTTTCGCGGATTTATATCATTTGAGGATATAGACGTTAAACTATTACTTTTAATAGAAACGCGCGCGGATTTATTTCCATTTCTTTTATTTTTAAGCAACTGGAGTTCTAGATTTGTAAAATATTTAGGGATAATTCAATAATAAAAATTTTTATGTAGTTCGTGTTTCTTGTACATCAATATAAGTTTTATATATTAAAATATAATAATAAATATAACAATAAAAATCATGTGTTATTATCGATTTGTATATGCAAATAAAATGAACTATTACATAGAAATATTATTATTGTATATTAATAGTTTATATATATATATATATATATATATATATATATATATATATATATATATATATATATATATACATATTGTTTAAAAAAATTTTATAAAAATAATTTTATTTTCTGACGATTTAATTATTTAATTAAAACAGCATTTTTTAATGTATATAATATTTAAATATCTATGATAAGAAATTCATAATTAACTTTAAAGTTATTATTTTATCATACAATATTTTTATTGTAATACTAATTAAATTTCAAGCATTTGTTGAAATAATTTCAAAATTTATATTACAATTTCACAGTATTATTTTAAAATGAATATAAGCTTGTTCGTATATACTTTATTTAAAGTGAGGATTTTTAATGAATAATTCTAATTGTTTCAGCATTTTGGAAAATATTATAAATAATCTATTTTAAATCATATATTTAATTGTTAATTCAAAATGACTTTTTCTCTCTTTTTAATTTTTTTTTAAAATAGAAACGTAAAATTTTTTATAATTTTGCACATTTACTTATGAATTTATTTTTTGTAAACTGAAAACATACCAAAGTGTATCCTTAAAAATAATTGAAAATGATAAAACAACATTTTTTTAAAAAAAAATGTTTGATGTCCTTTGAACAAAAAGCAAAACTCAATGTAATAAAAATAGAGATATGCATTTTCTGAGGATTTATGTAGAAATAATGCTAATTTCCTGAATCTCTTCAGAAAGTGTAAAATGATAAATCATTATTTTTTAAAATTTTTAGTACATTTTGTCAATTAATATGTACAAGAAATTTTTTCCAGTATTTATTGATTTTTTTTAAAATATACTTTCGAAAAATATTTATTTTAATCTTTAAAATAAATTAATTAATAAAGCATTTCAACGTATAAGTACATTTTTATTGGAACATTTTGCTTCTTAGGAAATATTTCTTAAGCTACGAATGTATCTTTTAATATATAGAATATTTTTGTACAGTTAAATTAGATTTAAACCAAATTATTACGATCATTTATTTCTAAGTGAAATATATCAGCAATAAAATGAAAGCATGTAATGCAATAAAAGTACAAAAATAACTAAAAATGTTCCCTGTACATTAGCATTTTCCGATTTTGGATAGTAATAGTCTTTTACTGTTTCTTATATTTTAGGCATTATTTTTAGTTATACATTTTAAAACTTCAGATTCTAATATAAATCTTATGTTCAAAGTTAATTAAATGTTTTAATTATTCACTTTAAATTAAAATGCCGAAAGCTATTAAAATTAATTTAAATGTATGGGAAATAAATCATAATTGTTATCATTACACAACCTGGTGTGTTCTAGCTTTTGTACAAACATGAGAAAGGCAAAAGTTTATGGCTATGCTCAAAATAGTCTAAGATTTTAGGTAGTTCATTGTCAAGAATTTCCTCTATAAAATGCTTCGTTACTTTTTCCAATTTATTTGTTTTTGCGTATTTATAAGTTGTATGAGAGTTTCTATTCTGAATAAAATTTGATGTAAATAAATGAGCACAAGAATATAATTAAGATATTTTATATTTATTTATAAACCTTATATTATAAGAAAAGTAATTCTTACGAAGTATATTTAACATATAATTAAAACAATTTTAATTATTGATGTAAACTTGAACTGTGAATTACTAAGCATATAATATTGGACTTCAGATTTGTTGTAAATTATTTTAATGTATCACATTTTTAATTATTACATTTTTCAATGAGGATGTATTATTTCTTTGATAAATTATCAAATAAGAGAAATATTTAATTAATAAATTTAACAATAGCTCTGTTTGTAGAATTCATTTATAAGCATAAAATTATATAATACATTTAAATTATTATCAATGAGAACAATACTAATATTATTATATATATTATATAATGAAATCATTATTATTGTTAATAGATATTCCCTTTTAAAATGTTCCTCATTCTAAAAACATGTCTACTAATTGCACCAAAATACTTAAGATTAAAGAAAATCAAGTGTTTTCTACTTAAAATGATCATATTATTTCAAACAATGGTAATTTCTGGATAACAAATTCAAGTTGTGCTTCATTTTTATAAGAATAATTATATTAAACAAAATTCCAGAGGTATTTTCCAAGAAAAGTTTAATATGTTTCATTTTCATTTTCTATATGAAAGCTTGAATAGAAAGTATCATCTTATAAAGGGACTTATCTAAACACAGCAATATAGTTATATAGATGACTTTGGAAAATGAAATTGGAAAATTTGTTTGATGAGAAAAAATTTTCAATCTTCATATTGAGAATCTATTAATATAAGGAAAAATCATTTTCAAAAAAAATTTCCTCCTGTTCTTTTTATTCTCATTTATTCTAGATTCCTTGTGACATATAACAAATTGGAAACATCTGCTGACTTTAAAGTACTATATTAACATGTTTAATATTTCTAAAATTTTTTTTATCACAAGCGACATCATCATTTTTTATAGCACTTCTTGAAAGAATAAAGAAAATATTTTTTGAAAATTTACTTCTTTGTATTTTTGTTTTACACTTTTCTTTTTTACACCATTTTTATCATATCGTATTTATTCTGCTAAATGATATTAACTTTTTATATTGTAATTAATCTTCTAAAATTGATATTACATTATATTAAATTTGATGGAATAATAAGTCAGTTCTGAATTGAGAACTTTTCTATTTTATTTTCAGAATCATGCGGTAAATTTTATGCTGATTTCGATTTAAAGTTTTTCAATAAGTTTGTCTAACTTAGGGGAAAAAATTTATTAACATATTTCACATGAATGGAATTTATAAAACGGAACTGATATGTGAAAAAATATCAAAATATATTCAAATATTTCAAGTAGTAATATTTTAGGGAATTATCAAGCGTTCATGCCTGTTGATTCTCGCGGATTGTTTGATTTGATTTTGTAACGCCGTGGCACATAAATCTATGATTTATATTAACTAAGATTTACTAATATTAAATCTTGTAAAAGTAAACTTATTCTTAAATATAACTTTTCCTCACTTATATTAAATAGGCTTAACTAATCACATATACCTCATGAGTAATTTTTAAAATTGTAGGCGGTTTTACAAGCACTTTCGGCGAAGCTTGAGATTATTTTGCTTTGATTTAGGAACAAGTACGCGAACAGTATTAAAATTAATAAAGAAGCTAAACCGTTCAAATAATGAAAGAAATTTACTTTTAAGTAGTGCAAATAGTAAAAAGATTACATGCTAAGTAGTTATTAAACTAAAGCAACTGAGCACCATAACGGGGGGAAAACGTTGTAAATAATATTATGAGTTACCTCAATGATAATTTGTTTGAAATTTAAGAAGTAGATTTCATATTTAGCATTGAAAAAATTCAAGGCTTTTCAAGATATCATCTCTTTCAATAAAAAACCAACCACTGTCATTTATATTATACTCTTTTTATTATCACAGAATAAAATTACACTAGAATTTCATTTAGAACTTTATTTATTTTAAATTCCGAATGATACACATTCGGGAAAAAAGAAATTCAAGTTTTATGAAAATAATTATATAAATGAGTAGAATACTTCTAGCTTACACTAGAAAAAAGTAAATAAAAAATAATCTTTTCTTGCTTTATTTTGAGAAACATAAAAAAATATAGGAGCATTTTTAAAACGAAAATATTTTAATTATAGACTAAAATGCTGGTTATGAATAATACAAAAATGTACTTAATTATAGACGGCATGAAATATTCAAAATTTTACTATTGATAAAATATTTAATAATTATATATGTTTTTGCAATTTCTGATTATCCTTTGTATACATTTTTATTTATATTTTTTGAGCTATCAATCTGATATATAAACTATTGACAAAATTTTGTCTTAAAACTTTTGAATTTCTTTAATAATTATTGAAAGTATTGTACTTAATTTCAGCTTTATTTTACATTGGATCTTATTTGTGAAATGTTGTAAATATTGCAGTCTTTTACATTTTTATGTCTTGTACTTATTAAAAATTAATTGTAAGATAATCCTATACCTTAGATTACATCATATTTATATCGCTATTAAAAATTATAATATAAATTAAAATAGTGTGTTTTAATATTTTTGAGATTATCCTTATAATATATCAATAAATTAAAATCTCATCATGGATTACTCTATGTTTAGGATAATCCATGATGAGATTTACCTTTTACCTTTTATTTTTACACTAAATATTACAGACACCCAACCTCTAGCTAGGATATTTGTAGTCATTCGGAATCCATTTTAAACTGCTGGTCACAATCATCAGAATTCTACAAGCACACTAAACTAAACAAGAACTTATCGAGAGGAATTTGTAACTCCCAAGATTTATTGCAAAGCCTTGATAAAATGTCAAAACTTAATCGTATTAAAAACTATTGATTTTTACCAAGAAAATTTTGAAAAAGCTAGGTTCCTTATCAAGGAATTGTTATTAAGGAATTTTTTAAAATATATAACATTTATTGTAGAAAACACAACTTAGATAGAAACATAAAAAATTTAGGAGGACTGAAACAATGTGTTCTCTTAGCATGTGATTTAGAGAGCAATTGTTCTGTCTTCGTTTCATATCTCACTGAGAGAATGTATAAACCGTGCTTACAAAGTGTGCTTATTGGTTAGGTACATTTCATGAAGTTAATACCATTAGCACAGAAATTTGATAGACAAGTTTTTAGTTTCACTTCGCAATTTTCAGTTTTACTTCACGAATTCAAGAGTTTTGCAAAAGGTAAAGACTTTCTCAGAAAAAATGTGATGAGTCGCCTCAATTTCTTAGAGAAGTTGTGATGAGTCACTACAGAATATCTCCCCAGTGAGGGAAGGGAACGATACAACGATACAAAATATGTGTTAAAAAGAGCAATGAGAATAAATTGAGAAATTATGATTTGAGAAAAGCAAAATGTGTACAAATATATATATATATATATATAAATTTTTTTTAAAATGTAGAGACATCATTGTGATGTCTCTGCATCACAATGATGTGTTTACATTTTATAAAAAATTTATTGTGAAATGTCATCATTTATGACACTGGGAAAATTTTACTCTTCATAAGTAAAATGCCATAATTGTAATAAATTTGAAGATTACATATGATGAGAACAATATAGTGAAAACTATTGAATACAAAATACAATACTTGATGCAATATAGCATTGGTCACTATGCCATAAAATGTATATAAAAATTTCACATGATGAATAATATGTTGTGAAAATTATAAAATATGAAATACAATCCTTGATATAATACATCATTGATTATTATTCCCACAATAAAATATAATATTTTACAATTATGCATGATGAATAGTGTATTCAAATTTAAATATATATATATATATATATATATATATATATATAATACAGTATTTAATATAATATATTATAATTCGCACTATGTGTGTGAACAATAAGATAGTATATGATTACATTAATTAATTAATACATTTAAGAATATGCAAGTCTCTCTCTCTCTTTCTCTCTCTCTCTATAGATATATATATATATATATATATATATATATATATATATATATATATATATATATATATATATATATATATATATATATATATATATATATATATATATATATATATAATGCACTCTTCTACCACTTTTAGTAGTAATCGTTTGCTTGATATTCTTGCCTGCAGTATCATTCATATTTGAATCATTATCATCTTGTTCAGATTCTTTTAAAATATATGCTGATTTTACTGGATCTAAGGAAACTGTTGTTGAACGATCTTTCAGTTGAATGAGGATTGTTTTTGATGATCGTTGAAGTACCTTGTGTGGTTCGGTGTGTGGCTGGCTTAAGGAGGTTGTTGATGGTCAGTGCGCAGGAAAATATGAATGTGTATGTCTGGATGCACAAAAATGGGATTTTGTCCGTGCCGACAAACACTGATGGGAATGAGCCATTTTATCTGTTCTTTCAAATTTTTTGCATATGTCTTGTCCAAGGATTGTTTGCTGTCGAATTCATTGAACGTATCTGCTGGCAAAACAAGAGATTTTCCGTAAACAAGTTTGGCACTAGTTGACTGTAAATCATTCTTAAAGGCAGTTCTAATACCTAGTAAAAGGATGGGTAATGTGTCTGTCCATCTAGGATTTTCATCAGCCTTTGAGGAACTTTTAAAATGGTGGTGAAACCTTTCGATGATATCGGATGATATGCTGTAGTGCGTATCTGATTGGTACCAGTTCGATTTAGTAATTCATGGAAAAATGCAGATTCTAGTTGTCTTCCTTGGTCAGTAGTGATTTGGGAAGGACATCAAAATCTCGAGATCCACACATTGAAAAGAGTTTTATATACGATTGCAGCTTTGGCGTCAGAAATAGGAACAACCTCTGGCCATCTGGTGAAACGATCGATAATTGTGAGACAATATATATTACCATAACTTGGAGGTGGCGATCCTTTTAGGTCAAGATGAGTTTGCGAAAATCAAGAATCCAGTAAGGCAAATGATCAAGGTTTGCCTGTAGACATATCACAAAATAAGTGAACACTTAAAATAGGAATAAATGTTTTCTCCAATTTAAAAGCGGATGGATTTTGAAGAGGTGAGGTAACTTTAATTCTAGATCATTTTCTTGTGCGAGGATAAATTCTTCGAAATTTAAAGGAATAGAGGAGATATTGTTTGTTACTATGCGGAATAGTGTATCTGCCACTTGATTGTCTGTGCCTTTGGTGTGACGAATATCAGTAGGGAACTGAGGGTATAGGTTTTTCAACTAAACGCGGGAACATTTATCGGGTTTCTGTTTCAAGGCATAAGTAAATAAATAAGTGGCTTTTGATCTGTGTAGATTGCAAAGTCACGACCTTCAAGTAAATGTCTAAATTTTTTTATTGTTGTGTAAATTGCCAATGATTCGCGATCATAGGTAGACCAATTTTTTTGATTTTTACTGAGTTTCATTGACATAAAAACGATTGGTTCCCCTTTATTATTGCTTAAATGCATGACAGAACCACAACTGTACGTCACTAGCATCAACGCGAACACATAGTTTTGCACCTGAAATTGGGTGTGTAAGCAAAGTTGCTCTTGAAAGAGAGTTTTTTGGCCTCAGGAAATGCACGTTCTGTTATTTCATTCCATTGCAGAATTTCGCAAGATTTTATTAGTGTAGGATGTTTAGATTTTTTAAAATTTTTAATACGTTTCAGAAATGTATTTAACGGAACTAAAATATCTGCCGCTTTAGGTATAAAAATGTCTATAAAATTTAAATAATTCTAAAAAACTACTCAGTTGAGTAATTGTAGTTGGTTTTGAAAATTTTAAAATGCAATCTACGCGGTGGGAAAGAGGTTTGATACCGAATTCAGAAACTTTAAATCCCAAAACGTTTATTGTAGGAACGCCAAAAATGAATTTAGAAGTTTTTATAGTCAATAATCTAATCATTTAAATAAAATTTTTAAATGTTCTGAGTTTTCTTCAGGTGAGTGGAAAGTAACTAAAATATCATCCACAAAGACATAGACAAAAGGCAGATTAAGCGAGTCATTTCTTCTAAAAATCTTTGAAATGTTGATGCAGCATTACAAAGCCCAAATTGCATTCTAGTACTATCATATAATCCGAATGTGGTAATTATTGCGGTTTTATGTAAGTCATTAGGATTTATAGGAATTTGATGGAAAGCTTTCACTAAATCTGGATGTGAATAAATTTTCCATTTAACTTTGAAGTAAAATCTAGAGAATATTTGGAATACCGTAATTAACTTTAATTGTTTGAGCATTGAGGCTTCTAAAATCTCTGCAAGAGCTCCATTCAGTAGAATATTTTTTAGGGTCCATATGTAAAGGTGATGCGTAATTACTCTTTGAAGGACCGAGATCAATCATGCTTTGAAATTCCTCTGGAGCAACACGCAATCTATCCGGCGCAAGTTGTCGGGCTTTCGCACAAAGTGAAGGACCAGTTGTCTGAATATAATGTAAGATGGAGTGTTTTATTTCTCTGTCAGGTCTAGTGTGTTTGTACGGGTATCATAAACAAAAACGTGACTGAAATATGTGGGCAAGGGGACAGTCGCCTCTACCCTTGTCTACTCTCTTTTTTTGTCTCAAATTTGCAAGGCAGATATAATTTGTTTTGCTTTGTTACCAAATTTAAAATGGTACCAACAAAAATCATAATTTTTAGATTTATTGCGATGACGATTTTGGTAGGTTCTATTCCTCGATTGACTTCTACTTCGACGAATATTGTCGATTCGAGAATTTTATTTTACAATTTCAGATAACAAATTTCTTTCGTTTGAATTTAAAGAAGAACTATTTACTGATATTGGTGAATATTCTGTGATACGGTGCGCAATGTCTGCTGCTTTTTTTCAGTGTAATAGCTGCGAGAACAGTTTTCACAGAAGCTGACAAGTGTTGGAGGAAAGGTTTCATCATCAGTTGCTCAGACATTTGGTGACTCTCAGGTCGTCGTTTGAGCACACAGAGAAGCTCTGTTGGTTTTTCCAGTGTCAGTGGTGTTATAGCTGCGAGAACACTTTTCATAGAAGCTGACAAGTGTTGGAGGAAAGGTATCATCATTAGTTGCTCAGACATTTGGTGACTCTCAGGTCGTCGTTTGAGCACACAGAGAAGCTCTGTTGGTTTTTCCAATGTCACTGGTGTTATAGCTGCGAGAACACTTTTCACAGAAGCTGACAAGTGTTGGAGGAAAGGTTTCATCATCAGTTGCTCAGACACTTGGTGAATCTCAGGTCGTCGTTTGAGCACACAGAGAAGCTCTGTTGGTTTCCAATTTGTTCACCTTGTAGAAGTTTTCGTATATCTCCTGGTGGGAAGATTCTCCACTGCGCCTTATCAACTCCTTTTTCAACTGTATATATGGATCCTCCTTGTCTGGATTCATGATAACATTTCTCACAAGCGATGCCATCTCAGGTGGGAGGAGGGAGTGGCAGTAATTATATTTCGTCTTGCTCTCTGTGATGCGTTTTGGAATTCCCAACTCAAATGTTAATTCACACATTGTGAACCATAGAACTGGATCTGCATGGTTGTAGACAGGGATTTTTACCACTGTCACTCCTGGAACAGTCTCCGTCATTTTTGTTTAATCAGTCAAAGATAAACGAGAAATAGGATGCGCAAACAAACATTCTCCCTCAGAGTAGTAAGTGAAAGTGGGTCCTCTTACGCCGAAAGTAGGTCGAAGAGCGAGTAGAGCAGGTCCGTGGGGAACATCAGCTCTTTTCGCATCTTATTATTATTAAGTAAATACTCCTTAAGAATAGATGTGAGTCAGCGATCGCCACAATTCGCCTCCTTAAGCAGCATTCCCTGAATCTTATTTATTGCTGCGTTGACACCGGGTCACCATTATGGTGTAAGTTAGTTCTGTTTAATTTTTTCATTAGGCATTTTTTAAAATATATAACATTTATTTTAGACAACACAATTTACATAGAAATAAAAAATTTAGGAAGACTGAAACAGCGCGTCCTCTTTGCATGAGATTTTAAGAGTAAGTGTTCTGTGTTCGGTTCAAATCTCATTGAGAGAATGTATAAACCGCGATTACAAAGTTTGTTGATTGTTTGGGTACATTTCATGAAGTTAATACCGTTGGAACAGAAATTTGATAGACAAGTTTTCGTTTCACTTTGCAATTTTCAGTTTTACTTCGTGAATTTAAGTGTTTTGCAAAATGTCAAAAGTTTCTCAGAGATGTGATGAGTCACCTGAATTTCTTAGAAAGATCATGATGAGTCATCTGAATTTCTTAGAAAAATCATGATGAGTCACCACACGTTTGATTTTTTTCGGCTTATTAAAGTTTGAGGAAATTCTTTTATATAACTTTTTATAGTATTTTAAGATAAAGATTTACATTATTATTGTTATTTTTGTTATTGTTATTTTTGCAATGATTTTTGTTAATAAAAGTTTACTTAAAATATTTATTTCATAAAAAACTTTTTTTAAATGTGAAAAAATAATTATTCGTATTATGATTATTTATATTACATTTGGACTTAATGTTTTAAAAATAAGAAACATACTATTAAAGTGTTTAACTTGAGACATTCATATTTTAAACAAATTTGGACGATGTATATTATCAATGGAGATAACAGATTAAATATTTCAACACCTTGAATTCGTACATACACACAGCTTTTTTTAATTTCATAAATGTTGTGAAAAATGTTCTCTGCATTATAATTTTTTTATGATAAAATTGTCACTAAACATTTATGAAATAGTACGCTTTGATTGAAATATAAAATATTTTGATTATTTTTAAAATAATTTATATTTTACATTGTATTCCTTTTATTATTATTATTTTCCATCTGTTTTTGTATGTTCCAAATGTTTTGCAAAAGATCACGAATTAAAACGTTATTCTAACTTTGAAACATCCAAGTTACAGTTGACAATAACTCATAATTAGATTAAAATATAATGTATAGTGATCATGAAGATCTATAATTAATCCATCAGATATATTAAGATTATTGAAAGTAGTATTATACAGTTATATTTATTACAAACTTGTAATATTTTTAATAAATTAAATTTTTATAAAATTAATTATGTGGTTGTAATTTAAAATTACATCAAAATAAATTTAACAAATAATTTATGATTGTCAAGATGAATTCAAAATAAAAAAAGCTAATGAAAAGTGCAATATGAATTGAATTTGATTTAAATATCGATCAAAATTTTCGTTTTCATATCAAGATTTGAAACTATATCTAAAAAGTTACCAAAGCTCTTGTATTCGCAATTTATGGAGTGTAAAAAAGGAAAATTTAATCTAGTGAAATAAGATTTTCATTTCATTATATGAAACTGAGAAAAATAAATTGCTTAGAAAATGTAAGTTATTATTTTTTTTCAACGTTACAATCTCGTTTAAAATTCCCATATAATAAATTTCTGAAACAATTTCCACATTAGAAAATTAATAAATTATAAATTTACCCTGAAATGGGTTTTGTGCTATATGTTAAAATAAATGTATAAATGATTTAATTCTGAAATTCAATAAAAACTGCTTATCATATTATCATAATATTTAAAGAGTATATAATTTAAAATTTATATATAAAAAAATTATATATATACTTTAAATTATCTACTTTAAATCAGTGGGGAAAAGTTAATACTTAGTCCTTGTGCAAAGAAAAAACTTTTTTATAGACCAATGTAATTATAAAAATGACAGATTTTTAACGAGGTATTATTTATTTACATTCTTTATTTTTTCAATAAAAATATATATAATATAAAAATTTGTGAAACTTATTTGTTAGTCATAGTTATATGAGATTTGCAACTATTTCTAAAATTTTTAGTTTTTATTTCTTTTTATACAGAAGTTTTAAAAACTTTATAAAAATAGGAGTATATTTAACATGTTTCAATTTATAAGCTTAAAGTTATATTGGAATTGGAATTTATTATAATGGAAATGGAATACTTATATAAATTGGAATTTTAACATATCATTTTAAAGTTTTACATTCATTACTTTTAATTTCAACAAAATCTTTTAATTCAAAATATTTTGATTCAGTACCTTATCAGAATATTAGATTATTTATTTAAATGATTGTTTATTATTGCTTGAATTTTCTTATTTAGAGTTCAACATTTTTTACTAGGATTTTCTTAGCCTATGCAGAATTACTTTTACTTAAATATCATTCTACTTTTTTGATATAAAAGCATACTTCAATATTTATAGTTCATGTTATAGTTTTTATTTCAATTTATGTTAAGAATATTAAATTTTCCTTATAAAAAGGTTTCAACCAAGATGATTGTTATATTTTTCGTTTTTTGTATATTGACACAAACCTTCAAAATTCAGGTCTCTTTCATCCTTTTTGCAGGATTTCATATTTTACATTGTTGGCACTATAAGCGATTTTCTTCTTGTAAAAGGAATGCATAAAATTTTATCGGATATCAAAATTTGAAAAGAAGTGCTTTAGAAATATTTTGAAACATTTTTGTGAGTATAAGAAAGACAGAATGATATGTTATTTCTTATACAAATAATGAAATTTCTATAAGTAGTCCTATTATAAGAGAATTTTATACGAAAAATAATTTAATTGTAAGGAAATTCAAGCTTTCAAGTGATTATTACTTCGCCAAAAATTTTGTTTCGCATTTTTTGAAAGAAAATTATAAATTGCTTTTACTTTTGCAAAATATATATTGAAAAACTTAATATCTTTACATTTAAGAAATTTCAAAAAATCTTAAATGTAAAGATATTAAGTTTTTTTTTGTAATTTTCTTAATATCTCTTAACTACATCATCAATACTGATATACGTTATAATAGAATAAATTCATATACACATACTTGCTAATTTAAACAAAATAATTGGCCTTAATATTTACAGAAATGTATTTAGATTTTTAGTGAATTCTGAAAAATATTATAATATTGACAGTAAACTCTGTTTTCTTTTCTTAGATCGGGTTATATGTGTGTTACGGTTTTATAATCAATTAATTTTCTGTAAAGCACTGCTTTTGTGAATGAAAATTTCACAAAATCTGTGCTTTAATTAATTTATAAGTGCATTTTATTAAACATTATAATTCTTTAAAATATTCTTACAGATCTTATATAAATATTTTGAGAATAGGTATACAGATATTCTGCATAACTAAATAACGATAATTTTTTTATAAATCATACATTTAACAAACATTTGATGACATTTTTAGTTTTCACCTTGATTTATATTATGATAAACTTTTACATGCAAATGTCATTAAACACATTGTTAATCTTGATAACCACCTATTAACTGCATAAAATTAGCGTATAGCAAAAGAAATAGTTATGTCTATTAAAAGTAATTATCATAACTTTTCAACGAAACAGTTTAATTTTTATAATCTCATTTATTTCTCGGTTTGACAACAATAGTTTCTTAGAGAAGTCAATTGAAACTATCCGTAAACTACAGCTATACCCAGAGGCATTTGATGTTTCGTTATAAAGAGAGATTATCAATCAGGTCAACTGGGAAGACTTAAATTTGAATTAACGGAAGTCTTCTCTATTTTTTATTTGCTATTATCAGCAATCGTTGCTAGAGAATTAGAGAAGAAAGAGATACAGAAAACTAGCGATCATTTTAATATAATATTCATTGGATGTGAATATTATGTCAATGTGATTGCTAAATGAAAATTTAAGAATATTATAATAAAATCGCAGTAATATTTATGTACTTTTAAAATTGAAATAATTTGACAATTCCTTATATTTTATTAAACATATATCTATATTTCTCACATATTCAATCTGAAACAAAGTAAATATCAAAAAACTGAAAACTGTTACAGGCATCACAACAAATATTAATATATGAGTAGAACAAAAAGCCTAATATAATTAAACAGAAATATGTTTAATTTCCTAGATATAATCGTTAATTACATAAAAATATGTACAGCCTTATCAAGAGTGAGAAAATAATATCAAACTCTTGGACAATTAATTTTATTGTGTCATCATTTTTCGGTACGATTCCTAAATTAAAGAGAAAAGGCACAAGCACAATAATAAAATAAATTATAAAACTATAAAAGCTTAATATGTGCAAATACGGTTTGATTAAAACAAGCATTTTTTAGATTTTAGTGGAAAATTGTTTGCTTTATTAATATTTATTTAAGTAAGTACCTATCAAAATTATTTTTTTATGTAATAAAATGAAAAAACTTCTTTTGTAGTCGTTTTTAATATGGATATTTATTCTCAAATTTTATGTTTGATGAAATGCTTTATTCTTACTCAAATTATTTTTTATTGGCATCGAATAAAGAGCGTTAAGCATTTAAAGGATAAATACGCATTTTTTATGCAAAAAGCAGTTAATGCTGTGCTTTCTGTTAAACTTTTAATTAACAATTCTATGAAATTACTGCTAAAAACTAAATTAATTTTTAAAAATAGATAAATAAATATGTTTAACTAAAAAGAAAGAAAAATCTTTTAAAATGTAACAAGAAGTTTGAATAGAATTCTTTAACGAATTTTTGTATTATTTTGATAATTTTATTGCTTTAAAGTTTCATTATAATTTTCTAAAATAAAATAACATTCCATAATAAAATATAATAAAGATTTTATCAAAAGCTTTCATGTACTGTAAGAAACAAAAGTAATTTTTAGCTTGCAATTTATGTAGATATATTTGAAATGTACTCATTTTAATGAAAAAAAAAACGTATATTATTTATATTTTAAATCTAGACTGAATCTTGTAATTTTATTGCAAACAATGGTGTTCATTTTATAAATACTTGCATTGTGTTCTACATAAATTCATTGTAGTATTTATTATAATGAATTCATGTAGTTGGCATCATGAATTCAATATAAATTATCATTAATAATATTTTGTAAAAATTATTCCTTATTATATAAAATTAAAACTTTGTTTTATTATTTCAGATACCATTCAATTTAATGCTATTAAATTGATTTAACATTTTTAAGAACTAAGAATAAATTAATTTTATATAATAACTTGCGTAAATTCCAGAAATATATAATATATAAATTATTCAGAAACTTATAAAAATGACTCATACATATTCCAAAGTCCAGAAAACTTTTTGGTGAATTTTACTTGCACTATAATTTGATCTTGGCTTCTAATCTATTTTGTCTTTTAATAAAATTTAATTCGACTTTAAAATTTTCTGGAAATTTTAACTTTCTAACAGAATATGAAGGATAATATATGACTGGTTTTGCTATTAAATAAAAAGCGTTTTCCTTGGAAATTTTTAAATCAATTATATTTTTTTTAATAAATTATTTAGAAAAACAGATTTATTTAGTAAAAAGCTAAGAATAAATTTATAAAAATAATCTAAGCAATCAATAGCATAAAGATAAATATATTTAATAATCATTAAATTGGTTTTCCTGCAAAACTAATTCTAATTTAATTGGTTTTTGAAACTCATTTGGTTAAAAATCAATATTCCATTTTTACATTACTTATCAAAAAGCCAATTATGTTTGGTAGAAGTTTATTTGACAGATTATAAGTATCATAATATCGTATATAATATTTAATTCCTTTTTCCCTATCCCACAAAAAAGTAAAAAAATATTAGGGCTAAGAAGTGAGAATTTCAGAATTTTCTGCGAACAAATTGATATAATTTTGGCGAAAAAGCTTCTACAGTGGAATAATTAATTAAAATATTATTATTGATATGCTAAGCGAAATCGTATTTTACTTCAGCAAAATAATTAAGAATATATAAGTAATATATAAGAAATAAATAAAAAGCTTAATATAAAGTATAATTGAAATTTTCGTATCATGCAAGTCAGCTATTTATTTTCTTTTTAATTTAGTGATTTCAAAATGAGGCATATATTCAATTTAGAAATATATAAATTTTGGATTATTTGTTTCTAAGGAAGTAAAGGAAAGTATATATGAATTCAACTTTTAGGAATAAGGTCTTCAAAGATGTATTAAAATATTATGAAAACACTGATTCAAAAACATTTATTGTACATTAATTTAAATATTGAAGTACCTAATAATTTGGCATGAAAAATGCAATTTTCTTGTTGATTATAGCAAATGATGAGCTGCTCATATAATTATATTTATATTGTTTTACAGAACAAGCATACATCAAAATCATTAAGAATTTTTAATGGGACCCATGTTTTAGTTTTTGTATAAATACATTCAACTTTTATATAGTCATGCAGAAAATTCGATTGCACTGGAGAAACATGATAAAGATTTTATTAAAATTTTAGAATACTCAAAATTTTTGTTTACCAAAATTACTCAAAATTTTTTGTATACTCAAAATTTTTGTTTGTTAATTTTTGTTGCATACTTATAATTTACAATTAATATATTAATATTTTTTTCACATTGTATAACCTTAACTACCAACAAGTGTAACTAGATCTGCTTATTCAAGCTATAATCTCTCAAATGATGAAATTATATATATTGAGAATTATTAAAGTTTTAAATATACCATTTATATTTCTAAATACTATATAACTTATAAGATATTTTTTTCAATTTTATTATAATAATAAGTTTAGAATTCTCTGAATTATATGAATTTAAATAATAATTGTGAGAGCTATTGCTCTATGTGTTTAATTACACTATTTTCTTATTTCAAAAGAATAATTATTTACATATGCTATCAAAAATGTGTAAACATCGTAATTTATCACAATTTATAATAAACTATCGAAATACTTAAAATAGTAATTACAATGCATGCACCACACAAAATTTGAAAATATTTTCACTAATAAATCGGCAATAATTGATCACAAAACTTGTAAAACAATTAGTTACGTTTAAAATTAAAAAAAAGTTTAAGATAAAAATGTGCTAATTTTGTAAGTGATGTTAAAAAAACAAATTTTATTTCAAAATAAATAAAATTCTTAAGAAGTATGACATAAAAAGGAGCTTTAAATAAGATATTTTAGTTTTTACAATGCAATTATACGATCAGTAATCTAAGATTGAATAAAAATAATAAGGTCATTTTAAATAAAACGAAATATAATACAAATGATGCAGACAAATAAGGAATGCAATTTATTTATTTGTATTATAATTCCATATTTCAGTAAACAAGGATTAAATCGATTATTAATAAAAGAAAATCAAATAGTTAATTAAAAAAAACAGTTCATTTTAGCACTCTTATATCTTTTTCATTTAGAGAATCCTAAACTAACTCGCCAGTCATATCAAAATAAGGAAATAAAATTCCTTAGTTTTCTTTATCGGGCAGTGTCAACATAGGAATAGGATCTTATGCAAACTATTTTCTCAGTTTTTTCATTCTGTAGCACGTAGATGTTTCCACGAAATACTGTTTTTTGTGCTTATAAAATAATTTTTTTCGATGAAGGAAAAGGTATATGAAGGATTAATTTACATGCTTGGAGTATTAAAATTAATTAATTCGAAACCATTATTCTCTTGAATAATTTCCCATTTAAATGTAAGAGTTTAATCATTTACAAGGTATCCCATTAAATATAAATGATTTAATGTAAATTGTAACTCTTTGGAACTAACATTATTTAAGAAAAATAGTATAGTTGTAAGAATTTAGTAAAATTCATGTATATGGAAATCTTCAGTATTTTGATAACAAAAACTATTTAGTTATTTGTTAAAAATCTTAAGTTGAGAAAATTTAAAGATTAAATATTCTTGTGTAAAATTTTTATCCTGCTTCCCCTAACATAAATACAATATGCAGTATACAATGCAACAATGCCAGATACATCATAAATTGTTTCTAGTAACAAGTGAAGCCAGATAATCTATAACGTCAAACGTAAAGCTTCTAGCAATCTCTTTAAACACTCAGTTAAAGTAAAATTTAGTAGTCTCACTTGTCATAGAAAGGACTTATCTCAGAAATTCTTGGAATATCTTTGTTAAGAATGGCTATGGATTGGAAAATAATTCCTGAAAACAATGTTAAAATTTCAATATTATAAAAAAACATTTGAACTATTATAAAGAAACTATAATGAGTACAATTATTTAAAATACATTGAAATAGATATGCTATTGAAAATTTAAAAATAAGCATAAATTAATGAAGAGAAAAAATCTTTATTTTTAATACTGAAGTAAAAAATAGTTATGGTTGTGAAATATCTTAAAATAATAAATATTCGTTTAATTTTTTATTGAAGATTAATAATTAAAGTTTAGATTTATTAAGTTATATGATTAATTATTTATCAAGTCTTCTTAGAAATCTTTAAAGCAATTATTGATTGTTTTATACACAGATTTGTTCATGTCGTTGATGTCAATTTCAGTTGCTTTTGAATATTTAGATAACTGTAAAGGGTCTTTATACTAAATCGTATTTAAGTAAAAATACCATGTTTTATTTGTCGTAGTGTAAAACGACATAACCAAACCCTGGGAAAATAGATATGTATATTTTTATTGCACTTTAAATTTAAGAGTTTCCTCTTTTCCTTTCAAACTAAGTTGTAATAGTATAAAGGAAAGGATGCAATAAAAATTGGCACAAGGAGCCAAGTGCAATAAAAGAATAAATTCTTCCTTTCGGAAGGGAGGGATGATCGTGAGAAAATTGCAAGGGAAGTTTATGTTTTATGATATGTTTTGTTTGTAAATCTGACCAGTCGGGATTAAGGGGGAGAGATTTCTGACCTGTCCCATAGGAGTGTAGGACGTTATATGGAACTTTGGAAAACCAATGGTGTAAAGAGGAGGAGCTAAGATGAGAATTTAAAAACTGTATCAGAGAATGGAAGACAGGGAGATACAAAGACAGAGAAAGTCCTCACACACAGAAGTCCCTGAGATACACAAGGCAGAGAAGCCCCAGAGATGCCCGACAAAGAAAAGGAGCAAACGGAGTATGATTGCACTGGTCTGGAGAGAAGTCCTGCCTCGACTGTCCTGAATGGGAATGCAGATGTCCGACTAATAGATGAAGAAGAGGTGACAAAGTCTGAAAAGAGGTATACTGAGCAGCAAGCCAAGTAAGATGCGGACATATCAGCGAATGGAAATGCAAAGCGGAGATACCGAGTAGAGGACGGGAAGTGGATGAAAAAGGAGAATCATCGACACCGGAGAGCGGCGAAGTCTTAGACACCACAATACTACTTCTAAAAGGGGTGAGTCTGATCTCTCGTTCCATCTCCCTCTGGTCATTATGGTTATTGTGTAAATATCATAAAAATAATAATGTTAGAATCTTCTCAATTATTTAATCAAGAATGTTTTAATTATAAATGTAAATACCTTTGTAATGAATTTGCTAAAATAAATTATTAAGTTTTATTGTATTTTTGTTTTCAATTGATCTCTGTCATTAAATTAATTAAATAACAAATCTGGGTTTTCATCGGAGTTTTCTAAAATTACCGAGTTCACCACCACATAATTATAGCGAAAAAATTTATTTTTATGATTTTTTATAGTTTCTAATCTTTTAAAAGAATTCTTTAAAAAACGAGTGTGTGTTGATTCAGATATTTTCTATAATATACCAGAGATGAATGAAATACTTGAAAATTTTTCACGTTGAAGATTCTATTGAAGATATTCATGACAATTTTAAAAATAGAGCATTTTAATTTTAGAAATTGTGTTTGCTACACTACACAATAAAACCAGATTAAATTTCGGAATACAAACCATGTTTGATATTTAGTTTTATGTGAATTATTTTGATATATTTTAAAAAAAGTTATCGCAAAGTTAAAATGAAAATGATTTACTGATACTGTAAATAATTTTTAATAGGTTATTAAAAATAATTTCGATTTAATTATATGTTACACCATTTAAATGGATATTGTATCATAAATATCAAATTTATGTTTTGTGATTTACATTTCAATGATATTAGGCATTGACAAAAATTAAAAATTGTAAATTTGAGTCATTTACACTGAAATGTCTTCGCTGTAATTATATTTTTACATAAAGTGTTGATCGTTTAGAGAGCTGGAAAATATTTACCTGCTTTTCTATTTCATATTAAAATTTATATAGACATAAAAAAATTCAAGAAGCATAGTTATTTTTCAATGGAATTAATTTTTACTTACAATAATATTTAACTGCTTTAAAACATCGAATGATGGTTAAAGTTGAACAAGCAAATATATTTCAAAAAGTATTTTTTCATACTTAGATACATACATTCCCAATCGTTATACAAATTATTTTATAAATTTTTTATCAAACTGTTTTTTGTAATTAGTATTAAAATAATTACTTTTACTAGTCTTATTTATGGGGAAAATTTGCATTCATTTTAAAGAAAAAATAAAGTATTTTTTTAAAAAATAAATGTAAATCTTTCTCACAAATTAGGTTAACAAAATTATTTAATGAGTAGTAACTAAATAAAGTATTCAAAGAATGCTATATTAAAGGAATACATGTATTACCTTACAATAGAAATAATTAAAAATACTTTTGATAAACGCAATATATATTCGCAGGATTTCTCCCTTACAAAATTTAAAATATTACAGAAATATCATCGTGCATAAATAATAAAAGAAATTAAACTCTTGATGAATATAAAGAGAAATCAAATATTTGAAAACAAAATTTATATTCGTTTTCTCGTGAATTTCAAAAGAAAATGATGCGATGAAATGCTAATAATTTATTTTTCGACTCATCCATATAAAAAAGTCAGAGATAACGATAATTACAATGTATTCAATGTGAAACAATTTTGGACTTGGTTTTCAATACACAAATTAATTTTGACCAACTCATCCCGGTTGAAAAACTGTTGTATCTCACGAATGGAAAAAATTGTTTAGCCCTGGTTTTTAACTTAGTAATCTAACTGTACTAAATTATTTAATGTGAATGCATAATATAGAAATAAACTTATTTCTTGCTGCTAAAGAGGGCTTAAATTAAAGTATGAGATTTTCCAATTCTAAAAATGTGATTTGATTACTGTCACATATTTTAAGTTTTATTAGAAAAGTAGATGAGAACGAAAACATTTTAACATCACTTTCTTGCCTATCTAACGGCTTAAAGTTATTTTAAGGCATTTTACCTTTTTTTTTATTGCATTTGCCTTTTGGAAGAACTGAACTTAGATAGTGGGCCATATTCAAGTGTGCCTGGGCGGAACGGGTGAAGCACTTTCGGTGAGTTTTCTCTTTGTAGTGTCATCCAAGACTTAAAGGCTATTCTTTTTTTTGCTTAACTAATGGCTGAAGGAGATTTTAAAGGTCAAGTCAGTCTTCTGCCCTTGTGATTTCTCTCCAAAATGCAGATGTCAACTGCACAATGTCAAAGGCACTAATCACATATTGATTTTTTGACTAAGTTGTTTTACTGATTCTCTGTGAGTTTGGTCGGACAAAATCTATATGCCTGAAGTGGATTCCATCACATGTTGGAGTGAATGGAAATAAGACAGCGGATACACTTGCCAAATAAGGTTGTAATCTTTCTCCAATTAATTCAAATGAACTTACTCTCTCGGAAATCTTCTTAAACAAACAACAATTGCTCACGGCTTGGCGTCTTTCTCCGCTACATCACTAGTCCTGCAAGCAGTCCGGGTCTGTCCCTATTTTGTGGAGGCAGCTGTCCCCTTCAATCATCCATTATGAGATATAAAAGTGACTATTTATCAAGTTTAAGGTTCTCAATGGTGAGAGGATTTTCTCTCCTTGTTTCTATTTCCTCTCTGCTAGTCCTGTTCACTATTTTGTTTGTATAGGGGCTTCTTGGAGGCAGCTGTGGGTTGAATCTACGCGGCACTTGTGCGTCGAGGCTTTTTGGATAGTAGGATTTCTTACACCAGGGGGATAAGTAACAACATATTCATGTGTTGCAAAGAGGGAAATCTATAAAACTTTCAAGCACCTGCATGTATGCACTATACAATAGCTCAACATCCATATCCTAGTGTTCAACAATGGTTACGATGATACCCATGACTTTTCTTTCTAAAGATTGTAATCTTACAACTAGCATTTAATGCAGAGAAAAAGTATATGGAAAAATCATGTATATTATCTTGTAATTTTTAGATAAAACTATTTACTTCATATAACCTCAAATATATGAAATCATAATAGTCCAAGTTTATAATGCCATTACAAGGAGACTGAGAAACCATTATTAGGCTAGATGGATGCATTGTGGGAGAAAAACTGAATATTGTAAAAAAAATTATTACTATAGTTTTAACCAAATCATTTCAGTACTCGCTTCAAAATTTTAATAGGATTTAAGTATAATAAAATGCAATATAATAATCAAATGTTATAAGTAGGAACAACCATTCCTATGTCTGTCATGCAGATGCCCAGAAATGACAATGTTCATAACACAATAAAACAGATAGAAAAATTAGATGTTTGGAGTTTTACTTTGTTTTTAACATTTGGTGCAACTCAAATCCTCATACCTGAAATTCATGATTTTGTAGTATTTTCGATGCAACGCGAAAACGCGAAGTGTGAATTTAGTTTTTTTTTTCAGAAGACATTTTTTTTTCTTTTAGAGAATTTGACTGTTTTAGAATTACCATAAGAATTCAAGTCATTAAAAATGCTTATGTAAACATTTTGAAGAATCAAGAGAGAGATCACATTAAATGAAAATATTTCACTGCTGATATTGTTTTGTTTATCAACTTAAATAGATTTCTTTTCACTAATTTAATAAGATGCAGAATTTGTTTATTGAATATAAAAGTAAAATTACACATCTAACATACTTTTTCTAATGAATTGATGAATGGCTTATAAGGCACTTATGAACCCTTCTGACTGATATGATAAGTAAGTATATCTCTCACTATTTTCTGCTAAAGAATTTTTCACAAATTTTGAAAGCAGAGTAGTATAATATGGTTCTGAAAACAGCACAGGACAAACCAATTTCATATTCATTAAGAATAAAAGTAAACCTTTCCTCATGTCTGTTATGTACAGTATCATGTTGTGGGAGGTTTCTGAATTTAATGTTACCACGTATTTTTTACTGTAAAATTATTATTCTTCAATATGATTTTTGTTTTTATATAATGCAGTGATATATTATTTTCATTTTTTGAAATTTTAATTTAAATTATACAAATTTATACAGTTCTTCTTAATGATGTGACAAAAGTTTATTTTTAAATAAAGCCAGGTCTTATCTTACAAGCTTTACATGTCAGTCTTTCAAAATATCAACCAGCTGTGTATAAATTATGAATTCACTTCACTTTACATTATAAAAATAGTACTTTAAATGATTTTAATGAAGCATTATACTAGTTTTTTAGTTTTAAAAGTGAACTTATTCAAAAGTTGTTAAGTTTTTAATATGTACAACTCTATGATCTGAAACTTTAATTAATAAGGAAATTAAGTCTATCTTATGATTGTTTGTTTTATTTAAATTAAAAGTGTAACAATGAATAAGATTTATAGTAAATATATTTTTTTTATTTGTAACAATTTTGAGACAAGATGTAAATTAATAGAATTTAGGAATTAAAAATTTCGAAAATTGGTCTTGTGTTGTAGATGTAATAAAAAATAAATGACTATTATTAAATAAAAATTAGATTCACATTCTAGTTTTTGTCTAGCACATAATACAGCGTATTTTATTTAGCCAATATTTTGCTCGTATATAAACTCATTAGTTATTTCATTCTCTCCATGTAGACTTATAATAAACTTTGATGAGAGAGACAGAATAGGGTATTGAAAATCTAGCAGTATAATTAAATAAATCAACTGATTCTATATTAACTAAATTTTCATTTGACTGTAAACTAATTTTTTTTAGATATAGTGGTCTTATTTAATTATTTTTTTAATTCTATTTATGAAATATTTATAAAAGAGCAAAATATTGAGGGAAAATTGTTTTCTTATATTTTTTATGTTAATTCAAGTTGACGCTTTTTTTAGAGTGTTAAATGAAATACGAAATTGAAGAAACTGTTTTAATCACACACTTTTTTATAATAATTGTCTATTTTTTGTGACATATGATTATAACTGACGAAATTAATTTTATTTATAATCTGTCTTATGTTTCTCCCTCGACTTCTAATATTTATTTTTAATAAAAATACTATAACAATGGTGATATTAATTTCAAATAATTCAAAAGAAAATCATTTATTTAAATTACAGTATTCTTTATAGTTATAATTAATTTATTATAAAACTTTCATTAAATTATTTACTAAGAAGATTCTATATTTTATGCCAATGTCAATAGTTATAATTTCTATTACAAATATCATGATCAAATAGGCTTTTTTTAACTTTTAAATATAATTAATTATTCTTGTAATTAGATAAGTTAATTTATTTTTTTATTGAATTTTAACTTGTTCCAAAAATTCAATTACACGTTTCAAAAAGAGTCATTTTTCATTTCTTTCACACAGGTTTTTGCTAAATATCATAGCGAAATACTATAAAATAATTGTAGTGCAGTACATACATACATATACCCTTATTAAAAATATTGTATAAAGAATATTGCATTGAATAAAAAAAGGAAAAAATTCTTTTTAATAATTATATTAAAAGAAAAGGGACTAATTTGATCTAACAAACTGTCGAAATGATCAAACAATGAAAAACTTTGCTTCAAATTAATATATTGTTTTCTAACTATTTTTATACAATACCACATTAATATGATATGTAGTTGGATTATTATTATGAACAAGTAAATAAACTTAAAGCATAGAAATGATGCAAAAATTTTAATTTCATAAAGATAGGAAGATTTGAAATGAAAATATGGCAGATAAAGACACATTAGCAGTTTGAACATGCTAGTGAGATTCGAAAAATG
Organism: Latrodectus elegans; assembly: GCA_030067965.1. Taxonomy (NCBI): domain Eukaryota; kingdom Metazoa; phylum Arthropoda; class Arachnida; order Araneae; family Theridiidae; genus Latrodectus; species Latrodectus elegans. The sequence goes on along the minus strand of CM057811.1, from coordinate 40,235,629 downwards.
TTTAATTAATATCTTAGTAAAACAAGTATAAATATGATGAAAAGATGCATTGAAATATGTATATCAATATTTAATTACTGTAACTGATTTATTAGAATAATATTTATGATGACTAAATTACTGAATACATACGACCGATCAACAAAGATTGAATGGGTTTTCAAGTGTCAGACTCTGTCAAGATAAACAGTTATATCAGGAAACCATAACTCGCACTGAACTGCTGTTCCAATGGTATGTATAAAAAATTGTGGATTAAACACAACAATAAAAAATGGCGAATCAATGTTGAGGCTGTGATCTATGCAATGTTAATTTTTCAAAACAATATGCAAATCATTTTTAGCATAATAGCAAAGCGCGTATTGACATCTCACCGTAGACACAACAATGGAGCTTTTCTATAGGTTTGTCAATAATAGCAATCATGTTTCGTCGACCTTTTCTTAGTAGAAAGTAATATTAGTGGATTACTCTACAAATATTACCATGGTGTTGAAACATCAAAACCTTTGAATGCTTAGAAACACGATAGTCTGTTGTATCATGACTCTAACTAGTGTTTTTTTCAGTTTATTCTTATTTCTGTGTTTAATTAAATGCTTAATAATAGTATTTTTGTTCGGAGTTTCAATTGCTTCCGAAATAAGAGTGTTGAACAATAGATTTAAGCTTCTTTGACTTTTCATTGTTTAGGTAACTAATGGAAAAATTAAGTCAGAGTAGGCATTTTTTTGTTAAATTATATATACACAATGAAGATTAAGATTAAACAGCACATACTGCAAGTTTTTTTATGCTCTATACCTTTTTCATATTATTCATTCGAGAACAACGAAAGAAAGCTTCTCAATACATAGTATGAGTAATGTCTTGATTAAATTTTAAATGTCTATTTTAACACTCATTACATTAACAATACAATTGTAAATATTATTAGGGGAGAAAACTCTACTGTGAATGGAAAATGGATATTGGTTTTTAAAACTGCAGATTTAAAAAAATAAATTCGGAGATACAATTTTTGACTGAGAGAAGATTTTGTTTAATTTGATTATTATTCGGAAAAAACATATATGAGAGAGTTTTAATCTAAAATGTAATACATAACGTAATGTATGTACAAATTTATTTGATGGTAATGATATAAAATCTGCAACTATAAAAAAGCATCCTACACAAGTCAGTTGTTATTTAATGAATCATTGATACATGAATTTAAAACTTTAGTAGAACATTTAAAATCATATAACTAAAACGGTTTGAGTATATATCATATCGGGAATAACATTAAGAAGATAAAATGAGACAGATGGAAATTTCTTTTCATTGAAATGCAAAATAGCGAAAGAAATTGAAGTTTTTACTACGTTAATTATAATTTGAATCGCTTTTATTGCATAATTGCATAAATTTAATATAATATTTTATAAAACTCTAATTATATTTTCTCGTTTAAAATATATTTGCAAATTTCAGTTTTAACCACGTAATTTGTTTTTTCCATTTTTAGTAAAATTTAATAAATTGATTGATTTAATTAGCAGTTATGATAGCTAATTGCAAACAGCTGTAATTTTGCCATTTCATTTTTCAATTGAAATAAAAATTATAATATTTATTTATTAATGTGGTTCCACGTTCCGGATATCAGTTCTTTCAAATGCCCTACAAGAGTTTCAAATTTTTTGTAAGGTGTTTAAATTTAAATCAAGTTAAATTTTTTGTTTTCTTTAAAAAGAACGTGAAGTATGTGAAAATCAAACACTTAACAGACGAGAACTTTCGATTTCGTTAAGTGCGGATGTAAGAGACACAAGAGGCGTAGGAGGAGTGTGTCGGAGCGAGAGGAACGGTATAGGTGTGTGCAAAGACGAGTAGTACCAGGCAATGGAAAATACACGTGTTTCGAATAATGTAAAATGAACCATCTAAATTTATGTTTGTGTCTATAATTAATGTTATGTTTGTTAATGTAAAATAAATATGTCGTAAAAAAAGAAGATATGTTGGTATAACTGAACGATCCTTGAAACGACAGGTTCGTGAAACAATCAAACAGTATTTATGCAAGCTTCGGCACAGATGCCGTATAATCCATTATGCCAAATTCTGAGATTGGCGATTTTTTGGCAAATTTTCTTATGTATCTGGCAATCTCGTTTTTATTACGTAATTTATATAGAGACCTAAAAGAATTATGTAGAAAATTCTATTTTGGTAACCCTAGCATTTACGTCAGCGCTCCCGTCACGTTACGTCATCTTGGCAACATTTCTTCATCCCCCAAAAAATTCAGAATTTGGAATCATGGATTATACGGCACATGTGCCCAAGTTTCATAAATAAGGATATCCACTGGAGCAGAACTGAAAAACTAACATGCATCTCCTCAATAAAGATGTGCATGCGGAAAACAGAAGAGCAAAATCTATTTTTCTTTAGTTAACATATACTCTCATATATGTTTAATTCCCGATCCTCCTTTTATGGTTGAAGCAATATTTTGCTGCAATGCCGTAATGTGTGTGTGTGTGAATCATTGCTTAATAATTTAAATAAATTCACGATATTATAAATTTTCATTTATATTTCATAACTGTTTTGTACAATTTTATTTACATCTATAATATGCATTTAATTAATTACGATTAACATGGTTGTTAGATTTATGAAATTATACGTAAGAGAAAATAACTTGAAATATACTATATGTTATATTAAAAAAAGATAATTGTTATTGATAAGACACATAAATAAAAAAATTTCAAACATATATATCTTCAAATATAAACTATAGATACGTAAATAAAACAACTTCAAAAGAATTTATCATTATTTAAACGCATGGTAATCTTTTGTTATTTTGTATAATATAAATCTTTTAATTAAATAATTAAAATTTGTGTTAATTTCTTTCTTTAAAAATTTCAAATAAAACTTGTATTTTTCACCAGTATTTTGCACTGGTAAAAAATACACGTCCTATTATGTATCAATATATTTTTGTTTGCTTAATGACAGAAATTTAAAATTTCTCGTATGTTCCAACCTCTCCCCACACGTATAAATATGCTTTAATTATCACTTTACGCTAATTAATCATTCAATTATCATTGTGTGATAGTTTAAAAGTTTATTTAATGTTTTGGAATAATCTCAATATTTGTATGTCAATATTTTAACGCCGGAATTATTATTATGTTGTGATGAAATTTAAGTTTAATAACTCTAATCGCAGAATTTTCTTTTCTCACAATGTAAGTAATCATATTTCCGTTTTCAAAAAATCATATTTTAGATACTTCAGTGATATTAAAAATAATATCTTTTGAAAAGAAATTCATTTTAAATGAAGTTAGTAATTATAAAAGTTAAATAATTTATAATACTTTTAATAATTGATTTTGATTATACTATTGTTTAAATTAATTGAATAAAAGACACAATACTTATAATATAAAATAATCTTAGCTATAAAATTTGTGATAGTCTAAAAATATTGCAATTGGAAAAATTTTGAATCAACATTATGATTAAAAATAATTTAATAAAACAAATTGTTATTGGAAAGAGTTTAAATTTGATAACTATGATTGAAAAAGTATGACATATTTCTTAGTATTTTTATAAAATTAGAATATTAGCCACCTAAATTTATTTGTTTTGATGATCAATAATACTTTTTCTCAAAACTTATGATGAGAGTGGTTTACAAAAGAAAATACTTCTAGAATTGAAATATCAAAAAAGTGTCTGAGATAAAAAAAGATTAATCTATTGAAAATACATTTTCCTCAATTTCTAAGGAAAATAAAACCAATTTAATTAAATGCAAATGACAAAAAAATCAATGAATGACATCACCTAAGAAAGTTGTTAAAAGATTTTATGAAATCATTAATTTTTAAAAATGGAAAATAATTGCATCTCTGAAGTTATTTTTAGTATTACAAAAATAAATATCATTTGACAATCACGTATCTGAGAAATTGAGAGAGGTATTTTTTGCAACATTTTTTCTTTTAAATTTTGATATTGCTGGATTTAATATCTTCTGAAGTTCATTCAAGTTAATCTCTTTTTCACCAATTTTTATGATATTATTATTTAAATAATTTGTTTTACAGTATTAAATATTCATTTTAGACAGCTTAAGAATTAATGATTTCAAAAACATTGGTTCCTAATATCCTGCCTATTAGGATAAGATGACTTAATGGATTCATATTCATTATGACATATTCATTATGTCAATTTTATGACAAATTGTTGCCAATTTCCAGCTTTTCTCTTATTTAATTATCTCTTATGTGAATACATGTTTTCCTTTTTTACGATTAATTAGTATTTGATATTTTTGTAATTAAACATTATTAAAGCACTTTCTTGAAAAAAAAGTGATAAGAACTAAATTATTATTACTTTTTCATATCCTTTTTTACTTTTAATTTCCTATGAGTTCATTTTCTCTATATTTCCTAGAAGGAGATTTTCTTAATGAAAAGAATTTAAATCTGCTAATTATAATTAAATATCATTATTTTCATTAAAACTGATTACACTTTTATTAATGTATTATATTTGAGCTCGAATTATTCTAAATATTCTTTATTTTTTATATTTTGATCAATACTTATTTTCGAATGTTTCAACATTGTAGTTTTTTAAATTTAATATCATTATTTAAGGATTATCCAACAAAATTTTAGATTTTCCTTTTTGAGAACGTAATTAAGCAAAATACTTTGTTATTTAAAAAATATATGGCACAAGTTATGTAAGTTCAGATGCAGTTTTCCGAGTCGTTTTATCATGTGCTTAAAGTTCTGAGTCATTTAAAACTTAAATGTAGTTGCGTAATTGAAATTTATCATAAGTAACTGATTTTAGGAGAATTGTATAATTAATATCACACATAATTTTAAATAAAACTTCTTTCAAAGAAAAATGCATTATGAGTAGGGATATTTATGAATTTGAACACATGAATAAAGAGCTAGGTTTCTTTTGTGATATGGGAATAGGAAGTGTTGCTTATGAAATATTATTTGACCGAAAGCTATTATTCGATGAATTTTGTGAAAATAATCTAACTTAAATTTTCAGTAAATAGATTATCCATTACAGTGTAGTATGTGATAGAATATTGGATTCTATAATCATCTTATGATTATCTAACGCCAGAACATTTGGTTTGGTATTTGAAATAGATGATAAGTTCTACTTTTTGGATGATTATCTTTTCGATGGATTCTTGTTTGTTTTTATACTTGATTATTGCAATTGTCCCCATAACTGTACAACTATACTAAATTTTAAGAAAATAGAATTTTCTTAAAATTCATTATTTATTTAAAACTATCCTAGAACGAAAATAATTCAATCATAAAAAAATCAGCAATTTTAAAAAAAACTTTTATATGTCAGTTTATTAACTACATGATATCAAATTTAAGGGATCATAAAAACTATATTTCTCCTAAATTTTTAAACTGTGCATTAAATAGTACAAAAATTAAAAAAAGAAAATAGATGCATTAATAATTTAAAATTAGAAAATTTACTTCTAAGCCAATTATTTTCATTCTATTGATTATTTTTCTAGAAGCTTACACAAGCTAGTACGAGACAGTCTTAGTTTTACATAGGAATGGTCTAAGATCGTATCCCCACTTTAAAAATATTCAGCATTTAATGTAATTATCCTATGAGAAATAAACGGGCTTTCATAAAGTAACTACAAATGGACGATCAATATTAAATGAGTGAATTAGCATTGCGTATAAAATTAGTTTCCAACATTTAAATAACACCAAGGGAGTTTTATTATCAGTCCAATTATGTTTTAATCATCATCTAAAAGTATTTTAACATTTGAATTAGGACTGAAATGAAACGAAAATAGCCTGATAATAGCTGTATCTTAATAAGAAATTCTTATAGTATTTAAATTATTTTAATATTTACTGTATGTAAAATTTTCAAAATCATCCTATTTTGAAGATATTATTAATTTTAAACTTTTACAATCATAAGGTAAAACAAATATTGAATTTAATAGATTTATTTCGGTAATACTATACCAACATAAATAAAAATTATCTAAACTGATGCTTACATAAAATTTTTTAAATTACATTTATTTTATTCTCATAATTTTTATGGTTAAATCGTATATAAAAGTTAATTATTTGTTAATGAAAATCATTAAAAATTTTTAATGTGATGATAAATTTTTAAATTTATAATTATACTTCATTTCATGTTTGTAGAAATAAGGATAACAGGCAATAAAGAAGATAAAAAAATCAAGTAGATTTTTGAATAAGCAAATGAAAACGTCTAATTATTTAAGTATCATTTAATATAAAAAGTTAGTATATACCGGGTGAGCCAAAAGTTCGTTACAATTTTAAAAATTCATAAAAAAAGAAGAAAGTAAGATAAAGAAGTACGGTTTGCAAGAAAGGGCTCACAAGGTAGTTGGATTTTTCTTTTTTGCAGCAAAAAAAGTTTTAGTTAAAAAAGTCGCCTATAGTTGGCGCTGACTGTCCGAAACAAATGAAAAGGACAACAGTACGCTCCATTCATTTATTCTGATAATAACAGTTGTTCAATATGACCTCCAGTACATTGTACGACACAACTAAGGCGACTCGCAACGCCCGTTACAGCTGAATGCAATATGTCGGAATAAATTTCAGAAACCTCACGAGAGATGGAATCTTTGAGTTCGGCCAATGTTGAAGGAGATGAACGGCACACACGTGATTTCAAATAACCCCACAAACAGAAGTCGACCGGAGTGAGGTCGGGTGATCGTGGAGGTCATGCGATCTTGCAACCTCGACTGATCAGTCTCTCTTCACCAAAGGTACTCAAAAGGAATCGTTTTACTGGATTGGTATAATGTGGTGGTGCGCCATACTGCATGAAGTTTATTACAGATAACAAACCTCTTTGATTTAATGCGGGCACGACTTTGTCACGCAAAAGAGTGAGGTAACGCTTAGCTCTTACTGTGTACGTTTTCACGTTTTCCAGCCCAATCTGGGACACGGTTCTTCAAAGAAGGAAGGTACGACAATGAAAGATGAGGTGAAACCACACCAGACTGTCAACTTGGCTGGATGCAGAGATTTCGTCGTGTATTCACGAGGACTAGATGTTGCCCATATACGAGTGTTATGGGTGTTGACATCCCCGTGTTGTGTGAAGTGCGCCTCATCCGTCCAGAAAACGTTAAACAACCACTGAGGGTCATTTTCGATTCTTGCCATAGCCCACTCGGCAAATGATTCCCGCAAAGCTGTGTCTCCCGGTTGTAACTCCTGCAGTGACTGCAGTTTGTAGGGATAGAGATGCAATATCCCGTGGAGGATAAGTCGAATCGATGATTGTGGCACATCCAATATTCTTCTAGCTTCGCGAGCACTGCTACTCCCAATGGACGATTCCACCGCTAAATCATTCATTGTTATTTCCACCGCAGTAATTCGGCTCTCCGCCAACGAGGGTCCTCCACTGCGTGGCCGATCCTCCAAAGAGCCAGTTCCCTCGAACCTCTTGACAAGCTTGACTATTCCAGGACACGATAGGGGGCCTTTCTTCGTCTTCAGTCCTTTCGTCGTGCGAAATTTTCGCAACGCAATAGTTGCTGACTTTCCGTTTAAATAGAACAACTTCACCAACAACGCTCGATCGGGTAATGATAACATTCTGAAAGCGAATGAGAAATTCTCGAGTATCACGGCCTTTTATCGCAAGATTAATTTGGATAATTCTGCTGAATCTCTCGATGTAAGCGCCATCTATAAGAGACTTTTTTAACTAAAAATTGTTTTGCTGATAAAAAAAATTCCGACTACCTTGTGAGCCCTTTCTTGCAAACCGTACTTCTTTATCTCACTTTCTTCTTTTTTTATGAATTTTTAAAATTGTAACGAACTTTTGGCTCATCCGGTATATAAATTAGGACTTTTTTAAATCATTTTGGAAATACTTGAATGCAAATTTACACTGATAAAGATCATTTTTAATTACAGTATTGTACAAGCATGGCCCTATAAATAAAACATTTTAACTCATCTATGTGAATGAAAAGTATTTTTGATTAAAATTAAAATTTTAACTTGAAGGAAACTGTCATCATTTATATAAATTTTCAAGATTCAAGCACATAATTCAATGTTTCCAACAATTGTACGACTAAATGAGTGAATATCTAATTCTTCACTTATGTGGATTTGTTGATAGACATATATTTCATGGCACCATATTTTATTTAATTTCAGTAATTAAACTATGTAATAGATGAATGACACATAAGATGTGTTTTTACATTCTTAAAGTTTAAGGAAAGGAAAAACCCTATTGTAACGTACTCAGTCTGGGAAGGATGAACAATAGGTAGGGAAGGGCCGGCAAGGAATTAGGCTCATTCGTGATTTAATATTCTTAACAAAATATTTATTTACACATTTACAAGGAACTTTGATAATTTGTAGGCTCCAGCAAAACTGATGAATTTCTCAAATTCTGAAACGTTCACTGCAGTTGCGGATGGGGAAAACTTCTCGCAGAAACTAGGAAGCAGACCTGTAAATTCCGTACACAGGAAACGGTCAAGGAAAGTCCTTCTTTAATGTCGAAGATCTTCTCTGGAGACTACTGGGGCCTCCGGGTATTCAGGCTTGAGGTTTGATGTCAATCTCCGTGATCTGGAGCTAAAGGCCGCTCACTCTTCTCTTCCGGTCGCTTAGACTTGTCCGCTCCAGAATTCTTTCAAAATCATTATCAGGGAGACTACAGTAGGTCCAATATCTTTCGGCTTCCACAAGGGCGTGCTACCTAGAAGCTTTCCTCCAACATTTCAAACTCCAGTAACCTCTAGATCCTTCTTCTGAGGTTACTCTTTGATTCGTATTTCTGGCCACTTCATCAATTCGAACCAGAAAGGGTGAAGAGGCAATAAATTTTCCGAATTCACCTGGCCCCTCATCAAGTGATTTCAATTTATTTTGAGAACTTACATTTGTTATAAAGGACTTAATGACCCTTCATGAATATTGTTTGCAATTCCCACATTATCCCCCAATTACAACTAATTGATTGTCTTTGGTAAATTCTTGGTTTTAAAACGGGAACAATCTCTTTCACGGCTGCTAAAGGTGTTAAATTCTTTTGAAATTGTGGAATTATCTTGAGAGATTACAAGGAATAAAGATGCCATAATATTATCAAGTTAACCAAGAAAATTCTTCTTCGTATAGTTTAGATGATATTTTTACCCATATAGGATTTTCTATTTTCTAAAGTAATATATATTCTTGTTTTAGTATCCCTATTCAACTCATATGGCATTCAAGTTTTATTACGTAATATAAAATTACTTTCTTAAATTTCCTACTTTGTCAGTTTATAGAATTTTATCTTTGCTTTAGAGTTAATTTCTAAAATCAAGCAACGATCGGCGTGAAAAAGAGATTACATTAAAATTCATCCGATGCTTTGTTGGATAATTACTCGTTATTGTCATAGATAATACCCTCTTTATTTCAAAAGTTAAGTTTAAATTTTTTATATGAGCTTTAAATCTTGAGAAATTTTTTAGCATATAGTTTCATGCCTGAAGCATTTATAGAAATTATTTATGACTCAATAAAATAATGAATTTGATATAATTAGTAATTTGTTATAGGAAAGATCAAGGTCAAATTATATTGCAATAAAAAGATAATACATTTAGAGTAGATTTAGATAGCATTTAAGATAATTTAAGAGAGAAAGCAAATCCTTGGATAATTTCAGATTAATACAGAATTCAAGTTAAATTTTAGAACAAAAGTTTCAGGGACAAATTTCATTAATATTAAACAGGTCTTTTATCAGGTTTTATATCTGGAACATAAAATTTTTAAAAAGTGTATTTAGTAAATATAATTTAGAATAATACGACAGCATTTATACATTGGTTTATTTTTATGTAAGTCAACTCTAAAAGAAAATTAATTCTATTCCTTAATATAATTTTTTGAAGTATTTGTTCATTGTTTACTAATTTAATTAGATTTTGAGGTAAAGAAAGATAATTTTAAGAAATAATTTCAAAGATGCTTAATCGCTTTGCACAGATACTTAGTTCATTTCATATAATTTATAGCGGTATGAATGCTTTTAATTTAAAATGTAATCTTTGAAATCAAATTAATTTTAAAATGTCAGCAAAAACAGTTTATTGGCAACAGAAAGTTATAACTTATGCATATGCACATGTATTATTACATTTAATCTTACTAAATAGATCTCAGAAGAGTCAAATATAAGAGTAAGATACAGGAAGAATGCTTTGAACCCTTCTAAACCAATAAAGGGCTGAGACAAGAAGGCTCTTATGTGTGTGCCTCACTTGACATAGCTCAGGTGAAGGATATTAAATCATCTGGAATTAACTCTTGAGGCACTTCCTTCCAAAATCGATTCAGATTGTGTCATTCGCTGACGACATCGATGTAATATAAGGATCCAAATACGATAGAACTGAAACTTTCAATCCCTTAGCTCAAGTATACTTATAATACTGCATTTTTGCTCTAATGTTCTCAATACATCATGGATGATAATGCAGCTACACTTCGTGCTAAGAATGCTTAAAATTGATTCTCTGAATATTAACTTGCGACTTCTAAGGTCTTCCTTGGCTACTACAGAACTCAGATCCCATGGAAAATATTTGAAATATGGTAGAAAAGTGTATCCAATAGCATTCTCTTCTTTCATCTTATCTACAAGATTTAAATAGCTGTGTAAGACAATATATTGCATTCTCTGGACATATGTGCTCTCCAGAAGAATATAGACTTGATTCCCGAACGACTGAGAGTAACGAAGTAAAAGGTGATCCAATAAAATATTGATTTAAAATTTTTGATTTTCATTGGTCATACATATGTATTATAACTATTAATACTAGTTGATGAACTTTTAATATAAATTGAAGTTGAACACAAAATACAGTTAAAGTAATTAACAAACGCGTTCAAAAGGGGGTAGATTCTTGAAGCAAAATTACTATACATATAGTACTAAAACTTGCTCTGTTTAAGGAATATTTAAAAAATGACTATTAAACCAAATTGTTTAAAATTTTTTTTCCTAATTAAGTATATATTTTTATATAATTTAACCAGATAATTTTTTATTTGAAAGTTTGTTTTTTTTAAAAAATAAATAACTATATTAACAAGTACTTTTTACTTATATCGTTAAAATTTTCAAACATTTTAAATAATAAAACTTTAAGGAATTATTAAATTAAACAAATCTTTGGTTATAGCATGTAAACTAACATATTTTTGGGTATTCTAAGTTTCAGCATGTTTAATTAAGTACTTGCCACCCACCCTAATGGTCATAGTGTTTGACAGCGGATAGGCGGGTCCTTTGTTCGAATCCCATTTCAGGCATGGATGTACTTTCTCTATCTATCTATCTATGTATCTATCTATCCAGTCTTTAACATTTATTTGTATGAATGGGTTGTGAATAGTTATACTTGCCCTATAAACGGGTTCATATGCAATGTGTGTACTGAGGAAATCGGACTAAACACCAAATTACGGTACAGTTCAAAAAGTGGAGCAGCGCAGTCCATGATGCCGGCCTAGCTTTCACTAGACGACAACAAATTAAATACTTTTTACAGAAAATGTTACTTATTTAATAAGAAACTTCATTTTGAGAAGAACAATGTTTAACATGAAAATTTTGTATAATTAATACATACCAGCTCAATAACTGGGATTATCTGAATTATCTGCGAGATCTTCTACATTTTTGTGTCTTATTTTTTTATCTTAGCCTCTACAGATTTGTATTTTACATTATAGTTGCTCTTTTGTATACGAGATTGATCTGCTAACATTATAGCACCACAGATGCATACCTATCAATCTTGGAGAAATAAAAATCAGTAGATTCTTCTGATTTTGAGAGAAAAATATCAGGAGACACTACCAGCAACGTTTTTGCTTGAAAAAGAATGTTTAAAATGGTAGTATCGTAAAAAGAGAATTTTACTCTTTAGATTATACATTCTGAGAATGATTTATGTTAAACATATTTTGTGTCAATCTCAATATTTTAATAAAACATTTATCAACCTCATAAAGGAGCTATGAGGAATAAAAGAATATACTATATGTAAAAAAATAAACACATTGGCATTTGTGTCTCAATATTTATTTTATAAGGCAACTTTTATTACACATGTGAAATTTATAAGTATTAAATTTATAAAATTATTTCCTTACATAAGCACATAAAATATTTCTTTATATAAGAAAATAGGAATTTTCAAATACTTTGTCCATAAAAAACATAACACAGTTCAAATTCAAATAACTCATGGCAATTTATTTTTTCAGGCATTGCTGACTTAGCATTTATTGGAAATGAATTGGTAAACTGCTGTTCAAAACATTTTTTCTCATTTTGAGAATATTTAGCAAAAATTAAACTTTCTAAATTTTCAGAAGAAAGAGAAGATCTGAATTAATTTATTATTTTTTTTATATGACTGAACATTCGCTCACCTTCAGCATTAGAATGTGGATTAGTTAAAATTGTAAGCATAAACTGGGAAATACTGGAAAACATTTTTTGTTCAAACATATTTTTCAGATATCCAACAAGATGCCATTGTATATCTGCTCTTGGTTCATCCAGTGATTCTTTTGTGAGGACACAGTACTTTGTAGTTCTCAGAACTCAATTTGGAGAATGCCCAATCCTTTATTCAGTTCTGTATTAAGCAGTAAAATGGGAAATCTGTCAATAAAAAGTTTTATACCTGAAAATGAGGCATGCTCAACAGTCTGCAAATAGCATACTTTTCATGTTTTAGAATCTCATCATGTAAGGGAAAACTTTTAAGCTTGTAATTACCCAGAGTCACATACAATTAAACAATTCAATAGATTTTTTTGTCGGCTAAATTTCGGCAGGTTTTAGGTTTTTCTCTGAAATTGCCAAAAATCAGTAGCTTTTCATTCATTATCGGGAAATCGGGAGAAAGGGTAAAAAATCAAAAATATCCTGAAAAAATCTGTTGAGTTGGCAGTTATGCAAGTGTATAAACCTAACTGGACTCCTTATAATTAATCATAAAACCTTATATTTTGAGATATTCTTATTGTTAAAGGAAACAGCTTCATATTTAAAGTTTGTGGTTGTGCAAAAAGATTCTTCAGAATTTTCAACCACAACGTGCTATTGAAACTTCTATATCTATTTTGCGGCGTTTTACCATGAAGACAAACAAGCATGCTCCAGAAACTTTAATCGAACTACTATTAGAATGGTGATGAGCTTGGTACTTTCCTTCAGGGTTCATTTTATTTTTACAGTCGTAAAATCTTGTCAGTATCCCTGCATGTGAAACTTTACCTTTACCAACACTTGGGGCAGTAATAGTATCATATAGATAAATGAGACTACGTTTTTCCCATCTTTCATCGATCTCAACTGGAATGTCACATGCTTCAGAAGCAGCACTCTTACTTTCTTCTGGAACATTTATAATAGCACAATTTAACCCATTACACCCTTCATTGAACTTATGCGATGAAGAAGGCATAACACCTTCTTCATCCCATAAGTTCAATGAAGTTCATAACACCACAAAATATTTTTGCTGCAGCCTTTACTTTTCCAATGTATTTTAATGCATATGAGTCTTGTGTTTATATTATATACCACATTAATGTCCTTGATATTATAATGTTTAGAGACATATTTTGTATTTAAAAAATGTAATAGTAAAATTAAAGTTTTTTGCAAAAAATGTAAAATTTTGTTGCAAGTCCTTGCACTTGTTTTAAGAAGCTGAGGGAAATGATAGATGCATTTTTACAGTTTTTGTATAATAAGGATTGTTGTAAGGAGGATAAAGTTGATTCCAAAGTACAGAAAGATCAATTATTTCATTTATAGAATTAATTCCATTCAAAAAGTCTTCATATTTTAACACAGCAGATTTTATTTTTGCATTCGAATCCGAAACACTTTCATCGTTAATATTGTCACTGTTTCAGTGTGCGTGGCACTGAGCGAAAGCCGTTGTTTACATAATTTAAAAATGAAATAAAATACTTCTAGTGGAGTTTAGGATCAAAATGTTAGCACATCATTAGAAGCAGAAAAAGCATATTTTTTTAAAACATTAAAATTGAAAAATGTGTTTTCAGTCATTTTTTTCGTTCTAACCCCATTAATTAATATTTTTAAAGCTAAACAGAATTCCCCAATTTTCTAGAACATTGATTTATTACAAATTGTTTCTGAATTATTGTTGTTGTACCAACATACCTTCCTTTACCAAGCTCTGTGTTGGGCTCGATAAGTTAGACAGAATCAGCCGAGTGAAGCCTATGTGATTTTGAAGCAAGAACCAAGCAAAAGACACCTAATACTTGGTTTGCCACCTCCTAAAGTATAATTTAACTTAACGGACATCACGATTACGCCCAGTTTTAACTTGCCTTAGCTGCCATTAGTGAACATGACGGATTTTCGGTTAAGTTGGATATCAAACTCACTGCCTTCCGATAATGAAAGCGACGCTGTTATCAATCAGGCCACCGCAGCCCTAATCATTTCTATGTAATGAAAACTCTACTTTGACGAAAGGATAAGAATTGACACTGATATATATATATATATATATATATATATATATATATATATATATATATATATATATATATATATTTATAAATATATATATCAAGGTCGACTCAGCGTTTCATCTCTTCATTCAGTGTGTCGATAAACTGAATACCAAGCATGCTTGAGAACTGAGGCGGTTAGGCTGATCACCTAATCGGGACATATGTTTTGCACCCCAAGGACTCTCAGTCAAGAAACTAAAGATGGGCAATGTAGGCCTTGGCTCACGTGGGCTGTCGTGCAACGGAGTTTAGTTTAGTTCAATTGGATATTATTATTAACTGGATTTTTAATGGTAGTTACAAATTTGATATTTGGTCTAAGAGGAATAGAATAATTATAACACATTATAGTCCAAATAACTTACCAAAGTGTAAATATAATTACTGGACAGCAGTTATATTTTTAGTAACTAACTATGTACATAGGAATATAATTGTTTTGAACACAATACTAAGCACTACAGTGTTGTTTAAATTAATTTTGTTCTCTTTATATTTACTTTTCGTAATTATGAAATAAACTAACTTCTTGGTATAACATATCTTGTTTATTTAATATTTGTTATTAATATAAGTGGAGTTTTACTTTTTGGATTGATATATAGAGCTTTTATGCATATGTATTATAAAGAGTAAATGAAACATATCTCTAACGTTTTGCACAACTGAAAGTTGTCTGTTGTACCTTATAATTAACTATAAAATTTTACAAAACAAAACTTTTAATGTATTGATTAAATACCCGATTAAACCATTTACTTTTCCGTTTACTTAAACAAGCTATAATAATGTCTTGTCATTTTCTCTGACACTTTCTTATTCCCATATTTTAAAATTCTCACTATACTTAGGAGGAAGAATTGGAAATTAATATGACAGTTCTCTGAAGTTTTGACAGCTAATTGAAAATCTTTATTACGAAAATGCTTTCGGAAATAATTTAAAATGGGAGATATATATGCTCTGTGCTATAGATATAATACATTTAGTTTATTATTTTTTAAAACATTAAATTTCAGAAATTCTTAAATATATTTTGATACCTTTGATAAAATAGAGATAAATGTGCAGGTTTAATACTATTAATATTTTTCTTTTTCAGAAAGTATTCATCAAAAAATTTTTTACAACTTCTTACAGAATTTTATTTCATAATTTTAATAATATAAAATTACATTAAATTATTCTACACTTTAACAATAATAAATGTAATAATAATCTTGATAAATAAATGTTTTTTTGTTTATAAGCGAGATCTTAAAAATTTCTATGAAATTTTGTGCATTATTCCTTTAAAAGAAAGTCAATGTTTCTGGATGTTTTATTAAGATATTTAATTCATTGTTAATGTAGTAATTCTTTTAGTATGGATAAGTTAATGCTATTGAAAAGAAATATAATTAGTACATAAAGTTTATGTTGAATAAATATTCTATATATTAATCGTGAAATTTATTAAGTTAATTGTTATAACACAAAAAAATATTTATCGTAAGTAAATTAAATTACAACATTTCAAAACTAGAAATCTTTGTACAAATAATCTGATTTTGCACAAATTTCTTATAACTATCAGATAACTAATTTGTAAATTCAGTTAATGTGATGTATGTTTAAAAGATATTTTTCTAACGCTTAGAAAATTCCTAAACAAAACCAATGACTGCATGTTAGAAAACTTGTAAGTATATGTCTTGTGAAATATAAAATGGGATTGTGAAAATGTAAAAACTATTATCATACGGTTAAAAAATGTAACATCAAAGGCTTAAACACAATTCATAATACATGTTTCATTGGATACGTATGCAAGTGAAAATATTAGAAATTGCAAGAAAATAAAAAAAAAACTATTTCTCAGAGATTATAAAACAACTATTTCTCAGAGATTTCTGAGAAATAGTTGTTTTATTTTTCTTCTCGTTTATATGTAATTAAAATTTCCCAATCAAAAGGTTGTAAATAAAATAATCTCTGCTTATATAACTAGGTTTACACAGTTTCATAATGATGCGTGGGAAATCTTAAGAGTTTGTCTGGAGAAGAAAATTTAACAATAATTTGATTCCTGTTATATACAGCATAGTTGCCAAAGCTCTTTTTTGTTAGATGTTAAAATGTACGTTTTAAGTTTGCATTTAAGGATAGTTTTTCGTATGTAGCTGTTCGTGTGCATGGACCGTAAAGTAGAAAATGTAGAAAACTCGCTCCTGTAAATTTATGTCTAAAAAGTAGAATTCCAACATCTTGTTCAAGAGTTACTGGGATTGAACAGGGACCTTCTACACATAATGATATTGTCTTAACAGTAGACTAAGGAGAAGTCAATCAAAATAATTAAGTTTTTAAGCAGAGCAGAGAAGAATTTGTTATATTGCTCTTATTGCTGAAAATTCCCTAAAATCAAACACACTGATTCAGATTTGGAATCACTCGAACATACTCCCTATATCACTGAGGTATGGTAGTTAGACCAAATAGAGTCCTTTCCGAGTCAGATTGAAATAAACAGTCCAAAAAAACATATCAGTATTGCTAAGTGAAGATAGATAGAATATGCAGTTGTCCTCAATAGTTGATTTGACTTGTCCATAGTGACAAATCAAATCAACTATACGGATGGTATTCTCCAATCGCTAACATTAGTATCCTTTTAGAGTGTGATCAATAGTATTTACCATAACGATGATGCCCAACAGCACACTCTAAACGAAGACATTGTTGTTGTCATGTGACAAGCGCAAAAAGGAAAAAAAGAAAAGGTAAAAAGACAAGTCATATGGGACCAAAGGCATGGAGCACTGATTTGGCCACATCTTCAGCATTTTCCGTATAAAGGGTGTTGAAGTCGAATATAGTCCGTATAAAGGGTGTTGAAGTGGATGGGTCGATGTCAGTTGGGGACGACGTTGAAAAGGGTCAAGGCAACAGAGACGCAGTTGAAGAGATACCTCGGATCAAGAGGAATTCCTGTGCATTGCATGCATTCTGCGTATGTCCTAGATCCATCGGGCATGATTTTCATACCCCTCATGTGCCCAGTCCGCATTCTGCTGATGGTAGAGGTGATATCACGGTCAGGATTAAGCTCCACTAGGCACCATTTTTTCTGTAGCTCCCCGCAGAGCTGATGTCTTATAGCGGCGTTTACATCGAAGCAAGTGGTTGTCGTGGGAAATGGATTGATGTTCAACGAAGACTTTAAGCACCACATCTTAATGACGTAATAATATCAGCATTAAAAGAGCTAAAGTATTTAATTACAATTAAATAAAAAATGTCAATAATTTATGATATAAGCATCCTCTACCTCAATTCTTTATTCTGTCATCTTATATAAAATTATTTTGCTTATAGAGAGTTTAATTTTTTAAGAAACTCATTTTTGGATTAATTTAAAGAATGCTAGATATAAATATGTATACATAATAAAATAACAAAAATAAAAATTGAGTGTCTCTAAAATTATTTTTGCTTTCTAATTCCCTAAAATAGTTTTTAAATTTTGTTTAAGTTCAAAATATATATTATGAAGAAAAATAACGCTGTTCTCATATTTTGAACAATTAACTGTTTATCTCAATTATATACAAAACATTTACGGAAATATACTTCAAGATTAATGCAGAGCTAATACTCTATTTCTTTAACTTCATACAAGAATATGTATTACGAAATTAATATTTATTGTAGCTCTCAAGAAGTACACTCATTCAAAGACCTTTAATTTCAAAAGTGTCTTTATTGGTTTGGATGAAAATTAAATTTTATATTGTATTGAATATCAATCATTTTTATCTTATACAATAAATCGTGATATAAGATATCGATTATTATTATATCCTTATTAAAATAATAATTTTATTTTAATAAGGATGTCTGTGATTACTTTTCTTATGGATCACACAAGTTTTTTCTTAAGTATGATCATTATTTAAGTATAACTTTGTATCTGAATTTAATATAATCATTATACCTGAAGAGTACTTAATGTCTAAATTATGTACATTTTCTAAATGTTTCAACTTTCATAGATTCTTCAACTTTCATAGATTCAATCTAAGGCAACTAATGGGAACTAACTCTTTAGAAAGCTAGAAATATTTATTTATTTTTTTTATTAACGCTTCAGTTTCTTTATAGATGCCGATAACTTTTTTCCAATGAAAAGAGAAAATTGGAGTACTAGATTAAACAATATACTTTTGAACCATGTATACATCATTCTTTATAAAGATTTCAAAATTATTTTTCAGAAGTTATTATGAGATACTTTTTTTATTGCGTAGAATGATGTTTCAATATATTTGTCGATGTGATAATAGAAAGCCTTATATCTAAATATTCTTACAAAAATTACAATAAATCAATGCTATAAAGATTAAAAACATTAAATTGCAAATAATTTTGAAATTTTATAAAATAACTGTAACTTTAATTTCATAATTTGTTGAGCTTATAAAACTAGAATGCAAATTTTGGGGGGAAATCTAACTGGTGTTATTGTGAAATGTTAGTTATACTATATTCACATATATATATTCGGTGCACTTTTCTCGTTGAAGGGAAATTGTTCGGAATACTAATTGAGTAAAAGTAGAAAAAAAGTAAAGTTCTATTATTCTCTCATTTTTCGATTATCAAATGATGAATGTCAAAATAATGATGCCATACAATTTAAGAAAACACAAGTATCCATTTCACTTTGGGTTCGGTTTCATGAATTCTTATCTCTTCAGACAAGTCTGAATTCATTTCATCACAAAAGTCATGGTGAAAGTTTAAATCTCTCAAGAAGTTTTATAATGGTTTGCTTAGAAATTGTGCGAAGTTAGGAATTAAGCATTTAATGTGTACTTCTCTAATGTAGAATATGTTTACATTTTTTTTATATATTAATATGCTGTTATTCTAACAGTAAATGATTAACCATATATAACAACCAAATATATACAGCTGCAAAATATTCAATTGGATAATTTATTTAATAAACTAATAATTATAAAATTCCTACACGTGGAGTTAATATTCAGCTTTTATATGACAAATAGTCTCTGTGAAATTATTTATTATATGTTAATTTTAGTATGAACAATATGACAAAAAGAAGTGTTACATTATTTTAAGTTACTCTGTTTTGCTAAAATTTACACATCTAATTTAAACAACTTGTAGTAATTGAAAATTTGATTTTAAATTATTTTTATACAAAAAATAGAAATTGTACTTATAAATAGAAAAAAATAAAAGAGAAAAAGTAACTGCTGATATTTCAACATTTCAACTTTACTATAAAATATTTCAAATAAGTAAACTTAAGCCCTTAGAGAATTAGAATAGATATCAAGAAACCATTTGCAATTTTTTTGATAAAAAAAGTGTATATTATTTATGCATAGCACAAAGTTATCTAATATTTTATTTTTACTATAGAAGTTTTGTGATTTTCAGTCCCTTGTTCTCTTATTTATAATACAATTATCATCATATAAATATCATCACTATAGATCAGATTTTTATTCCATTTTAAAATTATTTTTTAAAATTAGATAATTGCTGCGTTTCAGATCGATTAATATATCAATGGCGGGTCATTAATAGATATGAGGGAAAGGTTTCTTTCAGATTTTTTACTTATATTTTACAAGCTAAATACGAGCTCGTATATTAAAAACTACAATGTAATTCACTGCACCTTTTTTGATTAATGTTTATCGTCCAAAAATGTATTTAGAATTTTTTCAGGTATTAATATTTTTACAGTTAATTCTCCAAACAAACATGATTAGAAAACGTATACTCACGCACAGAAATATATATTAATTTACAACAAAAATTAATATTTTATAATTATAAATTTAACGCAGTAAAAATTTCAACTAATTTTTTTTTATAAATAATCAAAAATCACTATTATGTGATGCTCATAAAAAGTTTTTGTATTTTATGAGTGTAAAAAATGGAAACACATGATGATTTATTTTTATATACAAGGTAAGTTAGGAAATTCTTTCCAATGGTAATGATCCAAAAGTATATGACCTGAAAAAAGCGTAGCTTATTGTTAGTTCTCGAAGTAATCATCGTCGAAATCCATCACCTTCTGCCAACGTGTCTCCAGCTGTACAATCCTTTTGCAATAAAATGTTGGTGAGTGATTGGTTTAAGTTTGTTTCATTGTTAAAAGGTGATTGTCCAAGGAATGCAAGGCTTAGTAATCCGATGGTTCAAGGTTAGGTGAGTAAAGAGGATAGCAAAAAATCTTCCAACTAAGTCGCTGAATGGTATTCCTTTCCACCCGCGCGACTTGCGACCTCAGGTTATTTGGCCAAAAGCAGCACACCCTTACTATTAGTCAGTGCTGGCTTCTTCTGCTGCAAAGTCTGTTGCACACGTTCCAATTGCTTTCTGCTTGTAAAGTTCCGCAATGATCCTATGGTCGGTTGGTAGCAGCTCATATCGAACCATTAATGACTAATCCATAAAACATTAGCTTCATCACAGAGGGACTAATATTCCATCATGAATGTGTGAAACCAATACCTTGCCCCCCGTACGTTTATTCCCCTCACAATCCCCAAAGTATTGACATATACGGCGACTTATTGCATCAACTTATAAGCCCTTTTTTTAAAGTCATCAAGTAAACAACACTGAACGAGCTGTTTTGACATGTCCATTCCTCTTCGCTATTGTACGAGTTGCGATTGATGAATTTGCGGGATAGACTTGTTTTTATAACGACTGTTGTTCCTACTCTCCACTAACTGGCGTATCAACTACGTCACATACTAATTTACATACTTATTCTTATTTCATTCAACGGCAATGTGAAAACAGCAAGAATTTTCTTGCTTACCTTATCCAAAGAGATTATTTTAAAACTATTTGTAAGAATATGGGCAGTATGACCTAAAATTTATATATAGTGTATAAACTTAGATGATTTATTTAAATTTTTGTGGTGATCTGTTTTTTAGTGGAACTTATCTCTTTCAAATAAATACTTTCGATATATATTGAAGATTCTTAATCCAGAAAAAGAAGCTTAAAGGATACTGTTTTACATTTAAGTTGAAGTTCGCAATGCTTATAAATTAGCAATTTAAATTCGAAATGAAGAGTAGACATTAAGACATATTAATACTAAAAACACATTAGTAAGTTGCTATCTTTTAAGTAATCACTGTAGTCTGCTTGTACATGTAATACTGAATTAGGTATCTGAAAGATCAAATTTTATTAGTATTATATGAAAAATGTTGCGGGATTGATAAAAAGCTGAATCGTAAAAAAATTTAACAACTTGCATCCCTTGATAAAAGTCATGAATTGCTTTCTTGAATTGTAAATGTTACATTTACATGTATGTAAATGGACTCAGGAAACTCAATACTATGTAAATGTATTATTTAGGAATATGTATGTTGAAAACAAGGCTTTTGAAGAAAATACATACTCTTATCAAGAATATTATTTATTGATAACCACACTCTCATAAAGTTTGTCCTTTAAAATAATTTATGTTGTAACTTTATGATAAATTTTCTTAAATAACTGCACAGTACCTTTTTACATGAAAACTCATTTGCAAATAGTTACGAATGAATTTGCAGATATTATGAAAATTTTAACTATACTGTTATTTAAGTTAAGAGAATGTGGGCATTTTGTCGAGTTTCATGTAAACAAATTCTGAACAAAGTATGAAACAAATTTCTCTAATCAAAGATACAAAACTTGTTGACTGAATTTGTAAGGCTATACATATATAAGGGAACAATTAGAGGATGTCTTTATAAAAGGCTGTCATTCTGATATATTGTCAAATTTTTTGGTGATTTTGCTTTTCCATTTATTGTTGAAACTCAATGAACCAAAATAACTAACTGCCAATTTTTAAATTAAAAAAAAATGAGGGAGCAAAATTTTAAAATGCTTAGAAAAGACTGTGGTTTGAGTCCAGGTTTGAATGAACACAATTCAATGCTCACGTCATGTTAAACTTTTGAAGATTCTAGATACTGGTTTGTTTCTAGATACTGGATTCCTTGAGAGAAAACTTTGACAAAATTTCCTATTAGTTACAACGGCCAAAGAATACTGCTATTTGTGCATTACTGGGTGTCATAATAACATACTACAACTTCTTTGCAATCTCATGACTTCAGCGTAGTTACAAGAAACAAGATTCTTAATGTCATTGTTTTTAGATACTTCCAAAGGATTGGGTTTTGCATCCTTTTCATTTGTAGGACAGGGAAATCCATTTAGCATGGAGAAGAACCATATTAAATGAGAACCCGAATCAACAGTCTACCATATACTTCACTGATGGAATGCGGCTCAGAAAAATCACTGACTTTCCAAGTACCTTCATGTTGAAAAACTCACTACCTATCCTGTACAGTTTGGGCGAACTATGGAAGTTGATGATTTCGGCAGGCACTGTACTGAAAATAATATATCAATCCACATATCTTTGGACGAAGATACCTGTAATTTTGGTAAGCGGAATTTCGGAATCTTTATTCCCATTTTCCTGGATGCATTTGACCTTGATTTTATTTTAATTTTAATTTATTGTATTCAACGTGAAGCCTTATCGAGATCATCTCATCAAAATTTACCTCAAAAATTATTAAAAATGAACTATTCATCTGTCAAATATACTATCCAGAGCTCTAAGCTTCAACCCTGGTCTGGCATTTTCTAGTAAAGGCAAATGTAAATTGTAACTGATTTTGAAAATCATTAGAAACATGAAAAATCATGACTTAAAGAAATGAACTATAATGTGCTTTCAGTGCAGGAATGAATTGTAACCACTGATTGTATTTCACAAGGATGCACTAAAGCTATCAAGGACATAGTTAATATTTAATATTTTTAACTGTCTGATGTATTAAAAACTTTCGGTTTAAAGAACTACGAATAAAATAATTCTAATAAGAACTATGAATAAAATAGTTCTTAAAAAGACAGTGCCCCCAAACTTTTCCTATATTATGCAGCTCAATTAGCATGAAGTTTCTTGATAATTTTATTTCTCATTGAATATGGGTAAAATGAATATATATATATATATATATATATATATATATATATATATATATATATATATATATATATATATATATGTATATATATTCAAAGTAACATTATGTTTATTTAGAGGGTTTATATACCAATGGTTCCACCAAGAGCAGTGCTATCGTAACTAACAGATGAAGGGGAATTTCTATGAAAAATATTTACAAAAATTGGTTATAAAGTATAAAAAATGCTTCTTTTTAGTAATAATTACTTTGAAATACAGCTAAAGTATTCATATTGACGAACAGACTTACAGACAATTCTGAATTATCCAAAAACTTAATAATAATATACAGTTTAAAAAGAGCACTATAAATGCGCAAAATTTGGAAAAAATATTTTTATCTGTAACAAACAGTATTATATTGTATTCTATGATGTAATGATTTTGAAAATGCACTTGTTTTACTTAAGAACAAATAATAAGCATTCAATTATGTTCAGAAGAGAAACTTTATAAGTTAATCTTTTCACGCAGCTAATGCAAATATTTACTTTTAATGAATGCCTAGAAGGAAATTAAGTTTAGAAATTACATTTGGACCTGTCTCCGTTTACTTAGAACATATTGTTGTAATATTTCGATTTTGAATTAATATATACATAATTCTGAGTTGAAATTTCACATTTAAGTTAATGATAGAAATAATGAAGTCCTACAAATGATTGATGCTGATGACTGGTCTTTATTGTCTTATTAAATTTATTTAATCTGAATTTTATTGATTTTAAAACTTTTTTAATACAATTTTAATGAATATATTAAAATGTTCACTTTAAATTTTTGCTATACTGATTATACTGATTACTAACTATACTGATTACTAAATTATAGAATAGTAAAATATTCTATAATTTAGTAATCAGTATAGTTGTAACTTAAATTTTAACAACTATAATTATAGAATATTTAACTTCTGAAATAAATATTTTAAATTTCTTGATATTCGGTTCAAATCAAAACATATGTCTTAAAGAAGTTTTAATTAGCTCGAAATAGAGCTGTTTAAAACGGACTAATAAAACCACATTTAATAATGATTTATTCATTCTGAATATGTAAAATCATAATTAGATAAATATAAATAATTTCACATAGGCCATAATTTCATAAATCAATTTTTGATTACAAAACTTTGTTTATTATAGAGTTTCTTCAACTCAGAAGCAGGCAAAAAGTATTTTAAAATTATATTCTTTTACTAAGGACATAAAATTTCATGATTTTAATTACTTTTACAATTTTTTTTTAGAATTATTTATAAAAGTAAATAATTCTCAAAATAAATTATGTGTTTTTTAATATAAAGTATCAAAAATATTTGTGTTCGAAATGTTCAGAGTACGGGTAAGAAATTCATTTGAATTGTCTTTAGTCTCTCAAAAATTCATTTTATTTCATTAATTTCCTTAAGATTAATGTTTTTATTTTACGTATTACCCTTATGTGCTTTCTCTAACTTAATTCTTAACTTAATTTCTTATTCTATTAAGACTTTTGTTCTTAACTTAATTTCCTTTAATCTTTGTTATGCTGGTTAAGCAAAAAGGTCTTGTCAAAATGTTTTGATTAAAAGTAATAATATATGTGGTTTTAAGGAGAGTAATGAGTTTAGAAATGAATTAAACGTTACTTATTTGCCCTATTTTTGTTTTTTTCAGATACATCCATTGTTTAAATGGAATTTCGAGTCTTTGTATTGTTTGAAAGGATTATTCAAAACAATATTTTGACATCTTACCATCATTTTCAAATACTTTTGTTAAAGAAAGTGAAAAAATATGCAAAAAAAAAAAAAAAAAAAAAAAAAAAAAAAAATATGATGACAATAAAATGTATTGCAAACAAACTCTGCTATACTAAAAAAAAAATTAAGTACATAAATGGTAGAAGTTGTTTATGTAGCTACGATATTCATAAAACAATTAACCATCATAGAGCAATTTAAATATTTAAGTTATATTACTTTAAAAATGTGACTCTTCGGAGATTTATGTATCATAATAATCAATCTATTGATTAATATAGATATCAAATATAGGAAAACAATATTTATTAACCATCAGCAAGTGAAAATATATAATTTTATGACTTATTATTTTTTATTATAGATTTATGAAAATTTAGAGATAGGAAAGGAAAACAATATTTATTAACAATCAGCAGGTAGTGAGGTTTCATGAACGAAAATTATACGAACAGCCATAGTTATCAACAACTCGTGTATAACTGCAGTTGGGCTTTTATTATTCAGCATAAAAAAAACTTGTCAGTTCCTTTATACATTTCTTATGGTAAATTATAGTGTATAGTTATTACACTTCTTTAATTTACAATTCAAATCGTAACTAAAATACTTAATAAAATCCAGGTTATACGTCAAATAATCTAAGTATTGAACTACATTCTTATCCTACTAAGTTTTGCCGGATCTTGTAGTATGATAATCGTTATTATTTTTAAAGTAACAGGAGTCAATTTCATAGAAATGCAATGGCATAGGAAGCAGATTGTCTTCTAGAATTTCATTGTAGGTCTTCGTGTTGTTTCTACATCAAGCTGTGCCCGAAGATCATATCAAGAAAAATACATCTAGATAAGCCCTAGTGTTACATCTTACGAGCTACACTGTTAGCATTTGGAAGGGAGCTTTTTTAAGGCTAATTTTGGCATTGCATTGGAAAGTGTACTTTTAATCATCACTCCGGAGCACTTATTTATACTGTTCTAATGTCTATAGTCAAGTGTTTGAATTAAGTCGGCCAGGCCGATACGTCAGATTTAGAGATATAAACTTATGAATAATCGTAATAATTGGGAAAATGGGATTCTTAGTTGTTGTGTTGTTAGTAAAGCATTTAGACCAATTGTATCGGGTGACATTCATTGACCGAATAATTTAAGATATTTGTTGAAATTGTTTGGATATCACTTCTTTAGCACTTTTTTCGAATCGTTCGAGTGATGGGTATAATGATTCAGGTCTCATTTTGACAGTCATTGTTTATTTTTTACTTGAGGATTATGTAAAACACAAGCTTTATAGGGTAATTAACCTTATCGGATGTATCAGAATATTTTAGTAATCCAAATGCAAATTTAAATGCATAGATTATTACAAAATGTTTTATTTTATTAAAAATGTTGTTATTTTTAAACTTCATTTACACTTTTTTCCTTACTTTTTAAAAAATATTTCTTTAAAAATTCATGTTAAAATATTTCAAGTTTGTATAAACTTTCTTTTGAAAAGTATAAAAAAATAATAAAGGTGTATTACAGTTGACTAGATATACAAATTTTTTTTCATTAATATAATTTGAAACTTTTATAATATGGTTTATTTCTTAATCTTTTTTTCTGGAGAGGTTGTTTAAACTAAAGATCATTATTGTTCCAAAAATTTTATTCCTCATGCATGTAATAATAGCAGAAACAAAATGAACAATTTATTTTCTTTGGACAAAATAATTTCTTATTTTAGTTTACAGAAAATAAATTTTAAAATATTTCATAACTCTTAATACTTTGTATAAGGTACTTGTGGCATATATTCAACAATTTATACCTCGATTACTTATAATTGATTATAGATTTTATTCTATGAAATCCTAGAAAACTGCTTGATTCTGGGTATCTATTTTTAATTGTAAACATGGATACTTTTCATTATTTTCCTAAAAGTTCAAGTACTAAAGTTTTTTTTATCTAAATTTATTAGGGTTATTGAAGATTTATCTATAATGATTTAGCGCAAAATAATTTAATGTGTGCCGGAATTTTTTGCACTTAAATAAAAATTTACATTAAATAAATGTATAAAATTTATAGAAAATTAAAAAATACGAACTAACGAAAGCATAAGTCTAAGACAGCAAGTATAATCTTCCTTTTTTGATCGACTTACTTCCAGCTATAAATTAAAAATGTTTTCTTCTAATTTGACCAATATGTAAAGAAAAAAGAATTTAGACTACCAAAATATTTCTGATTTCTTCAGATGTTTCAACAATTAATGTTTGATTCAGGATGTGCTGTCATAGAAATGTTATATTATGAAAACAATGTGTGATGAATCTTGAAAACAATGCATCCAGAAAACTAAGAAGGATAAAATAAACTTTCAGTTTGATATAGCCCTCCCCCACTGATGTGGTAGCTCGAAGCTACTGCTTCGTACGCTTCTGCCTTAACCAGACTCTTCTCTTATCGTAATATTGAGTGACGGTCAACTTCTTCCCGTAATTAAATACACAAAGATTAATTCTAGAGCTTTAAGAAATACATATTGTCTGTCATTAATCGAGTGAGGGAAAAACTAATTTTTTTAAAAGTGTGTATGTACACTTTACCTTGAAAGAGAAATCGTGAGATCTCTTGAGAGTATTTTAAAGAATGTTTTCAGATAAGTAGGTGATCTAGTAATTACATAATAAGGTTTTTCAACGTTTATACGTTCTTTTTTTTTGTTATAAAGGTGGTATTATTTTTGATATGGTCTCATTTATACGTCGTATTCATGAAAAAATTAGATAGTGTAAAACGTATAAAAAGTAATAAAATATATTAATAGGTATAGATTTATGTTTAAAATAAAAAAACAAAACAGATTTGTGTTCTCATGAATGATGTTATTTAAATATTATTAATATTTGAATGAATTCAAAATTCAATAGATGGCATAACATTATATGGGCAATATTTGCTAATTTAGTTGAAAATTTATTGAAAAATTAAAGAGGGAGATTAATTATTTTCTTTTCCGGTAACAATGAATCTTGATGAAAAGGGCAAAGGTAAAATTTTAGTCTTACGAGATTGACTATTTCAATGTTTTATACTATTTTAATGATCATTGACAGATAGAAAAGTTTACAAGAGGTGCGAACAAGAGGTGACCGAGACGTGTATTCAATGGCACCCCATACCATCACGCCAGGTGATGGGCCAGTATGACGATGACGAATGCACGCTGCCAGTGTGCGTTCACCACGATGCCACCAAACACGGATGCGACCATCATGATGCTGTACACAGAACCTGGATTCATCTGAAAAGATGACGTCTCGCCATTCGTGCGCCCAGGTTCGTCGTTGACCACACCATTGAAGGCGCTCTTGTCTATGACGCAGCGTCAAGGGAAGTCGAAGCCATGGTCTCCGAGCTGAGAGTCCATGCTGTTGCAAACGTCGTCGAACTGTTCGTGCAGACACTTGTTGTCTTCCAAACGACCCCGTTTCTTGACTCACTGCTCGTGACGTGGTTGCACGATCCATTACGGCCATGCGGATAATATGCCTGTCTTCTCGGCTGCTAGTGATAGGTGGCTGTTGAGATTCCGCATGTCGCTCCGTATTACCGTCCTGAAACCATCGACTCCATAATCTGCAAACAGTCATTGGATCTCTACCGACGCGAGCAGCAATACTGCGATAAGATAAACCGCAATCCCGGTACGCTACAATTCGACCTTTATCAAAGTTAGAAACGTGCTGGTAAGCATTTCTCCTTCTTACACGAGGCATCACAACAACTTTTCACCGGGCAACAACGTTCAAATGCAATTTGTGTATGAGGAACCAGCTGAACAATTTCCTCATTTAAACACAATATAGGTGTCGCTACTGGCGCCTGCTTTGTCTGAATGCGCTGAAAAGCTAATCATTTGCACATCACAGCGCTTTCTTCCTTTCGTATAAATTTCACGTTTGTAGCATGTCGCCTTCTTGGTGTAGCAATTTTAATGGCCAGTAGTGTATTAGATAAAATATTTCAATTCGGTTATTGGATTATTTTAATTGATGATATTTATTAAATTTTATTTAATAGTTATGGATTTACTTTGAATCAATTTACAAAAAAGAAAGAAATAATTTACAAGTTTTTAAGTTAAAAAAAACTATATTCTTGAAAGCATTTTGACATTAAATTCAATGCCAACTTATACACTAGTTTATATTTACGTCCTCTCATTATATTCAGTAAAATCAATTAATTGTTGTCGTAATTTATTTACTTATGATTCCGTAAATATACTCCAGAAAATAACTTGTTCTGTCATATGTAAGAAAACGATGTTCTCATATTTGTCATGTTTTCTAATTATTTTTTTCCTTTGTAGGTATTTCTGTTTCGCTTGTATTTTTATGACAATGCAGAGTATAAAATACATAACAATATTTTTAATAAATTATGTTCTATATCTAATAATTATATTTTTAAAGTGTCAAGTAGCTTAAATCTACTACCCATTAAGCTAATTAAACTACAGAGTAAAGTTTCAATTGCGAAACTGGGCATTTTTGAGAAATAATACAACATTACTTTCTGTGGCATTATACCCTTATTAACCCTTGTGAATGTAAAATGGTCAACTTAATTCCACACACATCTATGTAACTGAAAGAATAAAATTTACTTAAAAT
Source organism: Latrodectus elegans (assembly GCA_030067965.1). Classification (NCBI taxonomy): domain Eukaryota; kingdom Metazoa; phylum Arthropoda; class Arachnida; order Araneae; family Theridiidae; genus Latrodectus; species Latrodectus elegans. The sequence continues at coordinate 40,205,375 of CM057811.1, read as the reverse complement.
TCTTCTTCTTATGTTTTGAATAAATAGATTAAATGAAGTTCAAAAAAGTAATTTTTATGGAAAATAACACATATATCTTATTTCTCATATTTTTAGTAAATTTTTTGACAATAAGTAATTTTTGCAAATGAATGTATGAAAAGCTAATTTTGTAAAATATTTCTCATATTGACAACATTTTTAATTTAAAAGGTAATTAGAGAACAGCGTTTATAAATAATGTAATACTTTCTAAGCTTCCGAAATTGTAGCAAAATGTATTTTTGGATTTACTGAAAATGAAAACTCAGCAATAAACATAAAAACTTTTAAAGAGTTGTAGATAAATTATTGCTTAACAAAAAAAGGTCAATATTATTATTAAGTTCATAAGCGAAATTTTCAACTTTCATGACAACATTTTACTGAGTTACTCAGCTTAATACTAAAGGAAGATTTCATCTCTCGAAATATTAAAAAAATAAATAAATAAAAAAGAATCATAATGCAATAGATTAGAATAAGATAGCAAATTGAGATTTAAGTAACTATTATTAATGTAACATTAAATATACATGAAAACACTACGCATGATATACGTAAGAAACACAATATGAAAGCCAAATGCAAATTATTTTTAGCTATATTTAAATAATACAAAACTAAATCTGTATTGCCTTTCTGACTAATTTTGTTATTTGTCAAATGAAATTCTCTTCCTTAATTTCAACAAGTTTTGTTCTTTTTTAGTGGCTTGTTTAATGAATTAAGGTAATGGAACCAAGGAGCGTAAAGAAAGAAGAAATACACTTGTTCAATCAAAAACTTCGGAAAGAAGAACACATTGTGTATTTCTACATTGTAATTTCTGCTTTAGGACCTTCGAATGACTGATTCAATATCTGTGTTTAACGTTAAATTAAGTACATCTACTATTTTATTGAATATATTTGCAACACTTTTGAATTTGAACTTTTCTTAGTTATTCAAAGAACTATTATATATGCTTAAACGAAAATAACTAGAAATATAACCCATAATAGGAGTTCATATATTTAAAATTATCCTGAAAAGTTGAAGATTTTAGAATTATATTACAAACTTTTTAAAGGATAAATTGCAGCTATTACCTGAAACTATCACCAAATCAATACATATTTCATTTTTATTATGGAAAAGAAAAATATCATTTATAAAATTTTAATTATTAAATTATCTTATATGAAAATGTTTTCTAAGCATAAATTATTAGTTTGAAAATCTGGCCACGTTGAATGTAGATATAAAATAATTATTTATACTTTAAAAATTCTTAACACTTAAATGAAATTAATTATGCCTACCTCAGAATAAATCAGTTTTCTTAAATGCATCAGAAATCGTATTCTCCATAAATTAATAATTAATGCTTTCTTATATTGCATTTGATGAAATATATTGAATTTAAAAATTTTGATAAGAAACTTGAAACGCACCAAAAGACTCATATCTTATCTCAAGAATTTTATAAAATTATAATATACATTATTATGATTCTAAAAGTTTTTTTGACTGATAAAAATTTTAAATATAAAACTGAAATAAAATAGACATTGTTTTTTTTTAGAATAAATTATACCACCTTGAATTTTTATATTAAGGAAAATTGCTTTCTTATTTTGAAATTAATTAATTAAAGTCACCAAATAAGCGTAAGTAAATGTAAAATATAAGAATAAGTAGCAAATATATATGTATATATATATGTATATAATTTAAATGTTAAATACATTTATGATAAAAAAATTCTCATTGATAAAAATTTTGATTTTGATTTGAAAATTTCCAAAACTTTTCCTTCTACACACAAACAAGCACGGTACATAAAAACTTGCGCTACTATGAAACTCAAACATTTTACTTTAACTATTAAAACATCATTTTATATTAAAATTAATAAATGAATTTAATACAAAATGCACTCTTAAAGCTGTTACAGGTATTTATTTTCTTAATAAAATTAAATTTTTGGGAGAACTTTTTCATTGTGTGTCTGAGATTCTTTTCGCCTTTTTTATATACCCAAGCAAAGGATACAGAAATTCAAACATTCGGCAATATTTCAATAAATATCTTTTTTTTTTAAATTGACATGTTTTAGTGCAACATGCACACCTAAAATGTTACGGATATTTAAATAAATATAAATATATGACGTTTTGAATAAAATCGCCATCATGTCTGCTTCGTCTTATACCTGATTATGCCATATAACCGTTCATGCCATATAACCTATTTTCTTACACAATCTTCCTTTGACATTATATTTAAAATTAAAATTCGGTATATATATATATATATATATATATATATATATATATACACATAAATATCAAAATATTTCTGTTAATTTTTTTACATAAGATCAATTATTGCTTTAAATAAGAGGGAAATGACTGCATTCTTTAATAATTCCCTGTTTTAAAAATTCCTAGATTTTTTAAAAAAAGCTACGTTGAATAAAATTTACATTAGATTTTAATAAGCAGCATTAATCTCTTAAAATAAAGATGTAATATGCCATGCCTTTAGTTTTACTTAGAAAATTCGCTTTCAATAAAGTACAAATAATAACAGTAGATTACGTCTAGATTCACTCATTCCATTTCTCGTATTTCCTAATTTTAATAAGGAATATATCACAAATTAAATAATTATTGTCCTAATCATTCTAAAAATTGTTTCTCTCATATTATTCTTATTAAATTTAATAGTCTTGTTTTATTCAGAATTTTGCTTTCAATTTTGAAAGTAACATTTATTATTTTATTTATAGAAAAATTATAAATTATTTCTCTAAATATTAGTGAAAATAAATAAAAATTTCAGAAACAAGCTTAATTGGAAATAGTTTTTTTTGTTTTATGAGTGTGTCATTTTAAGTTAAAAAAAAGTTATTCTAGTTCAATAGTGTAGGTCCATGAAAGAAAGGGCCAAATAATAATAAAGTTAAAATTGATTTCAAAGCTTTTTGTAAACATCACACATATCTATTTCAATTCAAAATATTTAAGTGTAGTTTTGACATTTTCCATAAACATATCCGCATTCTCGGAAAATATTTTCGAATTGTATGTAGCCTTACAGAAAATAAAAGTACAGTTGATTCTATTTTTAATCTTCAAAGCACTAGAATTATTAAATTGTTGATTTTTTGACAGCCTATTTAGAACTTGACAAAAAGAAATCCAAATTTATAGAGAATTTGATTAAAAATTTTTATAATTCGGTTAAACTCATTATATTCTTACCAAATACATGATGTTTGAAATTTGTTAAATATAAGAAGTGTTATGTAATATTATACAATAATATCAAATATTAGGTAAAAATTTCTAAAGTTTTACAAAGGTATTTAAAATTTATTTAGCAAATAAATTTTAAAAATTGTAATATAATTTTAAATAAGACATGCTAAATAAAAATATGGGGAGAAAACTTGTAGACATCTTAAATCATTTGTGAGGGGCACAAAAGCATCGCATATTTGAAAGTATGAGAGTAGCTTAATTTAAAATTTACTTGAATATGTTTTGAAATTGAGACAACAGATTTGACAAAAAAACAATAACAATCATATTTGACATTTATTCTTAAATAACTATTACTGCAAGACCAGATGTTGATAATAATTATGTAATAATAAAGCTACTTTTTTACGGTTCCACAAAATATTCGAATTTACTGTATCTACATTCAGAATGCTCAGAACACTGAATACAAAAGCTGAAAAGAACACCGTTGTGGATATTTATATAATTTTCTTGATTGAACAAACTCACTGAAACATTCATATGCATGGTAAACCAATAAGTTCTTAGCCTTTGTAACGACCCAAAGTACATGACGTTCAGAAAGTGTAACCTATTGCTAGTCTTCAAAATAATCACCATTGGCATCCAACATTTTCTGCCCACGTGTTTCCAATTGGTCAATCCCCTTCAGGTAAACTCAGGGGATTTGAATGCAAAGAAGTCCGAGAGTGCTTACAGAGTGCCTGCCTCATTGAGGAATGATTTTCAGCTAAGTTCATTGTACTGGGAATGGAAGGGGTGGTAATCTGATGGTGCAATGTCAGGGAAGTAAAGAAGATACCAAAAAGTCTTCCAACCAAGTTGCTGAATGGTGTTCCTGAACAACCACGTAAAATTCGGCCTTGCTTTATTAGCCAAGAATGTTAGCAATGCCTGTTTGCAGACTTTACAATTGCTGCAAGTACAGGTCCGCAATGACATTTTGTTCCGTTTATAAAATCTTTGTTTTAAATCTAAAAAATGTTTTAATTAGGGTATTATTTTCTTCACTGGATAAACTTGAATATATTGGTTGGTTGCTTGGCAATTTGTATTAGCATTCTTTGATTTGTGTGATAGGTATTATTTCGTTTAACGAAGCATATAAAGCGTTATAATCCATCAAATATAAGAAGAGAGTTATAAAATGGAAACAATAAGTAATATCATTTTAAAATATTTTGTTAAAGGGAAAAATATTTGGTGACTTATTTGGAAAAAGATATGTTATTTAGAAGCTATGTCAATTGATATAATCAAATGTAGTTAGAACGTGAGCCTAACGTTTATTTATAATTATCACTTTATTTATAAGTACCATTTTTTTTTAAAAATAGAATAATTAATTTAACTATCAAATTTATATTTTGCAATAAGCAAATTATTAATATTATGATAAATTTTTCACTTGTGTGTGATATTTTGTATCACAAAGTTGTTTGTGAATATTTTTCTTTTGCTAACTTAAAAAAATCAATAGCAATATTATGGTACATTTTCTATTTATTTAAAACTTTTTTCTAATTAAGTTGGTGATATTTCTCAATTTTGTTTCTTTCACAGTTCTGTATTCATCATGTTTCTAGATTCCACAGAATACACTAATTTTCTTTTAACAAATTAAATTAGATCACGAATGTTTTCTTGATGCCCTCTAATAGTGTTAGTTATAAATTTACCACCAGGAGGTTGTGTTTTAAAAAATTCTCACAGAGGAAATTCTGAGCATTTAAATTTTTATGTGTGCTATTTCTTACTTTCAGTAGCCATGACTTTAACTTAATTAAAAAAGATACTCAATATGAAGAAGAAAACATATAGAGTAAAAAGTTTTTTGTATATTTTTTTTACAACTATAAATCTTCAGAATTAGATATCGAAAGAAAACTGAGATTAAAGTTTGATAATAACATTAATCTATAAAAAGTCTTTTTAATTAAAAAATTCTAACATAAATTTCTGAGATAATTATACCTACTGCGCATAAATCAAAAAGTTATATCGATAATTTTTTAAATGTAATATCGATATTTTGTTCTTGCATAAACTAATTATGTAAAATTATGATATATGAGATAGTTAAGTAAAAAATCGATTATAGTTTTATTTCTTTTGATTTTTGTTCCAGGAGTTTAATTATATCTATATATTATTTCATTTGCTGCTAAACATTGAGAAGCTGAACGTTTCAATATAATATTTATATTTATTCTAAATAACAATAATTTCCACTTTCATAAGCTTTGCATGATAGAGTCATTATATATTTTACAGTTCTGTTAATTGATTCTTAAACATACTTCCGAAAGAAATTATCTAAAACTAGTTTCAGAAAGCAAATATTATTAGCATTTATTTTTATTTGAAAACCGTAATTGAGAAACTTCAAATGTTTTGAGTTATTCTGAAAATTTTCGCCTCTTTTGAAAAAAATAACAATTAAAGCTTTCCACTTCGTAGTTTTCTCAACGTATTCAATAACATATTGTAATAGCTTTCTAAGAAGAAGTTGAAGTTCGAAATCAATAATTTAATCAAATAACCAATTCATAAAAATGCGTTTCATTGCCAAGTAACTGAAACTAATTTGCTTACTTAAAGTATTTTCTGAATTTCCTTTCCTTTCCCCTTTTATCCTGAAGTACAATAATATTAATTCTAAAAACCGATCTTTTAAATCATTCTAACATATTTTTTATTCAGTAAAAATTTAATCCAGAAATTAATTAAACAAACATAGTCAATTGTAATCGTTTATCGACATAGATGAAAATTATATACAACTTTTCACTTATTTCCTTTTTCGATATCAATGCATATCATTATAATACTATTATTAATAATCATTCACCGTCAGTTCCCTAATAATAAAAAAATCAATATAACTGAACACATTTATCAGTTATATTGTAAAAGCACTTATATTTCGAAAACAACTAGTTATCTATTTGAGGAACATAAAGAAACAGAAAATTTTGCTTAGGCTACTTTTGTTTTTTCCGTATTAAGCGATGTATAAAAGTAAATATTTTATAACGTATTTTTACATTGTATTCTGTCTGGAAGATGTGAAGTGATCTTCAAGCTCAAAGGAAAAACAATTTTAATCTAAAGGGAATAATGAAGAATATTGTTTAAAAATGAAGTGTCTATTTTTACCGAATCGTCTAATTCTAAAATATCAGATCAATAAACATTGTTGTAAATTATTCAATAAACTTAAAAATTTACTGAAAATCATTTTTGATTAAAAAAATTACATTTAAATTTTTTAAATAATAAAAATGTCTAAATAGAATATTATCTAAGTCAGTTATTAACTAATTACTATTCAATAAGTATATATATATATGAACTGCCCATATTTGCAGTTCATGGGTTCGAATCCAACCTTAGGCATGTATGTTTGTAGTGGTTCGGAATCCACTTTAAATCGCGTTGGTCCCGGTTTAATTAACCCTCGTGCTCAAAAAATGACCGTTGAGTGACTAACAAAGCCTATATTTGCTTTTATCAATGCACGCGTTTTCTTAAGAAACCTCTTAATACTTTCCTTCGAAGGTGTAATAACCAATTTTTGCTATATATATATATATATATATATATATATATATATATATATATATATATATATATATATATATATATATATATATATATATAAATATATATATATTGATTTTGAAACTGTATCAAAATATCAGCATTAAAATAAGTAACATAAATTAAATAAGTATTTTTCTATTTATTTCTTATTTCTTATGTAAGATATTCCCTTGTTTCTTCAAAATATTTTAATTGAAAATTTTAAATCAAACAAATTTTATTTATATTTCATAAAAAATTCAAATTAAATCTTATATATAATTGTAAGAATATTATTGGAAACCAATTTTAATATTTCAATTTATCAAAGGGAACTTAATGTAAGTAAAAATTAACAAAATTAGCATAAATTGTTTTATTAAAGATGTTAAAGTTAACATATGTATTAAAATAAAAAAGTTAAATATATACTTTTGAATTAAAAATATAAGATATTTATTTATTATTTAAAGATTCTACAATTAAATATTTTAAGTTGAATGAAAATTTATTTTTCACATTCTAATGATTGTTAACTTATTATGCATAGTTTTGTAAGTATTAAAAAATTATTAAATAAGATAAGGGAAATATATTCTTTACTTTCCCTATCTGTTCCTTTCAGTATTTCAAAATATATTGCATTAAGCTTCTTAAAACGTTTTTTAAGCATTTTTTCTCTATCACAAATTAATAAGAACATATTCTTAATACTTCTAACATATCATCTTCTTAATACTTCGAAAATTATTCAAACCACTTAAAAATTCTACCAAAGTATCTAAAATATCTCAGGATAATAACATTTTCAAACTTTATAAATTCTGATCCAACAAAATAAACTTATTTTAAAAGAAATATCTTTGATTTTATTCTATCTACTCTTATAAGTTAGTAATGCAAAATGCATGTAGTTCGAGATAAAAAAATTGTTCTCTTCATTGAAATTGGATTTATCTTTAAATCAAAGTTTCTATTTTTAAAAATTATTTAAAGGGTTTTAAACAATCATATATAACTTAGCTATTCCAATCCTAATATAGGAAGTTTTTGCTATACATTTTCTTTACACATAAAATTAATAAATAGAATAAAACTTCTAGTTTGATTTTCCCTAATTTTTTTTAAATATAAACAGGAAATTTTTTTTTACAAAGGTACACCTACGAAGTGATTTTATTACTAAAAGTTAAGAGAAAATATTACAATAACATGCAATAAATAATTTACATTTTTTATATAATTTAATTAAAACTTGCAGTATACTTAGTTTATATCTGGTTTAAATAAAATAAAATCAATTAATGAAAATTTCTTTCCAAAATGAATTTTTAAAGATCATAAAATGTTACCATGCCTATATTTTTACTCTTATTATCGTTAATATAAACACCATCAATTTTTTTAAAATATTTCTCATGATATATCTTGAAAAATAAAATCACTAACATTTGTTTTGCATCTATTCTAAATGAAGTAAAAATTATTTTACTTAATCCTTACAACTTTTGATATAAATTGAGAAACTTTGAAATTTTGAACTTTATATTTGAAATTTATAAAAGTCTATTATTTTGCAACTGTTAAATATTTGATAAAACATGCAAAAAAATCTAAGAATGATAATGGTTATACTAGTATCTGTTTGCTTATATAATAACTTAATATTGACGAATATTAAAATACTATTTTAACTTTGAAGCAAACATTAATATATATCTCAAAATATGCTTTTGAATTTTGCTTGAATGAAGCAATGCAAATACACCACACTTGGTCGAAATCTCAAATAAATACATAATAATTTTAAAAATTTGAGTATTGTAGAACATGGGAATAAAGAAAATTTTCTTGCCTGTGTAACTTCGTAATAATATCTGACTAGAGAATATAAAATATCTGAAGTATATATATATATATGAATATTATAATCGCTTAAATTTAAAAGAGTTTGAATTTTCACATTTAATTTATTATCGTCAAACTATTGGACATATTTTAATGAAAGTTTTAAGTGATTGTAATTTAATGAAACAAATATAAGCAATTTGAAAACATGTAGTATAAAATTGTTATAAAAGAATAAAAAATCTGGATAGTTAAAAATTATAGTTATCTTTTGCAGTTATACAAGATTCTTACTGCGTTTCCTAAAGTAAAATTGTATTTACTCTATTGCATCATGGAACCCCTGTAGTTTATTAAATTTTGTGCCAATTGCTTATTGGGTTTTAGCGCATGAACTGAGACAAATTATCCCAATTGCCATAGATTGTTCATATTCATTTGAAATGTAGAAATATAATAGAAAAAAGAAATTATAACAAAAATAAATAGTAAAATCATATTATAAGTTGTTTCTTTTGTATTCCCCTTTCGGAAATATCGACTCAAACAAAACCCAAATAAAACGCTTATTTATAAGGTTATAAATATTTTTATAAGCTTTATAAGCTCGATATTTTAAATGTATAAGCAATTTTATAAGGAAATTACGAATAGAAGTTTCCTAGCCAGTTCATGTTAAATGAACTTTATAGTACTAAGACCGTATTTCCAGATGATTGATTCACCCATTTAATATTTTCAATTCTGAAAGAATTCTGTTCTCTAAATATAAATTATAAGATCCATTTTCTTCGTTAAAAAGAAATAATATTCAACCATTTGGAAGTTGGGACATTAGCTTCAAAATTTTATCTTTACACTCACACAAATTCAAAATACCTATTTTCCAAATCTTGGCTAGTTACTTTTTTCTAATTAGAGAGCAAAAAATGAGTATTTGGTTCTCTCTATATATAATATAAAATTTCAAAATCTATAATTGTTACAGATTTTTATGATTAAAAAGAAATATTCTTTTTAAATTTAGAAATAGATCAATTTGGAAATAACTGCACATAAAATTTGGTCAAAATTAAATTAATTAAACCTAATATTTAGAATATTACTTAACTATGATATGTATTTTAGGTATCTTTATCATACAGCTTTGGTAATTTTTCTAATTATAAATTTTTAATTTACTATTGTACTGAATTTCGTAATGCTTTAAATTTAATAGCAAAAACTTAGCAATTTAAATGTTGTTCATATTCTATTACTATGTTAACTTTTGTATAAAATATCATATGATTTTTACACTTAAAAATATTTTAATTCGATGTTAAATATTATTTAAAATATACAAATGGATTTCAAAGATCCATTTTATATTATTGTGTAATGGGCTTTATCTTATACATACATGTGTATATATATAAATATAAGTATACATACATACATACATACATACATACATATATATATATATATATATATATATATATATATATATATATATATATATATATATATATATATATATATATATATATATATATATATATATATATATATATATATATATATATATATATATATATATATAATGTACACATATAAATTGAGAAAGCTAAAAGGCTCAGAGAATGTGATAAATTCTTCTTCTTTTGAAAAATGTAGTCTGTAGAAAAAGTATACATTATATATCACTCTTGGACTGAATCCACTTTGGTTGCAGGGAGTATGTGACCTTGAAAGTAAATTTTCTACATACACACGATAAATCACTAAATCCCAGAAATTTCTTTGGTGAAAGTGTATTGTTTCGTTAACGCTACTTCCTTAGATTACATGCACTTAAACGGATTAATTTTCTTAACCCCTATAATGTTGTAAGGTATATTAGCAGACTTTTTTGATTTGTTTTGAGACGAAAGGTATTGTATTATTTTCACAACTAATCAATAAATTAAATGCTCATATTACTTTATATCAAATGAAGAAAGTAATCAGTTTTTTATTGATTACTACAAATTATATTGATTTGATTTCAAATCTAAATAATTTAAAGTAAGTTTAAACTGGAATTATTATAAGTTTCTAAGCACATGTTTTTGTAATAATAATTTGCTTATTTATTATGGCAGAAAAATTAAGAAAATGTGTAGAGTGAAATAAGACCTAGAATGATACCAAATATTTCGACATAATAACTTTTTTTAAAACGGGAAATATTTTTCAATCATTTAAGGAACAGTGTATGTAATAGAAAATATTATCATAAATAAAAATCAACAGATAAAATATGTTCAGAGTTATAATGATGATGATTTAAAAAATAAATACTTATGATTTCTTTATCATACTCCCGATTTCAATAATATAGTTATTTATAAATTTTTCTACGCTTTTGCATTTGTTTTTCACATTGTTTACTTATGTATCAGTTGGAAGAAAACATCAGTTTCAAAAATTTCTAGCAGGTTAATTAAATATTTGGATTATCTGCAATGAATTAAACTTTTTAATCTGGTTAAGAATTCATTTCTTACTCATCAAGTGAATCTATGTATTCATTATTCAATCACATGTTAAGAGTGGATTTATTTATTCAAATGTATTCAAATCAGCATGGCTAATCCAAATTAATTTTATAAGTATTTTTAAAATCCTTTCATTCAATTATTTGTTTTTTTTTAATATTCAAGTTTACACAGTTTTATTATTTGGAGTCAGAAAAAATTGAGGCTAAGATTCATAAATTTAAACATGTTGTTATTTATGTCACTTGGGCAAGACGTATTCGCTAGCTGACAGCTATGCAATATTAAATCAGAAAGGAGTGAAATTCCTTTAACCAGAGCACCACGAAGGTGAAAGTATATCTTTGTTCTAAGACTCCGCCTATAGTTGACACCATCAGATGATCCATTCCCTCAATTTTACCAAAAAAAAATTTAATCAAAAAATGTTAATGATTATCATAACTTATAAATTTTGCTTATACTCATTTCTAATATGCATATCTTTATAACCTTTTACAACTTTGCAAAATGTTATAAATAATTCTTATAGTAAAATTGTTAGCATACTTTTATACATTAGGAAAAAAACTACTTCATAAAATATTTGAATTTGAAAAAGCATTTAAATTAAATAGTTGTCATTACAGAAATGTATATATATATATATATATATACATATACACACATATATATATATATATATATATATATATATATATACCGGGCGAGCCCAAAGTTCGTTACAATTTTAAAAATTCATAAAAAAAGAAGAAAGTAAGATAAAGAAGTGCGGTTTGCAAGAAAGGGCTCACAAGGTAGTCGGATTTTTTTTTTGCAGCAAAAAAAGTTTTAGTTAAAAAAGTCGCCTATAGATGGCGTAGACCGTCCGAAACACAATGAAAGGGACAACAGTACGCTCCATTCATTTATTCTGATAATAACAGTTGTTCAATATGACCTCCAGTACATTGTACGACAATACTAAGGTGACTCGCAACGCCCGTTACAGCTGAATGCAATATGTCGGAATGAATTGCAGAAACCTCAAAACAGATGGAATCTTTGAGTTCGGCCAATGTTGAAGGAGATGAACGGTATACACGTGATTTCAAATAGTCCCACAACCAGAAGTCGACCGGAGTGAGGTCGGGTGATCGTGGAGGCCATGCGATCTTGCAACCTTGACTGATCAGTCTCTCTTCACCAAAGTTACTCAAAAGGAATCGTTTTACTGGATTGGCATAATGTGGTGGTGCGCCATCCTGGATAAAGTTTATTACAGATGACACACCTCTTTGATTTAATACGGGCACGACTTTGTCACGCAAAAGAGTGAGGTAACGCTTAGCGGTTACTGTGCACGTTTTCCAGCCCAATCTGGGACACGGTTCTTCAAAGAAGAAATGTCCGACAATGAAAGATGAGGTGAAGCAACACCAGACTGTCAATTTGGCTGGATGCAGAGATTTCGTCGTGTATTCACGAGGACTAGATGTTGCCCATATACGAGTGTTATGGGTGTTGACATCCCCGTGTTGTGTGAAGTGCGCCTCATGCGTCCAGAAAACGTTGAACAACCACTGAGGGTCATTTTCGATTCTTGCCATAGCCCACTCGGCAAATGATTCCCGCATAGCTGTGTCTCCCGGTTATAACTCCTGCAGTGACTGCAGTTTGTAGGGATAAAGATGCAATATCCCGTGGAGGATACGTCGAATCGATGATTGAGGCACATCCAATATTCTTCCAGCTTAGCGAGCACTGCTACTCCCAATGGACGATTCCGCCGCTAAATCATTCATTGTGGTTTCCACCGCAGTAATTCGGCTCTCCGCCAACGAGGGTCTTCCACTGCGTGGCCGATCCTCCAAAGAGCCAGTTTCCTCGAACCTCTTGACAAGCTTGACTATTCCAGGACACGATATGGGGCCTTTCTTCGTCTTCAGTCCTTTCGTCGTGCGAATTTTTGGCAACGCAATAGTTGCTGACTCTCTGATCAAATAGAACAACTTCACCAACAACACTCGATCGGGTAATGATAACATTCTGAAAGCGAATGAGAAATTCTCGAGTATCACGGCCTTTTATCTCAAGATTAATTTGCATAATTCTGCTGAATTTCTCGATGTCAGCGCCATCTATAGGGGACATTCGTAACTAAATACTTTTTTGCTGCTAAAAAAAATCCCACTACCTTGTGAGCTCTTTCTTGCAAACCGCACTTCTTTATCTTCTTTTTTTATGAATTTTTAAAATTGTAACGAACTTTTGGCTCATCCTGTATATATATATATATATATATATATATATATATATATATATATATATATATATATATATATATATATATATATATATAAACAATATTAAAATTTATATCATTATTAAAATTTTTATAAATAGACATAGGCTTTAGAATTTAGTATATCATTTTCTGAAGCTTAAATTATGGATACTTTAGAAAAGTATTACATTAGTTGAGTATTGTGTGATATTCATATTGAATATCAATACATAAGAATTATAAATTTTTGCTTTGTGGAAAAAAAATTATTTGTCTTGAATCATATACCAGGATTTATTTGAAGACATTTATTTTTCTATTCATTTAATCAGATTTTTGTTGAACATAATTTTTTTTAACTATTATCTTATCAAATTATTATTTAGATGATGATTTTTTCTCTATCTAAGATGAAGAATCATTATGTGGCTGATATGCAAGATTTCATTGATAAATCATCGAAAAAAAAAAAAGAAAAATCATTGCTTTTTATTTAATTAATAACTTGATAAGCATATTTATATTTTTAAGGAGTATGTTACTTATTTTAAATATATATCTATGTCTTTCTATATACTTTATATTTCTAGTTTTGGATAACTGAAGAATTGTTTTTGTTATATTATGTTTGTCAAATCAATGTTTGTAATTATAAAAAAATGTGAGAGTATTTTTAATATTCGTAAAATCAGCATAATTATATGGTTATTATGATTAAAAATACAAATTTATAATATGATTATCTACTCTAGATCTCTACTGAGCAGACGAGAGCTATTCTGAGAGAGCTCATTGGATGAAATTAGATTCCAAATCACTAGTGACGCCGTGTGGAATGTTATGGAGGGAAATTGAACCAAGAATCTGTTCACGAGATGATATAGGAGGTCTGATTATTCGGAGATCATTTCAATTCCATTGTACTAAAATTATTACTTAATCATAACCATAATTTTTTTCCAAATCATTCTAATAATCAATTTATGAATCTTAAATACGTTGTTTACTGAACTATTGTATCAATAGAACAAAATATAAATAAATAATTTGAGAGCCAATAAAATATAGCAAAGCCTTTTGGCTTGATTGTAACGAATGTTTTATCTAAAACAATTAATTTCACTTTTATGTGGATACAAAAATTATTTTATTAAAACAAATCTTTATAATTGCAGTCTTGAGTGATATGCAAAATTATTTATTACGAAGCAGAATCAAAATATAGCAATTTACAATTACTGTTATTATCTGTATTTTTTGAGAGTTAAATTTTGCACAGTAATATTTTTTATTCAATAAAGAATTGTGCGTAACGAATACTTAGAATTATATATGTTCAGTTTTAATAAACATTTAATTTCCCTATAAATAATGATAATTGGAATCTAGAAAATAAGTAACGCGTAAAACAAAAATAAAATGTGTTCTTTAAAGACTTCATCGGTCTCATCCTATTTATTTTGAAAGCTACTTAGACTATCTTCATGCGTTTTGACTTCCAAAATTTAGCTTATAGAGAATTTTTGAATACCAATACTTTGAAATAAGTGTTTCTATGCTGTTCACAGAATAAATTATTCAATTATAAGCTTAAAGCACGCTCATTGTTTAAAAAATAAGTTAAATATAATTTTAATAATAATAATTTTGTTATTTTGATATGTTTCAGGACAGGCATTGCTTAAGGATATTACCATATTCGGATACTAATTACTCTATTATTCTCATTTGTTAAAAATATTTCCTTTCTTCGAATTCAAACTTATTCTTTATTTTCCGAGCGTAAAAAATTTTTAAATTAGTGTTTTATTTAAAAAATAGCATAATATATTATTTGAACCCATTCATATGTTTTTTTAGATTTTTGGTTAAAAAGAAGTAGGACTTTTATATTTTTGAGTTGTTGTCGTATAATGTTTAATCAATTATTATTTGGGATACGAGTGTATTACAGTAAATATACTTAAAATACACACAAAGTTAGCAATCCAATTATAATGAACATAATTCTTAAGTTAATTAAGTTTGTAAAACGGAAATTACGAAAAAATTATCTTCCTTTAATGATCTAATATTTACGCTATAAATATACTTCATGTTAAAAAATGGATAGTTTATATTTTTAGCAAGTCATTTATTAAATATTAAACTTTTCAAGTAGATTCAAACAGATTAAGTTTCATATTTTTTAACACTAAGACATACACATTTTACTAATTGAAACTAGAAAAATAATAAAAAAAATATTTGAAACCAGAAACATTACTAACATTTGAAACTAGAAAAAATATCAAAATAGATTTCAAATGTAATTTTAAGGCATGCACACTTTCAGACGCGAGCGTGCGAGTGCGTGTATGCATAAATATATATTATAAGGATTAATTTATTTCGTTAAATATTATATGCAATCTCTGTATTTGTGCTTTAAATTTCAAAGTTCAATTTATTAATAGTTTCTAAAATTATCTGCAGTTTAATTTTATCTGCAGTTCAAACTGGGAGAAATTAAATTAGATTTGGAATGATAATATCTCTTTAGAAAAATATTTGAAATTTCAATTAACGAAATCGAACATGGTATCAGCGCCTAAAATGAAATCAATGAAATTAATAAAAAAAGGAATCAAATTCCAACGTTTCAGAATTTTTTTTATTTGAAACGTAATTTAAGAAAGCATGATTATACTGAAACTTTGTTTGTTCTTAAAATTACAATATTTTGAGAAATTAAAAAAAATCACGGATTATCTGTTTTAAATTCTAATAAGCATATGGAAAAATTATAAAATAAAAATTTCGTAATGAACTTAGTTAACTAATTAAAAATCTAAAAATTTTCAAAAGAATACTTGAAAAAATTTGTTATAAATACTTTATTGAAACTGATGTAATTTTAAATTTTTAGTACTATTTACCTCCGCAATATTTCTTTGAAATGATAATGTTTTCATAACAACGTATTTTTTTGTAATTTTGGAAGATAAGTATACATAATTAAGTTAAGAAAAATAATAAAAGAAGTTACTAAAAGTTAGAAGATATAATCTATAAGCACTTTTTCTGAAATACACTAAATTACAAAAATTATTTACTGTTTTACTTTTTTGATTATAAATATATATTTCGATAAGCATCTTCCAATATTAATTTTATTAATTGTAAGAATGTATAGAAAAAATTATTTGCATTATGTCTATATATATTTCAGAGAATAAATATAATCTACATTATGCCTATATATTATTTCAGATAAAATACACTCCATGTAAGAATAGATATTTAAAATTTGGAAAAACACAATAAATATATAAATATCTCACTTGTTCATTACTATATGAAGCGAATATTTGTATTTTTTTAACATGCATAATTTGGATTCATGATTGATATTTGATATATAATTAATAAGTTGATTAAAAGTAGTTTTCAGAATAAATTTATGCCAATAAGCCAAGAGTTTGATGTTATTTTACTTTTGATTTTTTTTTTACTCGCTCAATTAAGGAAATAGAAAACTCATTTTTCTTAACACGAATATATATGAAGTAATCAAATTTTATTTCCTTATTTGTGTGTATAAACTTTTAATAATATATTTCACCACAGTAATATCGTACTTATAATTTTCATTTTATTTAAAAAATTTTTTAAAGACTTTATAATTCAGATATTTTAAATTAGAAACTGCTTTTTGTTTAATAAAACTGATTGCTATAACTTTCCAAGGAAGCATATCATTATATATATATATATATATATATATATATATATATATATATATATATTTTTATATTTATATTTTTTTAGATATATATTTCTATATATATATATATATATATATATATATATTTATATATATATATTTATATATATATGTATATATATGTATATGTATATATATGTATATGTATATATATTGTTATAGTTGAATTATATTTAACTATGCATTTTATAAAATATGATTACTTTTACTTGATCGTTAAAGTAAGAAACATTGCATTCAAAAAAATCTTTGTTAGGAATCACAATTATAGCTATTTGGCAATGGAGTGTGAGTGGATGTTAAAGTTTTTTGATTTTAGTCATAGAAATTAGACTATATTTTGTGAACGTTTTACATTTTGGAATATTCTTTTACTTCTGCTTAACTAACATTATTAATAAAGGCAATAATAAATTATTTCATCTTTTCTTCATTTTAAATCTTCCACAATAAGAACAAAATCCATTTATTGAGAGATTAGCCATTTCGAACCACTTAATTTATAAACTAACTTTGAAATTGTCAATGTTGTTTTTCTCCTTCTCTTAAAAAGCAGAGCTAAATCAATTTCAAGAGCCCATTCATCCTGAAGAAGTCCATTAGAGAATCTTGAACCAGGTCCTGACTGATTCAGGATCCTCTATTGACGAGACAAGATAAAATGTAACCAGGGAAGGTCTATGAAGAGGAACACTTAGAGCAAATTTTGCAGTGTTTATAACAGCTAACAAAAGTCTTTGATGACTGATGATCACTATGAATCCTGTAAGGGAATTTTGGTTTTGTCTACTGCCACCCCAAATAAGGAAACTCCAAGACACTTATTTTGATACCATTAGTGTACTGCTGGGACTAACCAAATGGCCTTATTCTTTGCCTTATATTTAGAAAAAGCTCTATATAAGTAAAAGAAGCGACAGGAGTTGTTGCCTCGTCAGCACCAACTTCAGCCAGACTGTCCTCAATTGCATTTCTAGCAACGTTGACGTGAAACAATATGCATTGGAAGTGGATGCAAAGAGAAAGTTGCTTTAGTTTCCTGAGGATGTCTGAATCTGTACTATCTCTCACCTTATGCTAGTTGCACAAGTGCTGGATGGCACTTCTACCATAGGAAAAGATCCAGGTATTTTTAAACTGCGATAGTAAAAGATAGTAAAATGTTGAAGCTCACAGCCTCTAAAGCTGCAATGAGTTCGCTTCTAAATACCAAACAGGAGTCTGGATTTTTATTACTTGATATATGTATATATATATATATATATATACATAAAAGATAAAACATGAAAAATATGAAATTGGAAAAACACTAAAATATATGAAACAAATGAAAGGAAGAAAGCATAGGGACCACATCTTCATCAGGAGGGACATGGCCAGCTATGCAAAAAGAAAGAACACTCTTTTCTGACATGCCCGAAGGACAAATGTCTAAAGATCTTCGAGCAATTCCCCCAAAGAGTGTTCATATTAAAAGAACTTAGGTTAAACATTTGAATAAATATAAATGCAGAAAATAAGAAATAACAATAAATGAAACATAAATGCAGGAAATTAGAAATACTCACATAAATGAAGCATACATACATACAGTAGAAAAATAAATACATAAAGTCAAAGTCAGCAAATCAGATTGAATTTATAAATGAAAATAGTATGAGAGTTGCCAAAAGTAATTGTGAAATTAGTGTAAAGAAGTGTTGCCAGGAGTAATTAGATTTAAAAGTTAAAGTGGTTTAGAAAAAAGTATAAATGTAGGTGTTTTCAGGATTCTTGTAAGAATTTCAATGCTTAGGTGGCCCTTCTGTAGTTATAATAACTATGCAATACCTCAATCTTACAAGCGATTCCCTACTTCCTAATATTTTAAAATAAAATTAATTGGAATATTATTATTTTTTAGGTGAGCTATCAGTCGTTTAATTTGATTTTCAGTAGATTCATAGTTGTTACAAATATTATGCGATTAAGTTCATTAATTATAACGTTTCTGCATACTTTTAAAGAAATATTTGAGTTCCAGGAAATTAACTTATTAACATGAAAATTAAATTGATTTGTTTTGTCGAATACATCAATATATGTAGTAGAATTATCAATAGTGATAAATAAATCCAAAAATTCTGTTTTAGTATCAAATAAATTAGTTTTAATTAGAGAAAGCTTTTCAGGGTAAACAGTTTCAAAAATATCTTCAAATATTATATTGTTGAAAATAATGAAATCATCTATGTATCTGAAAGCAAAAAGATATTGATAAAAGAAGTTTTTTTTTTTTCAAAATAATGTAGAAATAAATTTGCCAGTGTGCTGGAAAATTTGGATCCCTGTGCAATTCTACAGTTTTGAATAACAATATTTTCCCTGTTATATATAAAATTGTTATAAATAGACATTTTAACTAGATTATTCCAGTATTCAAAATTAATATTTAAAAATTTTCTATAGTCCTGATAATAAAGGTGTAATACATCGTTTAATTTATCAATGGGAATACTTGTAAAAAAGTCTTTAAAGTCAAGAGAATTAACACAATGAATTTTATTTTTTGATAAAATATCCAAAATAGCTTTATTATTAATATATATATATATATATATATATATATATATATATATATATATATATATATATATATATATATATATATATATATATATATATATATATAATAAATATGTTGTCTATATTAGTATTTTTTTAATCTTCCTTTTGTAATTTTTTTCCTTTGAATTTTCTTTAAATTATAAAGATCTAAAAATATTTTTTTATATTTTAAGAGTAAACTTCATAATAGTTGTTTATATTCCATTCTCTCAATCTAGCGGTAACGATTTCGTTTACTTTCAAATTAGAGTGAAAAAAGGTTACACATTTCAATTAAATTTCCAAAAATATAGTTATTAAACAATCTTTTTATATATTACTTTCTTGGATCAAATATGCGAATAATATCTTCCTCATTAAAATCTGAATTTAAATTATTGTGGAAACAAGATTTCACTTGCTAAACTTCTAATCAAGATCAGACATTTTCTGCTGATATATTTCTGGGAAAAATTTTAATTTCTCTTTTCTACTTGAAAGTTTGAAATTTTATATTGCATATTAACAAATACTAAATTTATATTAACTTTACATATATATTAACTTTAGATTTCTGCTGATATATTTCTGGGAAAAATTTTAATTTCTCTTTTCTACTTGAAAGTTTGAAATTTTATATTGCATATCAACAAATACTAAATTTATATTAACTTTACATATAAATGCTCTAAATATTTGAACCTCTTTTTTTGTAAGCATTTTGAAAAATCTTATTTTCATATTAGAAATCATTAAAACTTATGTTTTACCTACCTTTGTGATAATAACACTAGAGAAAAAATAGTTTTAAAAGGAGTGGAATAAAATACAAGAAGTATTATACTTAAATGAATATACATACAACTTTAAATAAATTTCTTTCTTATAGTATAATCTTTCACGTGACTTTTTTTGTAATTGCTTGTAACTTATTACAGAAATTAAAATGATTACACATAAGGTATTGCAAATTGTTAAAAAAGAAATATTTTAAAAGTATTCAACTTTGGCTCTTAAAAAACTCGCCAAAAGAAAAGTTAGAAAACAATGTTATAAGATGTAGTTGATTATTCCTTGTTACTTCAATTTTAAAGTTGAACTCTTAGGCATCAAGTTATATTAGTGACATTATAAACAACAAATGGACAAAAAATTTTTTGCAACATTCATTTTTCTAGGTGGAAAACAAATTATTTATGTTATGCATTTGCTCAGTTTTTTCCAACACTCTATGGATAAAGATTTTAAGTTCACATAAGTATAAAAAAGTAATTTTTAAGAACTTTTTACAAGTTTATAATATATAGCTCTTCTCAATTATAAATTCATTAACTAAAAAGATTCTTATATCATTAAATTTATGTGGACATTAAATCTGCTTTAATTTTATAGGTATGCTTGAAATGTTTACGAAAACATTTGACAAAATTGATATGCTTTTTTTTATGTCCATGAGAATGATTTTCTGAATTTAAGATAATCAACATTTCTTTGTCAAAATAAGACGTTCAAAGAGTCCATGGAGGAAAAATCAATAATCATATTAATGGATAAAAAAGTAATTTGAGCCAAGAGGTAGCTTTTGAAAACAAAATTTAATGTTGCCGTTTATTTAATTTTTTTATTTGCCTTAATTTAATTTGTTACCAATCTAAAAAATGTTGTGGATGGGATTTTTTTTTCAAAATCAACATTAAGTCGAAAAATATAATTTGAAAATTGCTAGCAATTAAAATAAAGCGTATAAAAAAAGTATTCCATAAAAATTGACTTAAAAATGATATATCAATAATGTTTATTCTCTCTGCGTTCCAGTCAATCAATATTGATTAAGTTAACTTTTCTCAAAATTTTAGTATTTTTTATATAACAGTTTTATGTTGATTTAGAGATATTAAGAAATCAATACATTACAACTTTCTTCAGTCAATTTTCTTTATTAAAAAATTACATCGTTTTAATGATAATTTAATATTTATTCCATACTTCATCAAATTTTAAATCATGAATATTTTTTTAACATAAATCATAAGAACGTTATAGTGTTTAAATTTATCATCACATGAAATAACTCTGATTTTTTTAATTCAGAGTGGTTTTCATTTAATTTAATGTATAGTGATATAGACATTTGCCCTATTCATTTCTACAGACATTATTTATGTATTTATCTATCTATATACATAGATTATTAGCGTAAGAATTAATGTGGTTAATGACGTATACTGAATTCTCAGATTTCATTTGATTTCTAGTATTCTATTTCATTAAGTGAAGTGAATCCCAAAATATTATACTAATAACATAAATCTCACCAGCCCCCAGATAACTTCATAATAATAAATTTTTCAGTAAGTCTAATTTATGTGATATACATGTCACTGGAAACTAGCAAATACATAACTTTTATAAAATATGGAAGTTTTTTTGGTGTGTTTTGAATAAATGAATTATCATTTGTTTTCAAATACAAGGAAGTCGAAAACATCATTGTAGTAAATATTTGAACCAATAAATTTTACTTAATTCTTATACATACAGAATCAACATAATATTCAAACACATGTGTCATTATACTTTTTGGAGCTGCAGAGATAAATCAAAATTAAAAGCAATTTACAGGAAACTGTGTTCTGTTTGAGATTTATTTGCAGGAATTCATAATTTGTAGTATAAAAAAAATAATAGTATATTGTGTTAAATAGTTATTAAATATAATGTCACATTTTTTTTGGTTTTCATAAGATGCTTAATAATTTATAGTAAAAATGAGAACGCTTCCTTGAAATGTTAAAAAAAAAAAATTGGTATTATAAATTAATCGTATTTATGTGTCAATTTTTTTCCATAAAAATAAAAATATAAATTTCTTATTTCTCTGCATGTTATTTGGTTACAGAATATAAATTGTTATAAATTTAAAACTGTATTATCCAAAGTCAAACTGCATTCTAAATTTGTGAATTTAATAATCAGATGGAAAATTTATTTCAGGCTCTTGAGTAATTAATTTAAACCATAATGATAAGAAATAAATTGACGGAAGTCATTAAAAACGAAGTATAAGTAAGCAGAACATTTCAATAATTATTTTATTTATGCTTATTAGTTTAATTTTGCTATTATTTATTTTCTTTTTATAGAAAAATTTAGTTTCAAGCGTTGGTTGCTTTCTTTAAGCAAATCAATTCTGAAGCTATATTCTTAAGGTTACACTTACTTTTTACATAGTAATGGCTGGAAAAAATGGAAATTCTTGCCATTTTCTTGTTGCTTTAGCATGAAGTGAGAATAAAAATGCTAATTAATGCTTGACGTGTTTGAAGCACTAGTCAATCGAGCATAGGAGTTTAGTTATTATAAAAACAGATCCACCGGTCAAATTCATCTATTTCAACTCATGCAGTAGCGCAGAGAAACGTACATGTCGAATGAACTCGTTCGACGTTGTTTGTTTTACGACCTGAAAGGGGACTTATCAGCTACTGCATTATGTAGCCAAATGTGTCAAGCTTTTAGGCATAGTGTGGTGAATGAACGTACGGCAAGGCATTGGTTTCAGAAATTCAGGTCGGCCTTTAGTGATGAAGATCGCAGAGGATGACTACAGATCTCGAATGACAAAGGCTTGCCAGTGACCATTGAGGAATATAGTAGCAAAACGTGTTTGATTTGCTAGACAATTTAACATTTCTAGTGAAATAATTCTGTTTCATCTGAACCGCTTAAGTAAGGCGTACAGGCTAAGCAGGTATGTTCATCTCACGTTGTTGAAAGTTTATATTAAAAATGAACGACAGCCTGTTTATAGATGCTTTCTATCCACCCTAGAGCATCCATATTCCATTGAATGCCAATCAGTGACGAAATGTGGGTCTTGCATGATACTCCCAGATGTTCCAAGCATTGTTTGTCAGCCCAGAATATTGTCTCGCACCGCACAAGATGACCAATGCACACCCACAAGATTATGCTTGTCATCAAGGGGTTTACTATGAGGTTCTACCAACAGACCAAACGATCACTGTAGACGTGTACTCGCAGCAATTAAAACATGTGCAAAAGGCAATGCAGCAGAAGGACCCAGCATAGGTTAATCACAAGAGTGCATTGTTCTTGGCTAATAACGCTTGGCCGCATTTCACGTGGGTAATAAGGATAATCACATATAGGATTTGTTTGGGCGATTTTGTGTCATCTTTCTTACTCATCTGACCTTGCATCATCAGATTATCATTTATTCCGTTTCCTGGACAATCATCTATGGCAAAAACCTTCTCCAATAAAGCTGACTTGTGCCAAGCACTCGTGTACTTCATTGACCAAAATCTCTGAGTTTCACCGCAAGGAAATTCCACATCTGGGGACACGTTGGCAGAATCTGCTAGCTTCCCAAGATGATTGCTTAGTGGACTAACAATAGGGTTAATTTTCTGTATGTTTTTTATGTCATTAGAAGCAGCGAGAAATTTCCTTTATCTGATATTTGTGGAGGTACTAATCATGTATGTAATGTATGTAGTTTTTAAGTTTTCAGGATTTAAATGCAGAGCAAAAATCTGAAGAATAATGATAAATATCATCATATGAGTTTCTTATTTTAATATAACAAGTTATTATATAAAAGGAAGAATTTATAATCTTTTCTTGGTTGCAAAGTATTGACTTTACTTTGAGCATCGCTTTTACATATTTAAGTTAAAGGGAAATAAATAGCCCAATGCCCTTTAATATTTTTGTTTATCTGTTCTTTGAAAAAAACGAATTTTTATATGTATGGATAACTTGCTTTTACTGCTTTTTTCTGTTTTCTTACAAAAACAAAAACATGTTGCTTCTGCTGAATAAGTTTATCCCTATTCCTTAATGGCTGAAATGTAGAGGATTCAATGCACAAATCGATATGTTTATCGCTTATAACGATCGTATAACTAGAGATTCTAAGAAATAAAAATTTGTTTTCTAAAGTGAAATGAATATTCTTCATTAAAACTCCAACAAAAAAAGATAATAATTTTTTTAACTGATCTACATAGGGTAGAAGTACTAAAGAGCAAATTGTTTTCTTGGATTCATACTTATTCTGTAAAAATAATTTTTTTCGTTTGTGTAATATTCTCATTTAATGTCTTTTCATTCATAACTATGCAATAAAGAATTAAGCTCAATCAATTTGAAATTTTTTTTGATTTTGAACAATATTTAAAATAAAACAATAAATATAGTTGTTAAATTTAATATAAACAATATTAAACTTAACAACTATTTATTTGATTGCTTGAAAATGGATAAAGAAGTTTGGTGATACTTTTTCTTAAAGACAGGATTAAATTAGATTTTCTAGGCATATTTTTGAGTTTATTTGTGAAAGTTATTTTTTCCATTTTAATCAAATTGAGATTTAATAGAAAAATTCATTGAAACCTCTAAATAGGTTTTCTTTATTATTCTTAATTAGATCATCGCCTTTTTCAAGTGAATTATTTGAAAGAAAATTAACTTTACCTTCAAAATTTATTATTTTCTCCTTTTATTCATTGAAATAGTTTTCAAACAAAAGATCTCTTACTTTGCAAATTTTAGAAGAAAAGCTGAAACAGAATTTAAATGTCATATTAATTATTTTTGGTACTACGTTTTCACGTTTGCTTTGAAAATCTGTAATATTTAATATCATTTACATTAATTATTTAATTTAATCATGTACTTATTTTAATCGTAATATTTTTCAAATAAATAATTACATTTCAAAGTATGTTATTATCAGATATTTGTTCGATATTGAAAATGTTATTAATTTTTAATTCAATCATGTACTTATTTTGATGGTAACATTTTTCAAATGAATAATTAAATTTCAAAGTATGTTATCATCAGATATTTGTTCGAAAGTGAAAATGTTATTAATGTTTAATTTAATCATGTACTTATTTTAATGGTAACATTTTTAAAATAAATAATTAAATTTCAAAGCATGTTATTATTAGATATCTGTTCGATAGTGAAAATGTTAAGTCCATAGATAGTTTTAAAGATAAATTATTTTAGATACATAAATAATTTAATTTAAAAATGAAATTATTTTTGTGTCTATGTAACTTTTATTGAGAATGTTTGATTTGTATTTTTTATATTTGTTTTTATTCACTTATTTTCTGAGAAATGAATAGTTTATAATAACTATATGGTAAAAATTGTAATTTTTATTGCAATGAACTATAAAATATCAAATTAAACGAGGAATGATATTTTATATTAATTCACTTACCACAATTTTATTTAATTTTTTCCATCATTTTAAAGAGATATGTAGGCATAAAAACATATTTCTATTTATTTAACACAAACATTGTAATATAATACACACATGATGAATCACATTAAGTTACAGAATCATTTCAAATGATATACACATTAATAACTTAAAATTTCAAAATACAGATTACATTTTATGTTTTTTTTAAAAAATATTTCACTTTTAATTTTAATGAATAAAAAAGCATTGCTTATCGAATTATTTATTATTTCCCCCTTCAGTTAACTTTTTCAAAAATACTCGTAATGTTTGTTATAAAGTAATACTGAAATATGAATGCAATACAGTCAGTCTGACTAAAACTTAGATGCATAATTATAAATTATGCTAATAATTATAAATAAGTTATTATGCTATAAATGACTAGAAAACACCTTCTAATTAAACACATATTTCATTTTCATACAAGTACATGTCTCACTAATTAAACACAGAACAAATTCCTACACAATATGAGAATACTACAGTACCTACTGTGTGTCTACTTAAAAATTAAACATTCATATATTTTCCCGTCTTTATTGCGCTTATTTATATTACAACAAAAGAGCGTAACATTACCAAATAAGTTACCTGAAATAATTTTATAACATTAAAATACATTTTTTTAAATTTATAATTTTTATTTGAATTTTTTAAAAAAAATTATGTCTTATTTATTATATTAATTTTTAATGTATTGCTTTATTACAAAAGAAGAGGTACGTTTATGATATAATTGAGAAATATTTTATTCTAGCCGAAGTCAATGGAGTTTTTATAAAGATTTAAACAATTTTCAATCTTCTGTGCAACAGTAACACATAAAATATTTATTTTCAAAGATTAACTGGCATCTCATAGAAGAGATGATGCAGAAGATATTTATTATTTCAAAAATATAAGAAACATTTTTGTAAAACATGGTTGTTATTATAATGCCCGCCAGCTAAGATAATTTTTTTTTAACTTTGTTTAGTTTTAAAGTGATAGTGGGTATGCCATCATGGGTTTTGAAAGTGGGTGAGTTTTTGTAATTTAGAAAAAGGGACCATAAATGAAGAAGACCCAAAGATTTGATCTACCATCCAGAGAGGTATTATTTTACTTGAAAGACACTGCGACCATGACATATTTCACTTGCCGCTGCCGACATTTGTGAATATGACGGATTTTTGGTAAGAGCAGGATTCGAACTCTCTGCTTTCTGAAATAGAGAACTAGGACCCTAACCAACCGGGCAATCAGAGTCATTTATAAAATAACGATACAAATTAAAAAATTAGTGTATAACCAAAAAAAGAAAGATACCGAGTAGAGTTCATTTGGCTATGAGAATTAGGGAATAATATTTACTTAATTAATTGTGTAAAATGATATATTAATTTTGTAAAATGTTTAAGTTAATTAAATTTTTTTTATAATTCGACTAAGAACTTTTCTCAACTTAAAGATATATTATAATATTACTTTGGAGATTTTAAGTACTTAAAGAACTGCTTATGAAAAGGAAAATTTTCATTTTTGGGAGTTTTTTTTACAGCAGTATGCCAGTTTTTATTTTAACAACTCATGACCATTTATTTTACACAAAACACCATTTATTGTATTACAAGTACGTAGTTGCATCATTATAACTAATGCAATAAAAAATCAGAATAATGATATATCTACTATAATGTAGTTTAGCATTCAACACAAAAAAAAATGTAACAACCAAAAATATTATTTTTTTATATAGTAATAGTTGTAATAAGAATAACAGTATATAATATGGTTTTATTAGGATGATAACAGTTCTATTTTTAAAATTTTAATCACAAAAAGGAAATGAAATTTTTAGAAAATATTAATTTATATTCTTTTAAAATATTTCTATTTATTCATTAAATTACATGGTTAACATTTGTATAAAATACAGAAATGAAATGGAAAACTTGTGTAAAATAACAATAGATAAAGATTTATCATATTATGAATTTCATAACTTATTAATGAAAATACTAAATCAGGTAGTATATAAGAAACTATTGATATAGTAATGGAGATGGTCAATGATAATTTATTACATCTAGGAAGTAGAGTGAATGAAAGTACGTAAAATGTTCATAACTATTAGTTAATATTAGTAGGTACATGAAATCTTCCAAATTTTAATACAAATTCTCCAGTTTCTCAAAATAAAATTTCTTTAGATTGGCTTTAAATTAGTTGAATAATATTTGTACTTTAACAAAAACATTCTGATAATCCAGAAATTAAAATTACTGATTGCTGAATTTTTGTTTTAATTAATTTAAAGGTAATTTTTGAGAAGTTATTTTTGATAATGTAGCTTTCTGAGAGGATGAATATATTTTTTGGATTGAACTATTATATTTAACTGAAGTCATCAGAACTGTCACGTTTATATGAATATTAACACTATTTAGTATTTAATATATAATGATATTCAATGAAATCAAGTCAGTAAAATGGCGCAATAATGCCACATTTATTTTTGTACTTGAAAAAAGGAAATTGAATTTAAATGTGTGATGGGATTGTTTTTCTGTCCAAGCTTAAATTTACTTCAAATACAAAATGTGTGAATCAGTATATCCTGAGCTTTAATCAATACAGAAAGCAAATTAGAATTTATGTAAAATGAAATTTAGAACAATATTATTAAAAGGTACGTAGTTACATAAAAGCTTGAAGTAGATCTTTGTCAATAGTAGGAATAATAATGTGGTGATTAAAAAAGAAGTTGTATGGGGGGAAAAGTAGGGAGCTCAATAAAAAAGAAAATATAATGGTCGAGTTGATTTACTGAAAACCATTCCATTTTATGCCGTAGAATTTTGCCACATAATTGTAACTGTTATTTAAAATTACATAAGCACTTCACTTGACTCATCGTGTATTAGAAGAAGAGAATAGATAATTTGATATTCTGATATAATTTGCTAGAAATGATAACTATTTCAAATGAAATACTATGAAGAAAAATGTCAACTCCCGTAAAATTTGTCGAAGAGATTTTTTTTATGATTAGCTATGTAAATTGTTTTAAGTTCGATTTACCTGAATATAATGGCGATTAACATCTGTATATAAAACAAAAATAAAAAGATTGCCATATTGAAATATAGAAATTTTTCCAAGTGCGATACTTTTACTTTAAGTACTTCAACATGAATTTATATATTAATTAAATAAAACGTTAGTATCATACAAGCACTTTTCTGAATTTGAAGAAGGAATAGTAATTGCATACTTACATTGAGGAACATCTTTCCTTATAATCAGTCATTGTATTGGAAGTAACTACATATCCACGATATTAATATAAAATCGGTGGGTAAAATAGAACTGGTTAACCATAGGAAGTGATTGCAATAATTTAATACTAGGTAAAGACAGTTATTTCATACGCTTGGTACTACTTGAGTTCTTTGCCTTAACATCAACCAAATCACAAAAATTAATATACCTCCGTACAATACGGCGTCAATCCATATAGTACAAGGAATGCCTATTGTACTTCTACTGGATCTCTTACTTTGCGATGTAGAACATGGGCGATATTTTTATTTGTGCTATCTCAATGGTTAAGAATAATGTAACGTACGTTGGAGGACCCAAATCCCAATTGCATCACACAGTGCTTTTAGATAATAAGTCTGTAACGCAATGATATCCTGGTTAAAATTTGAAAAAAATGTTATAAAAATTTTGTGCTATTTATCGGTATACTGATCTTTTATAAGTATGAATGTGGTGTTATCGCACTCTGTTTTGGCATGGTTCAAATACCTTTTACTATTATGCTGATTAGTAACTCATTGATGTCTGAGATCTTAAGCACAGTTTTCTGTTCTTAAGTTAAGACACTGCCTCTTTACATATTTCAACAGGCTAATTCATATTCTCTTATCACAGAGTGTTCAAGAGTTATTTATAGTTGATCTTAAATTGCATTACTTTTTTTTGTTTTTTGGTTAATCCTCATTTTTAGTTTTAAAATCTCATATTGAGTATTTATATATTTTATCAAAAATTTAATCATATTTATTCAAGCGAAAAATAGCTAAATAAGAAATAATATATAAATTTTACTATGATAATATGAACTCTTATTGCACACTCTTAAAAGATAAAGTAGTTTCCAAAACTGGCTTAGTCTCAGATTTGCCTAAATTATTTATGATCCTTAATAAATATTTTTCTTGTTTTGAAATGAGGAAAAAAAGACACCATTGTTATTAAATTGTATTCCTTTCCCCCTATTTTTAGGGTTAATTTTAATCATTTAAGATTCGTTAAGTTTTAAAAGGTAAAACATAATGGATATATCCTCTTTTCCAGTAAAACTCCACTCTATATTTTTAAGAGTGACTATTTTGAAATAATGTGTATTAAATTATTCGTAGAATTTGTATGCAAATTTATATTAATTCAATTTTGATGCTAACGAAAGTCTATCTAATGATACATCTGTATAATAGAACTTTACGAATAGATTTGAATCCAAATATAAGTAAACCCGAATGTAATTAAGAACATGAGTTATTATTCTCATCAATTTGTTTGTTAGTTAGTATCTATTTCCAAAGTCATAGAAAATTGCATGGTATGAGACACATATACATGTACAGAACACACATAAAATAAGTTGTAAATAGCAACATGAATGAGCTGTCTAGAAGAGACGATGTGCTTATGAAACAGAAATTGTCTATTTTGATCTTTTAGATATTTTTGTTCTGTTTATAATTGTAGAAGTTGAGTAGCAAAGCGTCTTAAACGAGATCATCCTTCATGGGTAATGTCTCTGGTGGCGGCAAGTAAGTATCCAACTTGTTGATGGCGGGTACAGATGGTGAGCGATTCACAAAAGACATGGAAGTTGCAAAACTAATGCAACTGCCTCTTGGTATGTTACGGTAGAAATTTTCTTGAGGGCAATGCCTGAAACTGAAAGTTTGACTGCTTTGCCGCTGATTGATGCCTCTTCGAATTCTCCATCGCTCTAGACGATTTCTGATGGAGTTTTGAACCTAAAGTATAAATTATCCTTTTACAAGTAAAGCTGATTAATTAAATTTAATGTTTATTAATTAAATTTAATGTTTATTTATTTTACACAACACTGGAAATGCTAATGCAGTAAGACCTCACTTAACGCGGGATACACGTTCCATTAAAGTAAAGAGTAATATGAAGCAGTGTTAAACGAGGTTATCTCATCATGTAAATAATGAGGCTAGCGGAAGATGGTTAGAAAATTAGTCAGATATTTTACCGTTAAACTTATTAACTATGTTTATATAACAATAAAACAAAAAGTTAATTCTCACAAATAGAGAAACATAATAAATGAATATGCATATAAAAATAAACAAAATTCTAAATCAGTATGTTTACACATTAGATCAATCATTCTCTTCTGTATTTCTAAATTTCTGCGTTTTTATCAAGAAGGTACCTAATATAATTTGAATTTTCCTTTTATAAGAAGTTGCTCTTAAGTGGATAAAATATTCATAATACCCCGTCTTGCCTTTGAACTGCTGTCAAAATTTGCGTCATTTTAAATAAATTGGTCCATAATTTCTGTTATAGTGGTCAAACTGATTTTTAGAACCGCTGTTGAAAGTTCTTTTTGCTCTTCTTAAGAATCACTATTTTCAATATTCTTGTGTTTTCTTGGTCCGCTAATTCTTTGAGCTCATCAATAGAAATACTTGTTGTTGTTTCTTTCATTATTTTTTCGACATCCTCCACATTTAACTAATCTAAAATGATTTTTTTTGTGCTAATTCTATTATTTTTCTTATTATTTCATTCATATCGACAGAGTGTCCCCCACTCTTTCGATATGAATAAAATAATATCTTTCTTGATTAGATATCGTCACAAATGTTTTCCCACCCCTTTTAAACATTTTTCTGTTACCTCATTGAAAGAAAGGTTTATGCTTTTTATGATATTTTAGTTTTCTCAAAACTCTTTTATTGTTTGTTTCTCTTCTCCACCTCTTTTTAAAACATCTGTTTAAATGTTCGCTTCAGGTAAGAAGTCATAATATTTGATATGACTCTTAGATCCATTGGTTGGATTAAGGAAGTTGTATAGTTAACATTTTGTTCGAGCTTTAGTTAGGTGATATGTACCTTCTTTAGGAGCTTATTAATATTTATGATATAAAATATTATTTAATTTTAATATTTTACATTTTTAGCTTGAATCTTTCTTCAGCCAAGAAGACGGGTTACATATGGCGAATTCATTATCACCTGTTATAGCCTATATTATTATGGCTCATATCTGCAACGAAATATTATAAATATTATATTTTATTAATTAAAAAATAGGTACTGTCCATCTTAATTCAGTACATGCCAATAGAATGAATCTCGAATATAATAAAAGTAACACATAAAAGCTATGATAAGTAAAACTAAATTATTAAATAATATTTTACATCATATTATTGTCCACTTCCACATTATTGGTATTTTATTATTGCTTTTTCTTTTATAAACATTATGTATAGTAATCATAAATATATAATTTTTGTAATAATTATCTTATAACGCAAAAAATATATCTGTGCTGATTTATTTTTCAGTTTTAGTTCGTGAATATTGTTAGCGAAAATGTTAAGAGTTCCTAATATCATCTAATAGAAATTTCTAGTATAAACACCAAGTTTACACACAGGAATATCTACCCCTGTACAACTCTTCAACTTTTTTTTGTTTGTAAAACACAATATATATATATATATATATATATATATATATATATATATATATATATATATATATATACATGCAATAAATTAAATCTCAACTCTACAAATTCTAATTTTATATTAAAAAATAAATAAACATATAGACAAAATATGAAATTTATCAAATATTTTCTTTTATTTATCATCAAATCCATTTAAAATCTTCTTTATATTTGAAAACTACTTCCTCCCAAGCTGTTTTTTTAGCATTCCAGTCTTTATAAATTTTAGATTTGTCCCATAAGACAGACCTCGCTTCTACAAGAGAAATTATTAAGTCCGTGTCTATTTCTTCACTCATTGTTTTTCCTTTTAAATATTTAGATTTACCTATTGACTAAAAAATGAAAAAACATACATAAAACCATTTAAAAGCCTGAGGCACAACAGACGACTAAATATCGTTTAATGAAAAGATGTCCATTAGTATACCTGCATCACTGCAAAGTGAAAAGGACAGGATATCGTTGCTTTTCAGTGGTTTGATCGTCAGCTTTAACGCGGTCGTAAGATAAAATATCGTGTACCATTTAGTGTGAAAAAGACCAGTTTATTGTGTGGTTTTTTGGTAACTTCTGGCGATAAAATATCGAACGACATTTTATCTTACGATAAAAGTCGTCTACTGTGAAAGAGGATTATAACGCTGCTTGCAATTTTGGGGAATCCTCACAATTGAAATAAAAGAGCGTAAAACCGAAACAGCGCTAAGAGGAACAAGTTAAATGGGATCTTACTGCACATACAATGTTAAAATAAATGTTTTTTACACAAGATATTTTTATTTAAAGATATCTTCAACATAGATCAGTTTTCAATAAAGTAGTGTATAAAAACATAATCTATTTAAATATAAGTCTCAGTTTTTCTCATATTTCTTGATTTTTATCTACGTTATAAAAAAACTGTTGTCTGATAATAAAATTTTTTTGTTGAGTAAAATGGACTTAACTTTTATTTCCGACTGAAAGAAATTTTCAATATTCTTACTATTTTTTCTTTAAAGAAAGATAGTAAATTAGAATAAAAAGTAATTCAAAATTAATGGTATAAATTCAGTTATGAGAAAATACTTAAAATAAAAACAAACACAATGAAATTCAGTCGTTCGACATATAATAATGGGTCGAACATGACTAAAGAAGGCACATAATTAATAGAAATTAGTTCTCATCATATTTTACTCCAGTATATTTTACTTTAAATATATGGAGACAATCAGACATACGAACAACTTTGGTATTTTACACATTTATTTTAAGCATTTCTTAATGTTACGATGACTTACAAATAATAGATCTTTAATTTTGAGATATAATATAAATTTACTTAGTTATTTTTTTACTTAGTAATTTGCTATATACTTAGTTATTTGAATGAACATTTCTTTTATATGGGCAAATTACAAAATGTGTTCACTTTATTTAAAAAGTTAACTCTAGCATAATTAGCTTCACATATTGATTGTTACTCTGTTTTTTGTATCACTTTTCCTAATATATATATATATATATATATATATATATATATATATATATATATATATATATATATATATATATATATATATATATATATATATATATGTATATATATATATATATATATATATATATATATATATATATATATATATACATATATATATATATTTGTTCGTGTATATGTATTTGAGGATTTATATTTTCATACTTACTTCACCATTCAAAAAACAGTATAATACAGCTACAATGAAACCCTATAATACATAAATATGGATATTAGTAAAAGTTTAATTTAATAAATGTATGCATTATACATGCACGCATACACATACCATATGCACATTGCTATTTATGATTTCCTTTACCATAAGCATTTATTAACAAAATAAAATGTTAAAAAATCAGTTTAGAAAGTATTGTAGCATCTTTTTTTAATTCATGAATTGAGTATTTGGTATGAAAATAATGAAGTTTAAATTTTGTAATTTTTATGCAAACTAATTGATTTTATTGTGATTTATATATATTATGAATCAATATTTATAGAAATATGAACACATGTTTATAAGAATTTAAACTAAATTTTGAGGTAATTAAATTTGAAAATTTACAGTTTTCTGTGTTTATTATAATTTTCATTACCATTATTAAAAACTATTGATTTATTTTCATACAGATTACTGAGTGTGCTTATTAGAAAACAATGAATAAACGCAGCAATTATAGTTTTTATGGAATATAAGTATATATTTATCGAAAGAAGTATGAATAAAGGTATTGAATAGAAGAAAGTACTTTTATGATAAAAATAACCAGAAATTAGTTAAATCTTTTAAATTAAAACATATAGGATATCTTACTCAAATACATATGTGAAAAATATTCAACTTTGATTGACATTAAATTTATCGATGTATATAGTAAAATTTCTTCCAACAATATTATTCTATCTTTTCAAATTCAATTTTCGTTTCTAAAACTATTATATCAAGAAAACTTAGTTAATGACTTAATAAAAATAGCTTTAAGCAAACAAATTTAAAATTTGTTTTTTATCGAAAATAATTTTCAAAAGAAGCAATTCTAGTATTAAGTTAAATACGAAAGAAAATTTAATTAAATTTTTTAAATATGATTTCCTCTTTAACTATGCTGATGGAGAATTTCAATTGTCAAATTAAAATAGCAAATTTTCTTCTAAATAAATAATTTAAGTAACGAGGTCATATTTTTAATCTCAATGAATTTAAGTTTGAATAAATCAATTCATATATTTATTTCATTTTAAAACATCACTAGATGAATAACATTTAATTGTGAATTCCTGATAAAGGGGAATTTAAAATTTTTAGATTTATTGTAATGCATGTTACAATAGCAAAAAAGGTACTGCATGCATATTATCCAGTTTCTTTTTTCTTTTATAACAATCAATAAGTACATCAAGTATTTCGTTCTCAATTATTGCTTGGCTTACTTGAATAGACAGTAATGTAGCTTGAATGAATGTAAAAACTACTTCTCCAGTTCTATGACTAGGAGTTGCTATGACCAATATGTATGTAACTCCAAGTAATGGGATGAGCACTAATAGTGCTTTAGCAGCTTTTCTGTGTAAAAGAAAAAAATGTAGTGTAGATTTCACACAAATGAAAAAATTAAATAAATCATTTGAAATTCTATATTAACTAAGCACTTTGTATATTTAATCGATAAGTAAAATTTAAAGGAATTTAATAATGAAAAATTTGAAATACTTAATCAAGACAATCACTAATTAATTTAAGAAGATAGGTGTTTTACATTTAAGACTAAAATAATCAAATTTATATTAAATTTGAAAATACTTATGAACATCCAATTCATAAAAATGAAAAATACGGAGTTCAAACAAATACTGGGCGTTGATAATGTATTCGAAAATAAGTTATTGATGAAAAATAATAGTGTATATCTTTAAAACCATAATACTTTTCAATTTTAAACAAAATAATACTATATTTAAATATCCTAAATAACTAATTAAAATACCATTAACAGATTTATTTACATTTAATGGATAAAAATTTATAAATATTGAATCTCCTTAAGGCCTGAAAATATATCATATGATGAGCCCCAAGTCTAATACTCTAAGTTAAAATATGGTTATGGCAAATGGCAGAGCGTTGTAAAAAAAAAAAAAAAAAACATTATCTACTATTGCCCCGAACCAAGGAGCTGCCAGGGCACCTACTTTGACGTGGTATCAGTACTAGCGTGGGGATACTAAAGGAACTGTCCAAATGTCCTAAAAAAGGCAGTTTCATCCAAAGAGTGAAAGCCACTCCGTATGTTCAACTAAATTCTATAGGCTCTGGAGCGAAGTCAGTTTTTCCCTGACGTTGCTCCTCTTAGAAGCTGCCGCTTATCCCACCCATGAATAAAAAAAATATTGTTGACTCAATATTGAATCTATATATGTATGTACTTAATTATGCAGCTTTATGTCTTTCTATTTATTAGATATATTTATATATATTACATACATTATATACCAGAAAACAATCGTAGTTAAGTGAAATATACTATGATTTACTTATATGAATATTTAATTTTTAGGGAACATATATATACAAAAAGTTTTCTTAGGAGTTTCAAATTAATTACGAAATTAATAAAATTAGATTTATATGTCACGTGGTCTAAAAATATTCATAAAACTTCAAATATAGACAGAAATATAAAATATACCTGTATTGTTCTGATTCAACTGAAGTGGTAGCTCTCAATTTAGTTATCAATACCCACATTATTTTGGTGAGGAATGTCATATTTATCTGGAAATATTTACACATGCTGTTGATTACATTGAATATCATTCTAATAATCATACAATAGAGCCTCATCAATCTGGATACCGATAAATTGACAGCATTTCAGTAAATGAATTCCAATTTGCGTTGCATGTATTTGCCAGTTGCCATGATTTCTATGGCACTAAACAGGGCATTTCTCTTATCTAATAAGCAACATATGAAAGCTATTTAATACCTCAAGATAACATCGAATGATATTTTAGTGTCCGTCACTATCAAATATTAATAGACGCTAGAATCATGACTATCACTAATTATGACTTCTGGGATGGCAAGAAACAAACATATTAAATAACAAAAAGTACCACGTTAAAAATATTTTTAGTTCTAGATTGTTTCGGTATATCAAGGCTCTATTGTATATTGTTTAATACATACATGTGTTATTTACTGACAGAAATGTGGAAAATATAAAATTTATTATATTAAATAATTCGAAGAATAAAGAACAGATAATTGCAAATTACCATGATTATCGTAAAAATATTCGAATAATGCATTTTTTTAGAACTTTAAAAAGATATAGAAAATTTGTGCTTCACAACAGAACACAAATTCAGCGCATGTATAGCTTGTCAGAAAAAAAAATTTCAATAAGAAGGAATTCCTGATTTAAATTCAATGCTCAATCTGAACTATTTATTCTTTTAAATGAAATCTTATATAATTTAATGAGAAATAGTTAAAACACACACACAAAATAAAGAAAGACATTTAAAAAAATCCACTGCTTAATTGAGAAATTAGTACAATGGTAATAAGTTTATAGTTAGCCACAATGTTTAATTGTAACAAATGAAATTAGTCATGTAAGTTATTTCAGTTAGAAAGTTGGTTTTATTGGTTTGTCACTCAATAATGTCTTTTTTCTTATGAAGGGTAATAAAATCAGGAACTAAAGTTTAAAGTGGATTCTAAACCATTAATTATATTTGAATTCATGGTGAAATTTGAAACTATGAATTATTGAATCGATGACCACAACACTAATTATACTGTTGAAGCCTACAGCGGAATGAAATTTTAAAACGGAATTCTATTTATCTTACTAAATTAGATGCTTTGGATGATGATAAAATGACATTGATTCTAATTTAAAAGAAAATAAATGGAAAATAATAATGGGAAAATAAAATAGAAGGAAAACTGACGTTACGATAGCTTTATCGCAGGAAGGCCAAGTACTGAAAAAGATGTTCCATGGTTGGCAGTTGTTTTAAATTCATTCTTTTTAACTGTCAGAACGATGAAATATGATTTTACATATTTTATAATCTGCAATAAAAATTTGGCAACAGCTTATTGTATCATAACCCGTTTGCTGAAGAATGCTTGCAAACGTTTCTTTTTTGAGAATGCTCTTTGTTGATTCTTTTTATCTTATATTCCTAGCCTGCCATAATAATAGGGTTAAAATATGATAATTGATATTTTTAATAATAATGTATATATTATTTTGGAAAATGTTAGATATATTTTGTTTAAGAGACAAATATAGACACATCCTCACTAAGTTTATATGGATGAACATCATTTCGCAAAAAATTCTCTATCTTTATTTGGAATTATGTTGAATGACATCTAAATGGGAACTATCGAGGAGGTAGGTGTAAAATATTCTAGGTGATTATATCTCATGAGAATTGTGAATTGCAAATGAGACGTATTCATACAAGATATACTCTTCAGTAAGAAATATTTATTTGTATTCAAATACATTTATGAAGTACAATTACAAACAGTAACTTCAGCAAATATATTTCCATTCATAATATTTCAAAATACTATATTAGAAAAATAGATGTAGTATTTTCGTATTAACTTATTTATATATTTTAAACTTATTAGGGATGTCCCTTATTGGCATTCAGTCTCTATTTCCTAACATGCATTACAAATGAAGATTGTTGTTCTTACTTATGACAAGAAGATTGTTGTTCTTACTTAAGTCTAGTTCGCTCTGCCGTTGGCTATGCAAATTTAAGTCAATAGAGAGTGACTTTTATTTAACCAGAGCAGCAAGAAGGTAAAAGTATGACTTTGCTCTAAATTCCTCCGGGCACTACATGAGGATCCACTCCCTCAATTTTGACATTTATCTGGAAGGGAAGTTTACACCAGACTATTACACGGATGGTAACTGCTCAACGACTGACCACAGGACTTTTGATTTTACAGACTTATTGAGCATGTCTTTCACTTGTACTCGGTGGATCTTTGGTGGTATTGGGATTCAAACCCCGTCTTTCTGGACGGAAGTCCGATGTCCTAACCACTATGCACCAAATGAAATCTGAATTAGGAATGGAAAATTTTAGAACGTTACTCTCTTGATAATTACATTTGTAATGACCATTATTCGAACTAACAATTTATCCTTTCTAGATACTTGTTAGAATGTATCTGATCAAAACTCCCATGTCGTGAAAATAAACTGTAATAAGCCAATTATAAAATATAATAACTTTATATTGACTTCCAAGGTGCTTTTTTGGAATAAGGTTATTTGTAGAATAAGATTTATTAATTTTCGAATATTTATTTATAGAATTACAATTTTTGGAAAAAATATATTTTCGCTAAATTATTATTGTTATTTATTCAAATATTTTAAAACAAAAGTAAATTTGTGAATGTCACTAAAGTTTCATTATTCTTATTTATTTAATTATTAATGTAGTTACACAAAAATTATTTAAAAATAAAATAGCAATAAACAATTTTATATCAGTCAAAATAAATACAAAAAAGAGTTAATATGTCAAAATAATATAAGCTTCAAAAAATTAACTTTACAAATGAAACTAAACATGTGACATTATATTTGACTAGCTGTATTTTAAGTTACTACATAATTTATCACTGTAACGAACTAATAGCATTTTAGTCTGAATGATAATATTATACATTTGCCCATAATATTCTCGTTCTTATTTTGATGATATATATGATGATGATATATGCATTAGGTATCACTCAAAATCTATTTTCATTTTAAAAATTTAAATCAACTGATTACTTCTGAACCAAGCAATTCAATTTTATTCTCCTTATAAAGAAATATTTGTTACATATATTAATTTATATATAAAATATTGATTGTTAAATTTTATAATCTTAAACTTACTAGGCTGTATAAAATATAAATATTACTTTAGGAACAATCATGTGTTATACTTTAGGATAATATTACTATCTGTCTTCACTCATCAACTATACAGTTCAAGTGCTTATAATATATTCAAATATACATAATGGATATTTGAATTAATAATTCCATGCAATAAAATTATTTTCTCCATATTTCAGTGCTAATTTCACATTGGTTTCTTACTTTCACTTATAAAAAATGATTGTTAAAATTATATTAGATTAAAAACTTCATTTCAGAAGTACCACTTTAGAAACATTTGAAATATAGGATAAAACAAGCTGAAAAATTTGACTTTAAGACGACAGTTTTTTTAATATTGCAAGATGTGATATTTTTAATTCAATTTTTTGCAGTATTAAACAAGCAACTTTATGCGACCACATACAATTATTGTAATAGAAAAATTTTAACCTTTTCACAACCATATTGTTACATTTTCGGAAATCCTTATGAAATTCATAAAGTCTACAAGTTTTGGTTCATTAAATATTTTATAGTAATTAAAAGTAAAGGGTTAAGATATAATGTGAATTAAGTGAATGAAATGTAACACAAAAACTTCTATTACGTAGCTATGCACAATATAGATACAAGAAAATGACATTGCAAAATTTGTAGATACAACAGAACAAAAACGATTAAAAACAAATTGCATTCTAATTGTCATGGGGATGTTTGTTTACTTAAGTTCGATGTGTAACTGATTGATTATTCTTTAGCGCAAAATGGCGCCTGAAAATGGAAAATAGTGATGTTGAGTTGTTTTGTTCCAGATGCACTGGATCATGAAGTAAATAAAGGCATCAACGATCAATGAAAATTCATTTTTTAAAAAAATAAGTAAATTAAAATTGTAA
The DNA here is from genome assembly GCA_030067965.1 of Latrodectus elegans. Taxonomy (NCBI): domain Eukaryota; kingdom Metazoa; phylum Arthropoda; class Arachnida; order Araneae; family Theridiidae; genus Latrodectus; species Latrodectus elegans. The sequence continues at coordinate 40,164,062 of CM057811.1, read as the reverse complement.
TCGACTTAAGAAATATTAAGAAAATTGTAACTTGAATACAGTTTTAAGCTCAATACAATATCAATTAATTTTTATATTGCTAATATTTTATTATGATATTATTATTTTATTGTTATATTTTTCTTGTGTATTTAAAATAAATATTACCAATTGTTGAATTTTAAGCTAAATTAAATTAGCGCCAAGTATTTGTTTATGTACATTCAAATCTATAGAAAATTTATGAATTAAGTACTTACATAATATATTTTAATTATCAAAATATATTTCGATTACTATACTTTATGACTACTGTCTATTTTATTTTGTTTTTAAGTTTAGATTATTATTACATCTTTTTTACCTTTAAATAAAAACATGATCTCTGATTTGCACAAATATTAATAACAATACTTAATATAAATAGATGCATGGAATCTATCAAAATTGTAACAGTAAGTATCTTCATTTGCTTCAACATTAAGTACAGATGAAATGAAAACAAACATTAAGTACATTAAGTGACATTAAAAACATTAAGTACAGATGAAATGATGTAACCTATATAATAAACATTAAGGATTTATGATAAATTTTTAAAATTTATTAGTTTTATTTATCCAAATAAAGTAACTTCTTTTTTAATAATTCAACTAAATTAACTTTTTATCAACTGATATTATAGTTTTGTACTGGGAATTATATTTATTTTTCCAAACTAAGCTTTGCCAATAACTGAAAAGAATAGAATTTCTGTAATTCCAGACGTGCCTGAAAGAACGTTAAATAGGAATCCACTAAATAGATAGGAATGTTTTGTGAGATTGGAAGCCGCATTACTCTTAAGTTCTATGGTATCATTGTTTTGTTTGTCATTCCAGGTTAATAGAAGATGGGTCGCTATAATGACATCTGCCATTAACAGATTCTTATTTTCTCTTCAATTCCTTCACGTATTCTCAATACACTTTACAAGAAATGCGACATCTCAGTGGCAATTGGTGTTTTAGAAGCAATTTAAGTAATCTCTTTTAGAGATTCTTTTTTACGTGATAAGTGGTGTTCAAATAGAAGTGAACCTATAAATAAATTGATAATAAAAGCAATACTTCGTGCTGTTGAAGAAATTATTTTGCTTAGTGTAAATGTTAGATGATGTTTTAAGAATTAAATGAAATAAATAATTCAGATACATATATTACCCACAATTTAACTTTGAAACCCTATTGTAATCTATTCTCTTATTTAATTCTGCCATTTTAAAAACAAAAATGTTTTTGTTATTCAATGCATTTGATTATTTATTCATGTATAAAAATAATATCAACTATGAAAATGTTTGCATGCATTTTTGCTAGCCTGGTGTAAAAGTTTAATTGATAAAATACAAGCCAGGATAAATACTATCATATTATGATTTAGATATTTTCCTATATTTACATAATTTTATTTACCTCAGCTTACTAGCACAAGTGTAAAAAACTACGCAAATGTTATTAAATGTACAATAAGCAATGCATTCATATACATGTAATTGAATATGATTTCCTGAACTTGTGTAAAAAGTTGCAATTATAAATAGAACCTATTATAAAACAAACATATCAAATAAAAAATTAAAATAGTCTTTTTAATGTTGATTTACCTCACGTTTTGGCGACATTAAGTCACTGATAACATATTTCGTAACCAGAGAACATTGTAAATTAAGAACAATAAACGATTGTTATATATAAATGCTTATATAAATATAATTTTTTAAGTAGAAATATATTAATAAATTCCCTGTTTAAATGAAGTTTTTCATGAAAATTTGTTGAAATAAACACGTAAAATGCTTTAATTCTTATTCTGATAAATATAGACTTTATTACAAATTTGAATATTTTTGTGACACCTAAATTATTTTTTTTTTGAACTAGAAACTATTTTATTCATAAGGGTCATTTTTATTTAAACTGGTAAATATATTAAACTTTATACTGAGGGAAAATTAGATTTAAATTTTGACTTTCAACTAAGCAGTTTCTCAGAAAAAATTTAATTGAAATTTTCAATAATGGCAAGAAGATAATACAAATGTAGGTAAGTATTTTGTAAACAATTGTTCTTAAAAGAGTCTGATTATAACCGGTATTTATTTGTTTGATTTGAGTTATATTAAGTTAAGAGTTTATGTTAAGCATTAGAACCACGTATTTAAGACTATTTTGTTTGCTTTGTATAACCTTTCAATAAATTTTAGTTTGTAAAAATTACTGACTGATAGATTTCTGTACAATATCTGCGTTAAGCTGGAATTAAGTTAAGAAATATTTTAATAATTGATACAAGAGACAAACAAACTTTAAGCACATGGAAAATTATTTTCCTTAAAATGTGAGTTAGATTCTTATATTGGCAGAGTCAAAAATAAAAATGCAAAACAAAAATTGTCTTATTGAGCTTGCATTGCATTGGTTTTAATTGGTTACTGAATTAGTTAAGAGTTCAGTTGGTCACTGGTTGAAGTTTCTGGCTGCCCCTTTCTGTTGCTCAAAATAGCTAAACGGATACCTTATTATGTGTAATCATGGTGGGGAGAATAAAATCTATTTCTTAAATGAACAGTGTAACTATTATAGTGTAGTTTTGTACAGTGTAGCTATTGAGGAAAATATATAGAACTTTTGAATGACTTCTATGGTAAACGTGTTTGATTGTTGCTGAAAGATGAAATGCTGAAAGTTGTTGTCTAGCGCATTAATAGGACAATGAAGTACAGATTTTCTTTATTAGTTCACTGTTCACTAATCTGTCATTTAGTACTATATAATATATTCTAAAATGTCATGTAGCGTTCGAAAAACTTTTTTAAAATAAGAATACTATTTTAAAAAAGATTAATATAACCTGCTCTAACAAACATTCATAATCAGCGTTATGAAACATGTTTAACTTGTTGTTGAAAGAACGGTTCTGCAACTGTGATATTACGAATTCAACCAGAATTCATATTAATACAATTGATTTTGAAACAATCGTGAGAGAGGTTTTTTGGATATACTTTAAAATTACAAGTAAGCCGCGTGTTCTCATTTGTGAAAATGAAAATACATTTTCACAAATGGGAACAAGCTGCTTGAATGTCTTAGATTATTGGAGGGAAATGTTTCTCCTTAAATATTTGTGCCTCTAAATATTTTCTTCTTGAAACAAAATAAATAAATTTAGTTGAAAAAAGTAATTCACATTAAATAATTCATATTTTAAAACGTAAATAAAAATTTATGCACGTTATGCTGCAATTATAACGTCCTCTAAAAAGGCTTCACACACATAGGTACTGCTGATATTGCAGCGATTTAAAGAAACAAAAATATTAATTTTTATTGCTTTGGTATATTATGAAATACATATTTCTGAAATTTTGGACTATAATAACATTCTATTACTTAAAAATAAAAATAATAATGTTTTAAATTTATTTATTCTAATATTTTTAAAACATTATTATTTTTATTTAGTTTTAAATTTATGTTTCTAAGCAAATATTAAAAATTTTTTATATTTTTAAGCCTAAATAAAATACCTCAAACACCTAAGCTTTTGCAAAGAAATAATTCTAAGTGTTATAAAGTATAGATTCACTTATTATTTATAGAATAGTTTTGCCTAATATATATTAAAATATTCATGACTTTTGATTCCAATATATATGTATATATATATATATATGTATATATATATATATATATATATATATATATATATATGCATGTACTATGACAATTGGTAATAAGCGACCAGCGAGAATATGTTAAGTTAATCAATGTTTAAGTTCGGTTTCGCGTCTTTAATTCAAGGTATTGACCTAATTAGTACAACTTTCATGATTAGATGAAGCTCGTTAAGGTCCAGAAGTTGTTCTAAGAAAATAGTTTGCCCCAGAAACCACTTCACAGTTGATGCAGAGGAATACTTAAGTATTTCCTTTGAAGAAGATCATTGCCTTGATGACCTTTCTCATTCCATTAAGTCCCTTTGAAAAAATCTTAAGACTCAGATAATTTCAAATTTAATTGAATTAACTTTGGTCACATTTTTCATTTGTCTTATTTAACATTTTAAGGATACACATTATAGTTAATGATCAACAAATAAACAGGTTTATGCATTACATAATTTATCCTAATATTTTAAGTGTTTCATTAGATAATTTTAATTCTGTTTTGCTCACAATATAAATATTTTAAACTATAAATTTTTTGTAATTTTAATTGTTAACTAAATATGAAATACATGTTTTCTTTTTCGCTATAAATGAATAATATATTTAGTATTTTAATTAAAGTAAGCGTTTTCACAATAAGTGGAAATATGAAAGGATAAGATAATCAAAACTATTAACATTTTCTTACATTTTTAAAATTTTATGACTAAATTTTAAAATAAATTTAAGATTTTTTTAAAATCGAGAGTTATTTTTAGAAAATACAAGGTGATAACAACATGGGTTTATTAAAGTTATTTGACACAAATTGGCTAACACACAGTCTAATGTTAGAAGGTAATTGTAAGACATTTGATTATCAGTTTTACGTTTGTGTTCCGAGAGGATTTTTCATGGAGAGGGAACCATATTTACTTATTGAAAAGATAAAAACCCAAAAGACACACAAGCATTTACCACAATAGATGCGCAAGTAGTCATCAAATACACAATAACACTAAATCTTCCACAAAAGGTGGGATCGAAACTTGGATTTTCTGTTTCCAAGATCATAATAACATTACTATACCACTTGCACCGTGAAGATTATGATTATTATTATAGCCCTCCAAGAGTGAATTAAATAATTACATTTATGATTACTTAAGATACCGAAATTTATTTACGAGTATAAATACATTAATTATAATTATGAGATTATTAATATAAAAGTTCAGGATTCAATTCTTCTCTTGAGTCTTGAATGTTTCTTGCATATCTGAAATGACTTTAGTTTGTAGGGTCTGGTTGAATTAGCATTCAGCCGATAGCAAAAATGTAATAGGACTCTTGTAGACTGTTGTGTAGTTTTACAACTGTCGTGTTGATACAAAAAATTTCATAGTTAAATTTTTATTTCTTGTATAAAAAGCAAATCAGAAAAATTTTTTATTTCAGGATAGATTAATCAAAGCTAGCAGAAGAATGGCTAGCGCTTATGCTTTAGTTTCAACAATTCTTTGATTGGGTTTTCACCTCGAAGTTGAATGTTTGTAACGGCTTGGAATCTATTTTAAAATATAGATCCCAGTCTAATTAGACGACCTGTAAAAATGACCTTCAGTTAATCAATTTATTAAGCCAGTATAAATTTTAGCAAATAGTTTAAATAGTTTTTAATTACCTAGTTATAATAAAAAACTAAAAATTATATTGAGTTATGAAAGTTCAAATTATTGAATAAGAATCTTTCAGTGAGTTGAATTTCTTCAGAAGAAAGCCTTAGCTTTTAATAATATTCCTATTTACAGTAATTAATTACACAATCTTTCTATAAAAAAATAAACTTGTAATTATTTATTTGCACATATGACAAAACTGATGGTTTAGTTTGTTTGCCGCTAAACGGTTATTTTTTACACAAGAGGGCTAGTTAAACTGAGATCTGCAATCTTAAAGTTGATTACACAAACCGCAACAAACCCCTAAACTCTAGATGTGATTCAAATCAGCAAACTGTTAAACCATAAACCAAAGCACTTACCGTTCGGCTATCAGTTTAGATGCATCCACGAGAAGAAAAAACTCGTCGACTTTTAAATAATATGTATGTCCAATACTTATGTAAATAAGTATATGACATACATATTATTAATTACATACGCTTAAATTTACTCGAGTTGGCATCATCTTGAAGTTTAAATAAAAAGTTTTCAAGAGATGTTTTCCTTTATGAGTTATAGGAATAAATATTTTAATCTTTCAATCATTTCATAATTAAAAGTATATATCATCAAATTGTATCAAATAATATCGTTATTAATTTTGTAAAAGAAGTTCATTTCATTCAGTTTAAAAGTACAAATCCTTTGAGATGTCTATTAGATAAGTTTAAAACTAATTTAATACGTATCGAACAAATTCAAAATTCAAATAATTATTCTTGTAATATTTTGGATATTATGAAATGGCATAGCAAAAAAGTCATATATTAGTAAACATTTTCAAGTCACATATTAGTAAACATTTATTACATTTTCATAGAATAATATACCTGTTTTCTTGTTATTGAAGTAAAAGAATTTCACATGTTGTGAAATATTACTATTATTTTTTTTCATCAAAATATTTATCATATAGAGGAAACTTTTATATTTAACTTTTCAATATGAAAATATTAATATGAGGTACCCAACTTTTAATAGTTTTTGAGAGAGAGAGAAGCATTAATGTAGTAAAAGTGAACATTACGGTCATATAGTGACATTTGGCTATTACTTTTTCACCTGGCTAAGAATGATGTACGTATTGGAGCAACTTTAATGAGAACCAATTGATTATTTGTAAATCGAAACTACTTAAAATTGAGATTAAGATGGTGACAGTTTTATATTGTCATCCCTAATGATATACAAGAGTATAATAATCGCATTAAGATTATTTATTAATTTTGACTGCCGGCCAACTTGTCTAGTGGTCAGCGTTCCTGACTACGTATAGGGTTCCTGGGTTCGATTCCTGGTTCAGGCATGGTTGTACTTTCTTTCTCTCTATCCTGTCCTTTCCTTATGTGTGAATGAGATGTGAATGGTTGCCTACCCTATAAACGGGTCCCTATGGTATGTGTGTGTACTGAAGAAGTCAGACTCCACAACGAATACGGTTCAGTTGGAAAAGTGGAGCAGCGCCCCCTAATTTTCTGTCCTAACTGGCACACGAGAACAACAACTTTAAATTTTGCTTATATTATTTTTCAAAATATTTTTAAACGATATTTGGAAGAAATATGCATCAAGAGAGAAAATGAAGTCGCAAAAAATATGAAACGCGTGATTATAAAAAATCAAATTTGCTTAATTTAATTTAAATTAAATTTGATAATTTCTATTTAAAAAGAATTAAAATAAAGAGAATCTGAGAATTGTAAAACATCTGTTTGTAATTAGATATTTCTTTTAATAAAATCACTTTGGTAAATCTATTGATAATAGATAAAATTCTGAAAATTATTAATTCTTGTTCTAATTTGTAGAATTCTATCTCTTGTTTTAGACTCTTATTTTCATAGTCCATTTAATAATTATGTAATAAAAGAGATACATACGCCTATTATCTTGCCGAACATTTCCAAGATAAAAATAAAGGTTTATAACTCATGCGATTTATTTCCATATAATTTAAATCGATTCCAGTACATGATGTCCAGTAAATTCAATTTTCTAAGATTAAATTTAAAATTAAAAATGCAAATTGCGTAAACCGGAATTAAAAATTTTATAACTCTTCTGATTCATTTCTTTGAAGTCAAAGATATCTTAGATGCGATTTGTTTATAAGTGTAAGAAAACATAAAGGCTTATTTATTTTTTGTGACTCAAAAAATTTAAAACGTATTATATTTAACGTAAATATATAATTTACACTTAATATTTATCACGAGATATATGACCAATGTTGAAGCTCCATTTGAAGTGATGAAATAACTTCTTAAAGATCAATATTCCCGGGGGAGCCTGTAATCCCTAGAGAGTGCGTCCCTGGGCGGATATAGGAATGCCTCTATTGGTTTCCTGTAGGTAGAAGAGAGGAAATAAAATACTCTCCACGGATCAACAGGTAGAAGTCCAACCCTTATTTGGCTCTGGTAAATTCTTTCCATGAATTGTGCAATTGCTTCCAACTATAACCGTGAGCTCGTGACCATAAAGTGAGCTTTGGAGATTTACCTATCTTAAGTTGACGAAGTATCTAACGGTATCATTTTTTCTGACGCAAGATCCGCACTTCAGGTGATACAAGGGATAAGTGTCAACTCAGTCATAAGATTATAGAGATAATCCACAAAATCATTGCTATCCAAAGCTACTGCGCCTTACAATGGATACCAGAGCACGTTGATATCGCTGGCATTGAGATAGCCGATGAGTTTGCTAAAGAAGCCTACGATTCTCCTCAATCATCTAAAGTCTTGACCTCACCGACACCAATGAAATTGCCAACCAAAAATTAATTTGTCAGCAAGTTAAAAAGTTTTCATTTTAAAATTGAACAGCGACCGAACCATTTCAGTTATAACAGAGAACAAAACACTTTAAAGGCATGAGAATTTCTACAGATTTACAAAGGAGTTACACCAGGCTGTCCTCACTGTCCGGATAACGTCCAGCTGAGTCCGCAACACAATTCCAGCTGTTCAGCAATGCTGGCCAAGGTTTTTAACATCAGCCTAGAGGATTCTGTGTTGCTTCTTTTTACAGATAAATATGTGAAATCACCAGGGCAGTCTTCGACTGCTTCGTGGACATTTAGGGTTTTTGCATGTACTCCATGGACACGACATCATGATCAGGAGATCAATGTCACCTTACATTTGGTAGACAACTAATTTTGGTGAGTTTACTTGAAAACCGAAAAAATATCATTCCATTTAACCACAATTAACTGTTCTTTTTTCTTGGCCAGCTTTGTCTATAATGTTCTCCTGGGACACATTTATTATTTTTTCTATAAATATTAATTATTAGTTTAAATATCCAGATTGTTTGCATTTTAAATCTATTTAGATACAGTCAGGAAATAAAAGTGAAAAACTTGAACAGATCACTTATTTAAATTCTAATTGTTGTAAAGGAACTAAGAATTTTTATAAATGTGTTAGGCTTTTAGTTTTATATATATGTAATACAATATTTGTAAAATATACTTACTAACAAGACAAATATTACAGGACTGATGAAAATGTAATCATAATAATCTCGTTTCTGCCATGGGCATCTGAAAAAAGTTAATAAAATAATAATTATAAAGTAAATAAGATAGATTATGTTATTTATTACAAGATTTAAATTCAAATAATTTTTGTTTATTTGTTTATATATATATATATATATATATATATATATATATATATATATATATATATATATATATATATATATGTATATATATATATATATATATATATATATATATATATATATATATATATATATATATATATATATATATATATGTAATCCTAATTTAATTTAAGTATAATTATATATTTTTAAGCATAATTTGTGGCTATTGAATATTTTTTAAAATTTACTTTGCCACGTAAAATAACCAATATACAGCCTGAGTAAAAACTTTAAGGCCAGTAAATATTTTTGAGAAAATGTAAAATGCAATAAAATGGGTTCAAATAATATTAATTATTAAAGTTAAATGATGAGAAATAAATGCTATAAACATAATTTGTAAATACACAATTATGAGAAACATGTGGTTATTTACAAAATTAGTATTTCTGCCTGAGTAAAAACTTTAAGGCTACCAATTATTTTTTAAAAATAAATATAATATAATCGTGTGATTACCATTGCATTTACTAGCTTGTGACAACGCTGTAATTTTCATTTTTGGCATACGTTTCTTCGAAGTATTGGTGATAGTGAAGATGTTGAAGGGCAAGAGTTTAACTGATCGTGTAAGAGGATAGAGATCGAAGCTTTGTCTTCAACAGGAATGAATAGTCGTGCTATTGCGATAAAGATAGGAAGATCAAAAACTGTAGTCATCCATCTTTTAAAATTGAAAGACAATTATGGTAAAAAAAATTGGGGGAAGACCTAAAGCTTTGCCCTCGCGAGATGAAAGAAGATATAGCAAACTTGCATCTACTGGAAAGTATTCAACAAGGAAACTGATTCCGACGACATGTTTAAAAGTTTGCCAAAAAATGATTTATAACACAATTAGAAGAACTAAAAGGTACACTTATACAGCAAAATTAAGTAAGCCTCAGTTATTCAGAAACACAAAATATAGCGTTTGAATTTAGGCCAGAAATTCATGACCTGGGACAATCAATGGATAAAAATTATTTTTTTTAATGAAAAAAAAAATGGAATATAGATGGGCCAGATGGCTAGAATTTCTACTGGCGTGATATAAGAAAAATATTCTCCTAGCGCCAATTAGGTGGAGGGTCTGTCATGACTTGGGGCTGTTTTGCTTACAATGGTGTGGGCTCAGTTGCATTCGTTTCAAGTAGAATGAATTCACAAGAATACCAAAATGTCTTAACAAATCATCTTTTTCCAAATGCTGAATGTCTTTCTGGAGAAAGTTGGAAATATCAACAAGACAATGCATCGATCCATTTGAGTAACAGCACAAAAAATTGGTTCCATGTCAACAATGTTGGAACTGTGTAATGGATAGCAAGATTACTTGACTTCTTCACAATCGAGAACTTTTGGGATGACTTAGCAAGAAGAGTTTATGCAAATGGGAGACATTTTACATCAACAACAGAGCTGAAATCTACTGTCGAAGATGAATGGTATAAAACCGACCCCACCCGTTGTCAAAAACGCGTCTCATCCATGAAAACAAGAATATTTAAAGTAATTCGAAGAAATTGTTCCTACACAACCTTCTAAGAATTAGTATTTTTTTCCTATTATTTTCTATCTTGGCCTTAAAGTTTTTACTCAGACTGTATCACTATTTGTAAATATAACTCAAGCATCATGAAGTTATCCACACGAAATTTAGTCATATAAAAGCACACAATAACATATACAAAGGAAGCAGTATATTCTGAGGTTCCTTACGCAATTGAAACAACATATACATTTCTATATAATGAATTTCAATTTCTAAAAGAAAACAATAAGTAAATAAGTACTAACTTACACAGTCAAAACACACATAAATACGCAGGTATATTTGAAACCAAAATGGATTTATTTATAAAATAATTATTATTATTTTACAAAACACACTTTTTTTCATAAATTTTCCTTTTTTACATCCATATTAATATTATTTTTAGCATAAGAACTTAAATGAGTGAAAAATTGGAGTTGAATATTTAAAACTTCCAAACCAAAATTTTTGTCATGTATAAAGCTTTATAATTGAGAAGTTTCAATGAAAATTATTTTCTAAATTTTATGTTAATGTATTTTTTTTAATTAAAGTGCAGTAATATATTAAAATCAATTTAATAAGAGATGTTTTAAATTTCAATTGGAATAAAATTTTATTACAAGTTAAAGTGCTTAAGATTTTTTAAATTTTATTACCAGCTGTTGAGAAATATGAATAAGTTTGGTTTGATTATGAATAATAATCCCAATTAACGATATCACTGATTAATTAAAGAATTTACTAAAATTATCAAAGGCAAAATTTCAACTATTTAATAGTCCAAATCTAAAATTCAATAATTTATCAGCAACTAAATTTTAGTATTATTTAAAATATCTCAGATTTTTTCTGAATAAATTAGATAAATTTATTTGAATACTTAAATGTAATGCATTTATTTAAAAGAAACTTTGATTAAAAAAACGGCTAAAAATGTTGGATTTTTTTATTTTTATTAATAAATGAAAACACTTATTATATATTTTATTTATTGAACTATTCACATTTTAAAATGTCAATAAAATAAACCTTATATAAATGTTTAATATAATTATATGCACCAACTGTCGACCAAAAAATGTAAGCAAATAAAGCATTTCTATATCATAAAAAACCTGAAAATTTGAAAATAAACTAGACATATTGATTTAATTATAAAGATCTGTATAAATTAAAGATTTTGGCACATTGAATATTGTAGAAATTGTCCAACTATCGACCAAAAAATGTAAGCAAATAAAGCATTTATATATCATAAAAACACCTGAAAATTTGAAAATAAACTAGACATATTGATTTAATTATAAAAACCTGTATAAATTAAAGATTTTGGCACATTGATTATTGTAGAAATTGTGCTACTTCAGAAGAGTTATCAGTATGATTTGCGACCTATTTTAAGTGAAGCTAAAATTTTGGTCTTTTGGAAGCTGTCGATGCATGCAGGATCTATTTGTAAGATTTATATTTAAGAGGCGATCAAAAATATGAAAACCACGAGTTAAATGTTCTTAGGATTCTTTAAGTGCTAAAATAGACCGGAAGGTCTTTTTAGTTGGCTTGACTATGCATTGCACATTGCTGAAAATGTTGCTGACAAAAATGATATATTGAACATTGCGAAAAACTTTTATTTTATTGGAAATGTGATGGAACTCTAATTTTAAGCTTAGATTGTGTGTGTGAAGAAGAAAAGAAATTTGGTAACAAAATTGGATCTCATTTACTTTATTTACGGAATTAATTTTTAATAGTCTCCTTAGATATAGAAGAATCCCCATAATTTTGTAAATTTTACATCGCAAATACACAAATTGTGTTTTAAGTAAATAAAATAATAAAAAACAGCCACTGTAGAATAAAGCATTCAATTTTTCAAACAGCTCAAGTTTTATTCTTTTGAAGAGTATAGTTAGATAGTTTTATTTACTTGTCATCCTTATTGTTTCTGTAGTAGATAATTTTAAGTGCCATTTATTATCTCACACACATAGAAATCTAATTATCGCTTTTATATCTTTTTTTCCAGTGGCAGATTGTAGACAGTTGCAACTGCAACAGAATCTATTAATCTATTGTTCCCTGATACCAAGGAACCAGCCAAACACAGCGACCTCTCAACCGTCGAGGTGTTGCCCCGGGTGCACCACAGGGGGTGGGCCACCATTGCACCCTCACACATGCCATAGGGACCCGTTTATAGAGTAGGCATCATTCATACTTCATTTACACACACAAGGAAAGACAGGATAGAGAGAGAGAAAATACATCCATGCCTGAACCGGGATACGAACCCAGGACCTCCCTATCAATAGCCAGGTACGCTGACCACTAGACAAGTTGGCCGATTCGCTTTTATATCTTACATATTAGATTAAAATTCAAACATTAAACTTCTCGAAGCATGTAAATTCTATGCAGATTGTTGTATGATCACATACATTACACATGTTAACAAACTTATAGACAGTATTGGGAAACTATATACAAAATACAATATCATATAGTAAAGTAATTCTTATATTAATGAATTATGATTATTATATTAAGTATAATAAACGATTGAATCGATAATTTTATAAAAGCTTAATAGTTAATCAACATTAAATAATTTAAAATACAATTTAATATATATATATATATATATATATATATATATATATATATATATATATATATATATATATATATATATATATATATATATATATATATATATATATATATATTAAATTGTATTTTAAATTGTTTTTTAAATTATATTTATATATGTCTATATATATAAAGTTACATATATTTTTTTTTAAGTTTATTAAGTTTGATTAATCCGAAAAACTAAAGATTGAATATCATTTTTAATGAATAATTATTTTATAATGAATGAACTATATCATGTAAACAATAATTGTGACAAATGAAAAGTAAATTGTTAAATTTCTGAGTGTGTTATGACATTCTAAAAAGATAGTGTTGTACTTACCCTTGTGGTGTTAATCCATCTTCAATTGTGCTTCCGAAATGACTTTTGACTCCTGCCCAAGTGGCGACGATGGCAGCTGGAATGACTATTTTATAAAAGAAGAATATTGCATTTATAAGTTTCACTAGTTTATGGGTTGCATGCATCCAAATTTAAAACAAAATTATTCAGTCGTAGAGACGTTCTTTAGTAATCATAAATAAAAAATGCAGCTGTTTTGGTTAAAATTTGTTTCCCATGATAAAAAAAAAAATTAATTTAATAATTAAAAATAAAATTAATTTTAATAAGAAGCGCTCTTCCCATAATGTTAGTTTTCTTTTCAGTTCCATAAATTGGTACATCCAATAGATTTTTTGTACCCCAAATTAATGTACCACTATTGCTCTTAAAAATGTTAGAATTAGGTTTAAAATAATTGAATAAAGGAGTTCAGCTCTCCGTAATTGGTTTTTACGTGGTAGTGTAACAGATTTTCTTCATCCCAAAAGTTGAAAATAAAATTAAAATAGAGAGAATTACAGTATCTAATTTGAAAATAAATAAAAAGTTCAAATGAATTAATGTAATATCAATCAGATTGATAAAGGCGGATTTAAAAGCTGAAAGAATGTTGAAATTAATTTAAAATTTCGTTAAGTTCACACATTAGTAATTTAATACTTAAAGAAATAATGGCACATATAAATGAGAGAATTGATGAACAATTTGGAAACATAAAATTATAGAAAAAGTAATAGCGAAATCGCATAAATTTTAAAGGCAAAACTATATTTGATGAGAATTTATTAGTTTATACATATGAATAACATTATAGTAAAATTCAAAACACTTGAAAACACTTCATACAGGAATAAGCATATTAAATTAAAAATATACATATGATTTTTGTTATAATTTTATTCTAAATGGATGATGTAAAATCATATTTGAATACAAATAATTGTATATAAAATATTAAAGAGGAAAACTTTTTTGAAGATGTGAAATCAGTGATTGAATATTTTACCGTATCAGAAAATAATCTCTTTGTTGTATTTGGCAAAGTAAATTCAAATGATTTTCATTATAAACTTTTGTTTTACTTTCTTCTAACAACAGCAAAACAAACTTTTTTCCATTTCAATAGTTTTCTGTTGTCACTCATAACTACACTGCCCGACACTGAAAATGCACAACCAATAAAGAGATGCCAGAAAGTTACGAAACTCGGTAAAACAAAAAAGACAGTAGTGAACAATAAGTTCTCTGTATTTTGTAGTGATAAGTATAATACAGAGCAAGAATAGGGTATAGTATCACCGTGGAAGGTGTTATATGAAGTAACACATCTAGGCACAGAATCAGTGTAAGTGAGGATGGCGTCCTGAGGAATGACTCTCCACTCCCTGTCAACCAATAGCCAAATTGCGTCTTCTGCCGGAAGTAGTGGCAGGCTCTGCAAATGGCGTCCAATCATATACCAAACATGTTCGATTGAGTAGAGATTTAGCAAGCACTATGATTTAGAAAGCAGCTGTACACCTTTTAGGGCATGTTGACTGATGCGAACAATGTGCGGTTGGGCATTATCGTGCTGATAAAAAGGCACTCCTGGAAAGTAGGGGAGTGTTACCAGTCGCATCACATTATCCATGTAAAGTTGGGTTGTCATAGGGCCATTATTACGAACCAAAAGTGACCTGGAATCGTACATAATGACTTCCCAAATCATGATCTCACGTTGTCTTGCGGTGGGGCGTTCCACAGTTGCTGCAGCAATGGAAGTATCTCATCCGCGGTGACAATTACTGAAGAAATAGAAGCATGACTCATCTTAGAAGATGATCCTGTGCCACTCCATCTTCCTCATCACTCTAATCAGGCACCATTCCAAACGTTTGGGTCGATGCTGTGGGGTCAATGACAGATTTTTTAACCAATGCTATGGGTGGAAGCCAATAGCAATCAAACGATGGAAAATAATTTTGTTTTTTTTTAGAAGAATCCAGGATGTTTTGCACATACAGCGGAATTTTGGTAGACGTGTTTTGCAGGTCCACCACCACCTCCCATCGGATTCGTTGATCCACTCGAGCTCACGTACCCTGAAGGGATCCACAGTTCCTTATTCCAACCACCTTCGCCACAACCGGTGCACTGTGGACGCTTTCTGGTATCTATCAGCTGTGATTTGCCGTAAAAACCAACTTGCCTTCTTATAGATCACTATGCATCTCGTAAACTCTGGAACTGCCTTTATCGACGATGGCTTGGTATTCTCTGTAATTACACGCGTCCTTTACGAAAGAAACAAACTTTTAAAGATTATTTTTCATGCCACAATAACGGCGCGAATATTGCTCGCTCTGCCGGCTCCTCCATCTTGACGTCATTCAATTCAAACAATTCCTGAGTTAAGAGTTTTCTATCGTGCATGTGAGGAATCTTCATAAATAGCAGCTTCATTGGTAGGCGAAACTTCAGTATCAATTGAGTTGACTGAAAATTTAAAAGTTAAATACGTTGAACTGCCCGCACAAGTTATGGCATGTGTTGTTTTAAGCAGTGCCACCCGTATTTTCTCAGCTTTTTCGGGATAGCCGGCAAAAACGTTAGCCATAAGACCGTCTATTTTTTTGTTTTTAATCAATACGATAACTCTTACTTTTGGTTCCTAATAAGACTTAAATAATTCCATCAGTTTTAACAAATATTCATGGTGATAACTTTTTCTCAATTAGTCTCTCAAACTAATTGATTATTTATTGAGCCTTTGTGAATTTTAGCATTTAATTTTTGTTAGTATGTTAGTTTTATACCAATAGAACAATCCTTTTGTTTTTTGTCACAAAATGTACATTTAACTTCAAAATTTACTTAGCAGGTGCAAATAGGTTTTGAACACAGAGCAAGTCAACACAGCGAGTGATTACAAATAAATCACTTACTGTATGGACAATAATCATAGACTCTTTGCCTTCCTGTTTTTTTAAGACTAAAATTATATTGATTCATATTTGATTTCAATAAGTTTATACGTTCCTCTCCATCTACTTCTGTGTAGATTGGAAATAATGTATTAATTTTCCATTATCTTAGGAACAATTGGAATTGGCACATCGTTTAATAACTGTAAGATTTATTCTTTTTTCTTAAAGGTGTATTACTTAGCCACAAACATGCAATATTTCCTGTGGAATACATGATTTACACACACAATCAGAGGAAACACCATAATAGAATTTTGACCGAAGCCATCCCTAGTGGCTTAAGGAATACCAAGTGTAACTCTAACTTATCATACAAGTGCATTTTTCTACTTTAAATTTCATATTAGAGCTTTTAGTACCAGTCTCATAATTCTCTAGCATAAAACTATTAAAATTTATAATGTTTCAATGGTTTCCTCACCTAAATGTTATATTAAATTTTTATATAGTTTCATAAATGATCTTTTTCTTACTAAATATTTTCCTTATTAACTTACAAATACTTAATATTTTTATCAAATATATATATATATATGTTACCTTATACAAACTTCCATTTCGTTTGTTTATTATAAAATGTTGTATTTGATAAGGTAAATTCAAATAATTTTCTTTAAATTTTCACTTTATTTTCTTTTAATAATTTACTTTTAATTTATTTACTTTTAATATTTTCTTTTATAATATTTTGCAGAACAAATTTGTTTAAGACAAATATTTCCTGTTACCACTCATAAAATTTGATATCAATATACACAAATCAAAAGAATAATTACAATATTATTTTCTGTTTACATAAAAACTAGAAATATCACAAAGTAAGAATCAAATAAAAATATCCCAAAGAATTTTAAAAATAAGGAAAATAACGGGAAGATTGGGAATACAAAAGAGTTTGTTTCCTTAAGATTTAAAGTATATAGCATTATTATTTAAAGTATATTATTTTTGTGGAAATGAAAGACAGTTTTCGTACAATGAACAAATACTTTATTAAATTATATATTGGGCCGTTCTGGTCCAACACCTTTTGTTACCTTTCTGGTAGAAACATAATTCCACGCTCATAAAATTTTTGGTCTTTGCTGGCAAAAAACTGATCGATGTAGTTTTTGACCTTCTCATTTGAGGTGAAGGTTTTACCATCTAAAAATTTTGGAGTGACCACAAAAAATAATAATCTAATGGTGCCAGGTCTGGAGAATATGGTGGGTGTGGAATTGTATCCCATTCAAGCTGTAAAAGCTTTTAGCGAGGGACCAAACTTGTGAGAGGTCTCGCGTTGTCTTGGTGAAACACTACAAGTTTCTTGTTCATTAGTTCTGGCCTTTTCTGTTGAAGTGCATCATTCAGTTTTTCCAGCTGATGACAGGAAACTTCCGAATCAATTGTTGTGTTATCCGGTAAAAACTTAAATAATAATAATAATAAAAAAAAAACGATTACCTTAAAATCTCACACCTTAAACAGACAGCAGCATCACATTTTTTTGGTGAATATCATCTTTGGAAATGATTTCAGCCGGTTCATCTTTTTTGCTTTATGACCTCTTGCGTTTGACTTTGCTATATACAACCCATTTTTCGTCCCCAGTGATGATGCGCTTCCAAAACGGATCCTTTTCGGGACATTTGCGAAGCGAATCCCAGACATCAATGCAGCGACACAGATTTCTCCCTGTAAGAACATGGGGAACCCATTCATCGAGGATAATCCCAGGCCTTCCAAGTGGTCATAAACTGTTGTTATTCGCCTGTTCGCATCAACTAATGCCTTCATCATGTCTTTATCAGCTTTAACTGGCCTTCCGAACGTGGTGCATCTTCGACATCAAAATTTCTCGATCGAAACTTAGCGAATCAGTTCTGGCATTGGCGTACTGTCAACACCCCTTCTCCATACTCATCGGTCAATTTCTTTCTGGTTTGAACAGCATTTTTACCCTTTCTGTAGTAAAACAGTAAGATATGCCAAAAATGTTGCTTATCGCTCTCCATATTTAAAAGGGCACCAACTAAAAACTACTGCATAGAATTAATTGGAATTTTTCACACACAAACCTTATTATATGTGCTCTCAAAGCATATAATAATTATACGGCTTAAGTGTGAAGTTGGGTGCAAAAAATACAATTAAATCCTCTGTCGGGAAAAAACGAAATTATTTTTGAACAACCCAATAAATAACTTTATTGAAACCTATATTTCTCTTCCTTATATACAGAAACTAAAACAATATCCAAACCAAGAAACTAAATAAGTGTTATTAAGCAGAACAATACTTGAGAATTATGAAGATATTTTGCTTAAAATATGATCAATATAGAGAACAATGAATATAACCGCAATGGAAAATATAAGCTTAGCTTAAATATTTTTATTTAATTTTATATTATTAATTTTATTTATTTCAAACTAATAAAAAATTTGATACATGTGAAAATGAGGAGCATTACAGTTTTTACGATGAAATTAATACAAGAGAATTTGGAGACAAAACCAATTTGCTGTAATTATCATTAGATTAATCTTTTACTCATATTTTGAAAGAGGGAAAATTAGTAAATTTTCTTTCATATGAACCGGTGTAATTTACTAAGCTGTAAAACAATTTACTCTTGTTTTGTAATTTTAAATTAAGATCACACTGCGATGATTTGTGATATCAATTAAAATTGCCATGTGAAATAATATGTGTGTTGTAGAATAAAATGGTTCTTCATAACATAATTGATTTCTTTACTCTCAAAAAGTAAAAGCACCATATTCCAAATTTCAAAATCCAATCAAAACTTACCACCTAAAATGTATCAATGGATAACCGTAATTCAATTCTAGTAAATTACTATAATCTTTGAATTTTTATTAGCCAAATTACAATAAATTAAAAAAATCATAAAAAAGTAGAAAGTTCAAAAAATGAAGAAGCAGAGAAATCAAAGTTCGTATATTTTGTGACAAAACATAAATACGCCGTAAACTGTCACAAAAGATCTACACAAAATTCAACATTATAATGGCTTACACAGATACGTAATGATAAAGTGTTAATATATATTCCAATC
This sequence comes from Latrodectus elegans, assembly GCA_030067965.1. Classification (NCBI taxonomy): domain Eukaryota; kingdom Metazoa; phylum Arthropoda; class Arachnida; order Araneae; family Theridiidae; genus Latrodectus; species Latrodectus elegans. Next base: position 40,144,455 of record CM057811.1, on the reverse strand, counting down.
CAGACTTACATTGCATTTTTAATTATTATAGACAATTATCATATGAATGTTTTTAGTATAATTTTGACTGATGGAAAGCAAAGTGTGTCTGCAAAAATACGTTTCATACGCACGAATAAAAAGATAATTTATTTTTTGAGTTTAAATTTCTTATTACATTATAATAATTTTTAATAATATAATTATTAATTATTTCACTATAGTTATTTATGAAACAAGAACATTATTGATATCTTTACAATATTTAATTTAAATTACTACCCTTTTACAACCAGGAAAAAGTTTACAAAATTTCATTAGTAATTATTACTTAGCAGCTAATCAAATTTTGTTCTTTGTACAACATTTTTTTTACTCAAGTAAGATTCACCACAAAGCTTGCAGTTATGTGTTTCTTGACTTATGTCAATTAGACTAAGAAGTAATGCAGTTTATGAGCCAGTGGTAGCTGCTTGACGATATTTCTCTATTATCTCGTCTGCAAATTCTGCCAACAAGTAACTCCAAAAGGTGCGCTTTAGTGACCATATTTATGTTTATATCTTCAATTTTAACCTATGGAAGTGTTAAAGTTATGATTAAAAAGTGGACTTGAAATAAAAGTAAATTTTTTACCCATTTTATCAAAAAACGGGTAAAAACTTCCCTTTTATTTCACGTCCAGTTTCTTTATTTTTATCATCATGTTTCCGAAAAAAAAATAAATTTCGGAACATTTGATGAAAACATAGTCGTTAGGATAAAACGTAGGTACCACCACGAATGTATAACATAAAAATGACAATTTTTTTAAAACATTTTATGAAGGTAAAAACACAGACAATCACACCCACTTTTTAAATTTTAAATTTCTAAGAATTTTATTTTTGTGAACAAGTAATTCCAAAAAAATGTGGACTAGTTATAATAGAGTAAATAATTTTCTAGCAAAAATGTCGAGAAATTCAATGTAAATTTTAGTAATCTGCTCTGCTCCAATATTTTCTGTGTCTGTATTACTCAATAAATCTATTTTCTCTATCCTCGCACAGAGTATTTTATAAATATTTTAGCAGATAAATTTTTACAATTAGAGTTTCGTTTTCCAAACACTGCACTAATTATTTGATTACTTTCCGATAATTATATGCAGTAGTTGGAAAAATAAGAGCTGGACTTCTACTTCGATCTGAGTTCCATAGATTGTAAGGAGTATTTTTTATTTTTCTTCATCAACAACATTTTTATTTTCACAAAAATTTTTCAAACTGTCCCCGAAATATAATCTTTCGTCTCTCTATTGGACCTTATGAGTTCATTTTCAATTATTTAAATTTGCCCAATATATTAAAAAAGAATGTCGAACAAAGTTATGTTCAAACAGAAAGCTCTTTTTCACAGAATTTTCTCACATTTTGAAGATATTTCTTTAAAATTTGAATTAATTTACAAAGGCAAATCAAAAGAAATCTGCCTCTATAATAATCAGACTAAAAAATGTTCCAAAATATTTATTTTCTATTTTCTGCTGCATTTTCTTAAATACAGTACTTTGATAAAGTTCTTAGAATTTATTCAATTGATACTTGAAAATCAAAAACTCTTTCGAAAAGAATTTGCTAATATTTTCAATAGTTATATCTTGATTTTATTCGTAGTAAAAAAAATCCTTATTTCTAATTATTTTTTATATCTTTAATATATCTAAATGCTTCTTGAATTTCAAAATCACAGCCCAGTCAAATACCATAACAAAATATTACTCCCTGTCGTGGGAATTACAATTAGTATTTGAAATCATGCAATAACCGAAAATCAATTTAATTAATTTTTAATGTTCTGATGTTTCAAAGAAAATTAAACATTTTAATTTTATTTTACTTAGAATAAACTAGCCAACGAGTGAAGTAAATCGCTTAACGATATTAAAAGTTGTTCGTTTAAAAACTTAAAAAAATCATCATTTATTATATATATTAAATATTAAGTAATTTCATAAAAGACGAAAAAATTTAAAATTAATTAGTTTGAGATTTATGCTTGTTTTTATTACTCATTATTAGGAGACTTGTCTAAAAAACTGATTTCAACAAGCCTAGCAATTTTTTTTAGAATGTGTGGTGTAAGTTAATCGTGAAGTTATAGCCCAGAAAATACTTTTAACAAATATAATTGCTTTAAAATGAACATATAAGGCATGAAGCGTGATTCATTTATATTTAACCTAGGATATATAAGTCGATTGACTAATGTATATTGTATTTGTAAAATTGAAAGAAATTTAAATAAAATATTTTTGATTTGTAAGAAATGAAAAATTAACTTTTATTATTTTTTTTTAGCTAAAATTTTTGCATAAAGTGTAATCAATTTTTCATAAAAGTGAAAGATTATTGTCGTGCATATGTTTCAAAAGTTGTTTCGCAATATATCAAATTAATCGAAAAACACACAAACTAGATAACAACATTACTGGGGCTCTCATAGTTTTAAAAGTTGTTCCTCAGGGAGAAGGGTAGCACAATAGAGGTTTATTGTGCATTTTTAAGGATAGTTTTAACAACAATTCACATTTATTTGTCATCCATCTACACTATTTATTTGAAAAATATACCTTCTGCATAATTATGTTTAAGCCCTTCATCGTTAACCAACTATAAGCATAACTTTAAGTTATAGATATGTATTTCCAAAACTTTTACTTTAAATTAAACTTATGAATACCTATCACCATTTGTTTATTCAAATGAAAAAATTTAAAAATACGCAGAGAAATGTTGACAGTTTTTTTTCAGTGTTTTTTGAAGAAAGTAAATAGTAACGTACGATACAAAATAAAAACTTAAAAATTATTCGTATAATTGTTGTGATATAATTTTACCAGATGAAGGGATATTAAAATTTATGAATATAAATACGAAAGTAGTCATAAAATACAAAAATAAAATATTCTATCATAGCATCATCAAAAATCTGATAAGAACTTCTGGGAAAGTCAATATCTGTTTGATGCCTACTTGACAGTCTTGGTCAACTTATTGAGATGCCTTAGGAGTTAAAAATCTATATAACGAAATGGAAATTTGAAGATATTGGAAAGTCAAGTAAGAGAAATAAATTTTTTTGTAATTGATTTATTTAAAAAATGAAAATGATTTAAATGTTTTGACAGATTAAAATCTAAATTTAAAATATTTTACAAAAATATACTTTGAATATTAAATATCATAAATGAATATACTAATACAAGAATAAAAAAAAAATTGGCTCTCAAAAAGTACTAAAATATGAAATAGACGTTAATGATTAAACAGATTAAAATCTGAATTTAAAATATTTTATAAAAATATTAATTGAACATTAAATATCATAAATAAATATGTAAATGCAAGAATAAAAATAAAAAAAAAAAGTTGGCTCTCAAAAAGCACATTTTAATAGTATTACTAAAAGATGATTGGATATAATTAAATTATTTGATAACTGAAGTTGATTAAATTATTTAATAACACAAATTTCTAAGTATGAATTGATGAAAAAATATGCTTAAAGACTCCCTATTTTTCAGTGTTAAATGAATCAAAATATATTTGTCTGACTCTCTGAAAGTCTGTTTTATAAATAATTTTACAAGTACTATAAAACTGTCATCATTTCATTTCGGATTTTAATAGAAGAAAGTAAAGATTTGTGACTCCGTGTTTAGAAAAAGGAGGAAAGAATATTTATTTTTCATAACAATTTGGCTTAAAAAATTGAGGCAAATGTCTTACTTTCTAAGATAATTATAGGAATTCATTGTATTTTAAAATTAATGTAATTTTAGGTCACATACCATTTTTACGTTACATTCTTATTTTTCGATATAATTTGTCTGGACTGCAGCTTACTTAATATTTGGGTTAGTAAGGCTGCAGATTAAAAGTGATTCAATATTTATGAAAAAACTTTCCTTTCCATTAGAAAAGGAAAATTAATTTTTCTCAGAAATATTAAATCACTCTTAAATGGTACCCTTGGGTTTATAATAGCATTGCGAGTGGCATGTTTTTCTTTTGTTGAAAGAAGAAAAATACATTCCATATCAGGTTTGAAAAATAGGTTGAATGAGTGATCGAAATCCATATTGCTGTATGTTTCTTTAAATTGTAAGCACGGTGGGAAGGAACATATACATGCAAAAGCAACAATTTATTGCTCAATTTTTATAAGAGTTTTTTCCTTAAGGGTTCTTGAAGTTGGATCAGCAAATTAACATAATAGGTATTAATTAATGTGTTATTATGTCTCAAACAATCAGTGAGTTGTAGTCCTTTTTTATCCTGAAAAATAATGAACTAAACATTTTCTCTGTAAGTATTTGCCCACAAAACGTAAAAAGCCGGGAAGAGCTTCTATCAAAGCGAAGTGAATCTCTCTTTTATTTTCATTTGTTTCAGAGTCCCAGTGATGAATTCTCTTTTCTTTTCAGCTCATTAACCATGAATAAAATTTATTTTCATCATTGTTTGTGTAATTCTAAAGCATTGATTCTAGCCTCAGCGTTTGAGATATTATAAACTCCTGACAGATCCAGTTTTCATTATAGTATTTTTTTATTATTTAGAGTCACATACCCATTTCCATGGCTATTTGAAAATCAGACATCTAGTATTTTTCCATAAAATATTTGACTATGTTTTTTCAATAGTCACACATGTCACATACTCACATTGACTTGGACTGATGATACCTTCAATAGTCTTTCCTTCCTTTTAAACATAGCATTACACATTTTGCTGATAGTATAGGGGAATACAATATAACCAAAAATTTCATCTGTGTGTTCATGAACTTCTGTTACCATTTTGTCTTCTTTCGTCAAGAATGATCATAGAAAGTTGACATAACAAAACCATTATTAAACGATGTTTAAGATTTTCACTACATGTACAAACATCACTGAATAAAAATGTATCTTACCACTTATTAAAAACTCAAAACTCTAAATAGAGGTTTTCTTATTTGCATAATTTAGAAAATTAAATATTCTCAAATTTCAATAAAAGATATTGAAAAATGTAACGATATAATATATTTGATGGTAACATAAGCTTACATTGAATAATGTTTCAATGTTTTGATATTGAAACAAGTAACCCACAGACATGTGTTTTCATAGAAGTTTATATATATATACCTTATACCTATGTACCTTAAATTCCAGCTCTCCAGCGCACGTAGGTTAAGATATAAGGTTAGGAACTAGTAAAATGAGTACCATTCGATCCTTGATTGCTGCTTGGAAAATAATCGTTAAAAGTTTGTTCGTGTCGGAAAGGATGCCTGAAATTTCAGAGAATGCCAGGTCATCGTTGACTTAATCCGTTCCAACAGACAGACGAGGCAGTTTACGAGGGATATAATGATCGCACTGAGAAGAGTAGGTTAATCCTTACGGCAAATCGTAGCTGAGAGACACCTGCGAGAGCATTGTGCACTGGGTGTGGCGAAGATAGGTGGAACAAGGAAATTTGAAGGATACGGATGTAGTCAGAGTGACGTCAAAACGCGTGGATTGACTCGTCAGTCGTGCTGCCATGTCTGTCGTCAATCGAATATGATTGTACATCATTTGCAGACTATGTCACTGCTTCCTTCCGAAGACACACTTTGGCAAATGGTTGACAGGGAAAGGAGAGTCATTCTTCTGGACGCCACCTGCACTAGCATTACTTCCGCGCCTAGACGTGATGCTTCGTGTATCACTGCCCCCGGTGGTTCTACAATTTATTGACACGATCCTGTTCTCACTCTGTTTAATGTATATCATTCCGAAATACAGATCACTTATTGTACCTTGCTTTTTCTCACTGTTTTCCGAGTTTTGTCTCTTTCTGGTAACTTTTTTTTTGGAGCTGTGTTTTTATTGTTGGGCAATGTATATACGATGTTCCAGTTTTGCGGTTGTAAGCGTTCATGATCGGTGTACTATTTATAAAAGGTATGATATCACGTAGCAATGTGTCGTCAAAAAGTCTTTATTAGATCAGTTTTGACAATGAAAAGCACAAGAAATTAAAATAAATAATTAAATGAGAAAACATGTTTATTTTCTTTAGTACACAAAAAGACAAGTAAGGATTTACCAGGAAAATGTACACCGGTGCTTAAATGCCAGGAATCTCCAACAAGAATCGCGTGAGGTTGTACGTAATCAGATTGAATTGCGAAATCTTCTTTGTCTTGTTTATGGGTCGTAATTACAAACATTTATTTGATAATGATCATTGTTAATTTTCATTCTTTTCTTTCCACTTTTTTTCTATACGAATAATGATAAATAATTTTCTCTTTTGTCGTTTTCATTTATTTTATTTTGTACTGTCTTCATTCATTTTGTTCCGCTTATTTAATTTTGCTTAGTGTTCATTTATTTTATTTGATTTATTTTATTATTTACTTCATTTATTTTGTTTTGCTTTAATTCATTTTATTTCATAATTTAAGGTTCAATATTAAACACGCTTTCCATAGCTGCAAGGAAAGAGAAATAACTAAACAGTCTACGACGATATATCTCCATTGAATTTCTACCAATATAAAGAAACATCCCCGATAATATTAGCAACACATTAGTAAGACTTACTCTTCTTCCCTAAATCTGCAAAAAAATAGTCACAAAAATAGGTATTTTATAATTATAGTCATCATAATTTACAGCCTAACAGTCATAATTAGGAACAAGTAACAAACAAAGCAATAAGACAAAAGGCATTTCTGAATTTAATATCCCAACTCGGCATTCCATAGAATATATATTCCATGCATATGCTGTTATTAATAAAGAGTTTTAGCAATTAAAATAACTTAAAAAGTTATATATCTTAAAACTGAAACTAATTGATTTCTATAGGGTTTACATATCACTCTAATAATAAAATATTAAATTCATCGGAATTTACTATTTCTTATTAATAATAACTTGTAAAAAGATATGATAGTTCTTTTTATCAAAATTGAGAAAATCTGATTTTTTCATTTTCCTATTAAAGAATTTTCGCTAAGCAACCATATTTTCTTTAGTAAAGAAATTTTCCATTTTATTCGGTATTTTATTGAGTACTTTTTTTATATAACTGTAAATACAATATGTATCGTTACGGCTTATCAATCCTGGTTGACAGTAACATTAAACCAAGTCTATGAACACGAATACCTTCAAACAATGGAGCATAGTTTCTCTTCTCTAGAGTAACTAATGGCAATCTTTTAAATCAATACAGGCCAAAAGATGTGCAGAGGCAGGTTTGCATTTCGAAGACAAGGCATAAACTTCATGGCTTGCCATATGACGTTGTACACGAGGGTTCCGTTTTGTATTTCCAGCGAGTTTACTGTACTCAAGCGAGTATTTTGGTGCAAAAGTAAGACAGTCACCATGAGCGGCATCCTTACGACTGTTCTCTCTTAGTGATTGATATTATCATTGGCAATTAAGCGATTCAAAAGCCGGACGATGTTCCTGGTCTTTTGGTCCCTATGTCTCCACTATACAGATAAATACAATGTAAACTCAATTTACACTGTTTAAAATTTGATTTATATATAAAGGAACTGTTCGATATTATATTAAAAAATTTTAAAGTGCATTAAAATTTATTTTGTTTAAAAATGACTTTATTTAAAAAAAAAACATTATAGATCTTTATAATACTACATATTTCAAAACATTAAACATATTTAAAATACATACCATGTAATTTATTCACTAAGTTTCAATTTCTACAATTTTAAATCAAACTTTTTTGGCATTTCAGTATGGAATGTGAACAGCATTCTTAATATATAATTAAGAAGAAGACTTGAGTGCTTGTATAGATATAAATATATGATTCAAAATTACTGCTCTGCCATAACTTAGCGTTTTAGTTGATTTTGTGGAATACAATATAAAAAAATGTATGTATTTTAATTTTTTTTTTTGCTTTGCTTTTAATGAAGAAACCTTTAATTCTAAATTTAAAGTGTTAATCCCTTTAAAATACAGATAACATTAAAGTAAATCAATTGATTTTTTTTATTAATAATTTTCTCAAACCAAGTTTTAGGATATATATTTAGGGTAATATATCAAATTTAATTGTTTATTTCTGTATTGTCGGATATACCATGTTAAGTAAACACTCTTAGGAAAATATTAAATAATTAGACTTTAAAAAATAATCTCTTTCTTAAGCTACAAAATCAAAACCTATTATATTTTTACCAATTCCTACTAAGCTCTTAAATAATGATTTTCTCTTTATCAAATCATATTTTTTCTTTTTTTAATTTCATTTTATCCGTTTGTATTTCGATACAAAATTTCATCATGCCTATATCAATATCAATGGGAGTATACGTTGTGGTTGTGCAATTTTTCTTATACAGTTGAAACAAAATCTCATGCACAAATCACAAAATAATGCAAAAACCTACATAAAAATGTAATATTTTTAGTTTTTTTATAAATAACCCCATATAAAGTTATAATCTATACTTGAAATTAGGGCTGGGGGACTTTATACAGAGAGTAGAAAAGTCCCCAATCGTTCTCTGATCATAGCAAGTGATGTTTTTTCTACCCCATCCTTTAAATATATTTTTTCACTACACCATTTGACAACGATTTTGTCTACTTATTTTTGTAGTCAGCGTAGAATAAAATTCAAGTCCACTTCACTCGGAAACATCAGATCAGACCTTCTCCTTTTTCTTTTACACTACACAATATAACTTTTTGTTATTACGTACATTTTCACTCATAGCAACAAAAAAAAGGATAATGGTTGCCACAATCATACTCTAGTGGAACAATATTATAGTACTGGAGCATAAGGAATAAAAACTCAGTTTTTCAAGCTGAAGCCATCACTGTCCTTCTAGCCATTGAACTCATGGAAAGAAATCTGTTGCATATTACAATATGGACCGATAGCCTGTAGGTATAATTAGCTCTACTAAACCCCCTTCACAAGTCCTCTCTAAAATTCAATTATCAAAAAAAAATGTACACCAACCAATTCCAAAATTTAGTTTAATTAGATAAAATCTCACCAAGATTTCAATGGAAATGAACGAGCAGGAGCTATTGCATTAGAAGTCACAAAGCTGACTGTCAATCAAGTAATGATCCTTCCATTTTCACGATCACATTTGAAGCTCCTCCTACATCTACATACAAAACAACAATAGCAAAAGGTATGAAGCAATGCTTCAGGGGACTATTTACAGAATTATTAATTCCAGAGGCAACAAGAAAAGTTACATATGACAATTCCTACACGAACCAACTTAAATCAAAATCCAACTTACTTCTTTAGAATTAAGAAAGCAACAACGAAAATATGTATAAACACACACACACACACACACACACACACACACACACACACACACACACACACACACACACACACACACACACACACACACACACACACACACACACACACACACACACACACGCGCGCGCGCACGCACACAGATATATATATATATATATATATATATTGGCAGTTTTATATTCTTCAAATGTGTTTCGTAAAATATTTTTTTCATTGATTTGAAAATAAATTTCTAAAAAAATGATTGGCAAATGAACAAATTACATAATATATTTAATTTTACAAGTCTAAGTATCTTAGATAAAGTTTAAAGTTATATATGTTATATATATAGCTATAAGAGAATTATATATCGCAATGCACATTGTTGTTTAAGAAAGGTTATGGTGTATGTATAATAAAGGAATGAAATTATCTTACATTTCATCTCTTTATGGACTTATTAAATTTATTTTAAAATATATTGTAAAAGGATTGGAATTTTTTTTACATAAATTACAAATAAAGTAAGCTCTCCTTAGGGCTCCGGTGTTTTGGAAATAATATTTTCAAATTTTAATGTTTTTCATACAAGAATATATCATGTTTAATTTTTGTTGTTTATTATTTTTTTCAAAATCTAAGAACATTTAAATATTTAATCCTTGCAATTTGTCTTAAGATATTCCCTTTAATAAGTTTTGATAAATAAAGCTGATTTTTATGAAGAAAACCCACACGTAATTTTCGCAAAGATTATATGTTTGTGTAGAATTCTTAAAAAAATTCATAAGATATACACATTTCAATACATATTGCACAAAAACAAAAATTGAATATAAGATATTTCTTTATATATGTCATACTAAGTTTAATCGATTTTATTTTAAGAGATATTTTCTTTGAAAATTGTGTTGAACGCATGTGTTTTAGAAAAAAGCTAGGAAAGGCATTTTTGAACAGCGCATCATTAGTAAATTGTTAAAAGAAATAGACAAAGTACTAGTTTTTTTATCCAAGCCAGGAAAGAAAAATGATCAAGAATGGATTTCTACTATAATTAATTTTGTTGACATTAATGCCATTTTAAATTAATAAAATCAATAAAACTATTTAAATTGGGTATAAGTAGTAAAAATGTTATAAAGGCAAAGACGATAAAGAAAATTTAAACTTTTTTCGTTCAGTTTGCAAGTAACCTAATGCAGTTAAAATTTATTTGGAAATAACTCAAATCTTACTGGTAGGAAAAAATATTATTCGTGGATATGATTTAGTTTTGAATTAATGTGATTTAAACAAGAATAGGTGAAAAGATATCCCACAAATGGTTTTAATATAAATTTCAGAAATATAAAGTTGTTAATTATAAATTATTTACTACTTATTTTATATATGTATATATTTCATTTATTTACATTTAAATCACTTATAAATATAAGTTGAATTCTGAAAATTATTATATTTTAAATTTTGATTTTATATATAGAATGAAGTCAAAATTCATGATTGAATTATAATTAATAGCATAAATAAAATTTTCTTCTTTTAAAATTTAAGAAATGCAAGTAAGTAATTAATATTATTTCAAATTATTAGTTTAAAATACTTCATAACATACATAATGTATGCACTGGAATAAAATCAAACATTAAGCTTATATTAATCATTTATAACGAATATAATACCCATCCAAATAAAAAATAATTTTAAAATCTGCAAAAAATAAAAAAATAAAAAAAAATAAAAAAAATGGATATGACAATAACCAAAACAAATGATGTTTTACTCATTTTCTGACTGTATAAGAAAAAAATGCAAAGAATACATTCCACAGGTGTTGGACAAAAATCGATGTTAACGATGGATACCAAGAACTTACCTTCCCCTCTAATGTAGACTTTAAAAGTTTGATAATATTCAGGTCTGGTGCCTGTGGTGACAAGGAAAAATGCTTCAAATCATCTTTGTGCTCAGAAAACCAGTCCTGGACAATTTGAGCTGTGTGAACAGGGGCTTTGTCGTCTTGGAAGACACCATCACTATTGGGACCATAGCATAGACTTGATCAACCAAAATGTTCGCATAAGTCTTGGCAGTAATCTGCCCTGTAAAGGGCCAGTAGGGAACCATGATATGGCTGTCCAATCCATCACAGAACCCCCGCCATATTTCACTCTTGACAACAAGTAGTCTGTATTTTAGGCTTGAGATGGCGTTCTCCACACATAATCTCGGCCAGAAGTGGGAAACAATGTGAAAGAAAACTCATCAGACCGTGTTACACTTTTCTACTGCTCTATTGTCTAGGCTTTATGACTTAGATAACACTTTTGCCTGTTATGAGCATTATCATCTCTGATGAACGGTTTTCAATTGCAGCATGGCCAGCAATTCCCTGTTTATGAAGCTCCCTTCGAATTGTTTTGGTACTCACAGGGTTTGGTAACATAACATTCATTTCAGCAGTAACTTTTGAAGTTGTGGTTTTCTTATTTTTCGTGATAATCCTCCTTAATGATCGCCTCTTTCGATCGCTCAGTACACACTTTAGTCCGCGATGTGATTTAGCGGATGATGTTTTTCCGCATTTCAAATATGCCGAAATAATCTTCGATACAGTACCTCTTGAGACACTAAACACCTCGGCTGCCTTACTTACGGAAGCACATACTATATGCACCCCAAAACTTTGACCACGTTCGATGTCTGTTAACTCTGAATCTTCATTAAAATGAACATATAAATGTTCTGTATTGTTGTATGTGGTTTGTTATATGACGAATGCTTTTCTCATTCCGAAATAGCTGCTATTCCCAGAGAAACACAAGAAGAGAATAAATTAGATCTTATTCTTTCTTCCGAAACAAACCATAGGGACCCCATGATGTTTATCATAAAGGAATTTCGGTATCGGTGATTAAAGAGGCAACGAAAAATATACAACTCAGCCACCATGCTCCAAGAATCATGATTTAAATCTTCAACTGTTATAGATTGGGAAATTATCCTCTTTTATGTTGCCATCTTTAGATGGAAAAATTTCAGTGTTGCAGTTGGTAAGTCAAAAGAGTGACATGTTGTTGTTACAAATCCCATCCAGAATAGCGGAGCTAACCCAGATCCATGAGCCCATGCATTCTGGAAAAAGTAACGAAAAAGGAGGGGATCTCCAAGGAGCTCCTCCATCGAGAATTGAGTGCACTCAAGTAAGTCAAAAGAATGACATAGTTACTACGAGGGATATTTACTTATAAAGTGACAAGGGAGCTTACTCCAAATCAAGAGATGGTACTCCAACCACTAGAAAATCTCTCCCATATTTCTCAGAAGAAATGAGACAACCTGGGCTACAAGAATCTGCGGAGGTTAGCCGCATATTAAGCATTTCCATGGTGTTGAATAAGAAGAAACTTAATTCAAAGTGTAACAAGACATGTTATTGTTAATTGGCTGTCAAAGTTTTATAGTCCTCAACATTTATGCCCTTAGATTTATTGTATCCAATTTAGATCGTCAAAAATGTTTTAAAATCATAATTCTGCTTTAGACAATTCCCACTGAACAGTATGGCTCCTTTAGATGTTTATTAAGCTCAGAAGTGTCTTTTGATGATGTAGGTTTCTTCTGGTAGTAAAAATCTTCTTTATTGTCTATTGGCCTCCCGCGTTGATTTTGGTTTTCTTTCTAAAATTCCATTTTGTAAATATATTGCCATGAATATTGTATACTGTAGTGATTTCAACACGGTGCTTGTTGATAACCCCACTGTGGCTACCAACTCTATGTCTAGAATAGCTTTCAATACCTAATATCTTTTTAATTATTACAAAATAATAATTTAAACTTCACCCGAAAAGGAAATAAAGTAAACAATATTTGTTCCAAAACAAACCACAGGGGTTCTATGATGCTTATGATTAAGGATGTCCAGTGTTTGGTCATTAATTAAGCTTTTGAAGGTGTACAACTCAGTTACTATGTTCATCACATACCTCCTAGAGATTATAAGCAACAAGAAATTAATAGTTACGTATTTGATTTAACTTTATAGTACCACAAATGGAAGTCACTGTCTTTAGAGAGACCTTACAATTATTTTGGTCATCTAATGTATCGACGGATTGATAGAAGGTGAGAAATGCATAATGAGCTGATTGGAAATGGTATTGATTCACTAATGGAAATGTAAATATATTCAATAATAATTCCAAATAAATTGTTTGTAAACTATAGAAATTAATATTCTCAAAATTGTTTAAAAACTTATGGTTAATAAAAGCATTTTCATGACTTTTAAAACCAATGTCCTTTGTTGTTACTGTTTGTTATAACTTACTTTTAAACACTAAGTACTTGTTGTGAAATGTAAAAAAGACATTTTCTTAACATTAATTTTTACGAAAAACACATTTTGTCTTCAAATTAACGCTAGTTTTTATAAGCAGACTCTTTCTGTATGAAATAGAACTTAAGTTTATGAGCCTGAAAAATTATTTTTTTCTTTGTTTTGATTATAATTTACTATATGATACATTCCTATTATTTATCATTCCTTATTTTAATGAAAAACAGCGTATGTTTGGGGAAGTCTGGGATTTTCCGACGACAATGTTTTTTTATGAGTAGCACAAAATTAATAACATAATTAATTTAAATATTTTCAACTTAAATATTACAATCAATTTTGCCGCCATTAATTTTAGATTTATTTTAAAGTGTACACTGTTGATTTCAACAAGTTTCAAATGTTATTTATTCCAACGTTTTCTGTTTTATGTTAAAAATTTATGTGGTTATTATATATCTCAATTATCACCATTACTCTTCCAAGATTATATACTATTTTAAAATTTATTTATGTTAGATTTTTGTGTGTATAAATCATAAATTTCCTTTAATGATGAATCTTCTTCTTATGAAATTGGCAAAGTTATAAAGTTTTATTCGCAGGAAATATTTTACTATAATTAGTTTTTTACTTTTGTGTATTACTTCATCATTAAGCTAAAGACGAATTATATTTGTTAAAAAAGTGCAAGAACTTTATTAAAAATTTACATCATTAAACATTTCTTAATTTAAGTAAAATAATATTTATTACTTCATAGCATAAACAAAACATTTATTAATCAAAAGTATATAAATAATTATTTTAAAATCTATCATATATTATAAAAATCAAACAAAAACTTTCAAATTATATATTATAGCTAAAATTGTGTGTTGCAAATCGAAATTCATTAGAATTACTTTTAAAAAGGAAATATCATATAAATATGATTCCTCCGTGATTTAAATCTTAAACTTTTTAAGGAATTGGTCTTAACTTAATATTTGTTTGTTTCAAATAAATAATCATATCAAATATTTAAAGTTTTTCCAATTTTTTTTATAGATGAATAAAACATGGTAATATTTACCCCATCCAATCAATGCATATATGTAAATTTTAATGTTGTCCACAGAGAACGTCTTCACAACTAGAATAAATAAGTAGAGACCTTCTACAAACATCCAGAAGAAATTGGTTCCCATTAAATACGTCAGAAATATTGTTAAGTAGCAAGCAATCTATAAAATGAAAAAACCATCATGGAATTTCGAAAATTTTTATAAGTTTTAAAATCATATAATAAAAAATGTCTGAATTTGTATAATGGTGGAATAGCTTCTTATTCAATAAATATGTGAAATTATCTTATAAGTTATTTTCCTAATATGAAAAGGAAAAAAATCGGTTTTTTTTAATCCTACGCCCGTCCTCCGATCTCTGGTATTAATCAACAAGCAGCCCAATAAAAAGATGAAAGAGTATAAAACAAGAATACACTCTTTTAGTAACTTCAAAAGAGTTGTCAGTATCATAAACTTTAAAACTTCAAAGCAGTTCTTGAGATGAGCGACATCCATATCACCATAATTGCACAATGGACAATGAATATTGTCCATGTCATCTATTCGATGCAGATAGTCATGTTCAGTTGTCACCTGGAAACAAGCCTCATCACTATTTTTAATTAGATTTTACTTGATGTATTTAAAATGGTTAATACTTTTTAACTGAAATTCTTAGTTTCCATTAAGATAAGGAGATAAGAAAAGAAATTTTGTTTAAAATGAAACATGATTCATAAATGTTAACTGTGGTATATATATATATATATATATATATATATATATACATATATATATATATATATATATATATATATATATATATATATATATATATATATATATATATATATATATATATATATATATATATATATATATATATATATATATATATATATATATATATATATATATATATATATATATATATATATATATATATATATATATACACACACACACACACACATATATATATATATATATATATATATATATATATATATATATATATATATATATATATATATATATATAATATGATAATATGCATGCATACATTGTTCATAACATTATATATGGGACACTTACCCGACTGGAGATATAATTTTGACTAGCTTGAAATTTCGCTGTCATTATCCAAGTGATATCGAGAAGAATGTAGGTGAAAATAAGATTGGCATGAATAACATTCCGCAGACATCTTAACTCCCTACAAAACGAGAAGACTTAATTAATACATTTAGTAAAATAATTCCATTTTTACAATGAAGTATAATTATATGTGTTTGCTACTTTAAGAAATTATAAATAACTCTGCGATAAATTTTAGAGAATGTCAAAAAGCAAAATTACATTATTTTTGAAGCACTGATGTGCATAGAAAGTTATAACATTCGCACAAGCATTAAAATTCAAATACTATGAAATGATTATTAAATATCATTGACGATGATTAGTTACAATTTCCTTTATTTATCATGGATATGTTTTTTCTCTGTGGTCATTTATATCAAATAATTGCAAACTTCGTATCAATAATTCCATTAATATGAAGAAATAGATTAAGGCTGTTATTATATATATATTATATATGAATATATATATATATATATATATATATATATATATATATATATATATATAATATATATATATATATATATATATATATATATATATATATATATATATATATATATATATATATATATATATATATATAATATATATATATATATATATATATATATATATATATATATATATATAAAGTTTCTTTTTAAAATTAAAATTAAAAACAAAACAAAACACAGTTATTTATGTCCTTTTAATTTCGCTGAATTTAACTTTAAAAGACAAAAACGTACATTGATAAGTCATTTTAAGGTAACTTTACTCCTATAGTGTTTAATTTTAAGGGAAAAATAAAAATGAAGGGGACTTTAATAGATTGAAAAGTTGTTTTCAAACCTTTGCAAATATCTTTTCCCAAATTGAGACTCTAAACCTTAAAATTTATTAACTAAATCGTTTATTTTTTCTGAAAATTAATTATCTTGAAAAACTAATCAAAGTTTCTTATGACTTTTACAAACTTATTTATTGCCGGCTACTTTAAATTGAAATATTAACGAACTTTGATAAATAAAAGATATTATAATAAATATTCTAACATTTTATAAATTTTAAAAACTTTATTATTATTGTTTATATTGTGTATGTTATAATAATTGACTTAAACAGTATAGAACAGTAAATAATATTTTTGCATTCGTTATTAATTTTTATAAATATTTCTTTAATTGGTTGTTGTTATTAAGGTATTCAATCTGTTGAACAATTATTGCATCCAATTATTAACATCCAATGATAAGAATAAATTATAACCACTTTATTTTATTTTTAATATTCTGTATGCTATACTAATTAACTTGAATATTGTAGAACTGTAAATAATATTTTTGCATTTGATATCTATTTTATTTTTATGAATAATATTTATTTCATTTATTGTTGTTATTTTAATGTGTTTAATTTATTAAACAATTATTGCTTCCAATTATTAACATCCAATGATAAGCATACATTTTAACAACTTTATTTTATTTTTAATACGTATTCTGTATGCTATAATAATTAACTTAAATATTGTAGAACTGTAGATAATATTTTTGTATTCGATATCTATATATATTTTATTTTTATAAATAATATTTCTTTAATTTGTTGTTGTTATTTTAATGCGTTTAATTTATTAAACAAGTATAAAGAGACTTATAATATAGAATTGTTCTGATAATCCGAAAGATTGCTTTTAGAAAACAGTGACGATCTCTTTATCGTATATATATATATATATATAAATTTCACATGTATTAATTCTTACATTTTCCCTTTAAATATTATCTTTCAAAATATATTCTGAGATATTACATTAAAGTAGTTATTTTTTCATCAATCAAGCTTTTGACGTGTATATGTAAAACATATTACATAGACTATAAACTTTTTGTTCATAATTTCAATTAAAAAATATTTTGCGGCAAATAAAATTTAAAAAAGAGCTTGATATTTAAAACATAATTTAAGAATCAATATCTACAAAACTCAAGAGATTTCATTGAAGATATTAATTAAATAAATATCATTTACTTTAAGGACATGGAGACATCATTTCACAATGTGAATACTCAATAAATTTAATTACTAGATTGTTTTCAATTTAATTTCGGTAGCGAGGGAAGACATAAAGTTGCAGTTAGCAAACAGAGGAAGATATGAATATGCAAATCAAAATTTATTCACAGATATTCTAAATAATCTTTGGAATATATGACGCAATTGTGTATTGAAATGGAACGACTTGAAAAGTCATTTAAGGAAGGCGAGAAATTCATTCTCAGGAGGAAAAGCTACCATTCATCCATGATTTTATTAGAAAAGTATTCCATTAATCACCTCTTCCATATGGCAACAATGTATCTAATGATTTCCGTAAATAAGATAATTTCGTAAAGATTCAAAAATTACTGAAGGATAAACAAAAATTTCAAAAATTATGAAATAATAATGTGAATCAATTTAAAAATTATGCACATAAATTTGAAAAGGAAATTTGCATATAGTATCTTTTCTGAGAATGATTTTTTTGCAATTATTAATGAATCACCAATCACGCACAATTGAAAATTTTAGTAATTGTTGTTTTTAATTTTTTGATTTATGTTCATATTATTATATGAAATATTTTAAATTCCAAAATTTTGATACAAAATTACAACTAATTTAATTTACTTGGATGAGTGACGCATAACTTTACTTTAAGTATAAAAAAAGGTATAAAATAACATTTAACAAAATTTTGAATAATGAAATTAAGGATAGTCAATTGATAATTTGATTGAAAATATAATATAAGATATTAAACGTGTATTTCCAATCTAATTTCTTTATCTTCTTGGTTAGAGTTTCTCGTTTTAAAATAAGCAAAATTTTTTATTAATTCAAAGGTGGTTTCGTAAATTGGTTATGCACAGATTGTAATGGTAATGATTTCGTACTATAATTGTAAGGAAAAAAAATAAAAACACATTTTAAGGAATGAAAATAAAAAAAATATGCATTTTTCTATGCGTTTTATAACAAGAAATAAAATTGAACAAATTAATAAAGTATAGTTAAATTACTTTAAATTATAATACAATTAAATTAAATATAATGTAATTAAATTATAAAAAATTATTAAATATATATAATTTATATATAGAAATATAATATATTATATTTATTACATAACCAAAATTGTTTTGTATAACTGTTTTTAATTAAATTAAAATTTTTTAAACCAATTGTAGCGGTTTATATAATTCATTAAGAAAATAAACCAATCAAACGTTAAAACTAATTGTTGAACTTATCATGAATTTATTCAGATTACCTTAATTTGTTAAATAACCTGATTTTTTCATGTGTAATGAATCAGTTTTGTAATAGTTAATATTGTTAACCATGAATGGTTTAGTTTTAATTGATTGCATAGCTGAAAACTACTAAACTAAATGCAATTTAATATTATATAAGATTAAAATTTCCTTTAATACACTCTAAAAACTCATAAAAAGAAATGAGACCTGATTTTTCACTTTGGTTTTAAATTTATGAGCAGCTTCTATATGCTGCTATAAAGAAAAGCTTTTTTGTAATTATAATCAATTCATTATTAGAATCTCAGGATATAAACTTAAAATTAATCCATATATTAAAATATTACATTTAAACATTGAAATTAAATTTACCTTTATTTATTAAGCATTTTTAAAACGCAGTTATATTACATAAGCAGTAATATTAAGAATTGTAAAATTAAAATTTAAATTTGACTCATTGATTTTAAAACTGAATAATTTTCATGCTTAAATAATGAAAAAATTAAAACCCCACATGGTGCTAAGTACTTTAAATATTCTATTCCTTATGAAGTTTATACAGTATGTCATACAATAATTGTAGACAAGCGTATTATGTAAAGTACCCATATAAAAACTTCAATAATCGAATAAAACATATTTCCTATGAAAAATAATTTGAAGTAGCATAATAGATAATTTTAAAAATGGGAGTTCATTTAAATGCATTTTGGGCATTAATTATGTATTTGTTATCTGGGAAAAAATTTCTTTGATGATTGGCTTTATTTATGTATCAAAACATACAGGAAACATAAAATTTCGTAAAGTACCTAATCCATTCAAGAAATCGTCGTAACAAACTGTCAAATCTACCTTTGTATCTAACTTCTTACCTAGCTTAATTTGTCTAATGATGATTATAACGAATTCCATTTCTAATTTACAACTGAATTATATTGTCCAAATAGATCTGAAAAGAGTGTTTATTAAAATTTAGTAAATTGACTAAGTTTCAGAATGATGAACTGCACAAATTATAATTAATATGTAAAGAATGATCTATCTATATTGTAAATTTTAATAAAATTCACTTACGGCTGTATTCCTATTCTAAAATGGCTGTATTCGTAACATTCGAAAATACTATGGGTATTATAATTGACTAAAAAAAGCTTAATTCTGCACTGACTAAAAGGATATTAATTTTGAAGTGAATGAAATTCCATATGAACTTAAATTTCATAAACTATATTGCATGTATTTTTATATCAGTGTCAATACGGAATAAAAACTGTTTTTTGTATTAGTTATCGAATCCAAGCTTTCAGTGTGTTTTGTATTGAGTCCAAGTATTTGTTTTACAAATAGCTAATTGTTTCCTCATTTAGCTATTAAAAAACTGAAAACAATTTTGCAAAAAAATATAAACATTTAATTGGTAAATAATTATATGTTTATGTTTTAGAAATATTTATCATTTGCTATTAGAATATTATAAGTCATAAATTAGGAAAATATTTCTTGAACAGTTTATAATATTTATGTTGTATTCATATCATCATTATTCATTCATTCATATCAAGATTATAGATGTAACCAAAATGCTTGGTTGCGAATAATATTTATTTCATGAATATAAACTTTAATTGCAAATGTTTGCACTCAGGAGAAATTTATGAATGCTTTTATGGACAAGAAATAGTAACAGATGTTGCTATTTCAAAACTAAAAGAATGACTGTCTAATATGCTGGATATTTTTTTTTAACTTTTTATTGATGATTATACGACAGATTGTTCAGATTTTAATATCCTAATAAAGATAACATTCATATACAATTCAGCTTTGCCAGGGATGAAAATAGATTAATTTTATGTTTGCTTTTTATGGTGTTACAAAAATGCATTTGTTATTTATTCATAAGTCTTAGTAAAGAATGTGAGATCTTTCCGTATTGTAGTTTATTCATAAATCTTGGTAAAGAATACTAGAAGTGCTTTAAATCTCCTCAAAATGCACTTAAAATGCAGAAACGTACACCATTAATCACCTTTCTATTCAATAGTTGTTTATATTCATGGATTATTGAAAGCAAGGAGCTACTGTAGAGCACTGAACCTTTAGTACGCAGTTATTTAATTACATTATAACATTATTGACAAGTAACTTTAAATTAATTTTCTGTAATCCACTTTTCATAAATTTGCCAACTTAAATTTATTGATGTGGCGTATGAAAGATTGCCTAATTCTTAAAACTTTCTCTACACATTCTTTTAGTAAAATAATCGCAAGGGATGCATTTAAATGTTTATTCGAAAATATAGAATAAATGGGTTTTTTAATGATTCGAAGATTTTAAATTTGGAGAAATTACTCCTATCAGAGCATGGCACATAATTTTTTCTAAAGAAGCAAACAAAATATATAACATTTAAATAGATGTTTTCGTTTTATATTTAAATTCCTATTTCCTTTCATTTTAGCTACCAATTATTATAAAATTATTTCTTCAGTGAATATAAGTGCTTAACATAATGATATAATGAGAAAAATGAAAAATGTTTAAAAAAAATAAGCATATAAATTTCCAAAAAAAAAAAAAAAGAAATGAAAAATTTTTAAAGATTTTTTAATTTAAGTACATTGCTGGCTAAAATAAATACAACACCCTGAAAGAAGCCTGCAAATAAAATGAAATTTACAACATGCATTAGCGGAAATAAAATATGGAAATGATAAGAATTTCAGAGCAAACGCATATCACGCTCGTCTGTGGCACCACTTCAAAGCGCTATTTAAGGCTTGGAGATTTCGACGATTTCAAGCCCAGCATTTGTGTTTTGTTTGTAATTTTTTTCAAAAAAAAAAAAAAAAAAAAAAAAAAAAAAATAAATTATGCTTTCTAGAAAGCAATGATAATTTTTTGATCAAATATCCGAGTTCGATAAAAGAAGGATAGTCACCTATCGAGATGAGATAGTGTATTATCTTTAAGGGAAATCGGTAGTCGTGTTAGATAAAACCAAACAACTGTAATACGGATATGTAATCAATGGATGCAGGAGGATACGACGGATCGACGTGTTTGATCGCCTCCACCTCAGTGCACCACTTCACGAAATAACATGCAAATTGTGTGATTGCCAGTGATACATCACGAACCATAGCACAGAACATTCAATCTGTAACACATAATCCAGTGTCAGCGAGTAAGGTAAAAATAACCACCGTTTACAGGAGAGTGGTCTGTCCAAGAGGCGTCCATTGCTTCGTCTATCCTTGACAAAGAGCCACAGATGTCTGCACCACCAATAGTACGATCAAAGAAGGATGTAGATGGCAGAATGGAAAGAAATTGTTATTACTGATGAGTCACGCTTCTGTCTCCATCACCACGATGTCCGTATTCGAGTTTGGAGACACCGTGTAGAGAGAATACTGAAAAGCTGTGTTATGCACTGCTACACTGGTCTTGCTTAGGGTATTATGGTATGTGGTGGTTATTGGATATCACTATTATGTACTCCTCAAGTACGCATTACCGGTACTTTGAATAGCCACCTCTACAAATCTGAGGTGTTGGAGCCAATTGTCCTTCATTACCTTTAGGGCTTGCCCACAGCCATATTTCAACAGGAGGATGCGCGACCACACGTGACGCGCATTGTCCAAGGATTCTTCGCCAATCACCAGATTGAATTGCCTCCCTGGCAGGCGTGCTTTTCGGATCTTTTGCCGATAGTAAGCATGTGGTCCATGCTTGCTCAACGATTGATACAGATTATATCCCAGCTGCCAAACCAGATCAACTTTTGGAAGCTGCTTCGTCTGCTCTACCCCAAGAACACACCCAAAGTCTCTTTGAATCAATGCCGAGGCGTGTGGCATCGGTGATCTCCAACAATGGCGGCTATTCTGGCTGCTGATTTTGAAAAGAGCCACTTTTCACAGAAATCAATAAATTTAGTCCTTTGATACTGGGCCAACATGTCATCTATAATATAAATTTTGTTGTGATATTTTTTATCTTTCTTGGTGTTGCAATTTCGTTGGCCAGCAGTGTAAATAAAAATTATTCATTGTCAAACTATCTAAATTAATTTTTCTGCCATTTAAAAATGAGAGCATATGTAATAATAGCAAATTATTGACTAAAATTAGTATTTCTGAATTATTAATATGCATCATCTATTTTTCAGATATCTGCAAAAATATGTGTTCAAATAACATACATAGATACAATTTAACAGTTATTTTATTTTTAACAATTCAAAAGAATTTCTATTCGATTAAAAAAAATTTTAACTAAAGGATATAATTTAAATTCCTTAAAACTCTTTTTCATTTCACTGCTCGTATGACAAGTTTCATATGAAATAAATAGTTGATTTTAACACACCGGTAATGCATAAAAAATTAAAATAAACTCTTAATTTTATTTAAAGAGTCATGAATTGAGTTATCAATATTTTTATTGATAACTCAATTCATGATTGAATTTGAAACTATCAGATATATTTAAAAAACCGCAAGCTTCTGTGGCTTAAATTATTATCTACTATTCATAAATTATATGAACAGAAACTTTTATCAATCTTAAGTGACTGAAACACACATTTACAGTACTTTGAAATAAGTATGGAAACTTACTTAAAATAAATGAATATCCATAGAGCTAAAGTGAGTGCGACTAACGAAAAGCCATAACCAACATAATACACTGTAACAGCATCTCGCATATCCCAAAGTACCTACAAACAAATAGAATAAAATGAATAATTCATTCGCTTTTAAGTTCAGATTCATTTTTAATGTCAACATTATTAAAAATAAAATTTAAACTCTGCAAAATTTGATGTTGTCCGAAAATACGTTGTTCAGTCTGATGAGTCTTATTTCTAATTGTATCGGGTGAATGTACATATGAAAATAATAGAAAACCTTATGAATCTATAGAACTTAAGTGCTAAGGAATGCAGAGAAATGTTGTTACTGGTGAATAATCATAATGGATCATATTTGCTTCTGATGTGACGTTTGATTCTTGATACGTCAAAGGATGGTTATTTCAAGTGATATATACATATATGTATAGATATAAATAAGTTACTGTTATCAAATAAGCAACTTATTTGATAACTTACTCTTATTCATGTCTGTTAATCATTCCGCTAGACTTGGACAGTATCAAAAGATGATATGACATCTTAAACGTTAAAATTAGTTCCAAATGCTAGGATTAATCATGTCTTAGACTCAACCACCGGCTAACTAAATATCCTGTCGTGAACATTACGGATAATATATGAGAAACTTTTCAACATGTTTCTCAAAAGCATTTTTCAAACCTTCGCATTCCGACAGAAGCTTTGATTGCTTTACAAAATTTATGGTTTGAATTGCTTCTAAATATTCTTTTAGACATTAGTGTAGCTTATAGATCATTGAATGGGGTGATTTTTGTATCCTTAAAACTCCTACATGATATTAGTAAGCTTACCAACTTTTCTAATATTTATGAGTGTAAAATTAACATTATATTAGTTAAACTGTAATAAAACTAAATTTATTATGGTTTATTTTTGAATTTGAAAATATTTCTGAAACTTTTGAAGCTATAGGTTTTATTTAAATGCAAAATATCCAGTATAATATCTATTCTAAAAATGCAAGACTCAGTGGTGGAAAATAGCTTTATATACATAGTTATAGTTGCATCAACAATTATAATATATCTTTTCTTTTTTTATATTAAATTCATTATGTTCATTATATTAAATTCATTCATATGATACTTCTTAATGCAATTAAAGAGTTACAATCAATAAATTGCATATAAAAAGAACTATTGATCAGCACGAAAATCGTTAAGTGATGACAAATACTTACGTTTATATGAAAATGCTATTGAAACAAACATAAATTTAAATTATGTTCTATGAAAGGATATTTATTTTGACTAATGCATTAATACCTTCTCAAGATTTTAAATACATTTAACTTAAAACTGAAAGTGCATTATGAATCACCTGCAAATATTCTTCTTCTGGGAGTTTCAAGGGCATGCACGATCGGTAATTAGACCAACTTGACCAGCTTGCATTTAGCAGGCATTCTCTGCTAGCATTTCCTATAATAAGTCGAGAAATAGAAATGGCTATTAGCACAAAACACTTCTAAAACTAAAATTAAGGCAAATTAATGATCATTTTTTAAAAAAATATTCTGAAAAAAATAAGTTAATTGATTTTAAAGTTTAACTTTCTATTTCCAATTTGATAATTCAAAATAACTATTTTTATGGGAATATTGTAGTTATTTATTCTTTCATTTATAGTTTTTTCTAACTTAGAATACACACACACACACACACACACACACACACACACACACACACACACACACACACACACACACACACACACACACACACACACACACACACACACACACACACACACACACACACACACACACACACACACACACACACACACACACACACACACACACATTTACACACAATTAAATTCTTAAATTTAAATTATCCGATGCAAAAATGATCAAACCCGTGATATATTCTGGCAATGTGCAAAATGTATAATTTTCCTCAATAAGGAGCATTTTTTAATTATTTTCGCAGCAATGAAATATCCCTTCCCCTCGGATAGTTCTCATTTACAGCAAAAGTATTTCAATTAGCAGGTATCGTTTCCTACAATTTAGGGAAAACACGAAGGTCGTATTTTTAAGACATTCAATAAATTTCAGTCCGTGGTATTTTAATTAAGTATTGATGAAATATATGTTATTAAAGAATTAGTTAAGCATTTCTAAATTAAAATGTATTTAGCTTATTTTATGTAGATATAATACATTTGATTCTAAAATTGAACTACTTAATATAATTTTGATTTATATTAGTAAGATAAGAAAGCAAGAACGGTTTTATAGTGTAGTGCTAGCTTTTTAAATAACTTCATAAAATATTGCTTTTGTGATATTTCTCTTTAGGAATGTGAAAATTGTTGGATTCAAACCCGAATTTAAAATTTACAAATTAATATAAAGTGAAAGCTCAAAAAGATCAAAATTTAAAAGCATAGCTGATTACTTAAGTAAAACTAATTACTTAAATTATACATAGCAAATTACATGCGTTAAAATAATGATATTCAAAATTTTGTTAAATTTACATTAAAAATGAAAATCAGGAATAAAATTTAAAATCACACATATATTTTATTATAAGGGTCATTTTTTTCATTGTCAATATTAATGATATATCAGATACCTTAAGTTCACACTTAAGAGGTCTG
This sequence comes from Latrodectus elegans, assembly GCA_030067965.1. Taxonomy (NCBI): domain Eukaryota; kingdom Metazoa; phylum Arthropoda; class Arachnida; order Araneae; family Theridiidae; genus Latrodectus; species Latrodectus elegans. The sequence continues at coordinate 40,117,996 of CM057811.1, read as the reverse complement.
ACATATCAATAATAATAATAATAACAATGAAATAATGAACCTTGTGAGAAAAGAAATTAGTAAAATTAGAACTTCAACAGAAACATGCTTGTGAAATTAATGAAAGATAAGAATTTGAACACAACTTAACTTTTTTATTTAAAGAAATCATACTAATATATATATTAAATATAAATATATATAATATCAATTAATGAAAAATAAATTCAAAATTTTATTGTTGGTATTTCTAATTTTCTGCATTTATATTTATTCAAAATTTTTTACCCAAGTTCTTTTGATACGAACACTCTTCTTCGGGGGAATTGCTCGAATACTCGAATATATATATATATATATATATATCTGTTTGTGTAATATATAATGAGTATATATAAGTGCTTAGCTCTTTGGCATTAGTGTAACTGTAATTATTTAATACAGTAATTGCAAATATGTAACAGATCCATATTAACTCTAGTGACACGAGAGGGCGTTACTGATTAATAGAGTGAACTTATGATATCCAATTAGAAATAGAGTGAGAGCCATCCGGTTCCTAAATAACTTTGTTTATATCTTATACTGCACAGGTACTATTTAACCTTATTAATAATTATTAACTATTTTCTTTTGTAGTTATTTAATTGTATGTAATGCCGTAATAAATGTTTTGCCTAATTCTAACTTCCATTTTCTTACGTCCTTACAAACAAGAAATATAGATAAATAATGAAATATTGGGAAAGTGGATTTTCAGATATTAGCTTTTTAACCATTAACTTATGCGCTAATGCGTTTCATAGCTTAGCGTATTGTTAAAATTAAACACATATGCAGTCATTTTTTAATTTTGAGTTTTAATTCTAGAACATCAGTGCAAAACTCTCAAATATAATCCCTTAGAAAATATCAGGAAGGAATTTTTCAGCTTTTTTTTCTATTTCCTGTCCTTTCTTATACTAAAGAATACAGAATATAAAGGTTTGATAAATTATTGTAACTCAATTTAGAAAAAATGTGGTTTGTCATTGTTTAAATTAAACTATAGCATTAGCATTATTACAACTCAAATATCGTCATCTACAATGGTATAATTTCTCGCTTCAGTTGCTTGGCTTCGAGCCAAGGTTTTAATATTTTGAATTTTTTTCTAATTTATTTTTCTCCCATCTTTATTTATTTTTACTGTTGAGGACGTTTATTAAGAAGATGATGAAAAAATATTCAACTACATTTACAAAACAGAGTCTATTGATTCAGCATTGTTTACACACATAATCACAAAAATTCAATGGAATGCTTTGAAAATTCTCTTTTATTTTATATAATCTTCAATTATTAACAGTTTAAATTAAGTAAGAATCGTAGACATATTTTACTAGGTTTCCGAAAAGAATATCAGGAATATTGTGTATTAATTTTTTTTTCTATTCTGACGATCTTCCAAATAAATATTATGATCCATACCACCGCAATAATTTTCATATCTTCAAAATGTTTTCACAAAACTAAATTTTTTCAGAATAATATGTGAAATTTTTCTGATTGATACAAAATCTTCTTAACGATATTCCTTTTAGTCAATGGGAAATTCCTACCGTTAAATTAAAGCAACATTTCCGGAAACACTTTCTTTATAATGATTCCTGAGAATATTTGATGATTTTCTACATTTTTGTAATACATCTATGCAGAAACTTTTTTCAATTTATTAGTTTGGAGATTAAGTTCATAGTATTTCTACTAAAAACTTTTATTTAAACAAAAACAATAATTATATCAATAAGTTAATCAACTATAAATTCGCCGTTGCTGCTTACAACCTCTTCCCACCTCTCGATCAATTTGTTGATGCCGTTCCGCCAAAAATCGCATGGTCTAGTTTCAAAGATGTCGTTGAGCCAATTTTTAAGGACCTCTTTGTTATCGAAGGTAACGCCTTTCATATGGTTTGAGAAGGAGCAGAAAAGATGGTAATAGGTCGGTGCAAGATCCGGAGAATACGGTGGATGCTGCAGGACCTCCCATTCGAACTCTTGGAGTGCGGCTTTGACGATTTGTGCAACATGGGGCCTGACGTTGTCGTGAAGGAATATGGTTTGAATATGTCAATCAGGTCTTTTCAGTTGAATAGCCTCATTCACGTTGTATATCTGGGCAATGTAGAGCTCTTTGTTGACTGTGGCACTCTTTTCGAGCATTTCCCAGTGCACCAAGAGGTCCTTAAAAACTGGCTCAACAACTTCTTTGACACTAGAATAGGTGATTTTTGGCGGAACGGCATCAACAAATTGGTCGAGAGGTGGGAAGAAGTTATAAACAGCAACGGCGAATATATAATTGATTAACTTATTGATATAATTATTGTTTTTGTTTATATAAAAGTCCTTGGTAACAACGCTATGAACTTATTTCCCAACCTAATATTTTCATTTTTAGCTTGATATATTTAGTTATATAAAGCATTTAAACAAAACTTTAACACATATTAAAGATTATATTAAATTATCTTATTTAAAATTTTGGTGAAATTATAATACTCCACATTATGTCTTAACCATACTCCCTCTGTATAAAATGATTCTTTCATCAATTTAACTTAGTATGAAATAATGTTGAAAGTTTATGACATTTTCGTTTGGATAAAATAATAAAAATCTTTATTGTTTACTTTTCGTTTCTATCATAAACGCGTTTCTATCATCAATGATCTCAATCGATGGCATTAATCAGAGAGCTGAGTTGAAGTTTAGAAATCAGTCTTCTCATGCGTATCTCAAAGTCAAATAATTCCCTGTGGTATGCCGAACATCTCGAAGATATCCTAAATTTGTATTTCTTCGTTACTAATTTTATGAATCATAACTTCATATTCTCTCTCAGAAGTATGTTTAAACTTTGAATATATTTTACAAGTTACATGATGTTTTTGTGAATTGTATGAATGAGCAAATGAAATTTCTGAAGAATATCTGACTGTAAATTGACAAGATTGCTAAGACATTCTAAAATCAGTTCTTCAACTGGATTTTACTTATAAGAAAAAGTGAACTGGAAATGTGTGTGAAAGCTTATTGTCATAGGTAAAAGTATTAAACATAAATAGTTAGGATACTTTAAAAACCGGTATTTTTATAAAAAAATAAGTTCCCTCTCTTTTAAAAAATAAAAAATATTTTTATGGGAATTTGATTTCGAGAATAATTTTTTCTCTTAAAATAAAGACAATTTGTTCTGTCAGAGCAATTGCCACTTTATAATGTTTGATGAAGAATGAAACGTAAGGTTGGAAAAGTTACTAATTATTGAACTGCCCTTTACAAAATGCATTGAAACTCTAACTACATTAAATATCTGACAATATTCCATTTCATGCGAACCAGAATATTATTTAATAACTTATTGTAAATGAAGAATATTTTTCCTCAAATCTAAGGTAAATTTTTTTTCTTATTATAAGTATTGTTTTATGGTGTGTTGTTTGTATATGTTTTATGTTTATACGCAAAAAAAAGGAATTTCTAAAAATTATGCAAAAACTGTACACATTTTGGCTTAGAGAGAATTTTATTTTCCACTGGCCTTTGAAAAGAAATTTTTCAACCCACGGAATCATACATTGCAAATTACTGAAGACTTGCAGAATAAGAAATATTTATTTCTTTGAAAAAACTTTGATTATTAAGATTAGACTTTAATCTGAAATATAATTTTGAGAATATTAACGGAAGACTTAGCTATTAGTTATTAATATACTATATTGCTTTAAATGAAATATTGCTGTTGTTGAAAGAATTCGCTCACTTTTTCTCGTCTAATCCCTTTTAAGCCTTTTCGATTCAGTTAATAAAGAAAAATGACCATCAATTTTTTTGCGGTCTTTCTATATGTTATGCTGGATAATTTATAAATAAATTTAATTTTACTGATAAACATGGAATAAATAAAACGCTTTTTCATTGAACGTTTAATACCAAATATTAATATAAATTTTGATGTACTTCTTATATATAGAGAGAGAGAGGAAAAGAGGGAGAGAAAGAAAGTTATAAATAATTTTAAAAAATGTTATCAAGTGTTGATCTTAAACTCTTTCAACATTAAATGCATATTTTTGTAAAAAAATAAAAAAGTAAGTATTTCTTAAAAAATGTAAAATAAATTTGATATTTAAAGGAAATTTTTATAACCATACGCATATTAAATATTGAATGATTAAGGAATTTGAAAAATGAAATTGAATTTTAACACACATACACACACTAATGTATTTTCTTTGCCAAAAATTAGAAAACGATACAAGATTTTAAAATTTTTTTAGTGTTCCAAGAGAAATAGTTTTCTTTTCTAATATCACACACCATTACAATGTCACGTCATTATTCAGAACATGTTTAATATTTGATATAATTATAGTATTCAAAATAATAATAATTTACAAAGTAAATAAACATAAGAATAATATATTCAGTGCTTAATTAATAAAATATAGTGCATGAAACAAAAACTTACCACTTACATCGTACTTCACTCCATTTAATTCTGCAAAGCATGGTACACTAGCAGTATTACCTGCAAGTGTTGGCGGCCAGCAAGATAAGCCATCCCACGTAGGGGTGCACATCAAAGCATCTTCTGAAAAAATAAGCATTGACGGTCTTAAGTTTGTTTTTAATTATTACAACATTAAATGTTTTACCCATTACTCACAGCATTTATTATTTATTTTCAAATCATTTTTTTTACACATTTCTATGACAATAAATGTTACAATTCTGCCCATGTAAATTTTATACCATACATCAATTTAATGCCTATACCACAAATTAATGCCTATAAAAATATAGGCATTAATTTTTGGGGATTTTTATGCGACAAGTTATTCATAAAAGCCTTCAAATATTCATCTAAACTTATTGTGATTTTTTGGTATGTTAAAAAAATGAAAACAAACTTTATCAGAGAATATTGTAGAATTTAAAAATTCAACACAATATAATAAATTATTTAAAAAATTCCATCTAACATAGATATTTTTTTCGGTTTTAATTCTTTCTGTGGTATACTTCTGTAAACATTATAATTATACTCGATATAAAGGTAATAAAACAGAACAATTACTCGCGAAAGAGGAAAAGTTATTGTGGTGTTTCCGGCTTAACATTTCTGCCTATTGTAGTAGACAAAGGCTAACTTGTGCTTTAGTAGAAAGAAACCATGAACATCATTTTATATTATTCATAGGCCCTTAGCCAGATTGCTTTCTGCTGGGCCAGATATCTCAAATCTCTATTGTCATGAAGACCTCATAATGACGCTTTTCACCACTACGTGTCAACGGCAACGGAATGAATATTCATAAAAATAATACTGTTTTCTAATCATTGTTAGATATAAAAGGAAGGAGCGTATGTAATCAAGAAACCATGCAAACTATGTTTACGAACAGAAAAATATTTCAATTCTTATCTAATGCTGACATTATATGACATTTAATATTTCAATGCTGACATTATAAAAGGTACTGAGTTATTTTACACATAAATGCCAAAGAATTTTTATCTTCAAAATTTCCTGCATCATTTAGCAGGAAAAATTGTCACTGTTTAATATAATCTTATTAAAGCTTTCCTTTTTACTACCTAAATCACACGGACGTTTCTTGCATCAATTAGAATATGTTAACTTATGTGTGTGTACAGGAATAAGTTGTTTTTTTTAAATTGTTGCACAAAGTTTTTAATTGATTAGGAATTTTTAGATACACACACGCACGCGCACGTGCACGCGCACGCGCACGCGCATGCACACGCACGCGCATGCACACGCACGCGCATGCACACGCACACGCACGCGCATGCACACGCACACGCACGCGCATGCACACGCACACGCACGCGCATGCACACGCACACGCACACGCACGCGCATGCACACGCACACGCACACGCACGCGCATGCACACGCACACGCACACGCACATGCTCACGCACACGCACACGCACATGCACACGCACACGCACATGCACACGCACACGCACATGCACACGCACATGCACACGCACATGCACACGCACATGCACAACACACACAACACACACACACACAACACACACACACACAACACACACACTCACTCACTCACACTCACTCACTCACACACTCACTCACTCACACACTCACACACTCACTCACTCACACACTCACACACACACACAACAGAGAGAGAGATGAGATAGTTTATTAACGTATCAAGAGACACTATAATTACCATTGGAAGAATTCAGTTCATTTTGGTAAGAAAAATTGCAATAGATGCTCTGTAAGATATTTTCATCCGGTAAATTGTATTCTGGAAATATTGAATCATCTTCTTTTGAATGATTCTTGGCCATTTTTTTCTAATTCTGTGCAATTAAATTCAATGGAAATCTGCAAATATATAAAGAAATTAACTTAGTTTTACGTAAAAATTTCTAAGCAACAATTTCCTAAATTAATTATTTCTTAAATGTATTATATTAAATAATTTTGTATGACAAATGGATATAAAATAATCCAAGTTGAATTTAACTATATATTTTGCAAGTTTAATATTAAATGAATATTATCTAGCAAAATATAAATAATAAAGTTAATTTGAATTTACATTTTTTATATGCAATATTTTTGGTGATAAAACCTTCTGAAGTTTATTTTAACTTCAGTAGTCTTTAAGGATTTTTTAAATTATTTAAGAATAAGCTGGAGTTTCAACTGTATATCTACTCGTTAAAATTATCCCATTAGGATAGAATACAAGTAACAAAATAATATTCTTGGCAAAAATAATTTTCTGGAAATATTATTTAAATATATTATTTTTACTAGAAAATATTATTCACATGATAGTTGTACAGGCGAATCGCATCATAAAGATTTTTTTATTATCTAAAATTGTCGTAGATTTTACCATTTTTGCTTGTTTTTCACAAACGCGTTAAAATTCTAATAATTTGTATATCCCAAGAACTTCTTGCTCTCGAGTAAAATTTATATAGCTATCGTAGTGTAGCGATTTTAATGGCCAAAATCTAATATTAAATTTTGTAACTACGATTACTTCGGTGTGATAAGAAATTGTAAATATTTAAAGTCAAATTATGTTCATATTTGCTAAAAAGAAATTCTAACTTTTTACTTCTAAAATGTTTAAGATGCTACTAATTCTTACACTGCATCATAATTTTAGTAATTTAATGAATTTTATGGAATACAATAATAACTATCGAATTATACTATAATTTGTAACTTGAGAAAAAAAACTCAATTTTTATTTTCTTTCTAAAAGAAAACTAAGTCTTTTTGAATAAATAACTTTTCATATTTTTAAGGAATTTCTATTTTTATAAATAAGCATACAATATATTTTAATGAGCTTTGAAAATATGTAAACTTTCCGGAAAATTTTTATTTTCTGGTTCCTTTACAAATATGAATGCTTACGTTATCTACAAAACACTATTTCTCAAACTGCTTTTCACAAGTCACTTTGTGAAGTATTAGTTTTAATTATACAATTTATTTTGTTTGTAATTCTAACTATGGAAAAGGAATTTTATTTCTGAAATTTTTGCAAAAGAGAAAGAAATTGTATGTATTTATTGATGTTTTATAAGCATATTATATATCTAGCTCATCACTGGCATGTGCATTGTTAATGAATAGATTATTAATATAAAATTTATTTAATGCAAGAATAAAATTCTTTAAAAATAAGAGTCACTGTCATAAAAAATTTGATTTCGCTTATCTAATGAGTTGAACGTACTATGTTTAGATGTTTTGTGTTTCACAATGTGCAAAAACCATTAGAAAAAGCATATAAATGATCTCCTTTCATGCACTTCAAAAAAACATAAAACATTTTCTTTATGTTTGATTAAATTAATAACTATTTAGAATTGAAAACAGTAAGGATTCTATTTCTTGTATGGAAAACAGTTTTAACTTTTGTGTTCAAAGAGGAAAGGGATTTTGAATTAAAATTGTAAAGTAATTTGCATTGGGAAAAAAACTAATTTTCACACTATTCATAAAATTTTTAAATTAACATTTTTATTTAGCAAAAATTAAACCTGATTTAAAATATGCATAAACGACTTTGTAACTTATTTTTCGCTAAATAAATCAATAATTCACCACAAAACTCGTAATAGATTAATTTCATTACTTTTTTAAGAAAAATATACAAGATGCATTTCTCTGTGATGAGTTATTTCGTATAAATTTAAAAAATAAAATTGTTTTATTCAAACATTTACTGTACTATTAAAAGAGCTTAAAATTTTCTCTCTCTCTCTCTCTCTCACTCTCTCTCTCACACACACACACACACACACACACACACACACACACACACACACACACACACACACACACACACACACACACACACACACACACACACACACGCACGCACGCACGCACACGAACACAAACACACACACACACACACACACGCGCACGCACGCACGCACGCACACGAACACAAACACACACACACACACACACACATATATATATATATATATATATATATATATATAAGTTATCTTTTAAATATATTAAACTATAGAGTACAATGTTTATAAATACCAGATTACTTAATCTAAAAATCAAATATTGGTAATATGATAATTTATATGTTCGAATGCATCTTTTATCATAGTTTTGTTAAACACTTAAGCTTTTGATATCTGCAAGCTCATTATATTCAATAATCCAATGCACAGACGAATTCTGTATTTCAATGCGTTATTCCATTGGGTTATATTAAATATATAAATTCTGCAAATCACTTGTGAAAATATTAGCTTATGACAATAATTGTTGATCTGCACATTAATAATGTTTATTCAATGTGTTTTCCCCATAACTAGCACATGTGTCTCTAAGTAAGCATAATTTAAAATCCCCAATGGAATAAAACATCAGTATTCTCTAAAAATTGTAACTGCATCAGAATGTTTTATCATAAAAAATCTATAAGATATCATGGTTTTGAATGAATCAGAGCTGTTTGAAATATCATGCTTCCTTTCTTATTTATTATCGAAGACTGAAGATTTAAAAAAATGGCATGATTTTTCTCCATGAAGAATGAGGATTATCTCATTTTAAAAATTTTTTTTATTCAAATTCAAGGCAATTTGCTTCAAGAGTTGCTCTTATAATCATTTACAGGGAGTTCAGAGTTTCTGACTAACTGAATAGCATTCCATTAAAAATAAAAGTAATTTTATTTAATGTAAATATAATTTACGATTTGAAGTAGTTGGCAAGTTTACCATTCTTTTGAACATTTCTTGAAAACACAGAATTTGAAGCAAACCAAAAATAATATTAATATGCTTATAAAAACCATTGTATTTTTCTGTGGGAGACTATATTCAGCGTAAAACTTAAGTATATTTAATCAACTGCGTAAAACATTATTTTTTGGTTTTATTATCTAAATATCCAAATAAGATGTTTTGTTGTAACGATCAATTTATAAGTAGCTATGAAGATACCATACATTTTTTTATATCTAAATTCTATTTAGAAATCATCTGCATCCTAAATATTAAACGAGGTCAGTTTGAAAATTTCATTAATGCCTTCATTATTTCACATTGTAAGATCAGCTTTATCATCAAATAATAAAGAGTATCATGTGCAACGTAATTCGCAAATAATAAATAAAATCATTTTGTCTTTTTCAATTATAAGCATGACAAAAGTAAACATTAAGATTGACTCTAGAGTTTACTTTAATAATTAGCTTAACTTAGGAATTACAGAGTCATTTAAAAATCAAAAAAGACGCGTCTATTATAAACTTTTAGAATTTACATCTCATTTCATACAATGAGTTATTTTAGAAGGTCCTTAATTTTAGGATCATTAGTTGATATAATTGATGGTTTTAATACCATTCTAAATTAGGAAATTCTTCAGATTACAGAAATTTTAAAAGGAAAAAAAAAGCATTTTTACAGAAATTGTGAAAATGAAATTCCTTGTTTGCTACATTTTTTTTAAAAATAAGGCTCTGTTTACAATTTTTTTAAAATATAATGAATATAAAGTACAATAAATATATAAAAATTTTTAAAGATATTTTTATTAAAAAATTTGTCAACGTTTCGGATCATACAAAAAAAATAAAGGATTCTGCATTAAATTAAAAATAAAAAGTTATCAACTGATAAAATAATAGACATGACAAAACATTAAACAATGACACTAATTAAGATTATCTTTAAATAAGTATACATTAGGGATAATGTTTAAGTAAATATTTAATAGCATTTAGAGATATTTATAATCTTATTTTTCTTTAATATTACCTTCGAGAATAGCTGATTTAAATGCTAGGAAATCAATGAGGAGGAACTATATCAGACTATAACTATACCTTTTAAGAATCTTGGCTTTGTCAGATTAATATGTGACTTTATATAAATTTATAAAAAGGTCCCTCTGTGCTACTGTATTGCCTGATTCCTCGTGTAATGGTTTATTAAACTAGTTCTTTCGCCAAAAGAGCATGACACGTATTTTACGTGAAAAGGTGGCGTTATATTATACAAATATTTATCTTATATTTTTAGAGGCAATTCTTCTCCATTTAATGAGCCATGCCTTATAGATGCCATGAGAGGAACATTCAGATGATGATATAATATTTCATTCTAAGCGATGAGTTAAAAAACGTAACTACTCATTATGTTCTTATTCTATTTGTTATTATCATTATTTTTCATTATTCTGCTTTTCAATAAGTAGGCATAAAAATATTTATTTTAAGTATGTTTTAAAATTTTCTAAACTGATTCATTAAGAAGAAAAACCATATCTTGTTTTCATATGTTTTGAAATTTATTTGAAGAATCAGGTTAAAATGGAAATTGTTGAGGTTTTCATTCTAATGTTTATTTTCAGATTAATGAATTAAAATTCTAAAAGAAGAAGGAAATATTTAGAAAATGCAAATCTTCGTGTTAAATTAAACATCACTCGATAACAAAAGAAAACTGTTTTTGCACTGATGCAGTGAACATAAAATATAGCACATAAATTAGATTTTCAAGGATTTGCGAGGTTACGAATATTTTAAGCATGATTTTTTTAGAGATTTGTTTTAATTAGGAACTAATATTTTACATTATTAATAGGAAGTTAATGTAAAAAACTCAAAAACTGAATATATTTTATAAGATTTTTTTAAAAACAAGCAAATATTTTTATTTGCTTGTTTTTAAAAAAAGCTTAAGTTCAGAGTATATTAAATTATTTATTTTGATTTTTCTTTTCTATTTACAATGTATTCAGGGGTTAGAAGTATTAATTTATGAAACACAGCAAACTTAAATGTTATTCTTTATTTATAATACATTCTCATTACAAATAATTTAAAATTACTTAGCATTAGTATCCACAAATTGTAATTGAAGTTAAATTAAATATGTTTTCTAGGCAGAGAAAATTTGTTTTGGTGTATAAATTGATGGATAATGATGTCTATCGTATGTATTATATATTACACATAATAGCTTCATCTAATTAATCTAATAACCCTTTTTATTATTAAATACTGAAATTTTAGGTACAAATTTTATTAAAAATAAAATGGCAACTTTGAACTAATTGATTAAAAATTGCGCAACATAAATGTATTTGATATAAGAGAATGCATTAACATGAGTACAAATCAATTAAAAAAATTAATAAAAGAAAATGAACACATATGTTATTTAAAATTAAATATTTTAAATAAATGAGAATTGTAATGTTTAAAGCTAATACACAAATAAGATTTTTAAAATCAATTATATATATATTTAAGATGTGATACAAAATTTCTTAATTTTTTCTAATTTTTAATCAGATAACAGTTACAATACATTCTCAAAAAGATTTTCAAAAATATATAATAGCAAGTTAGGAAATTGTTCTTTTAAAAACGTGCAATGTTCATCATACATTTCTCGTGGTCGTACTCAGCAAATCATTAAATTATAGTAGAAAACACACTTTTCTATGGTTCTGTATACGATTACACTTTGAAAAATATTTCCTCTTCGGAATATACGACTGACTGTCAAAACTTTAGGGAACTGCTCGAAGTTTAATCGTCGGCCTTTTCTGAATCCGATTGCTGAGTTGAGTAAACTTGAGGGAGCAAAAGAGACCCTGGAAAATGACAGGTCAATGACAGCTCGTAAATTCAAGCGATAAGCGAACAGTTTATTCGGAGATCTTTTCAATTTGATGTGTGTGTGAGAGACGTTTTGATTTCAGAAATTTCCCTAGCGATGATTAACAGTATTATTTTATCACGTGAGAGGCAGATTATAATTATTTAGATAGCTAGAATATTATTATGGAAAACCATATCTTAGAATTGAATGGGAACAGTGCAGTCACGAATAAATTTCTAATATTTTTAAGGAATAAGGTATACTATTTAAATGTCTGTGAAAATATATATTCTATTTATAAAACATATAAGTTTAATGTCTAAAACAAATATTTAAACAGAGAAGATTTTTCGTTATCTCAAAGATTTTTTAAACATGATAGGTTTCTTTAGTTAAAAGGATTATTCGTTTTTATTCAGTATATTTAAATGAATATGTATGAGTATCGATTAAAGTCTTAAAATTTACTCCTAAAATTTCTAACGTATTTTTATTTGTATTTTAATCCTGGAAATCAACAGTATCTCATTTAATGTCTTGTGGTATTTAACATTTAATCTACAATATATCAACCTGATTACATAACTAAAGAAATAAGGGACATTTCATGGAAAAATTTATTTTAAAATTTTAAAAAGAGAGAATAATATTTTCCTTCACTAGAAAATGAAATTCTTTATATATAAAATAATTGCGTGCAACAAATATTGCATATTAAAATGCATATTTATTAAAAATAAAATGATTTAATAATAATTTTATAAAATGTTTCATGAATACAGTTCAATAAAAGTAATCCTACAAAACTTTTAGTTTTAATAATAATAAAATTATATTTTCTCTCTCTCTCTCTCTCATTATAGAAATAACATAGCCTGGTGAATTTTCAAATTTTCCCTTACAACAAGACTGGTGTACATTCAGAAGATTCCAACATAAGAATATGATTGCTATTGCCTTTTTGCAATATAGTAAAGCATGAAGGTGTATCTATTGTGATATGGACATCTATAACCCAGAAAAAAGTTTCTATGTGGAGTAAAATAATGAAACTTTTGACCGTATCAAATATGTTGCAAACATTTTCTCTTGTGTAGGAGCATTTTCTACCTATTCATGGAATGGGGCTTGTTTAGTAGTGATTTGATGAACATGAGAATAAAGGTCTAATCTTGCACGAAAAATCACAAGATCTGAGTACAATTGAATTGACCAATGATTTAATATAAAACGGTGATTACGAAATCAATATCTTCCACTAGCATTTCTACCAATATTTTCCTTTGTATTTAAAGACTTTCGCAATATCTCCATTAAAAATGGTGAAATACTCATCAATGCTTGTTTCGATTGATTACAAGAAGAATTCAAGTTGTATTACTTGACAAAGATTTTCTTAAGCTTATCATATTTTCATAACCACCTGAATATCATATTCTTAAAAATAAATTTGGGAACATAAATTCTAATCAACTTTTTACAGTTGTTTTGAAAATTGATATATATTGATGTGTAAAAATCTATGTATCTAATCTCTTGTTGTATTTTCATTAAAATTAGAGCCAAATAGGTTTTATGTAAATGCAGATATGACAAGGACTTTAAGAGTAAAAATAATGATTTAAACGCAACTTGTCATTACACAAAGTGACTTAGAGATACATTATAAAGTAATGATTATCAGCTGTTGATTGCTAAAATGCATTTAAATATTGTTACATTTAGTTAAAGAAAAATGTATATTATTCCACTTCCATAACCTATTAAAAATTGAATTTAACTAATAATTTATGTTAAAGATATTTTATCCTGAATGTAAGTGATTATTTTTCACTGAATCTCTAATTGATCAGTTCTTACTATGCATTTTAATTATTTTCTTGAAATGGAAATAAAAAGACACCTAACTTTATAATATGTTTTATTAAAATACACGAATCAAAAATATCGAAATTAGAATACATTTTAAGTAGAATCAGTTAAGGTTTTATGATTAAAAAAGCAATTAAAATGGGATTTATTCCCTTTTTTACTGTATGATCATATTCTGCAGAAACACCTCATTTAGTTCTTCAAGTGATAGTTTTTCTAAGACTTAGATTTTTTCGTTAAAATAATTTCTTTGAAATTAATATTTTAAAAACACTATTTTTTTATCATTTGAAACTAATTGCCTTTCGTTATTGATATAATGATTAAATATTCAAATTTTATAAGTTTCAAAATAGAAAATTTCATATTCTTTGTAAAGCAAGTTATTGTGTCCAATATGCATTAAGCAATTAAAGACATTTTTGGAAAGTATTGCTATTAAAGATTTTTTATGATAGAAACTTGAAATTGAGGAAAAAGCTTTTATATTAAATTAATGTACTAAATAGTTTGTCAAATATTAAAATATTAAAATTATATATATATATATATATATATATATATATATATATATATATATATATATATATATTAGAGTAAAAACTGTAGAGTATATATGTACATCTCATTTATTATTTCGTAAAATATTAATTGTTTAATTGTGATATCATGTGAAAATCTAATCTTTCAATATATGGCAATTGATTGCAATATATGGCACAATTGATGTTGTGAATTTCTTTAATATTAATGTCCTACAAATTACATTATATAAAATGAATGTAATTTTAAACAACCAATTTTATGTCTTATATATATATATATATATATATATATATATATATATATATATATATATATATATATATATATATATATATATATATATATATATATATATATATATATATATATATATATATATATATAACAGAAGAAATTTTTAAATATTATGGCGCAAATATAGGTGTTATTTAATTTTGCAATAGGAGTTACACCTTAATTTCATAAACAAATGTTATTAAAGTAATTAAAAATATTTCTGTAGTACGGTTTTCAAGGTTATCACACGTATATCGTAAATATATTGTACATTTTTCCAAATGTTAAGTTATACAGTGCTTAATATAAAATATGTAAGCCATAAAAATGTTATTTTTAATTTCATAGATGCAAGGAATTGTCAGAATTTAAATATATATTCAATCTATGAATTCCGGAGCGCATTATTTACTCACACGGCAGACTGAACCATATCTAACGTAATCATTGTATTGATTACAAAACAAAATTAAATAATTTTACTCCATTTAAAGCATTTCTAAGATAAAAATAAGAATATAAGTAATATATTGTAAGATAAATATAAAAATATTCATTGTAAACATAGCAATATTCATTATAGAAAATAATTAAAAGAATTAATATTACAGAAATAAGAAATAGCATTCCAAATCAAGCCAGTTATGCAATCAAGTTGTTGTTGAATAAAATAAATACTTTTGAATCGCAATAAATCTACCAACCTTTATTAAATTATTTATAATAAAAATTTTACCAGAGTAATGTCAATTAACATTCTTTCAGTTATACACAACTGAAAGTTTAGATTTTTATTCTTTCAGTATCGAGGCAAAGCAGTTTATCATTATATTTATATTAGTTTCGTCACAAATCAATTTCTTTAAATAGGACTTTTAAGATTAAATAGATAATTTTGCGATTGGTTAATTAAAAGCATTTACTATCATTTGGTTAATTATAATAAACTAAAATAGTTAGATCAAACATTTCTTCCATTTTATTGAATTCATATAAATAAACAAATGTTTAAGCTAAATATCTATAATTTTACTTAAAAGCAAATCAAATGATTCAATCTATTCAAGGGATAGGGTAATAACAATATTTCCACGTTCAAAAAGTAGGAATAAACAAAATTAACAATCCAAATATTTCTTGAAATATATCACCTAATTAAATTTTTTATACATAAATTAAAACTCTAAGTTGAAAATTTCCCGAATATTTTAAATAACATACTATTGTTTATTTTTACGCGATAAATTATTTATAATTTTTTTTAAATGATTTGGCAATTTAATGAATAAAAATTGACGCTGAACGATATATTGGTATTTAAGTCATGTCAAAAAATATTATTTGAACAGAATATTGAAGTATTTATAATATTTACCGTTTTTGAGAGTTTCAGGGATTTACAATAAAACAATTTAGCAAGAAAAATGATTTTTTTAGAATATGTAACAGAATGTATTCATTTTTTCTTATGAAATATTTTATTCCTCCCTACTTCAAATGTCCCTAGAAATATGATGAATGCAAAAAGTAAACTGAATACAAAGTTGAAAATTTGCAAGTTTATTTTCTAGAAAGAATAACTTTTGACGTAAAATCTTTCCCTCCTTTTTATTTAGGGACAAAAATAAGAACTAGTTATTTTGAATCCCATAGTGGGTGTAGTATTTTTTTCCTATATTGTTTTTTTGAATTTTTTCTCCATAACTTAAATTATTTTCATTTGAAATATAAACTTCTTAAATACCCTAACTTTCACTCCCCAAATTTAATTATGACAGTCAACTGCAAACTAAATCAGTTTCATTGCTTCTAATTTTATTTATTTACTATTCTAAAGTTTACTATATTTAAATTATGTATTTCTATTTGTCAATTACTATCTAAAACACAAATAATTTGAAAAAGTAGCTATTAAAGGAGTAATAGCAAATGAGGAAACTGATTAAAATATATTTCATATAAAATCTCAATATTATAGTTATATATTCAAAAATAATAAATTAAGTTGAACTACATTTGGAGAATATAATATAAAAAACGGTTAGAAATTAATACTAGTTAATTTAATAAAAATTTTGAGTTTAAGTTAATAGAAGAACTTTTTTGTAGAAAGTAACAGACGAGAATATTTGTAAATTTTCTCAGCAGTTTCATACATAGCCGCACAATTAAAATTTCGAATAGAATGCAATAAAAAATATTAAGACAACTATTCGAATTTCTTGTGTTAGCATGCTGCCAATAAATTCACTGTTAATTGTTTTATCTAAATTGAAGAGAATAATAATATCATATTATAAAAATAATAATAGAGAATATATGAAGAAGAAAAACACAAAGGTAATATTTTTTAAAGCAGTGATTTATAATAGATTGTTTGGTTTAGAAAATTTGTTGTAACTTACTTAAAATGTTATTTTTATTTTTTTAAATATTACCTGTATATAAACTTATGAACAAAGACAATCTGACAACTTTGCAAATGCCGCAATAAATTGATGTAAGTTTATATTATTCGCTATTGATCATTGAATTATTTTAAAATTCAAATGCTCAGTTCTGGAATATTATATGAAAATATAATATATTCCTCAAACACTTTATAATTGAAAAATTGTGTTATTCCATCACACTGCCGTTTTTAGTTCATCATATTGTTGAAGACAATAAATTTTTCTGTGATCAAACTAATCATTTTAAATTAAATATGAGAAGACAAATATAAAAATTAATTAAGAACATGCTACCACACTGGATGTATGAATTGGTAGTAGTTCTTTAATGATGTGAAATACATTTATTTTTTTTGCTTGGATCAAAATAAAAAACCTATCAATTAAAGAGAATAACATTTTAGACAATGTTAATATACATGATTTTTAGTGAAAATTTGATTCTGCATCGTTACTTATTTTCAAATGTTTAATAAATATTCGAACCGATAAAAGTTTTATTTTATTATATATAAATAATAATCCATTGGCAGAGGTATATTAAGATTCAGTTTTGAAAAATCCTGATTCAGATTTTACTTCTATTCAAAGTAAAGAAGGAAATTGTGCGGTTTATTTAAGTAGTTAACAATTTTCTCTTTATTTTAAGACTATTAAATATTACAGAAAAAATATCCTTTAGAATAAATATAAAAAGTACATTTTAAATTTTTCTGTTAAGTTAAATATTCATATTAAAATGTATGCACAAAATACAACAGAAAAACGGAAAATTAATATTGTATTCTTTAATAAATTTATTCAATGTAAGACTAAAGTCATGGTTTACTACGTTCAGATGTATTTTTGAAAGTAGCTTATTCACCCGAAACTCTAAGCACTACTTGTTCTTGAAAGAATATCATTCTTTGCCACCATTTTAAATGCAATCAATTAGCACAAAATTTCAATATTTCCTCGAAAGAATAGTTTCCTTTTTACTGATTAGAATAATTTAACTGCCACAAGTGATTCTCGTTATCGCTTGGTTTGATGATATGCAGAGACATGGTTTTATACCAATGGCTCCAAAGAAAAAACCATACCGTTGGTCCTGAAGCTGCCTTCTATAGTCATTATACCGAACAGAAAGACATAGCTCCACATTTTCATTACAACTCTGTAACCGGAGATTTAAGATTTAAACACCGGTTGTAAAATAATACAACTTAAATCTTCTTCTCGTGTGTGTATTCCAATATATCATTAGAGCCGACTTCTTTTTTATGGATGATAATGTACCGCAACATTAAACTTCTACCGTTCAACAGCTACTGAAAAAGGAAGATATCATTTGAATCATATATCCAGCGTTCTCCTCTAATTTATATCGAATAAAACATGTATGGAATGTTTTAAGGAGACACCTTACGGCAAGATTAAATCCTACGGGGTACATCGAATATCCGAAGCACATGCTGAATGAGGAGTGAGCACTTTTACCTTAAGAATTGTTGGACAATCTGGTGCTGAGTATAGGGAGATGGTGAGATGAGCAATCATTATAATAAAAAAAGTTGGTATATCCCATAGTAAGGATAATCTGCGCATTGTTCTTCCTTTTGAACAAACCGTAATGTATAACGATACTGTATTCAATAAAGCTACTTTTGTTTCATTCCATACTGCACGCATTGCGTTCATTTTTGGTCAACTAGGTTTACATCATAATTTAAATACTAAATCCTTCCCCCCCCCATTTCCAAATTTGTTGTCATACAGATGGTTTCTTATGGAGTTATGACAAAAATACCAGTTGCTTATGTTTTTGTACATCAGTATAATTTTAATTGAGAACCGATTTTTACGTTATTTAAAATATTTAATAATTATAACAATACTATTGCATGACAATCAAAATACCAATCATTGCAAACAGAATATTTGTCTAAGCGTACTATTTTTATATAAAATATAAAGGATATAGAATGAGCAAAACTCTCCACATTTATAATTATCAATATTTTAAAATAAAGCATTCTATAACATATAAAATTCCTATAATAGGTATTGATATCAAATTTATTAATTTCAAGTAAACAGGAGAAACACTGATCGTCAGAGTTAATAAAATTCTTAATGAATAACCTCTTTCCTCCGTTAATTCATCAATTTTACATGAAGAGCAACTAAGATCCACAAGTTTTAATATTTTCGCAAAAAAATGTTAAATAAGTTAAACTTATGAGCCTGCCTTCATATCATCAGCTTAGAAAATCTTCCTAATGAACTTTTAATTATATTACATCAAATACCAAAGTGCTTCTTATAAGTACACATAATATCTGACAAATTGATTGCATAGTTTAAGGAGTGAGTAAATATGTAATACTTTATCACATAAATTAAATAACTTCAAATCCAAGTTCTAAGCATTTAAAAAGGAGAAACATTAGGATATAGGCTATATTAATATGAATAGCTTTTAATATAATATACTACGTATATGAAAAAACTGATAAATTTTTGTTTAAAGAATCTGTTTACCTTTGGATTTTAAATAATCCACATTAGTTGTATTATAAATAAAATTTTTGTATTCTTAAGAACTTACAAACAATTTTATAAACTATATAAATTAATTTGAGAGTAATGAAGAATGGAACTAATTTACTAAAAATAGTTTTCAAATTGAAAAAAAATAAAGATATTTTATTTTTTATCATTTTTATACAAATTTCATAAAGAAATGAAAAACAAAATATGCACTCTGAGTTTACTAACATTAGTAACTTATTTTATAAAGCAAAATCTAATAGAAAACAACAACCTAAATTATTTTTATATCACTTTAAACAAATTCAAAGGGTACATTTAATACTAACCTGTTTACTTTTGTAACTTTGTGTTGTTTTAAAATTAGTCATATTTTATATGAACTGTAATGAACATTTAGTGATACAAAATTATTTTCTATTGTGTTCCTATTAGTTTCACAAAAATTCTAATAGAACTACTTAGAATCAAAATTTGTAAACATTAGATAAAAGAGAAGTCAGATCATTAGATTTTATGATAAAGTTGACCACGTCATTTAATAACAGCATAGTATTGAACAATGTAAATTTTCTCATTATTAATCAAAAGCTCAGTTATTTAATATTGTTTGTTGTAATGAAGTTTTGGTAAGAATTTCCAGTTAAAAATAGAATATATATATATATATATATATATATATATATATATATATATATATATATATATATATATAGTGAAATATAAATATGTATATAAATATATGTACATATATATATATATGTATATTATATATATATATATGTATATATGTATATATTATATATATATTATATATATATATATATATATATATATATATATATATATATATATATATATATATATATATATATATATATATATATATATCTGATGTCTTTTATTCTGTTAAAAACTTATGAAATTATAGTACTCGTAAAGCATCAAAAAATATTAAAATGAAACATTTTTATGAAAATATTTTTACTGCAGTTTAAAGTAGATAATGATTAACGCATATTTGATTGGTCTAAATTTCGTATTAAATTAAATTTCAACTCGATATTTTATTTTAATTTATGTTAACCAGCAATATAATAGTGAACCCTTATTGACATTGTTGATGGAATATTTATGTACTTTTGTCAATGTATAATAATTTCTTGTGTAAAAACCAGGTTCATGAATTCATCTGATTACCCATAACTATTAGAATTAACTGGAGTTTCAATAATATTATTATGTTTTATTGATAAAATGAAATTGGTCATTTTTGTGAAGTAAATATTCTACTTATTATTGACTTATCACTCATGACGTACTAATATATTTTATATATTTCTTTTTTAAAAATAATAATAATTCCAAAAGTTTTTTCTGAAAAGAATTTGCCCTGAATCTCTAAATTTAAAATAGTTCGTAGGACTATATTTCATTTTTGGGTGTGTTACCCATTTTTTATTTAAATATTTTTATAATAATTTTAAATATCGAGTATGAAGTTCTTTTTTTTTGAAAAATTAAAGTGAAGTATTTATAAAGTTTAAAAATTTAATAAAGTTTAATAACATTTTATGAGATTGCCTTTATTTTATGATTATCTTTTAAAGTTTATAAAATTCAACTAAATTTATAATTTTATTCTATGCAATTTACATACAATATATGTAAATTATTAAATTTCAATCACAAATTTTCATTCATTTATAATGCGATAAAAGTTTAATATCACAAGTTTTGATTTATATACAGTGAAATATATCAAATTAGTTACGAAAAATTCGATTAAAATATCCTGCTTTGGTTTATTCATAGCATTTCACTTTAAGGGTAGTAAATTATTTATTATAAAAGTAATGTAAAATGACACATCTCTTTCTCTCTCTAGGCTTAAAAGTTATACTTTGTTGCTCAATTTTATAACTCAATTTCTCTCTAAATAATGATCTTCCTATTTTAATCTCTTACAAATTGAAAGTTCTCTATGGGGAAATTTAGGATTTCTTTTAATACTTCGGCCAAAAAAAGAAATATTTATTTTCCAGTGACATGGTTGCAAAATTGATAGCTATTCAGGGAAAGATCTTTAGTTCACGGAGAAAAAAATGATCATCCTTAGAAAAAAAAGGATCATAAACTCCCAACAAATAGAGGAAAGGTGCTAAAGGCTTCTGGAAACTTTGACTTTAAATCTTCTTTTATTAAGTTTTCCATTAACTTTTAAGGCATTATTTTTGTCTTCAATGGTTAGATAACAAAAAGTAAAATGTCAAAATCTTTACTTGTATGAAAAGCTTTCTCTAAGGTAAAATAAAATTTTATTGTATTTTTCTATCCAAACATTTCAACAAAAATACGGTTTTAAAGAATGAAATATTTTGAAAAATTTATTGAAAAGATTTTGTATAACAGTTACGTACTTTATTATGAATTTTGGTATTACTTTTATAATTATCTCTGGAAAAATGAAGAAAATATATAGTTTTCAATATTATACATTTTTAAGGCCATTTAATAGATTCTAAAATAAACACGTATAATAGGAATTGTTTTTCTAAATTAGAGCAGTATAAGTCAAGAACACTTAATATATAAGCAAAGTTACTCTTAGGTAAAGGCTAATATTAAAATGTAAATAGGTTTGATAATTTTATAATAAAATACTTTTATTATATAAAATTATCAAAACAGTTTTATTATTAAATTATCAAAACAGTTTGATAAAAATATGACTTTAAACTAAAAATACTAAAATAAAATCCTTTACTTTTAATAACATTAGGCTATAATGAAGAAGTCACATGAACGTAAAAATTTTTATAATATATTTTCATAAATCTTTAATTAATTTACAAAATTTAGGAAACTTTTGTCAAAATCTTATTTCAATTAATTATTTCATTACAGTTCTATTACACTTTCATATATTTTGTTAATGTACTGTGCATTTATAACTGTTATTTTAAATTATATCATTCAACGATATAATTTCAAAGCTATTTATTACACATAATATGTGTGTATACTAAATTATATGCAAAGCTATTACAACATACTACTCATATTGTATCGTTTTAAATTATTAATATTTTTAGCAATATAAGAATTTTTAATCTAGCTTTCAAAGATAACATTAACATTTTTCATCAGTTTTATTTAATATCATGCTATTTTGGGAATATTTTAATGGGAATCATAATAAAATCAGTATTTTATGGGCATTTATTGTTTATCAGGTTTGATTTCTCTTTTGAAAAGTTATTTTAAACAATAATTTAAAACTTTTTCATATTCATTTATACTAGTTAATTTAAAAATAAATTCTTTATATTTTTAATGTAGTTTATTTTATAATAATGTAGTTTATAATGTAGTTTTTAATGTAGTTTATTTGATATTATTATTATATTATATGCTTAAAATAAGAAAAAGTAAATTTTTAAAATTTTTTAATTACTTATTGAACAAAACAAATTCCACTATTGTAATAATTCTGAAAGCTTAATTGTAGCATAGTATGTTTTATAGATACTAAAAACATGTTAAATTGTTATTATTGATTTAAGTTAATAAGTTTAAAATGTGTGTATGAATTATGAGAATTGAGAATTTTTCTATGGGATCTTTTATTTATTAATGAATCAGCTTGTTTTCTTATTTCTGTGTAAACTTATTTTTCAATACAGAATTTGCATTTTATGTATAATCCTGCTTTTCAAAAATTGCATAAAGAAAGTAATTTTATGCAACTTTAATCACTCGGAGTAATAAATATAAATTAAAAGTCAATTTTTCTTTCAAAAAATCTGGAAATTTAAATGCAATCTATTTAAAAAAAATTTAAATATTTCCTTTATGTTTTTTTTTTACCTGAAACACAACTCCTCACTCTTTCTCATTTAAACCTTAAAAAATTTTAATATTTTATATAGTTAAAATTTATGAAAAGATGAATTTAAATGTATTAAAATGTTCAAATATATGTGGCAAAACCAAGCCATTTCAAGCATAAACATAAAATATTTATGTATATAAGATTGCTAGTTAATAATATAGCTTAAATTTAACAAAATAATCTTTATATTAACACAAATGAATTGCAGAGCAAAATTGAATAAAAGTACTTTATATATTAAGGGATTTAAAAAATAAATTTCATTAATTAATTATTAATTTTATTAATTAAGAACTAAATAAAATAAATAAATAAGGAAAAACATTTTATTTCAAGATAAAATAATTTTATTATTTTTATTTTAATGGAATTTTTACAAGTATCGTAACAGATTATCTTTAAAAAAAATTATAATATTTACAACTGACTAATCAATCTAGAACTGTATAACGATGTTGTTTAAAGTATGTCAATTTAAAAACTAATTTTATGCAAAATTGCATTGTGGGAAAATATTTTTTATTTAATGGTCTAAATGTTGGGCACAAATAAAACTTTTCTTTCAAGTGTAAATTAAAATTAAAAAAAATAATAATCCCAGAGTATTTTCATTGCGTCATTCGAATGTTATTGACCCCACTTAGACTCGTGAAAAAATTGAAATAAACTCTATTAACTGACGTGTAGCAAATATATAAAGAGTGTAAGAACTGCCTTACCTAACTGTTCCTAATTCATATTACTTAACGCATAAAACCTAGTAAAAATAATGGCTATAATGAGATTTCTTCAACAATTACAGACTCTGAGGAAAATTATTAAAATTTACATAAAATTCTGATAAGTTCCTCGAGCTTGAAGTTTCTAAATTATCTGTTAATATTTCAAAATATACAAAATTTTTTAGAATGCATTTAATATAATTAAAGCATGCAGATACTTTGTAAATTGTTGATTTCTTATCTGTCCAGAAAATTGTCTTGTTAATTAATACCAATATCCTGGAGAAATTCAAATGAAAAATTCACCAAAACAGGTGCCAAATAGTATTATAAATATTTCCACAAAATAAGCATTTTAACAGCTTTCGCAATTATTGATTAATAGATTTCCAAATACAATTTACAGATTCGGTAAAAACTCCAGTTGCTTAAGAAAAAGAAGAACATTGCTTAACATTCAAATCTATTAACGAAGAAGTTTAGAAATTTTCATTCCTCTTTTAGAATGGAAGAATAAATCTTTGTCTACGAAATTTCTCTCAGAAAATAGTACTTGGCGACCGTACAAATATCTTAGAAAGTTTTTCATGTCTTAAACATTTTATTACGATGCAGAACTTTGCTATTACTTCTGGAAAGAATTGTTCATTTATTTGCTATAAATTAAAATATTAATATTTAATATTTAATTTATAGCAAATAAATGAATATTTTAATGAAATAATGAATTAAATAATGAAAATAAATGAATAATTTATAGCCAATAAATGAAAAATTAAGATCGTTTTTTTAGCAGGCTTAGATTAAATTTTCTTCCCATATTTTGGTTAAAAGTCAACAAAAAATTGATAATTGAAGTCTTGTAAGTCTCAAGAAGTAGCCTAAAATCAAAAAAGGAAAGTAACCTTTAGATTATATTTATACAGTCAATCAAAGAGAGTAATTATTTCCTTTTTATAAGTTTTCGCATATTAGGAAAAATAATAAATCTCGCATGGCGTTTGAGATGTATGTACACAAATAAATATGCATGAAACAATTGCAAATATTGGTTGACCTTAACGTAAACACAAAAATGCTTTGCATAAAAATTGAAAGGATTTAATTATTGATACGAAAAATGAATTTTATTTTCAAAGTTGAAACACTAAGGTTGCGTAGTTACCTCACCACAGTGTTACAAATTTTGACATTCAGTATCATTGCAAATTTGAATCTTGAAATCTGAAAATTAATGTGCTAGTTTTCTGTTATTGAAGAAATCTCCAAGAAACGAATAACAATAATTTTAAATACGATAATCATGTAAAACAATGAACAGAGCCAATAATCATCAAAGAAGTCGTTGAAATGAAATAGAAAAAACAACATGCATATAATTTGACATAAGAAATTCAAAAAATATTTCAAATGATAACAAACATGTTTTCTTATTAGAAAATAATATATTCTAGTTGGAGTGGAGAAATATCATCAAATACTGTTGATGTTGATGGTTTAGAAATTTCTATATCTTTTCTATATTCTATATCTATTCTATTTCTATATCTTAAAGAATATCTTTTGCATGATCCTGAAATGCATGGGAAACTTGCAACAAACTAATTAAAAAGTTTTACTGGAGATTTTGATTTTGATTGAAACGAGATTTTCATATCACAAATTGTTGTTTTAATGAAGTCATAATCCTAATTATAAAAAAACAAGCATTCTATAAATACAAGCCACGAAAATGATAATTAAAGTAGATTTTAATTTATCAATATTAATGTCTGATAGTTTGTTGTTGATTATGAAGTAAGTTCATTGTCAGAGAATCAATCAGTTTTGAAGAATATAAATTACTTAAAATTTAATAAATCATATAATCTCTAATTAAGTTGATAATAACATTTAATAAAATATTAAAATAATAACTTTTACAATATTACATTATGAGGATAATATTAATTTAAAATAAATTCGGAATAGTAACCAAAGAAATATACTCTATATATATTTGCTCTAAAAATTAAAATACAAGTATTATCGGTATTTAAATATCTGCATTTTGATAAACAGTAAAATTCTTTGATAAACGCAGAATGTTTACCTCTTTACTGGTATTTGAGAAATTCTTATCTGATGTTTTAACATCTTGTCTTATTCCTCATGATCTGGTAGCACATTATATCAAGTCTACCAGTCCTTAATTCTAGTGTAAATAGTAAAAAAGAAGAGACTCTTAAAGAGGTAAATCCTATTAAAACCTTCACAGGTCTATGTGCCTCTAATCACAAAACAAGACATGAAATGGATCCATTTGTGACGCTGTTAATGGTGGACTGAATGACTCTTAACAGCGTTGGAGGTAATGACTCCACCTGGAGCCAGCTGTGCCAGCTTCGAAGGCATTTTCCATAGCTTTTATTTGAGATTTTGATGTTAAAGTAGATTTTATATTTTTATCTTGCAGTCTTTTTGAATACATTATATTAATATAGAGAATATAGACCTATATAGTTTAAAGATTAATTGCATCAGTGGATTTTACATTATACAGTTACATTTGAATAGTCTAAAAAAATGGACATTTGTTATTTTTCAATTTTTCGTAAATATGAATTTTTGCGTTTTGCAAAATAAAATTTGCATCATAACTGGTATACATTAAAAGATACATAAACTTAAAATTGTTGAAATCTGTAAAATTTAAAAATCCTTAGTTAATAACATTCTAATTCATAGAAGCCGTTCAAAATGTTTTGAATTTCGTAAAATAAAATATTTATGCAGTACACGCTAAATTATATATTTTACTTTTGTATATGAAGTATAATTAATTATAATTATTAAAAAATATTAGTTTGAAAATAATTTGGTCAATAATATTTCATTGAAATGCTTAAAATATCCGTAATTTGTGTTAAACATTACCGTTATTCTACGCAATAAATTTTATAACGAAATGTGAATAAGGAAAATCAGTTTACACAGTTTAGTTATTATCAATTTATTGGCTTAAAATGTAGATAAATTAATGTCATGAAATCAATTGAATTATTTATTTACCATAACGACGATTGAGGGAAACAACTGAACTCCTACAAAATAATATTTTCCCTATAAAATAACCTGGACGTTATTGTAAATTTTAACAATAATAAATTGCAAGTGAAAGTATATAACATGAAAAATAAAATGCTTAAAATAAAGGATAAATTAAAATATTTTTATATAAATTTTCAAACAGTTTTATATTATATTCAGATAGGCATATTTTCAAAGACTGCTTGGCATTTTTGAAACAAGAAATGGACGATTGCAAATATATCTTTCTAGTATATCTGAGTATATCTATTAATCAAACTTTGAAATATTAGAAATTCTTTAAAATTTGAATCAATTTAAAGGACACATTATAAGTACTTTCAAATTTCTAAATCTGGAAGAATTTTTTTAAAACATTTTTATAATTTGTTATAGATGAATACAACTGACAACTATGAAATACGTGATATTAACTACTGGTGATAAAAACAGATTACATATGTACGAAATTCAAGCTGTGTGGTTAGAATTAATGTAACTGGAGTTATTGATCATAGTTTGTGAACTGAAGTTTGTATACAAATAAACTACTGGCCATTAAAATTGCTACACCAAGAAGGCGACATGCTACAGACGTGAAATTTATACGAAAGGAAAAATGTGCTGTGATATGCAAATGATTAGCTTTTCAGCGCATTCAGACAAAGCAGGTGCCAGTAGCGACACCTACATTGTGTTTAAATGAGGAAATTGTTCAGCCGGTTCCTCATACACAAATTGCATTTGAACGTTGTTTCCTGGTGAAAAGTTGTTGTGTAAGAAGGAGAAATGTGTACCAGCACGTTTCTGACTTTGATAAAGGTCAAATTGTAGCGTACCGGGATTGCGGTTTATCTTATCGTAGTATTGCTGCTCGCGTCGGTCGAGATTCAATGACTGTTAGCAGAATATGGAATCGATGGTTCAGGAAGGTAATACGGAATGCCATGCGGGATCTCAACGGCCACCTATCACTAGCAGCCTAGAAGACAGGCATATTATCTGCATGGCCATAATGGATCGTGCAACCACGTGAGGAGCCGTGAGTCAAGAAACGGGGTCGTTTGGAAAACAACAAATGTCTGCACGAACAGTTCGACGACGTTTGCAACAGCAAGGTAAATGGTTGTCGAGCGACTGGCTCGTCACCAAACGTTAGTCATTACAGTTGAGGAACTGTGGTATCGTGTTGAAGCTGCATGGGCATCTGTACCTGTGCATGCAATCCAATCTCTGTTTGACTCAATGCCCATGCGTATAACTGCTGTTATTACTGCCAGAGGTGGTTGTTCTGGGTACTGATTTCTCAGGATCTATCCAGCCAATTTTTTTGAAAATTTTATCACTTGTTATTTCTAGTATAATATATTTGTCCAATAAATATCATTTTGTTATCTACATTTCTTCCAGGTGTAGCAATTTTAATGGCCAGTAGTGTACATGTTTTGTATCTTGTCTAATGTCTATGAAACTTGAACACTCATTTAAAAAATTCTTATAAGCAAATATGTCATTGTCTGAAACATAATTGTAATTTATTTGGTTAACTAATATTAGGTTAATCATGTATAATTAATACAATTAGTATATTGTTTATAGTTTTCTAAATTTCTTACACCAAAATTTCATGGACGGTAAAACAAAATGTATATACTTTAAATAAAAGGTATTTAAATGAGCCTATTTAATAGCATTCTCTATAATGAAAATAAATTTTATTAATAATTCCATGAATAAACATTCTATATGAAGAAAATTCTATAAATAAAGAAATATATATAAAACGTCTATGAAAACGTAAATCAAAGTTGACTTTTTCCATTTCATTAATTTGGGTTAAATTATAAAATCGAGAGATAATATGAAATGATTATGCCCTTTTTATTTTAAAGTCTAACTCTTTTTTGACATATTCATAAAATTAAAATTTATTAACTCATTGTTTAAATTTAATGGAATTTTAAAAGGTATTTTTAGAAAATTTAAACTGTATAATCCAAAAAAAAAAAAAAACTATACGAGAAACATATGTTTGTGTAATTCATATAGTTAGAAAAAAAAAGAAAAAATTAAATAAAAAATAAAACAGAATTTAAAAAAATGATAAAAATAGAGTGAAAGACTACTCACTTTTTCTCTGAATTTTTAAAATTAATTTTGATATCTTCAGCAAATGAATGAAAGTGTCTGTCAAATAATATCAAAGTAAATAATAATCATAAATATCCTTTTCCTTCTGAAAAATATTTAACATATTTTTTCTGTTACACAAAAATATAGAAAAAAATTATTTCTCAATTTAAAAGAGAGTTTATTATTATCTTATAAATGTTTTAATTTATAAAATAGTGTCAGTAATTGTGAATGAAACAGACGCTAAAATATTTTACAGCTAGTAGGGAGTATAAATTTTGTCCCAATCACGGAGACTTTTCGATGCGTATACAGTTTATTTCAAAGCTTTAAGAATAATGACACTCTCAATCCTAATTTTAAATTAGTTTCAGTAAGATTTTTTATTTTGTTTGAAATTTTATATATATATATATATATATATATATATATATATATATATATATATATATATATATATATACTTTACTTAATCATCTTGATGTTCTAAATGATTTCATATACTGTACACTTACTTATATTATCACTTACTTATATTATTATTTACTTATATTATACTTATTAATAAAATGAACAATCAGATACATTTCTAAGGTTAGCTGAATATCAAAAGATGCCAAAAATGTAATATATAGGCACAATGAAAAGTTAAGTTACACTACTTAAATTACACTGAAATGCATAACAATATTAATTACAGAAAATTAATTTCCATTGTTGAATAAAGGAATATCTTGGCATCTCAAAAAACTAGCATTTCTTTCTCAAGTTAAAAATAACGGTACAAAATTATAGAATTATTAGATTAACAAAATTACAAATACTGACATAATTATTTACAAAATTCAAGTCATAACAATCACCCCGCATTTTGTTTTACATTTTTACATGCAAATGTTTGTCTGTATATAAAATTATATATACAATACGCATAAATAATGTTAGTGAGAACAATAATTTGAAATTGTTTTTTTCATTTTCATTTCAAAACTTGAATATCTGCTGTTTTGTAATATGTAAAAATAAATTCTGAACAAAATTAAATTTATTTCAACTCTCTTGAAGTTAATTCTATATAATTAATAATATAAAATTATAATTAATAAAATAAAAAAACCAATAAAAAATCTAAAAAGAAACTGTGAACTATCCCTATTTTATGTAAAGAAATAAAGCTTTAAAGCTGTACATAAAATAAAGATAGTTCGCAGATTCTAAGCTTTTTTTAATACCTAAAACAATAAAAAAGTTTAATTGCTTATACGTGAAAATTAATCTTCACCGCAGCCCTATATATATGATTAAAGTACATTTCCATATTTATTCTTAAGAGTTAGTGATCAAAGTTTTTTGAAATTATTAATGTGTAAAGATTTTAAAGCAGTGAATGATTTAAAGTCTTGGAATCAATAATGAATAGTCTGTGTATTTAGTTTTTATCGATATATAATTTTAGTTAATTTAGATATACCGTTTTGGGGAAATGCTTCGAAATCCTATACCTATTTACTCAAGGAAGATAATATGCGATACGTGATGCATCATAAATTTCTCTCATTTTTGCGAAGAAATTTGTATTCCTTAGCGACATTGTTATAATGAAGTACTATACAATAACTGATACACACACACATAATTATTTGTTTCTTCCCAAGATACTTTGTTATAAGACAAATCTCAAAGAGCAAATTATTGTTTAATAAATAATAATTTTCTTTATAAAATTTTGCAAAAAAAAAATATATATATATGTTTTTCAATATGTTATACATTTATTGCAGAATTATTTCAAATGAATCCTTAAAATAAAATTATTTAATTTGCATAACGGAAATTTCCTTGATTACTTGAATTCTTATTTTTACTTAAATTTAAATAAATATAACAGTCTTGGTTTATATTTTTAGTTCCTTATATATAGAAATATGTATTGCGATATTACGTAAAATTAAATTGATTCTGAATTTGTTGATCTGTAATATTGAATCTAAATTAATGATGTGGAAAATATATAAAACAATTATTATCACGCATTCACTGTAAGAGTATGTCTCCAATGTATGGTACAGTATGTCTCCAATCATACCGATTTACAACTATTAATTAACAATGCAAATTAATTGTATAAGCAATCTGATTATCTAATATAAAAGAGTTCAATTTTTTTTAAAATGTAGTAAATTTGTATTATTAATAAATCATACGAAAAATATTGCAGGCAATCAAATTAACAAAGTTGGAATGAAAATGCAGCAGTTTTATACGTAAAAAGTTTTTTAATCTTTTGTAAAAAAACTATGTAAATGATTGCAATTCATTGCACAGATACAAGTCAGGGATTAGAGTACTTAATTACTTAAGAACTGTAGGCAAAGATATAAAATAATGTTTTGGAAATATTTTATAGTTTCTTTTTCCATGTGATATTAAACTTTTTTTTTGACTTTAACCTATGAAGAATTGATACTTATATAAATTACTAGTTTTATCGAAGAAACTGTATGCCATGTCGGATATAAATATATTAAAATTATAAAAATGTTGAATAGGAGCAAATAGAAAAGAAAAGTTCGTAATTATTGTCACCATTTTGTATTGCTACTTTATAGAAAAACGTAAGGTTGAATGTAGAATTAATAATCCTATCAAAGCACAAAAAATAAATTCTGTGTTTCCGCGAATCACTCAACTTTTTTTTTTGTTTAGAAAGGAATTATCTGCAATTAAGACATTTAATTATGTTTCACCTGGACATTTGCATTTGTAATGTTGCACTTCATAGAGAACTAATGGTGCATCAAATTTCAAATAAAACAAAAATACTTTTCAGTCAAACAAAAATTTTCTCTGCAATGTCATGCAGCTCGTTTAGAATATGGTTATTGAATGAATATAAACTGCTAAAATTTGTGATTGCGATGTTTCAACTCTCCTTATAATGCTTTTAAAAGGTGTTAAATTACAAATATCAATCATTAAAATTTTTCACAATAGACCACTGACTAGTCACTTTTATATTTATGAAGATATGTAGCTCTTTTAATGATTCTTATTGAAGTATAACTTACTGGATAGATTCTTCAATGCAATCCACATTCATATGTTGTGGAATTTTCTAATTATTAAGTTGATTTTTTCTCGAAATTCATAGCTTATCTGAACCACACTCATGGTTTCTGATATGATTAAAACGAGCTGGAAATACACACTATGTGCATGCTCGGTTGTAGTTGTTTCTGATCCTATATGATGTATTATTACTATACCAAATCCACAAGCTCCTCAATCCTCACAAAATCAAGAAGCAGCAAGTGATTCTCAAAGAACCCAAGATACAAGAAACGGACTGGAGCCGTAGCCTTTTCGACACCTCACTTACAACAGATAGTTTAAGACTTACATTTGATATCAAATTTAAGGTCACGAAGATGGCCACTTGCAAATTTAGAAAATGTAGTTCTAGTCATCTTTAGAATCATTAAAAGCAATGGAATGACCATGACCAGCACTAGAAAAACAGTCATAAGCAGGTGAAATGCTCTTTGTCTCGTATATGCACGGTATTTCGAATAAGATCAAATTTACTTCGATTGATAATGTCCTATGTATAAAATCTGTCATTTTCCAAAGAAATATCCAAACTTCTTTCTGTATTTGATTTACGGTATGCGTCAAAATATACAATACTGAAACTCACGCATCTCGAATACTTGGTAGTATATGTCGATGAGGCATAGTTCTAGCTTCAGGTATTAGTAAGTAGTAATGTGTAGTTGTTACCAGATATTGATCTTTCGATGAAAAATATCTATAGTTGAGCATTGCTTCCACTAATACGGATCATTCGTGAAAGTTGGCCGTGTTTAAAAAATTTGGTAAAACAACTCTGAAAGTTAATAAGACAGTTTTAAGTTGTCAAGGAATTGTGTTTATAATTATCTCCAAATAAAATAATTGTGCCGTATATTCTGTTACAAAATTTCACCTTCTGGTCATGTATTTCCATCACCGAGAATGCTGTTGGGATTTATTGATTGAATCATTTTTTTAGGATTTGAGAAGGTTCATTTCGCGTGGCACTGACATCTCATATCTGTCTCATTATCCATGTCTTATGTCTCTCTTAATTGAAATCTACTTGGAGATTGTTAAAAGAGAGGTGTTAATTTATTTTATGAAGATTCACCAAGAATCGTGCCTAAATTACGAAAGAAAATCATCTGCTTTTATGGAAGTCTGTAGCAACCATTATTTCAGGATACATGTGAAAATCTTCGTGAACAATATGAACACTATCTATAGTGAGGCGGTGCACACTTTAAACACTTACCTTAAGCATAGCCTGGTTAGTAAACATCATGATAGTATATATATGTAAGCATGTAATGTGTATGTTAATATATTTTGAGGAAAAGAAAATACCTGTATGACAATAATGTAATTTTGTTTATCTTTTTGTATCAATGCTGTATGTTTCATCGTATACTGTAAATGCTTATTGATAACAAAGGGGACCTCACTGACATAACTTAGAAACTGTTTTTATACATTAACATTTATAAAAAGCTCATTATCTGAAAATGATTGCATATATGAATAAAATATATTTTGTTAAATGTGTTTTTAGATTTTTGAAGAATTACATTGTTTCCAATAATTTAAATGTATTGAGGTATTATATTAATTGCTGCTAAATGAAAACATTGATTATTGATCAAATATGCATTAGTTTTATTTATATGGTGTTTCCAAATATTATAATAAGAATATTTGGAAAAAGTATGTAAATAGCTGATAATAATGTAATATATAGTGTATTAAGTAATGAACCAAATTACTTTAACCTCATTAAATATATAAATAAATGTGATGAAGCACATCAAATATTTATTTCTGATTTGGGTTGCTTGTTTTGGTGTATTTCTAAAAATATCAAACGCTTATTTCGACTCATGATTGTGAAAACATTTTCAATTCACAAATTAATTAGGAACTCTATTAATAAAAATTATATATTATATAAGTTGTACACGTAAAATTATTCATTTTTTCTGCACATTTTCTATCACTATAATAAATTAGTCAAAATAGCTATCAATATATAAACTATTTGTGAAAGTTTTATTTTTGTAAAGTGAAAAGCTCTTTGGAAAAAATTAAAGAAACTCATTAGAAAGATATTTTTGTGTAACATGAGTTACATAAACTATTATCTATTACTCAGTAAAAAAGAAATTATACATTTAGTAATAAAGTAATCATGTATTTTAATAATTTTTGCTACAGTCCTAACTTCATTGTATATCAAAATTTACAAAATCAAATTTGGAGTCAAAATATATTTTTCAATGTATGATTAATTATAGAAATGAAATGTGTAGGGTATAGATGCTTTGAAATGTATATAATATATTTAACATAACATAACACCTGTTTTTAACACCTGAATATTTTTTCGTACATATCTATGTGAATTTTTAAAAGTTTTAAGCAAAACTGCAGTTCTTACTACTTGGGTACCGATATTTTTGTAATCAATGTTTTTTTTAAAACATGAGAAAGAATTATGCTAAAAAAATGTGTTATAATTTTAACAAGTATGTGAAAATGGTTTTAGATATAGACTTGATTATTAAAACGATACTTATTTAATTCGCATAATGTTATTTGTTGCAGTGTGAGAAAAAAGCAACCATTTTATTAATATTAATTTTATTGTAATATATATATATTTGATATATTTTAAAATAAACATTCACAAAATGCTAGTAAATAAAGGAGTTGTTTGAAATAGTGGAAAGGCTAGTTTAAATAAGTTACTTTCAAATGTGGTAGTATACCACTAAATTAACAAGTAATTACACAAGTACCAGTTTTACCATTAAATACACAAGTACCAGTTTTTGTGTAATATTTTGTAGTTTATAGTAAACACATCGGACACAGGTAACCACGGGATCACCAGTCTTTAAGTATCAGTAGGCACCGTTTTGAAGGTAATAACAGCATGCAGTAAAAAAGATAAAATAAAATATTTGGGACATAACTGTAGAAGAAAAACAAGTTTTACTCTGCAAGAAAAGAGGACATTAATAAAGATTGTGATCAAGGTGGAAAAGTGACTGCTAAATTGAATGAACATGTGCAGAGCACACTGTTAGCATATACACATCATAAAATATTTGATGTACAGTTGCAATTCTAAAATACTTTGTAAGAGATGCAAATAAAAAATAATGAGTGCAGGGTACAAAAACTACAAAACCTCGATTGCGCATTAATGAAAACATATCATGTTTTTCCATGAAACAAGCTTCTCTGCATTACCCATCATGGGATGCGTTTTCATGAAGAAAATCGTCACAGAATCTTACAACTATATTTTTATTAGAGTGAATCGTAAATGTGGCTCAGTAATAATTTGTAGGCTCATATTGCTTAGAAAAGTTTCTCTTCTCACGGTACACACAAAAGTTGCCAGAGCTGACTATGTCCACTTTTAATTGACCAGCTGAATTCTTCAAGACAGTCACAGTTTTCGTCTAGAGAATACAAATATCAAGATGATAATTCATTAATTTATCATAGTCGAAATATTCATTCATGGTTTCATGAGCATGAGGACTCAATTGCAAACTTTTGGTGATATGCTCAATTCATGGACTTGAATATCATTTAGCTTCTGTTAACTGTTTTGAGAGAAAGAGTGAGATCCCATCACCCTTCTCTTTTGGCTCGTTGAGAGTTAAATCCGTTTCAACTTAAGGAATGCTAAACCATTGGACTTACCGATATATAGAACTTGTAAGTATCCATTTCAAAGAATTATCTAGTGATAATGTAACTGCCAAAAGAGGAAAGCCTTAAAAATTTAGGTCTAAAAATCTTCTCTATGTTTCTGTTTTTCATTATTTTGGACAAACCGTGTGTCAATAAAGTTACCAAAGTAATTTCTTAAAAAAAGATCACATTTAAATTTACAATTAATAAGTTTATAAAATCTTTCTTTAATATCACGCTTAAAAATTGTCGTCTAAAATTCATTTTATTAAAGTGTAACATGTACTGCTTTTAATTTATGATTTATGAATTTTCAAGTGAATTAGCATTTTGTGACGCTAGATTCATTAATACATTATTAATATACATTTCTTGCATGATTTGACAAGCATAAAATATTTCAATCCTAAATTTTTGTTTAAATTAATCTTGTTTCAGATCCATCAATAACAATGAAAATGTAGCCAATTTCTCAAGATTCATAAAAAATATGAAATCTGTGTCAAATTAAAATAAAACAATACTATTATATTTTTCTATATAATATATTTTTTTACGGATAGATATTTTTTTATAAAAAAATGCTGAGTTTTTCCAAGGGATCTATACAGAGAAGTTTATAAACAAATGCATAACATGTTTATTATGTACACATAATAAGGGTTTAAGTAAATCGCATATAAAAGCTACCTTAACAGTATAAAATATATTTACATTTTCTGTGAAGCATTTTATAATTTTTGTATTATATTTTTTATTTTTACAAATAACTGATTGCATAGAAATAGAAGCATTATAATTTAAATTTAGAATTAATATTTAATTTAGCGTAATTCTATATAATTTTGTGATGTTTATTTAAATTTTGAAGTAGGGAAAAACAATAATTATATATATTATATAGTATATATATACAATATATACAATATATATATATATATATATATATTATATAGTATATATATACAATATATATATACAGTAATTTTTAAAACTTATTTGAACAATGTGCGGAAAATTAATTATGTGACTACAAGTCCCGATTCTAATATAAAGTTTCCATATTTTAAACTTACAACAAAATAAAAATTTTGATATTAAATAAGTTACATGTTGTATAAAATTAATATCATAACAAAGTGAGCAATTTTTAATTTGTATTAATTTATTATATTATATTGCAAGCCATTTGTTTTAAAAAGAAGTTAATATTTTTCATATATTTGCAAAAGAGTTAGTTACATATAAAATTAATCATAGTAACGAACTGTTGAGTAAAAATGTTAATTACTTTTGTCGTGAAATGTGGAGCTTAAAAGGTTTAATTTAAGAAACATTTAAACTAACATGAAAGATTACAAGATTGGCTGTGCAATTTCTGTTTGCAAATTTAGAACATTTTCTCTCACAAATCAGAAATCCTTGAAATAATGGGCTTCTAATCTTGTTATTCTTGTAAACGGTTGGATTGCTAACATAATTAACACCAGACATTCAGTTATCTTAATATAGCCGTTGCAAAGCTATGTACTTTGAAAGAGATAGTGCGATGAAACTTAAATTAGATGCAAACAGAATGCAATAATTTCTCTATTTATCAAAGATCACACTGGTTTTAAAAATTTGTAAGCTGATTATTCACATAAGTGGTTAAACAAAAGCAAATTAAAACAAAATCAATTCATAGATCGTGAAAAAATTATAATTGTTGATATTCTTATTTTTTTATTTTCAAAGTTTTATTTATTTTTTTCTTATTTTCAGATGAATAAGATCCATTGAATTAAGCTTTATAAACTGAATGTGCCCTAAAATGGTTAAACAAAATTGATTTTTATACAAAAAATGTACTTAAAATAAATGGATAAATGCACTAGAAATTAAACATCTTTATCTGAAGTTAATTATATTTCTTGTTTTAAAAATTTTAAAGACATTAATTTGATATTTGATTATTAATGTGTTTAATCTTTTAAGAAATGATTTAATTTAAAATACAAATTTTTTAATTTTATGATGAGGTAACTTTATTAATATAATATATTTGTGACAAGTAAACGTTAGATTTGCTATAATATAATATTGGGAATCTGCTACGAATCAAAGAACTATTTATATATTTAGCAAAAAAATAACAAATTATAACTTTATGTTAAATTATAGATATTCTACTAAGTACATAAAATCTTAAATTTTCTCCTAGATTAAGAAATTTTAATAAGTCATTATCAGCACTTTATTGTTATACAAATAAATGCAATTTTCAAATATATCGAAGAAATAGATCCTTTGCACTATAAATTGCTTTTAAAGTATGGTTTATGTTTTCATTCATTTTTTGGTATAAAGTTTTTGAAAAGATTGATTATACATTAATTTATTTAATGTGTCTAATTTTTTATACAATTATTTTTTATATTTTAAAAATTTGAAATACATGATAAACTCTTAAGTTTTATTAGGTACTTCAAATATATTTTAAATACCTATAACTAGAGTTTGTACAGTAAAATGTATTTATTAACATTACAATCTGGATGCAAAATAACTGACTTTGCTGCATCACGCTATTAAATTTTATGAAAAACTCACTTTAATATAGTTATGTTTTTCCTCTAATCTTAATTTTAAATATACGAGAGAGAGAAATTGAATGTTCTTAATATGTATTTTATACTTATACAAAAATATCTAAATTTTTTCTATGGAAACAGTCTAAAAAGTATTTCAAGAGTTTCGGAAATAGTTTAAAATTTTCTATTTTTAAATCTATACTACTGGCCATTAAAATTGCAACACCAAGAAGACGACATGCTACAGACGTGAAATTTATACGAAAGGAAGGTGCTGTGATATGCAAATGATTAGTTTTTCAGCGCATTCAGAAAAAGCAGGCGTCACTAGCGACACCTACATTGTGTTTGAATAAGGAAATTGTTCAGCCGGTTCCTCATATACAAATTGCATTTGAACGTTGTTGCCTGGTGAAAAGTTGTTGTGATGCCTCGTGTAAGAAGGAGAAATGCGTACCAGAACGTTTCTGACTTTGATAAAGGTCGAATTGTAGCGTACCGGGATTGCGGTTTATCTTATCGCAGTATTGCTGCTCGCGTCGGTCGAGATCCAATGACTGTTAGCAGAATAGGGTATCGATGGGTTCAGGATGGTAATACGGAACGCCATGCGGGATCTCAACAGACACCTATCACTAGCAGCCGAGAAGACAGGCATATTATCCGCATGGCTGTAATGGATCGTGCAACCACGTCACGAGCCGTGAGTCAAGAAACGGGGTCGTTTGGAAGACAACAAGTGTCTGCATGAACAGTTCGACGACGTTTGCAGCAGCATGGACTCTCAGCTCGGAGACCATGACTGCGAAGACAATTTATGTTAATTAAGCAATTTATGTAAAATACTACATTACGGTTGAATTTTCTATTAAATCTACTGAAGAAAGGGCAACTATTTTAGTTTTTATAACTGCATAAAATATTTTTTATATAATTCATAATTT
This sequence comes from Latrodectus elegans, assembly GCA_030067965.1. Lineage (NCBI taxonomy): Eukaryota > Metazoa > Arthropoda > Arachnida > Araneae > Theridiidae > Latrodectus > Latrodectus elegans. The sequence continues at coordinate 40,077,989 of CM057811.1, read as the reverse complement.
TAATTTTACTTTAAAAGATAAAAAATATATAAATTATTCAAACAGATATATGCGCATAGTAGATTGCAAATATATATAGATATTTATCAGTTGGAGAGGTTAATCTTAGTTCTTGCAATTATAAATTCGTTACTTTAATATGTGTATTTATCTCTCAATTTATATAAAATCTACATGTATAGAATTGTATCTTTAAAAATCAGAAGAGAGCTTCATAAGTAAATAAAATAATTATATTTTTTAAGGAACAGAGATGCTATGTATTCCTTGACGCTGCGTCATAGACAAGAGCGCCTTCAATGGTGTGATCAACGACGAACCTGGGCGCACGAATGGCGAGACGTCATCGTTTCAGATGAATCCAGGTACTGTGTACAGCATCATGATGGTCGCATCCGTGTTTGGCGGCATCGTGGTGAACGCACACTGGGAGTATGCATTGGTCATCGTCATACTGGCCCATCACCTGGCGTGATGGTATGGGGTGCCATTGGATACACGTCTCGGTCACCTCTTGTTCGCATTGACGGTGCTTTGAACAGTGCATGTTACATTTCTGGTGTGTTACGACCCAATTCGATCCCTGCGAAACCCTATGTTTCAGCTGGATAATGCCCGACCACATGTTGCCGGTATTGTACGGACCTTCCTTGATACGGAACATGTTCGGCTGTTGGCCTGGGCAGCACGTTCTCCAGATCTTTCACCAATAGAAAACGTCTGGTCAATGGTTGCCGAGCGACTGCCTCGTCACCAAACGCCAGTCACTACGGTTGAGGAACTGTAGCATCGTGTTAAAGCTGCAAGGGCATCTGTACCTGTACATGCAATCCAATCTCTGTTCGACTCAATGCCCAGGCGTATAACTGCTGTTATTACTGCCAGAGTTGGTTGTTCTGGGTACTGATTTCTCAGGATCTATTCAGCCAAATGTTTTGAGAATTTAATCACTTGTTATTTCTAGTTTAATATATTTGTCCAATAAATATAATTTTGTTATCTGCATTTCTTCCTGGTGTAGCAATTTTAATGGCCAGTAGTGTACTTTATTCTACTTATCTTTAAAATTATTTAAGCGTGTTGCTTGATAAAACATTTTGCTCATATTAAAACATTTTTAATTATTAAGATGAGGTATTAACTTCTTAAAGAAAAATGGAATGCTGTTCTAGTAATTAGGAAAGCTTAAACTATTCTAGAAATTAATTATACTAATTAATTTATGCAAAATAAAAAACATTATATATTGAAAAATTAAATTTTTTTGGCATTTATATGATAATTTGTTTTATTTATAAAACGTAATTTAATTGTTATTATACCAATAATGTTTGTTGCAAGGCATTTAAAATCGTATTAGTTTTTATTCATGATGAATAGTGTTTTTTATTCTTAAGAAAAAATTTAATCATTAAAGAATTGCAGACCAAAAGTATAGATAATTTTAAAAAAGATAATGCTATTTATTTCAAACACGTGAAAAGACAAATTTGACTATATGAATATGCATTTTTATGCAAACTTTCCTTAATTCATTAACTTAATTCGGATAAATGCGATAAATTTATAATTTGATTTCTTTACAAGAATTTTATTTAGAAAAGAAAATGTGTTTACTAAATTAATTGCATTCTGACACGAAATATACATAAGATAAAATATACGTAAAAGATTTTTAATTTAGATATTTTAATTAAAATATTATAGAAAATAACTTTTTAAAACTACAAGTTTTCAATTTATGAAGAGGAAAAACTGATTTTTTACTTTCCAACAAAGAAAATATACTTAGCGTATAACTTCTTTGTGTTATTGATATTAACCTCTAATGAATTCCTTTCACTGCAGTGATTTCATTTTTTATTTGTTATCTTCTGAACCAAATTGCTTAAGTATAATAAGTAATTATATGTAAGTAACTAATATAAGCAAAAATTACTGAAATATAAATAAAGTAACTAGTACGATCTGCTAAAACTCTATCTGAGTATGAAGAAATAATAAATAGTTTTTTTTTTGGCTTCCAATAGATTCACTAATTTTTAAAATTTTAATTGTGTTTCGTGCATGACCAAAAAAGTACTTAAAACTATTTGAATTTTGTTATGAGTCTATTATTTAAAGCCAGGTTAACTTTTACTATCAAAAATCCAGATCGCGTGACTGAAATAATTAATTTCAGTTTAATACTGAGAAACTAAAAATAAACATTTAATATAGATTGAATTATTTGTATGAAAAATCATATCTACAAAAACTTACAGTTGAAACATTGAGAAAGATTCCACGTTAAACAAAACTTTAAATTTAAGTTCCATCTTGCTTACTTTATCAATTATATTTTGTCATGTATTTATTAAATTTATCTGAATAAAATAAAACACACATATGAAAAATCGTAACAATTGCGAAACATGGATCCTAAATTATATTCAAGTAAGTGAAAAAGATTTTAGAAAAGCACATCTTTTTTTTTTTAACAATTAATAATATAAAACATTAAATAAATGATATTAAAACTACACGAAGTAATAATTTTATACAAAATATTTGGTAAGAATATCTGATAAGTAACAGAGAGAGAGAGAGAGGAGAGAGAGAAAGAGAGAGAGAGAGAGAAAGAGAGAGAGAGAGAAAGAGAGAGAGAAAGAGAGAGAGAAAGAGAGAGAGAGAAAGAGAGAAAGAGAGAGAGAAAGAGAGAGAGAGAAAGAGAGAGAGAAAGAGAGAGAGAGAGAAAGAGAGAGAGAGAGAAAGAGAGAGAGAGAGAGAAAGAGAGAGAGAGAAAGAGAGAGAGAGAAAGAGAGAGAGAGAAAGAGAGAGAGAGAAAGAGAGAGAGAGAAAGAGAGAGAGAGAGATTGTTTTTACAGTTCAACAATCAAACCATGTAGAAACACATCAACAGAGCGGGCAATAAATGCACTCATTAATAAACGATCTCTGAAATTTTCATTGATGAATTAATTTATTTATTATTACATGTAATTAAAATTTAATAAAAATGAATGTGAAATGTTTTCATATAACTGAGGAACATTAGCATTCTCAAAGAAAAAGCAATTTACTATCAAATATTGTCTTGTTAGAAGAGATGGCAGGGCGAATCAATCAATCAAAATATGCAATATTTTGCTACTCTTAAAATATTGCTAATAAGCTTAATAACAATGTGGATGTATAATAATAGGATTAAAAAAGAGTAAATTTTTGAAATATCTCAGTTTTACTCAACAGTGGGTTCTCTCTCTCGCATATAAACACTCATGCCCCCCACACCGAAAATATTGGTTGTTATACCAACTTACACATTTATTAAATTTAATATTTATCATGTAATCTGTCTCTACAAAATACAACTACTTACAAGAAGAATACTATACCTATTAAAAACTTCCGTAACCATTTGTAATATAAGTATAATGAAATACTTTTTAATTTAATTCTTGCATTCTTCTACAATTATCATTTGAATTGTATAATCATCTACGCAATTCATTAATCAACAAAGCATGTCACTTTTTAAAAACACGGAAATTGTTTTGTCTAAAAACTATAATTTTATCATAAAAGTATATTGTATAGAAAATACCTGTAATTTTTCATTCTTTCACTTTCATTATAGTATATACATTAATTGCCTTCTCTTTGTTGATTAAAGTCCTTATAATGAACGTGTGCATTAACTAAAGAAATAAAGCTGATTAAAGGTAAGAAAAATCCAAAAAATGCAAACATTGCAAAACATGTACAAGAGAAATATTCTGTTTATGAAAATAAATAACAATGCTGTGGAAAACTAAATAAAGAAAATGCTTATAATAATAAAGTAAACAAACATTAATAAAGAATATAATCAATCGAAGAAATAAGAAAGTGCTTTCTCATCCCAAGTGATGATTTCTGATGGTGAATCCCATTAGAAGTTTTTTCTCGGGAAATTTATTAACTGGTATGTATACAGGAATCATATATATATATATATATATATATATATATATATATATATATATATATATATATATATATATATATATATATATATATATACATATATATATATATATATATATATATATATATATATATATATATATATATATATATATATATATATATATATATATATATATATATATATATATATATATATATATATATATATATATATATATATATATATATATATATACTATGAATTCAAATCAATCATTACCAACAACAATTTTTATGCAGTTATCAAATAATTAATTCAGTAATATTAACTTTTAATGCAATTTCTTTCTATCAAATAATCCATATTTGCCTTTAATGATAAATATTTAAATAATATTTCTTTTGGTCAAATGCATCTTGTATTTTTTAAAACGTATCATTGATGTAAACATATCACTTTCACTTGTAAAAGTGATATGTATTTATGTTAATAAAGTGATATGTTTATATATATATCACTTTCACGATTAAATATGAAAGTGATATGTTTATGTAAGTCATGCTTATATAAGTTAGGAATTCAAATCAACCATTACAAACACCAATTTTTTTATTCAGTTATCAAATAGTTAATTCAATAATATTAACTTTTAATATGTGATTTCTTTATACCAAGTACTTCATATTTGTCTTTAATGATAAATATTTAAATGTTTCTTTTGGTCAAATGCATCTTTTATTTTTCAAAACGTATCACTTATATAAACATATCACTTTCACTTGTGCATATCGCATTAAAAACTCTATTGCACTCATTAATCAGAACTGATAAGAATAATTTAAATTTTTTTTTATCTTTGATCTAACATGATGTTTGATTATAATTTTAAAATGTTACGACAATCTATTTAAATTATAATAGCGTACACTGAATTTGTGAAATATTTTTTTTTGTTTTATTTTTCAAGATTTCAGAACTAAAAAACATTATTACAGCGTATGCAAACTTAGCGTTGTTGGTTATCTTGAATCACCAACAACTAAAGTAGAGATGAAAAATCACTTTTAACGATTACAATTTATTCTAAGTTCTTCAACTATTTTTTGAGCAGTATAAATATTATCTTGTTATTTTCAGCTTAAAGGCTCTTCTTATATATATAAAGATTTATTAAAATTACAGAAATATATTATTGGTTTCAGGCTGAAATTACTCGTAAGTGCATGATCCCAAATATAATATTTTGGAATTGAATTCTTTTGAATTCGTGTTTAGTTTGGAAATATTTAGTTTATAACTATGATTTTAACTACCATATTATGTTTTGAAAATAATTCAGCTCAATTTGAGAGGTGATCAGGACAGGCAATTTATTGAATTAATGAATAAGACAATAGAAAATTTAGCCAGACATATTTTAAAATATACTTTAATGTATTAAATATTTTTAAATTTAAAATACATTTATTTTTACATGTTTCAAAACCAAAGGTTTTAATTGTCTCATTGAAAAAAATGCTGAATATTGTATAAAAGTTTGCTTTAAAATACACTGCTGATCACTAAAATTGCAACACGAAAAAGGACAAGAGGTATCACAACAAAATTAATTTTGTAGATAACATGTTGGCGAAATAGCAAAAGATTAAATTTATAGACTTCTGTGAAGTGTAGGTCCAGCAAAAACCAGTAGTCAGAGTAGCCGCTATTCTTGGAAATAACCACTGCCACACTCCTCGGCATTTATTCAAAGAGACTTTGGATGTGTTCTTAAAGTACAGCAGATCAAGCAGCTTCCACACGTTGTCAAAATTTATCTGTTGTAGTAGCTGGAGATATGATCTGGATCCACATGTTTTCTATCGGTGAAAGATCCGAAGAGTGAACCAGCTAGAGAAGCAATTCAATCTGGCGATTGACGAAAAATTCTTGGGCAATGCGTAACACGTGGGGTCACGCATCATCCTGTTGAAATATGACTATGGGCAAACCCTGGAGATAAGGAAGGACAACTAGATCCAACACCTCAGACGTGTAGCGCTGGATGTTTAAAGTACTTCAATGCGTACTAGAGAAGTGCGAGAGGGGTATCTGATACTGTTCCATACCATAATACTCGATGCAAGACCAGTGGGGTGGTGCATAACACAGCTGTTTAGCATCCTCTCTCTCCTGTGTCTCCAGACTCAAATGCGACCATCGTGTTTCAGAAGGCAAACAAAAGCATGATTTATCAGTAAAGAAAACTCTATTCCATTCTATCGTCCACATCTTTCTTTCATCGTACCATTGGTGGCGGAGACATCTGTGGTTCTGCATCAATGGTAGACAAAGCAACGGAAGTCTTGCGGACAGACCACTCTTTGTAAACGGCGAATGGTATGCGCAGACACTGCATGATGCGTTACAGACTGAATGTACTGTGCTTTGGTTCGTGATGTGATCCATCACTGCGTTGCTCACAATTTGATATCATGACGTGAAGTGGTGTACTGAGGTGGATGCGATCGAACAAGTCAGTCCGTCGTACCCTACTGCATTCATCTATCACATATCCACATTAGAATTGCTTGGTTTCGTATAACACGATTACTGATTTTCTGAAAGATAATATACAATCTAAGTAGGTCATTATCTTTCCTGTCTTTAGTTCGGATACTAGATAAAAAAATAATCGTTGTTTTCAGCGATTTATAATTGATCGTTTTTTTGTGAAAACCACGAGAAAACACAATTGACGAACTTGAAATCGTTGAAATCTCCAAGCCTTAAATAGCTTTTTAAAGTTTTACCACAGGCGCGCATAATGTGCGTCTGCGATGAAATTCTAATCATTTGCACATTTTACCTCCGCTAAAACAAGATATAAATTTCATGTTATTTCTATGCTTCTTAGAAGGTGTTGCATTTACGGTGGCCAGAAGTGTAGTTTATAGTCCTCGTAATTTAAACTTTAATTAATTTGTAAATTTTACAAATTTAACTGATTGTTGCTAAATATTTAAAACAGCCTAAAAATTGTGAATTATAGCAACACTACATTTATATTGAATTTTATGAAACTGATGCAAAATCAATAAATTGAAAATGGTAGCTAGTTTAATGTTTAAATGCATCGTAAAATACTTATTTTAAAATCTTATAAAATTCCCTTTTTAACAAATGGTAGATATATGACAGTTAAAATTTATAATAAATTATTTGTGTGTGTGTGTGTGTAATAAGAAGCGTTACCAACATTTGTCATTAGGAAATTTTTATTATTATTATTATTATTATTATTATTTGAAAATTACATATTTTCAAAATTCATTAATATCCATCTAAATATACAAATTGTATTTTATAATTAAGGTATTTTGAATCTTTATAGCTTCATAAAATTTGAATTCCATATCATTTTGAGAAAATCTCATGACTTCAGTCTCATACCCCTCCTTTAAGGAATTAAAATAATAACACTCACTCTTATAAAACAAAAATCGATTTATATTAAATTAACTGAAATTAATTTAAGGATAAAAGGCCGTCTCATAAATCAGTAAATTTTCTTATTCTGACATTTTGAGTTAATTTTTTGAGTTAGCTGATTTTGTTACTTAAGGTATATTTTAAAGCACGTATTATATATATATATATATATATATATATATATATATATATATATATATATATATATATATATATATATATATATATATATATATATATATATATATATATATTTATATATATATATATATGCCTTTAATTTCATTCACATAAATGCATGCTAATTAATGCTCATGTTATACTTACCCCAAAATTGAAGAATTTTTTTCAAATACTTTTTTGTTTATTAATAATTTTTAATCTATCTTCAAATCATTAATGAATGAAAAAACTTTAATACTGAATACAGTAGTACCCTGGTATGAAAATCGTATTATTTTTATACTTTGTTTAAATGATTCAATAAATAATTCCAATTTTAATTCACAACTTATTTTCTCATTAGAGTATTTAGGTGCTTTTCAGTTTCATAAGTTTTTAATTTTTAGAAAATATTTCATGTAGAAAAATCTGCACACTGCTAAAGACTTATACTGTCTTCTTGTTGCATTTTTGGAAAAAAATCTCCAAAAAATGCACCAACGAAAGGTATTTATTAGAAGGCCAATCCTTAAGAATTAACAAAAAGAGAAATATTTTAATTACAAATACAAAATTTCATGTAACATTTTTACTTGACATTCAATAAATAACGACCGAAAATGTTAAATTAAGTTTTATAAAAGCAATGAAAATTTTGATTTATTAACTAGAATATGGTATATTTTAAAGATAGTATTGTATTTGTTATAGTCTGCATTCATATACGATTAAAATTAAGTGAACAGAAGTTCGTGCCAAATAGGTTTTATAATAGCTGTCCTTCTTTCAGTTTATTCATTTGTGTATAAAGAAAATTTTTTTAATATTTTTGAATAATTGATTAGAAGCTTTATGATTTTTATAGATATACATAGAGCATCAAAGAAAGCGTTTTAATAAATTAGTAAGAATTCATTGACGCACTTACTTATCTGTTACTAAATCTAAATATGCAGAAATTGAAGGATGATTAAAATTTTTGTCTCGATTTTCTTTTATATTTATAACTTTTTTCTGAATAAAATACCATTCATTAAGCAAAAATTTAAATATTCTAAAGAAATATTTGAAGACATATACAGTTTAGAAGAATTAAGTTTTAATTAAGATAATGCATTGGAAAAAACAAAACAAAATTTTCATAAATATTCACAAGAAACTTCTCACAATAAACAAATTTAACAAAATATTTTAAGTTAATTTGAAAAGAAACTTTTCTATTTATAATCTTAACAGAATAGAGCATTTTTTATCTGATATTTGTTCAAATACATTTGTGTAAAATATGTTTAGAAAATAAATTGTTTTACTATTCTTAGTTTTCCGAAATATGAACACATACATTTTTTCTTAATGCATATATTTGCTATCACTATGTAAAATATCGGCACAAAAAAAAATTTAAAAAATACTAAACATATAAACATATTAATTAGTTCATTTATTTCTCATCTAAAGACAATTGATCTTTAATTAGTCATTAATGGAATTAAAAGCAATTTAAACTTTTTAGTTTAAATCTTATTTAATTTATTATTAATTAAAATTTTAAAAAGTAAATTATAATTAATTACATTAAAGTTCTAATTTAAACATCAAATAACCATTTTAAATAAAAGAATTATTTTGAAATAATTTATTTAATAACATGATACAGCATAAGCAGTTGGATTTTTACTGTAATTTTTATTTACTTAAATATATACATGATACAGTAGAAGAAACATGTTTTTAAATGTAATTAGTACGTTATAAATGCTACGTATATTAAACAAAAGAGTTCTTAAACTTCAATTCAGCACAATCTGTAGAGTAAAAATGGAAACTTTGAGAGATAAGAAAACATTTCTAGAAATGGATAATTTATGTTATCAATGCATTTTTAAAGTGCTTGCGAGTTTCGCATTAAGCATTGTGACAGTAAATGGTCAAATTGTATAATTATGTAAGAATGTAAACTAATGAATATTTCATCCCTTAATAGGTAAGCCAGTAAAAATAAACAATGAAATATACTAGCGTATTCTTTATTCCCAAGATAACTGATAGTTGTGATAATGGTATTCAATCAATATTGGTTGGATATCCAGCTCCTATAAGAAGATAAGTACAAATTTGAATTTCTTCTGTATATTTTAAAGCATGGATCTGCAATTGCACAATATTTACTACAGTAAAATCTTTGAAACAATATTTTATGTTTCGAATGGTCTTTCCAATCAAATTAACCCAATATTTTAAAATAACTAATTTCCACAAAACTTAACAACTAACTTTCGAAATTAGTAGATGCAGAAATTAAACAAAAAATGCCTTACTTTTAAAATCCTCTCTAGTTCACATTTATAGTTTTTTTGTAAATAACGAAAGACTGATAGTTTTTGTGATTCAGTTATAAATTTTCTCTAATGTATTCTGAAACTATCTAAAAATGGTTTCAAAATCATGAATTATAATAAGTTCATTCGTATATACATAGATATAACATTAATATGTATACACACACACACATACACACATATCTTCTCTAATTACATAATGAGTTCATGAATCATGCATTCAGATCCCATAATTAATAACGATCGTGATAACATGATAACATTCAAAGCTCTCGGTAATGTTTAAAGTGATAATGAATTCCGATTTCATAAATTGTACTTATGATTTTTTATTATTTTTATTCATTTATCAAAGCGATTTTTATTTTTTTATTTATAATTTATTATTGATTATATGACATTATATATAATTAGTAGTTCATTATATCAATATTCCATTTCTTACAGGGAATTTTGTACCATTTATTACTTTGAAATAGAACATTCATTTTCCTGATATTTCAAGTTGAATATATCAAAAAAATCTGTAGAACCACTAAAATAATTAAAAAATCAGAATTAAAAATTACTGGAAAAAATTATTATATAATTTTAAACACTCTCAGAGAGTTATTAATAATAATTGTAGGAAAAAAAACTGGAATTTCAACGATGTAAATGAATAAAAAATGCACTAAATAATTTTCCTTTTTCAAATTTGAAATAATAAGTAATATGAAGAAAATTAATACTCTGATACAATAAATCTTTGGCATATGGAAAGGGATATAGTAATTAAAACATTTTGTTTCAAGATATGATATTCCAAAAATAAAAACAATCGGATAAAAAAAGTTTATTTAAATCAAAAATATGTAAAATTGTTACGTTTTAAGGTGGAAGCTTATTATAATATATATATTCCCGCATTATCTAACAAATTTGCTCGGTTTCTAAGCTCATTCCATATGCGAATATCATGTGTTACGCTTCAAATATTTCATTTCTTTGAAGCTTCTTTCAATTTTAAAAATTTACTATCTTTTCTATCATTTTCAGCAGAAAGAGAGCATTGATTTTTTTTTTCCATTTTTATGAATTATCACTTAAATGGAAACTATCATTATTTTTTATAATACAGTTTTATATCCAAATAAAACATTGCCACATTATTAATTGTTTATTTATAAAAAATTAAATTTTCCATAGAGTGCTTGCTTAAAAATTATTGCGTACAAATTTATTTTAGAATTATTCTATACTTAATTATCATAGTGCATTTATATATAAATATAGCTTTTCAAATTCTTCATCATAAAACATAAATTGAAGACAGTTAAAATTAATGTCTATAATTGTATTTAATTCAAATTGGAAATAATAAGATTATATGTTATGAAAATAAAACTAAGCAAAATTATATTTCCTCTTAATTTCAAAAGAAAATTTTCACTGTATATTTCTCACAGTGAAATTCTTGAATATCTGTAGCTAATTTTCCGTTTTATTATTCCAAGTAAAATATATTATAAAAAATTCTCATAATTTTTAAAATTTACTTTTGATGTTTTAAAATTTAATTTTGATATTTTTTCTTTTAGATATTTTTAAAAACATATTTCTATTTTCAGTATTTTCCGATAATTTTTCTTAACTTTTTCCCGTGTTTCAAGGCTGAAAATCAGAAAATATATAAAAATTAGCTTAGTGAAAATTAAATAAAATTATTTGTTTATTTAAAATGCAATGCATAATAAACATCATATAAATTAACTGAATAAAAATTTCTTACTTGTTAATATCAAACTCAAAATTTGAAGCGTAAGCATGTTTGGTTAGATTCAAAAGTTAAGACGTCCCACTAAAGCGTTCCTAAGAAATACGAAATATATGTAAGAGTTGTCGGAACTCTGAGGGTGCTTTTAGATTTCCTGTTTGTTTAGTTCCTAGAAATGAAGCGCCATCTGTTGGCCACAAAGATGACATGACGAAAAATAGCTTTAAGTTCCTAAATTTTCAACTTCTGTGATTTTAAAGTAAAGCTTAAAAGCAAATATTCGTTTCAGGTTTAAAGACAAATATATCAATCAAACTATGCAGGATGTAACTGGCAGAAATATTTATACATTTTAATATTTTTGAACTTATTAAGGTTTCGACTCAAACAGAAATAAGTAATTAATATATTTCAATAATATTATTTGTTATTTTAAATGATCGAAAAGAAAAAAACCTCAAAAATAATATCATTAAAATTATTGATTTTTTAAAAATAAGTAAATACTTTATTTTATTAATACAAATATTATTATTTTTAACACATAAACATAAAAATTTACATTTAAAAAATTGATATCACGCATACACTTACAAATCACACATATTTTTCCCTTTATAAATTTCATGGGCTACTTTTCTTCCCAATTCTTTCTCAAAAAAAAAAAAAAAAAGTTAGAAACATAAAATTTTGTTAACTTCGAATAAAGCAGGTGGTTTCTGTTATTGAAATCAAAGACAGCAATGAACATAGCAGTTCTTTTAATTCCTTATTAAGAAAATCACAAAATACAAAGTTAAATTAAGTGATTTCAAGTGATTCATTTTCGGAAAACTATAAATTGAGGAAAACATATTTTCTTCCATGTAAATTACATCATTTTTTCTCCTTCTAAATTTTATAATACATTCTTTCGGAATTTTCTAAAGTTACATGATCCTATCGTTTGGAACTTTCTCTAACTAGCCTGAGCTTTATTATTATAATTTTGAGATTCCAATATTTTCCATTTTCTGCTGCTCCAAATGCTGATATGAAATTATTTAATATTTTCTTTACTGAATGTAAAATATTCGTGTTATTTGGAATTTAAATAATTATTGAGTAATCTATGCACATCTAGAAATATCTGTAATCTTTATTGTTATAAATGTCTTTGAATGTTATGAATGTCTTTGAATAAATAACAATTATTATTGTGCAGCATGGAGATTTCATTTTATAATAACATTACTAACCAAATTTATTATCGTTTATATATAGAATTTTTCTTTTTATACGGAAAATATATTTCTATTGGCAAATTTTTCGAGTAGGAAAATTTCACCATTCTCAAACAGAATCATCTGAAAGCATAAATTTCAGAGAGTTTCTTAAATTATATCATCAAATACTGTGCTTAGTTATTAATTTTACGGAGCAACAATAATTGAACAAAAATATAAATGGAGGAATGTTATATCTACACGGAGGGATGATAGCAAGGATGCTAACATGAAATGTTAGATTTAAAGTAAAAGGAAACTACCAAAATTTTTGGGAAGATTTTTATAAGCGTTTTTTATAAAAGTATAATTTCAGCTTTGATTATACATGCATAAAATGTTCATGAAGAATATAGTTTAGTTAAAGCAAAAAACATTGTTTTTGTTTTTCTGCTGAAATTTTATTTAGTTGCTTAATTTTTAGCTATGCATTATTAATATAAACTTTTAATTACTCTGTTTACGTATAGTTACTTTCTTATTAGCGAAATTCATTTTATTTAAATGAATGAAAAAGAGACATCTTAATTATTGTTTTGATGACAATTTAAAAATGAAATTAATAAGACACGATTTATGATAGCCTCTATTGCTTTATACAACTGAACGACAATTCACTCGAAAATTTCACTACAATTTTAATAAAAAAATATTACTGATTTAATAATGGTTATCAAGTTCTCACTTAACAATAATTTTGTCAAAAGTTTGCTACAATGATTCTGATAAAAAAAAATTTAGCTCAACGAAAATTTCTTCAAAAGATGTATTTTGAAGAAACAATTCTTTTATTAAGAAAACCAAACTTTTGAATATTGGTTTAAAACATTTTTTTCATGTTGCCTAAACTTAATGTAGTATCATTATATAGCAAATGATGTTTATGATGATGAATTTAACACTTTTCTACCCTTAATTAATATTGCTCATAGTAGTATTCATTATTCAAAATTTTATATTTCCAATTCCATAATAATTTTTTCAAATAGGTTTCAATAATCCACATTTAATTCGTGAAAATTATATGATAATTCCTTAAATATTGCATTTATTGCTTTGAATTATTATAATATTTTATTTATAAAATTTGATTCGAAGTTTTTTAAATTCATTCTGCAGTGAGGATGAAAATTTATAAAAGCAATTAAGTAAATTAATATCATAAAATATTAAAATAAATTTTAAAAAATTAATCACAAATTTTTTAAAATCAAAATAACTTTAATAACTTTTATTGAAAATGATTTGTTAATAAGGTTAATTGGTTCAAATAAAGGATAACAAATGCTCATATTTTATTTAAATTATCTTGCACACGTTTTGCAAATTTTATTTTCCAAGATTTTTTATTAGAAAATAATTCGCAATTAATGTGCATTTAACAACCACATTCATTGCGAATAAGCCATCTTGGAAACATTGCAAATGAATTAAATTTGCATGGATTTTGATTAAGGAACACATGAAATTAGGTAATTTAATGTTAAACTTTCTTCTTATATTGATTTCAGTTAAGTAATGAAAGACTATGAATGTATGTTAAACTTTAGATGTAGTTAAAAATAGGCCAAAATCAAGTCTAAACTGGATTGGAGGAATGTAAACTGGGTGTTACATTTTTAACATTTTATACAAAGCGATTTATTACGATTGTTTAAATGATTAAGTAATGCAATACATCATTGATATTTTTTTAGTAGTTTAATGATTTCGGGTGATAATAGAAGAAATTTTGTGTGCCATAAATTAGAAATTTCTTTTTTTATGCTAATAACATATTTAAGACTATTTTAATCTTTAATTTTTCAGATAATAAATAAAAACTGACACACCTTTAACTCAAAATGTGCAAAAATAATTGAATCGATTAAAATACTTATAGCAATATAATATTAGAGAAAATATATAATTTTTACGTTAAAATTTTGGAGTTTTCGAAAGTAACTAACTACAACAGAAATATATAAAAATCTTACATAAAAATAATATAAAATTTTAGTTTCATGTTATACACAAATATAAAACAATAAATTTTTATGTCAAAAATCACTTCCTAATTTAATGATAATACATTATTATAAATTAAGCATTTACTTAAAATTAAAGCTGTTATTGAAAGTGAAGAAATGGAAGTACAGCAACCGACGCAATATATCTTCAGATTTAAAGCTGAAGAATTTGCTTTCGTTTGCTAGGTTATAGTTTATTGCTCATTGAAGAATATATTTTTACTTCAAAATATTATGTTTTATCAAAAACACCTGCTTTTTTCTAGTTTAAAGTTTTTCTAATTTGAACATCATGTATATTTTAAAAGTTAATAATTAGCATATTTATTATTACATCATACAATTTGCTTAAACACATTTATTTGCTTTGAAGAGTAAAAAACTTTAAGAATTAGCAATTTATTTAAAAGATATTTTTATTACATATTCTTGGTCTCTATTTGATTTAGAACAATTATTTACTTTAGTATATTAAAATTCTTATGAAAACATGCAAGATTTTATCTCTTAACAATATACAGTATAGGTCCCTTGACAAATTAATTTATTTATTAAGAAAATATAATAAATAATTCTGTATAATTAAAAAGGCATTTTAAGTACGAAGTCTTTTCAAATAATTTTTCTTTCAGAAAAAACTAAAAAAATAAATTTCATTAAATCACATATTTTAAATAACGATTTTTCATTAAACCAGAGAAACTATCTTCAAAATAAATTAGAATAATATCTTAAAACATTTTGTTAAAATGTTAGATATTTTCGGAAATATTTTTGAAGGAAAAGAACCATTTAATGAGTTTCTAATATCATAATTAATTTTATTATTAAGCATATTTCTTGAATTTTTCAAACAAATGTTCTCATAATTACCACATAGATAGTAAATTTAACACTTCTTTTAAGGTAAGGTAATGGAAATCAGTATGTCGCTAGACACTCGCAATACAGATATTACATCTATTTACTCATTCATGAGACAGAAATGGAATGAAATTACTGTATGATAAAAAATAAAATTTAATTTAGTTTACTTAAATTAGGGAGGAATATTGTTTAAATTAACAAGCAAAATTTGTAATAAAATGTTTCACGAAGTCACAAATTTTGATTATGAAAATTATATCTAAATGTATATATATATATATATATATATATATATATATATATATATATATATATATATATATATATATATATATATATATATATATATATATATATATATATATATATATATATATATATATATATATATATATATATATATATATATATATATATATATATATATATATATATATATATATATATATATATATATATATATGTATATGTTCGTAATGAATGAAGTTCGTAAAAATAGAATGTACAAATTTGAAGAAACATTTTGACGTTTTGTAACTTTAATTTAACTAATATAATTTTTTAATATTTTATAACATTATTTAAAATCAATTTTAAATTGTTATCAGGAAAAGTGCTTATATTAAGTTAAAAATTTCGATTTCAATAAAATATTAATATTATTGTATTCTTATACAATAACTGAGGCTGCAGATTTTATTAACATATTGTTTTAAGTTAAATTTTCTGAAGTTTAAATATATAAATATTTCTATAATTCTGAGAAATTATTAAGCTAAAGCATTTATTAAGTTTATATTCCTTAATTAAATAAAAACTTAGTCTTTTAAGCTAGGAACGACATTTTTCTTACCAATATATTCACATATAAATTTTTATAGATATAATAATAATAGTTTAGAAATTAAGATTTATTTTAAGAAATTCAAGATATATTCAATTGTTGCTCATAATACGCATGCATTCTTTTAACAAGCAATCTTTACGAACAATTTATTCAAGTGTCAAGATGATATTAGTTGATGTATGTAACATAGAGTTTATTGAACGTTTAAGATTCAAGACATTACATTATATTATTTTAAATATGTATTACAACATTTAAATTCCGAAATATTACCTTAAGCAACAGTGTTTTAATTAAAATGGAAGAATTAACTGAATTATTAAAACTTATTGTTATTTTTTATTTTGGATTATAATTATTCTTGATTATAATTAAAATTCTTAAATCCTTTCTCTTGCACTTCTGAAGAAGATAATTCATTATCATCAACTTCACAAGTTTCAGGATCAAATGCTACAACTTTAAAATGAATAGAATTAATCAAGCGAGTTAAGGTATTTAATAAACTGATTTTCAGTAGTTATTGTCTTAATTTTACATAATTTTAATAATTTGCTATACTATTTATTAATTAACCTTTTCTTTTGCGTATTTTTCCTTTATCAATTAAGGAGATACTTTAAAGATATTGTAGGAAAAGTCAATAATTGCAAAGTTTAAAATTTAACTTTAACTATTTCCGAATCCCTCATGTAATGAATAAAACAAAATGCAAATCACATCAGCAATTGAAGCAAACTGTTTAAAGTAGAATAAACCTCTGCATTAACTAAACTAGAAATCTATGGGTTTTTTCTTCTCATTAATAGAAATATTATTGTTTTAACTTAACACCGTCAATGATCACGTAAAATGAATCTTTTTCTATTATATTCTAACATAAAAAATGTGATTTTACACTGACATATTTTAAAGTCCAATTTTAATCATAAATTTCAATTATTCATTAGTTTTTCTTTAGTTCAGTGTATAAATTTAATAAAGATAAATCAACACCAGGTACAAATAGTAGATTAAAGATTGAATTTTAATAAGATATTAATAATTGAGAAAATATGTTAGAAATACTGTAACTATACAGAACAAAATCAAAATGTAATAAATCTAATGAGATAAGAATCTGAATATTCTAAAAATATTTTTACTTACATCAAAAATTAATAGTTTAATTTGCATAAGTATTCCAAACATTATGGATAATTTTTTATTAAATATTAATCATAAAATTATTAATTAAATTTATTTTTCACTGATCTTATTGTCTATACTGATAATATGATGATAAGAAATACTGATTTATCATAATTTTGTGGGGAATCAATCATATTTCACTACATTTAAAATTAATTTTTATGTGGTAAAAACTTTAATATTAAAAATATTTTAATAATTTTTTAATAATATACAATTAAAATAAATCAATAACTTTAATCACATATTATTCATTAATTTAAATTTTCATTTGTAGAAATTTAATTTATTTGTTGATGACCATCAACAAATGAATTAAATAAGTTATTAAATTAGTTAGATAATGTTATAACCCCCCAACTATTTAAGATAATTTGTAAATTATATTTTGTAGTATTAAACAGTGGTTGGAAAACCTTCGTGATTAATTAGTTAATTATAGTCAATATTAATTAATAAGTTATTAATATGATTTTTAAGGGGGTAATGCGATTTATATTACATACATATTCATAAAATTGAAAACATTTTGTAAACAATTGTTCAAGAATAATTAACTTGACAATCTTAGTATTTAATTTACTTCTTAGGAATGCTCTTCAATGAAAAAATATTTAATGTAGCACACAAAAACGAATTTTGTAAAGCCTGATTCATAATTTAATATATATTTTTATATCAAAAATCTGATACTATCTTAATACTATTAAAATAAAGTATAAAGTATTGAAATATAAAATATTCCCTTTTTATCAAAAAAATATTTCAGAAGCATTCTTAGCAAGAGCTAATTTGAAAAATATTTTATCATTCTAATTTAATGACACAAAATTTCAAATTTATCGTATCAAACATTTCTTGTGTTTTATATAAATTTATAAAATTGTTTAAGTGTTAAATTTTTTTGGAGATTGTTCACATACTTAGCGACTTGTACAACTGAATTAAATAAATCTTATGAAACCTGTGTAATTTTATCCTTCTAATATAATATTTAATATTAAAACCACCCATGTTATTTTGAAAGTAAAAATTAAATCGAGAAACTAATGGCGGAGTATAAATATTCTTAAACAACTATATGGTACGACTTCCCAAAATTTTTCATTGTTTTTTCTGACAGAATAAGGAGTGTGTATTAAATGTAAACTCCTTTTCTGTAGTTTTTGTGCAAACCACGGATTCAAAACTAGATCATGTTTTTACTTCCCTAGAAAGCTCTATGTCGCCTTCTGAATGTATTCATACAATAATTAAATTTATTTGTAGGCAGCTTACGAATCTTAATTTCTTTATAAATCTTATTTGCAAGTATATAAAATTCTAATATTTTAAAGATAGTGAATTTTTATTGTGTCAAATACTTCTACATTTAATGAATGGGAATGCTTTTGTGGGGACACTTCTTAAATTGAAACTGGTTCATAAAATTATAAAAGCAGATTTTAGCCTAACTTATATTCCTGAGAAAATAAATAATCATATATCGATAAGAAATAAAATTGACTTGTACCGAAATAATATCAAATTTGGTAACTTCATTTGAAAAGAAAGAAAAAGTAATTTTCTGAATTTGCAACACATTTGCATAAAAATCATTAAAATAAGAACCATAAATTTAAAATGGGTGTTTCTAGCAGAAATAATTAACAGTTACATTATAAAAATGGTAAATGCTCTCTACATAACATAATAATAATGAAAAATAACTTTTAAAGTTTCAAAAATGTTTCTTGTATATTTATAAGATTTTGAAACACTTGAAAAAATAATGATCAAAATTACTTCAAAGTTTTTCTGAATTTATACTTGATAAAGTACTTAACTGATATCCATTGGAGTAGACGTAATAATGATTAAAAAGTAAATGGCAATAAGTTCCCTTTTTTCTTATTTATTATTTTTAAAATTACCAGCATAATATGTATTTGAAATGATACTTAAATTTAATTACAGTATGCATTATCACTGGAAAATTAAACAAATAAAAAGCAAATTCGAAAAAATAAGCTTAACAATAAGTGTATTAAGGGATGTCTTTATAGTACCCAGTAATTAATAATGTGATACTTAAATCTAGCTTATTTTAATAATTTTGGATTAATTTTCTACTGACACCCAAAAAATAAATATGTGAAAAGGAAATGAAATGAGAAAATAATTGAAAAATACCTATGTTAATGTGATCCATTGTTGGCACTGTTAGACATTAACCACATAGATATGTGAAAAGAAAATGATATGAGAAAATAATTTAAAATCAGTTATGTAAATGTCACCCATTATTACCACTGTTTTTGGTATAACGAAAACTACGCTTGTTGTTGTTTAAGATGAAGAGTATTTATTTGTAATAGGATAAAAAATATCAAATTGAAGTTAAAAAAATATTTAGTTAAATTTTGTAACGTTTACATTTACAGACAATGGTAGGGACATTTTAATTGAAGTTTCCCGTTTAAGCCTTCAAATTATAGAAGCATGTTTGGATGAGGGATGCAATTCAATAAATTTGAAACTTTTTTCCAAAGACCAAACATTTGTTTTACAGAATTTTACAAAATTATGGGTCATACGGATAATTAAATAATATTCTTTTGTTGCCAATTAATTTTACAATGGTCTTCTATGTTAAGAAATAAAATTAGGGAGACTCATGTTTTCTGCCACTGAGTACAAATATTGTGAATTAACAGGAAAAATGTGTGGTTTGACAAAGCCTGAATTTTACTCCAAAAGGAAAATTCCAATCGTTTTCTCAAGTGAAATTTAAACTATAGTTCTGAAATAAACTCAATGAATAAATTTAAACTTTTTAAAGCTTTCACTCAATGCGTACTCATTCTGTTGGAGGAATCAAAATATAAGTTTTGTTTCTAGTAAATTCATATTAAATTCAATTGTGTGTGTGTGCATACTCTTTTTCTAATTTGTGAAGACTTTTTAATTTTAAAAAAGGTTGTTTGAACACTACGCACTTTATTGCTTAGTGACCGAATCTTTCTCTAAGTTTTTTAATACTAACCACATGATTAAAAATATAGCAAAAAAGCTTTCAATTCGTACATCAATTATTTAATCATTTATTAATATATTAAGCAAATAAAGTAGATAATTATGTTTCAAAATTAAATATTCCCAAAGAAGTTCAGACGTATTTATCATTAAATAATTCTTTTCTATGTATGCAATATTTGATCTGAAAACCTGTCGTAATTTTTAAAACATATAATGACTAGAGTTTAAAGTTCTTTTGTTCTTGGATTTATATTATCTTTGTGAAATTAATTATTAATTGAAAAAATTAATTAATTACTTTAACTTACTTCCACTAAATATTTAAAAAATGATTTTGTTAAGCAAAAATAAAATTGTTTCAATATTTTATATCGTCGAGACCATTTCGATTTAAAAGCAGAAATTTATATTAAAGCTGAATTTCCTCAAATTAAATATTCAAATCGTATGACTGCCGCATAAAGTTTTGCAATAAGAACCCAAGAAATAGTTTGTTATGGTTTAAACCATGAATAAATATTCTGAAAAATGTTTATTTTAGGATGAAAAAGTATTTACATCACATATGCTATATTGAGATTTTGAAAATTATTTAAATAATAATGAATTTACTCAAATTTAATTAATTTATTCTTTTTATTATAATAAATAAATATTTTCTATTTCATACTGAAAGCGCTCTTGTGAATAATCCAAAGAATTTCATGGCTTTTATCTTTTCTTACGACAGAAACACATCATTTAATGTGGAATAATAATTGCGGCATACAGTTTTGTTCTAAGCAAAAAGTAAATCATCAATGTTAATTAGCAATTATATATATAAATTTCATTACGTGAGAAGATCCTTAAAATTACATTCCTGTTTATGTGAATTCATTAAACAATCTTCTTTTATGAAATTTCTTATGTATTCTTGGTGATAATTAATTTATTAAGAAAACTTTTTCCATTTGAAGATAAAAGTATATTTTTATAAGCCCTATATAATTATCTTATTACTTAAATTAATAATATTTTTCTCATCATTTGAAATAATATTTTAAGTACATACAAAGTAATCTACAAGTAAAAGAAAATGAACCAAAGCATGTTTATTTTTTTTCAAATACGCTTGTTAATATAAGCAATAATTTAATAAATATGTTACTTAAATAAATTATTAAATATTCATTTGTTTCATTTCAATGCTGATATGTGTTAATTTAAATTATAAGAAACCTATTAACATAATTTTTAATATAAAAATAGGATATTAAATATAAAGCATTTTAATTGATAAAATAATCATTAAAGTGCAAAAAATAATTATTAGAAGTTTATTCAACTAAGAACGATAGTTGAATAAACTTCTAATAATTATTTTTATCTTAGTAAAATTTCTTAATATCTATATTAATTATCTTAGTAAAATTTCTTAATATTTTTATCTTAGTAAAATTTCTTAATAATAATTATCTTAGTAAAATTTTGAATAACTATTATTCAAAATGTTTGTAATACTGTAATTTCCGGTAGAGAACAATTATCATCGTAAACACCGCTTTTAGAAAAATTGTTAAAAATATAAACATTTCTTAGAAATGCTCTATTAATTTAAATACCGCCTTAAATTAGATTGCAAGCATTATTTACCATTTATATCCTAAATTAAATACTGAAATAAAATTGCATACTTTTATTTTATCACATTAATTAACATTATATAACTTAAATTAAATTGCAAGAGAGTATTAGAGCAATAATATTGAATTTCATGGGAAAAACATTTTAATCTATGTAGTATTATACGGATGTTCAGGTAAGAAAATGTACACAAAAATGTATTAAAATACATGAGAAATGTGGAAAAGTATATTTACGTTCACAAATGCTCTTATTACTTTCTGAAAGAAATCTACATGCATAATATTAATATTATTTTACGAAGAATATGGCAACAAAGTGTTAGATTGGTTTAATAATCAGTCATTTTAAATTCTACTTTTATAATTAAACTATTTATTAAACTATTTATAAAAATTAATAGCCAATTAAACTATTTATAAAAAAATATAATATTACGCTTTAAAGTTTTGTTCTACACTACTTGAATTAGAAAAGTTTGTCAAATTTCAAGCTAAAAAAAGATCTATGTATCCAAAGTTTACCAAGTTGACATGTATTTTCCAGTTGAGAAATATTTTTGCTTGATAGTATAATTTAGTATCTTTGAATCCTGGTTACAATATTTGCAATATTTTAACACAGAAGCAGTACTAGCCTATGTTTTAAAAAATAGTAAAATATACTTTTTAGATTAATATAAATCTCTAAAAAATTATTTATTGATAAATATTTAATTTTTAAAAAATAATTGATACGATATTTCTGCTGGAATTTACAATATTCAATAAAGTGGTGAAACACCTATTAAATTAAGTCGTTTAAATAAAATTGTATTAAAACTTTTATACTTAATTTAAAAATTTGCAAATATTACGTTTGACATACTAAAGTATGTTAAATATTTGTTGTGTGGTATGGAAAATAGTATCAATGGTATTTTAAAAGAAACATTTATTCATTATCATTTGCAATTCAATTTTTAGAGAATGAAAGGATATTTCATCATAATGGAATTAAATATATCAAGGGAAATATTTATTAAAATGAAGATGAGAGAAGAAAAAGAATGCTGGTAAGACAAATTACAACTGTTATAGATTTTGGAGTTGTTTTTTAGCTTGGTTTATTTTGGAAAATATTTATACGAATAATGTTTGGCATAATTAAATTTAAAATTATCACTCAAATAACGCAATTATTTCAAAACTTTAAATTTTTATATCATCTGAAAATGCATATTAGTAGAGTTTCGGTACTAAAATATCGATGCGAGGGTTACTCTGAAATGCTTAAGATACGCTTAGACGAAAATTTACAAAATAAAAATAACGGTTTAATTTTAAAATACAAAGTATTTTAACACAGAAGACTATTTTTTACTGACTTACTTCAACTTGCTTAGCGTAGAATCAATTTTAAACAGAAGAGAAAATGGAGTTGACGCGAGAACATTTTCGCGCTATGATGTTTTATGATTTTAAAGCAGGATTAAATCATGAAGAATGCGTTCAACGGTTGCAATTAGCATTTGTTGATGAATCTCCAGCTCGTGCTACTGTATTCAGATGGTTTAGAGAATTTAAAAAAAGGTCGCAATTTTCTTCAGGATGAAGAACATACAGGAAGGCCGCCGTCGGCAGTAATGCCGGATAATGAGTCTGCCATAAGAAAAATATTTATGAATGGAAAATCGCTATACCTATCAAATGATACAGAAGGAACTTAAAATTGGATCCACAGCCATACACAAAATCATTCTTGAAGAATTACATATAAAAAAGTAGTTTACCGTTGGGTTCCTCATAATCTAATTGAGCACCAAAAAGAGGAGCGTGTCAGAATCATTAAAGAAATTCTTAAGTTTCTAAATGATGGTGGCCACCGCATCATTTCTAAAATTGTAACAGGTGATGAAACGTACATATTGTTTTTTGCCGTTCCAACACGTCAAGAAAGCAAAGTATGGGTCATTGAAGATGATTCCTCGCTGACAATGGTGAAAAAACAACGCACACTGAAAAAAGTGATGCATGCTGTTTTCTTCAGAAGTGCAGGATTAGTCAAAGCCAACCACTAAATGTCTCCCAGAAATTCTACAAGACCTGAATGTTAGGGGACTAATGCTTCACAATGACAATGACTCTTCTCATACAGCCCGCTTAACAGTTCAGGTTTTTTAAAAAAAACCAATTAAAGTCATCGAACATCCGCCGTATTTACCTGATCTAGCTATGTGCGACTTTTGGTTATTCTTTAATCTAAAAAAGAACTTACATGGAAGTCGTTTTCATTCAGAAGAAGAGATTGATGTGGCTATAAATGCATTTTTTCATCCATTCCAAGAAATGAATGACTTGAGGCATTTAATCTGTGGAAAATTCGTCAACAAAAGTGCACTGATGCTGGAGGAGACAACTTTGAACACACCTAAAATTTTGTAAGTATAACTTTGAAAACCTAATGGTAGCTCAAAAATTTCAGAGTGACCCTCATAATTTTGCACTTTAAAAGTTATAGCAACATAATTTTATTACACTATTTTATATTTTTAAAATAATTTTAAATGTAAAACTTTAACTTATTGATTATTTTTTAATTCTTTATCTTATTAATCTATTCTTTTTCTTATTAATGTAATTATCATTTATTTATTTAATTGATTATTTTTATATTATTTTAAATAATTAGAGGAATAATCACTTATTTTTATATATAAAAGTCAAATTTCTAACTTCATTCTGATCAGTTGATTTACATAAAAAATATTGATATATTATGGATGATAACTTTATGATTAAAAAACATTCACTTTTGAAGAAAGAATTGAAGCTTAGAAGATTTGAATGGTGGTGATAGCCTTTCAGCTCCTGCTTGACAAAATGTATGAGAGAATATTGACAAACTCTCTATATTTTTACACTATATCAAGTAAAAAACAGTTATTCCAAATTTTAGCCATACTGTGTTTTTTAAATGAATCACTAATTATACATATATTTATGAAAATTTCCAAATGGTATTACAACAAATAATGTTCACCCTGACGACCATCATTGTACGTTACCCTTTTAAACCACAAAATATCATGTTTTACAGCTGACCATTGTGTGATCTGAGAAATGATACGAAATCATTGTGAAATACTGTATTTAAGGTGCAGTAAAACTCATGTATTATCAGAGACATATAAGATAAACTAACCCAAAGCCAGGGATTAAGATCTGAGAACTGGGTAGACTACGGGATAGGTAAGTAACAGCTGAGAATATATTATTTTGTGAAGTGAATCTTGAAGACGTCCATGAAGCAATGGCGAATAGCCAAGTTATTCGCCAAGTCTTCTGTGCAAAAGTGATTTCTGACATAAGATTTTATTTGTTCAGAGGATATTCCATGGCGATTCTGAAGCAAGCTTAAGGGGAGCTACATTTTAAGAGAAAACTTGTTTTGAGTATCAAATTTATATGAGGAAGTAATTTCAGCAAAAGGTGAACGTTGGAAAAACGATAAAACTAGATACCCGGTTTAGTATTTTGGACTGTTGAACGAGGTATATCTACTGTTTTTGTCATAAGACATATTGCTATCGTGTAATGTATTAGAAATTTAGAGCTTTTCCATCTGAAGAGCAGTATTCTCTATTCCTTCTATGAAAAGTCATTTTTCTGTTCTTCTAGAACAAATTTTTATAGAAAATATTTTTTTCAAATTTTGCTACAATTATTTGAAAAATTTTAACAGTTAATGCAATATTTTTAATCCCCCACAGTAATCAAAATTTTCGTAAAAGTACCTAAAGCGAAATTATGGTATCGGTAAAACAGAATTTAATTCACTAAGCTTGACCTTGTAAGTTTTATGATTGTAATTAGCAATAGCGAGCACAATGAAAATTAAATCTCGGTGATGATTTCTAGATTTTATAATAACAGTTGCTCAAAGTAGCCTAAATATTTTTTCTTCTTTTATTAATGAAAGTTTTTGCTCAAAAATTACGAAAAATATATGATAAAAAAAATGTATTGAATCATGTTTAGTAACGAATTCTTCTGCTTTGCTGTTGTTCGTGAATTTGAAGAAATGAAGGAAAAGAGTTCGAATGTCTCATTTGAAATACTCCTATCAATTCGATGTTTTATTAATTTTTTTATTAAAGTTATTGCTTTTTACTCTCATTTCAAAGTTATCAGATCGAGTATGTCCATTGGTAATTAGCTTTAAAAATTTAAATCGTTTAATTAAAATTAGTCTAATTCCCTGTACAGGCCGTATTAATAGTAACACAAGGCTAAAATGATGGTAAAAAACAATAAGTACTCGGACGTATGTGATACTAATTGTTTTTCTTCAATGCAATTTATTCCTGTACTATAATTATGTCCTAAATAAAATTTCAGGACTCTCTAAACAAGTTTTTTTTCTGTAGACTACTGTAACAAACGTTCATTTGATTTCATGCATTCAATGAGTTAATTTAATAGAAAATGCATCTAATATTAAACGTATAAAATTTCAAAAAATAAAACAATTTTATGCTGATGAAAAATATTTAGAATTGTAATTGTTTTCTAGATTTAAAAGTGTTTTGTTTTGAACCATATATTTATTAAAATCAAAATAATATATTTTATTTTATGATTAAAGTTAGAAAGTTATCATACAAAGAATTTTGCAATGTTGCTTTATAGATTAATAAACATGAGCTTAAAATTTTTTATCATAAATATTTAAGACAAAATAATTCATTTCAGTATATTGTTTTCGTAAATTTAATTCCTTGTCGTAAGAACTAAAAATTTTTTTAGCAAATCAATAAATCAACGACTTTTCTTGTAAAAATTTTACGATAAGTCTTGATTTTTATCTGAGCATTTTTAGTGTTTTAAAACAAGAGAGAGAGAGAGAGAGAGAGAGAGAGAGAGAAAGGAATTAAATAAATTCTTCTTTCTTTAATTTGATCGGTATGTTAAGTAATGAAAACACACATACTTTTTAAGAGCTCAAATATCAAACTTTAGAATTTTTTTAACAACATTCTTTTGGTACTATCAAGAAATAAAGATTTTTGAAATAATTTTTAATTTAAATAATTTTATAAAAACGCAGAAATTTGAGCAAAATGCGTTATTTTGGATAAACGGAAATCCATACAATTTTAATACAGTATATATGCAATTTTGAGAAAAATCAATTTTAAAAAGATTATTTTATCTAAATAATTTATAAAATTAAGAAATCTGATATTTTTATTCATAAAAAACTAAACTAAGTTCGTAAAACCATGTAGAATATTCAAGTAATTGCAAAAACATGATTGCCATTTTAAAGAAATAAATTGGAAAGTTGAATTTTTGAATTATGTTGTTAAACTTTCTTATTTTATCACATAAAGTGAGGTGAAAATCAAATTTATTAAATTTTTCTAAATGTAAAGGCATTAAATTTTTGGAATAAATTAACGAAGAAGGGTTTATAGTAGCAGAGCATTCAATTAACAAATATATTTCTAATGTAAATATTTTCGTTAATATTTTATTTTAAAAATAACTAACAATAAAAACAAAAAATTTTGAATCCTGGAGAATTTTGAAAATTTTGATTTTTATAAAAATTGTAAGTATTGACTTAAAAATTTAGTCTCATAGTATGCATTGGTTTAAATATAAAATAATATTTACTTTTAAGCGTATATTTTGAGGCTGGTTTTAAGCACGAAGTACTTAAGTTATTTAACTTATCGATTAAACATATTTATGATGAGATTTATGATAAGTATATGAAAATTAAGTTAAATTTCTTTATACCTTAAAATAAATGCATATATATATATATATATATATATATATATATATATATATATATATATATATATATATATATATATATATATTAAGTAAAAATTAAATCTGCACAAAAATATATTAAAAATATTGCAAAGTTAATGTAAAAGCATAAATCAAATTCTTTGATATTGTATAGCAATTTTGTTATTAACATACCTATTGTCAAGCATTAGATGTGTGCTTAATAATATGCGTAATGTGTAGAAAAAAGTTAAGACGAAATATAATATTAATAAAGGAAGTTAAAAAGAATAAATCAGATGCTTTCATTGCTTTTAAAATTAGAAACTAATATTTTCAAACATAAGATTCAAATAAATTTGCGTGCAATATTTAAATTTGTTATAAATGCGATCTTGATTTTAAACTTTTGTCATATAATTTAGCAAAACATATTATAATCATAAGTTACGCAATTGGTTACTGTATTTTTTAACAATACATTTACATAATTATGTGTGTGATTCTTCCAACAATTTTAAAAAGATTAACAAACTTATAGAAAATAAATCTTGAGTATATTATTGACAATATAAGGAACTTAAAATTAATTCTTATTAGGAAAAATCATTTGATGGAAATTATAGGAAAAATCACAGAGTTTAATGAAATGAGTATTAAATTTTTATTGATTTAAAAAAAATTTACTTTAAAAATTTCCAAATTCTAAATTAAATTGCCCAACCTATTTTTAATTCTCTATTAAGTAATCCTTTTTGTATGTTTTAGAAGCAATTTTTTCATGTGATTATAACTGGGACAGTAATTTGATTATGTTTTAATATTTTGTAGTTCTAATAAGGTAATCCATTGGCAAACAGTTTTAATAAAATTTAATTTTTACCTATGATTTAATTTACGAGTATGGGATAAGAAGACAATTATATGGAAACCATAGTTTTTATGTTGTTATAAAAGTTATACGTTATTCTTGATAAGACATTAACACGTGCGAACGCGCTCTAAGCGTCCCGATTCTTTTTGCAAGAGTCTAGAAAAAAATTCCTTTTTTTAAAAAATCCAGATCTTCAGTAGCTGCATTCATGGCCAAATACTTTCGAATCGATGTAATTCCCACATTTCTTAATTTCCCTTTAATCGATATTTTCTAACCTAATATCTCTAAGGCGTAGTGTGTGTGATCTGTTATATAGATTGCAGTTTTTCTAAATTTTCTAGTCAAAGGAAAAGCTAATATTTGAGCAAAGATGATAGAGAATTTCTTGAAATTATGCTAGAATTACACTCATTGTTGAAGAATAATTATATATTCAATTATCGATAAATGAAGAAATTTCTGGAAAACATAAATCTCCAATTAAAATTTGGAAAATTCAACGGAGGATTCAAATTCAAGAAAAATGTAGACGTTTTGCTTCAAATTTTCTATATTTTTATAGATGACAAAAAACAAAATAAATGAGAGAAATGAAATTCGTGAAAGAATATATTCAAAATAGAAATATCCATGAATCACATCTTCTAAAACTTCATAAAACTTTTTATAAGGCGTTCTTCATCGACTGCACTACATTAAAAGTTAAGAAAATTTTTAAAAGTCCCACCAAAGCAAAATACGTCATATTTGCCACAAAAAATTTTGAAAGTAATTCTCAATACGTTAGGACAAATTAGATAAACTTATTTATAGAGAACACAAATGCACCATACTTTTACTAGAAAGTTGAATAAATTATAAGTGTCTTTTGTTATAATTTATATATTTAATTTAAGAATAATATCTGCTTTATAACAGAAAACTTGTTTAGTGTGGCAAGAAAAAAATTCTTAGCAACATTATTTGA
Organism: Latrodectus elegans; assembly: GCA_030067965.1. NCBI lineage: Eukaryota > Metazoa > Arthropoda > Arachnida > Araneae > Theridiidae > Latrodectus > Latrodectus elegans. The sequence continues at coordinate 40,047,877 of CM057811.1, read as the reverse complement.
AATAAAAATTGCAAACCAAACCTCATAGAATAAACTCAAGATCTCACAAATATAATTTAAGTACACTTTACCCGAATTAGAATCTATTTTGTTCATATAATAGTATAATGATTATTTTATTATTTTTTGTTTAAAAAAGAATGCTAAGAATATTAGAATTTCTATAACTAAATTTTAGTTTAAGAGATATGAATTTAATTTCTTGTTAGTAATGAAATTCAGAAATTATTTTCAAAGGTTTTATTTAATTTAATCAGATAAACTGCTATACGAACAAAATCCTTGACAGATATTTGGTATTTGAGTTTTAATTAATAATACAGTAAATTAAACTGTCACATTTTTTATAATTGTGAAGATATATAAGTCATAACTTTTATTTTAATATTTATAATTAAAATTTTCATATTTTTTTCTAATTGAATTAACATTTTTGAAAAAAAATCATTATAGCACACTTAAAAAGAAAAAAAAATGATAAATTCAATTTATCACTTTTTATTACAATTCATTTGTAATGAAATGTTTTGAAAAATAATTGGAAATTTATAAAAAACTATGCTTGTTATTTAAGTAGCTGCTCATTACTGTCGAACTAATTTATTAAATTTAATTCACAGTTGTTTATAATATTAAGATTATTTAAATATTGTATTATAGTTTTACTTAAACACGCGGCCAACTTTTCTAGTGGTCAGGGTGCCTGACTACGGACAGGAAGGTCCTGGGTTCGAGTCCTGGTTCAGGCATGGATGTATTTTCTCTCTCTCTCTCTCTATCCTGTCTTTGTCCTTTCCTTATGTGTGTGAATGAAGTATGAATGATGCCTAACCTATAAACAGGTCCCTATGGCACGTGTGAGGGTGCGATGGTGGCTCACCCCCTGTGGTGCACCCGGGGCAACGCCTCGGCGGCTAAGAGGTCGCTGTTTCTGGCCGGTTCCTTATGGGTATCAGGGAACAACAAATTAATCGACTGTTGCAGTTGTAATTGTCTACAATCTACCATTGGAAAAAAAAAGTTCTACTTAAACAAGCTTTGAATACAATATATGTTTTGATACTTTCTCTAATATACAATGAATAACAAGTTATCGATTCCAAAATTTTAATTATCGATATGAAAAAATAAATGAATTTAATAGATATTTCATAATTAATTTCAGTCTGTATTATCCTAAATGAAAGATTTTATAGGCGAAACTCTCAAATGATACAAAGGACAAACTTTAAAATTCTATTAAGATTATTATACAAATTATTTCCTTGAAAATACACATATTCAAATACATAACAGAAAATGAGAAAGAAGAATACATTTTCGAGGTTTTGTGTGCCATAAAAGTAATAAGTTTATTATGCATCAAGTTTATTATCATCTATGGTATTATTATATGGTAAACTCAATTTACATCAAGAGACAGTTAATGAAAGCAAGTTCAATAATTTATTTTAATTTTACACCATTTGTTCACATACGTAATTTTTTTTGAAAATGTACTCAAAAATGATTAAAGTTTAGATAAAAACCAAAACACTTTTTCTGAAATGCTGAGATAAATAATTTTTCCGTATTCTTTTTTTATTGCATTGTTAACTTTTCCTATTAAATAAGTTTTTTGTAAAGCTCACACTATATAAAATCAGTATTATTAATTTATTTCATGCATTAATAACTAGCGATATGTTTTTCTTTTGTATGGTATTTACAAAATGACTATTTTATGTAATATTAAAAAATTACATTCTGTAGGCACTGGAATGAAACATGACGAATAACAATAACTTTCAGAAAATCACTTATTTAATATGTTAAACCGATGATAAACAATTAATCAAAAATTGGAAATATCAATTTTTTCAAGTACTTGATTACATAATGAAACTATTTAACTGAAATTTGCTTATAGTAAATTTTCAAGTAAAAAATTTTAAATAAAATCACATATATAAATCCTATTTGGTAATTATACACACACAAATCTCATTACTTCAGCTACAATAATTTTGCCTAAATTGTAATAATTAAAAAAGAAATGAATATTGAAATGAACTGTAATATTACAATCCAACCAATTTATGTATGCGATTGAAATTTCTTATACATAATCAAAATAACTTTTCTTATAATTTCAGCACAAATTGCTTGCCATTTCCCAAGTGATTTATGATCTTTTACTAAGCAAGCATTATAATGTTGAACATACAACTCTTTAACTATTCTTATTTAATTTTCTTCTTTTTTGCCATAAATTAGAAAAATAGGGTGTCCGTGGTAGCTTAGTGGTTAAGCTATCGGCATTCCATCCGGAAAAGTGGGGTTCGATTCCCAATGCCGCCAAAGACCCACCGAGTACTTACGATACACGTGCTCGTTAAATCCATGGAATCTAAAGTCTTGTGGTCGCTCGTTGAGCAGTTACCATGGGTGCAATGATCTGGAAAAATTTACTATCCCTTCAGATCAATGGCAAAATTGAAAGAGTAGATCCTCTGGTGCTGCCATCTATCGGAGATTTTGAAGAGCAAAAATCGTACTTTCACATTTGTGGTGCTCTGATTAAACGAAAAACGCTCCCAATTAATTTAAATTAGAGCTGAGACATAGCGAGATTGGCTTGTCCAGATGTCATTAGTAGCAACAACAACAAAATAGAAAAGATTTTAAGATTAGTTTATATTGGGTAAAAGAATTAATTACCCGAAGTAATTTATCTGCTTAATAATTATATATTATTTGCGTAATTGAGTTTCGTCAGTAAAATTCTGGTAAAAAATTCAATTAAATATTTTCTTAATTAAATAAATTACTAATAGCTTACAATTACAATTAATATATTACATTTGATATGAGAGACACAATGTTTAACCATTTATATTAATAGAATACTTACAGATTAAGGAGGTGAGAATTCAGTGATAAAAGTCATTACATTATTAATGATAAGACTAAATTAATATTGTTTATTAATAGTAGATTTTTTAATAGTCTCATAATGATTTTTATCATATTTATTTAAAATTTTTAATTTAAAATTTATAAAATTTGCTTCGTGTTAAATGAATGAAATATATATAAATATATATATATATATATATATATATATATATATATATATATATATATATATATATATATATATATATATATATATATATATATATATATATATATATATAAATATATATATATATATTTGTTCCATATTACCTAAAAGAAATCTATATATATCAAATTATGAAACACATTGCTCATGTATTAAATTGAGAATAGTATATAAGACAATTTTTTAAAGTACTTAAAAACATAAATTTTTATTAAAATATTAAAATATATTCTTCGGAATAAATTGCGATGACTATTCTTAAAACAGACTTCAAATAAAATTAAAATATTTTTAATCTCATTTAACAAAAACATTATATTAATAGAAACTATTATAGTTTTCCCATTTTAAAATTTATTAGCTTAGCAAAATTCCAATTTATATTAAAGTCTTCTTAATGAGAAATAAATTTATATGCAAAAGAATACAGTTTGGAAAAGTGTTACAAAATTAATTTTCATAAATGCAATAAAGATATAAATTTATAAAAGAATATTTATTTTTTAAATTTATATCTTAAATTTATAAACAATAAGTGTTTTTTAAAATGTAAATATTCCTTTCTACATTTACATCTATTTATCAAGAAAAAAGTTAGCTAATATTTTGAGACAAATAACGAGAAATAAATCTTATATACGTTTGACAACTGAATGTGAGCCGTAGTAGACTTGTGGTTAGGGTATCTGCCTTCCTTTTGGAAGGGTGGGGTTCGGTTCCCAATGCCGCCAAAGATACACCAAGTCGTACTTTCACCTTCGTAGTGCTCTTGATTAAAACGAAAGACGCTCCCTGCTGATTTAAATTTGCATTGCCCAGGCATAGCGAGCTTGGTTTGCCGAAACGTCATAAGCAACATCTTAACTGAATGGAATTAATGATGAAGTTAATATTTATTCATAATCTTTATTAATGGTTAAAATTTAATACTTAGATCTAACGATTGCCAAATTCTATACTTCACATTCACTTCTGACTTTAACAATACATAATCAATAATATTAATGTGAGGAATGATTTCATTAATGATCGTTAGTTTACTTTAATAATTTAAATATAATAGTGTACATCGTTTCTGCTTCCGCGTGCCCTGTCTAGTTTTTAGAGTGCCTGACTATGGATAGGGAGGTCCTGGGTTTGAATCCCAGTTCGGGCATGGATGTACTGTCTCGCTCTATCTATCTTGTCTTTGTCCTTTCTGTGCATTAATGTGTTGTAAATGGCTGTGCCTACCCTATAAACGGGTCCCTGTGGCATGTTTGTACTGAGGAAATCGGACTCCACACCAAAATATGGTTCAGTTGAAAAAGTGGAGCAGCGCAACCCATATTGCCAGCCCGGCTGGCTCACGACAACAACAATAACAACATTGTTTCTGCTTCAGTATTAGAAAACATCTCATCAAATATTTCCTTAAGATGCTATTAAGGTTTTCAAACACATTACCAAATAGTTTCTCAAATAAAATCGCATAGAAACTCAAATAAACTCTTACAATAATGAAATAATAAGGTTCGGAGTAGAATCAGGTAACACTAGGTTTGGTGACACATTTTGTAGATAAACTTTAATTTCTGGTAATTCTGGTAAGTCATATTTGTGTAGTTTGTGCAGTCAACCATCTTTTTAGTCAAATCTTGTCACCTATTTTGACGTCAAAAAAATTGCCAAAGAATCAAGAGGTATCCGATTGTAAACTTTTACCAGATAGTGAAAATTCTTGCAGCATCATCAATTTGACAGTTTTCAATCACGATTTCTCATTTCTTATTCTTCAATTTCAGAACCTTAATGAACACTTTTTTCATAAATTTCCATACCATTGTAAATATATAAAAATTGTCGGAATTAGAAAATAAAGCGGAAGTTTTTTTCTTTCTTGTTTGTGATCTACTTATAAATGTTACAAAACTTTTTTAATCATTTTGTGCGAAATGTAATTAAAGAATTTAATATTTATTAACACATTTATAAACATAAATTATCCATGACTGCCGAAAACTTATTTGTGAATGCTGAAACTATTTGCTAATATTTGATAAAACAATCACTTAATACTTTAAAAAAAATCTATCAATTTGTAAGTCTTAGTTGATTTAAATATCATCTATTATTTTTTAAAGAAATAATTGCAGTTGAATAAGCATTTTAAATGTAATATACATTGGAGATAAATTTCGGATAATAATAACCATATACATAAATTAAAAGAAGCACATTATTTAAAAAAATAAAATTTTTGCTTGATTATTGGCATCAATTAAATAATAAAGTAAAAAAATTAGCAAAACATAATACCATTATTGAAATTAGCGTAAAATGAAACAATATCATTAGAATGCAAATCAGTGCTTATGTGTTTAAAACCATGAAAGCAATATTTGTATAAAAATGTATATTTTTAAGTTGTGGGATTAATTCCAACAAGCATGGAACAATAAATGACACGTGAAAAGATTTATAAAACTTATTTTTGAATTTGTTTTGAAATTTCAAAAAAAAAAAGTTTTATAAATTTTAAAAATATCATAAAAATTATTGAGATTTACTATTTTTTAAGATTTTATATTATGAGACAAATATGCCATCATATTTCATAAAAAAATAATAAATTTTGTTACATTTTATAAAGTTTCTTTCGGAAACCTCCGTCACCTAATGCAATAGTTGGAAAATTCATTATTCAGGAGGATAGTCATTTATCAAAAGTTCAGCTATTGGAAATTTTTTGAGAGCCTTAATATTTAAACATAAGCTACATTGGTAGTTATATTGTTATAAATAGATATAATGCTTTAAACTATATAAATATGTCGAATAAAGGTTAGATATTACAGTTATAATAGGTTGTGTGATTTATTGATAAAATAAAATTGATAGGGAAGCCATTATAAAGTGACTATTCAAAATATGTATATTATTATAAAAGGATGATTAAACACCAATATAAAGAGTAACGTTTTAAATTCTAAGAAACTTTACGTAATTAAGCGTTGTAAACCAGTCTCTAAGTTAAATTTAAAAAGATGATTTCTTAACTTAATCTTAGTAAAGTTTATACTTGAAACGCATAGATATGTAAACAAGACTAAGGAAAACCGTACATATTAGTTTTTCTCCGTCCGATTATATATGATTAATTTTAATAAAAGAATGGTATGCTATATATTAAAGTATTAAATAGCTTCTTACGTCAGATCCTTAAAAAATAATATCTTGTAATGTAAGGAAAACTTACTCTTGTTCCCTGGTTTTCATACTACTGGTAGGAAATTGAAATTTTAAATTTCATAAATTTTTTTTAATTTAGTCACAAATAAGATTTCAAATCTACTAATGTCAATTTGAAGTAAGGAAAAATTAATTCTGTCACATTAATAATAAAATTTTCTTTCAAACAAAATACAGCATAGCTTTGTTGATTTTAAATTCCTGAAAAAGTTTCTCCGATATTTTTATACTTAAAATTGTTACCTTAAAATAGAGAATACTTGTGCTGTTGACAATTGAGAGCGGAAAATTCCCCTGTAGATAACTCCGAGGAGCTTTGCTATTTTAATGAGAGCTTCTGAGACATTTTTTTAAAAATAATACAAAACATGTTATAAAGTTATTTTAAGTAGTTTAACAAGAAATATTTTATAACATTATAAAAATATCAATAAGATTTGACTAATTATAAGGATGATATATATATATATATATATATATATATATATATATATATATATATATATATATATATATATATATATATATATATATATATATATATATATATATATATATATATATATATATATATATATATATATATATATATATATATATATATATATATATATATATATAATTTGACTGAGGCAAAAAATTCAAGAAACCAGGATAAGAAAATACAGATTATGAAAGACATTATGAAGTCTTAAAATTATTTCAAACTTGGTGCTATAATATGTTTTTAAATAAGAACAAAACTTTACATCAGCTTATTTTTTTTACAAAAGGTAAAAATTAAATATGGCCTAATGTTTAACTAAGTTGATAACAAAAACTGAATAGAAGTACAATAACTTAATACATTGTTGTAATGCTAGACAACAAACTAATTTTGCCGGCCATGTAAAAGAAATAGCTGAAAATGTTGAAGATAAAATCTCAATGAGGAAAAAACTTGCTGGAACCAAGTGAGAAGAAACGCTGGCAATCCTGAACACAACTCATACAACACAAGTAGGAAACCTATAACAAAGGGTAAAACAACATTCGATAGGTCGAACCTGTCGATTTTATTCATAAATAAAAGGTAAAATCGACACTTTGGAAATAGCTCAGAATAAAGCTCTTAGGGTTATCATTGGAGTAGTCAAAACAGTACCCTATGCAAATTTATAACTCCAACCCCAATCAATGTACAAAAATAAGTGGTCGGAACCTATTTCAAAATATTGGTTTCACTCAGAGTGGTTATAAGACTAACTTCCTAGCTTTTTTACAATTCGTATTTCAGATGTTAAAATATTCAAATAAGCCACTCGAAGACCTCGATGATAAAATACATTACTAGCCATTAAAATTGCTACACAAGGAAGAAATACAGATAACAAAATGATATTTATTGGACAAATATATTATACTAGAAATAACAAGTGATTAAATTTTCAAAAATTTTAGCTGGATATGTCCTGAGAAATCAGTACCCAGAACAACTACCTCTGGCAGTAATAACAGCAGTTATACGCCTGGGAATTGAGTCAAATAGATATTGGATTGCATGTACAGGTACAGATGCTCATGAAGCTTCAACATGATGCCACAGTTCATCAACCGTAGTGACTGGCGTTTGGTGATGAGCCAGTCGCTCGGCAACCATTGACCAGACGTTTTTCATTGGTGAAAGTGCTGGCCAGGGCAACAGCTGAACATGTTCCGTTTCAAGGAAGGTCCGTACAATACTGGCAACATGCGGTCGAGCATTGTCCTGCTGAAACGTAGGGTTTCGCAGGGCTCGAATAAAGGGTAGAGCCACGGGTCGTAACACACCAGAAATGTAACGTGCACTGTTCAAAGCACCGTCAATGCGAACAAGAGGTGACCGAGACGTGTATCCAATGGCACCCCATACCATTACGCCAAGTGATGGGCCAGTATGACGATAACGAATGCACACTGCCAGTGTGCGTTCACCTCAATGCCACCAAACACGGATGCGACAATCATGATGCTGTACACAGAACCTTGATTCATCTGAAAAGATGACGTCTCGCCATTCGTGCGTCCAGGTTCGTCGTTGATCACACCATTGAAGGCGCTCTTCAATGGTGTGATCAACGTCAAGGTACTACGCAGCGTCAAGGTAAACCGCAGCCATGGTCTCCGAGCTGAGAGTCCATGCTGCTGCAAACGTCGTCGAACTGTTCGTGCAGACACATGTTGTCTTCCAAATGACCCCGTTTCTTGACTCACTGCTCGTGACGTGGTTGCATTACGGCCATGCGGATAATATGCCTGTCTTCTCGGCTGCTAATGATAGGTGGCTGTTGAGATTCCGCATGTCGCTCCGTATTACCGTCTTGAAACCATCGACTCCATAATCTGCTAACAGTCATTGGATCTCGACCGACGCGAGCAGCAATACTACGATAAGATAAACCGCAATCCCGGTACGCTACAATTCGACTTTTATCATAGTCAGAAACGTGCTGGTACGCATTTCTCCTTCTTATACGATTCATCACAACAACTTTTCACGAGGCAACAACTTTCAAATGCAATTTTTGTATGAGGAACCGTTTGAACAATTTCGTCATTTAAAAACAATATAGGTGTCGCTACTGGCGCCTGCTTTGTCTGAATGCGCTGAAAAGCTAATCATTTGCATATCACAGCATCTTCTTCCTTTCATATAAATTTCACGTCTGCAGCATGTCGCCTTCTTGGTGTAGCAATTTTTATGTCCAGTAGTGTATTTATTGAAAGCACAGTTAAAATAATCAGTCCAGTTGATTACTTAAATTTTTAAAACGAAGTTGCTACTTAAAATTTGAAGAAAAAAGAAAATGTTAAGACATATTGAAGACAACTTCATCGTACACGATCAGCGAATAATATGAAGAGGACTAATGATTACGAGTTTTTCAGAGGAATATCAGATGCATAGCAGATAAGAAACTGGCGTGATTTCTAAGCTATTCTTCCAGAGTGTCCTCCTCTATTTTTGGATATTTAATTTCCATGCGAAAATCTACGCTAATCACCTGATTTTGGACAACTTAAGAATAAAAGACCAAAATGAGTAATCTAAAGTGATATAATAATTGGAAGATTCCATGTCTCGAATACAATCAATAAGAGAAAATCATTGCTATGAAAATAAAATAAAAAAAATCAAACAAAACAAAATTTTCCAAAAAAAAAAATTGCGAAAATCCTTGAGGGTTTCCTAGAGGATAACGAAAATAAGGACTTGAATGAGTAAAAATTGGAATCATTTGTTCCAATAAATAGAACCCGTAGCACCAGGTACTTTGTATAACCGACTCAGCGGCTCTGGAAATTTTATGAATCTGCGAAAAATGTTTCCTCCTCAAAACCAGATGTTGTACATTTTCGTTCATTACTTACTTCCCTTGAACTGGTCAAAAATTGTCGGTTATTTCCTGGCTCTCAATGGGAAATTTTCTTTCCCCCCGAAAACTGTCACAACACTGAATTTGGGAGGGGGATGTCGCTTTCCATTTTACTACCCTATGAAGAGGGTTGCACGTATTTAGCGGTTTTGCTAGAATAAATTGTGCATCCAAATAAAGGTGAATAAAAATAAAAAGCACACCTCACATTTTTTTGTATTACTTTTTTAAAGTAAAATAATAATTAACTATTTCTAGTGTAATTTAAAATAAAGAAATGTCTCAGTATATTTTCATGTTAACTTAGTGAATAATAAAGTACAAAGAATAACAATTATCCTTAAATTATTGTGTTATTGACTTTTTATTCTCTGTTTGATTATTAAATGCAGTTATTTGTTTTTTAGAGTTGTTAAGGCGGCAATTTATAAGCTAATTTGCTTTTTCTCAACTCGAAATTGATCATTCTTATATAAAATATCACTTTTCATATATTTTAGAAAAGAGTGCAAAAAAATTTTATTTTATTGGTTATCTAATTTCAGTGCCTGTTCTCTAAGTAGTTTAAACTGTTATGGTCAATTTATTCTAATTTAAATGGAATATTTGCTTATACAAGTTTATTATTTGAGTTATTTTTTAATATTTTTTTAGTGTATGTCAACTGAAATTTATGTAATTAAAAATAAAAGCAAGATAATCTTTAATATTTAATTTCGCAAAAGTGAAAAAAAAATGATAAAATTATAATGAGTTGCTTTCTTTTTGGACTTATGATACAATTCACTTAAAATAATATACAACAATATACTAAGGCGTCGTTTTATTCATTATAAAAAAGTATTTTTATTAAAATGTTTTCATTCGCAACATAATACTACAAATGCAAAACTTTTATAGATTCTTGAATTCAAAGAGACTGTATATATAGAAGAATATAAACTTAATAAAAAAAAATTTAAGTCTTAATTGAGAATGATATATAAATTTTCTTTGCTTATTTATTTTTTTATTGATTAGATACTTATTTTGCTATTACTCATAAAATATTACAATAATATTTTTATGAAAACTTTTCTTTCCTTTATATAGGAAATTATATGTGGTTTAAAACTGATATCCTTTCTTATGTTTATTTTCTGTTTAGAATTTGATTTATTAGATTTTGAATTTGCATATTAAAAGCTTTAAACGTAAAAAATTGACTTGTGTTGTAAGTGTTTACTTATAGATTTACTTCTCATTTTTATTGATCTAAATTTCCACATTGTTCTCCAAAGAAAATGTGTTGCGTTATGAAATTTTTTTATTGAAAATAAAAAATTAGCAATTTTTTTATTTATTTTTTTTTACCGTACAATCGAAGCAGTAAAAATTTTATATACTTTTTTGAACGTATTCATGTTTAGTAATTAATAATTGTTAAAGAATTATTTAAATTCTTTAAACATTACTGTTGCGCTCTTTACATAGAAACATTCAAATTCAATTTATGTAACTATTACAATTTTTATGTACGACATAGTGAAATATCAACAAATATTTTATATATAGTTCTTCTGATACAAAATAGTTTACAAAATTATTTAATAAATAATACAAAATGATTTAAATTTTGTATGAAGAATCGCAATATAGTGAATTTTTTCATAGATTCCTGTAATCTTAGATATCAGTGGTTTCTTTTGATTATAAAAAATGTATGATTAAGAAATATTACTTAAAGTGGCGTTAGATATACATATTAAAATATAAATAAAGCTAAGTTCTATTTTAATATTAAATTTTTATATTTGCCGTAAAATGTTTATAAAATATAATGAAAAGTTATCTGTAATAAAATATTCAAAATTAAAGATAAAGGAAAATTAGCAATAAGTAAAGTATATTTGTAATATTATTTGTAAAATCATATATTATATCAGTTTAAAATTTTATTTATAAAAATATGAATAGAATAAAAATTTTATGATGAAGATTTATAGTTTTGTTTGTTACGAATATTTATTTTTATTTAAATATCTTATAGAATCCTTAAATTTACTGGCCATAAAAATAAACGTAAAATACCATTGTAATAACTTCTATTGAAATTGAATTTTCTTTTTTATCTATTCTAAAATTTTTTAAACACCAAACTAAGTATTTTTTAAGCAATATATTTCATTCTACATTTTTTCTTTATTTTAATTTACCTTTTTTGATATACATTATTTTGCTTAAAATAATTTCAACATATTTCGCATAAAATATTTAACATAGAAAAATTTTAATTGAAAGATATTTGATTAACAATTAAAAAAATAAACACTATTTTTACGAATGATAAAGCCATTGAAGAAACTATACTGAATAATTTAAAGGAGATTCGCAAATAGTTTATAAATATGATGATGCATTACTGATTTGAAATTGATACATTCCCATGAATTGGAAACTTGATCAATATCTATCTGTAATTAGATGGATCACTTTACGATGGCTGTTTACTTTTCTCACATAGGGTAGAGGAAGGGAGCGATAGTGACATTTACTGATTAGCTTGATATGTTTTGAATTATTTGCAGATGTATGCTTGGCAGTTCGATTTCTTCAACCATGGGTTCCACTTTCTACTAAAAATTTCACAAAAAAGATTTAATATAGAATTATAATAGAAAAATTGTTCTATTTTCCAAGCACTCTGTTTTCATTCCATGTGTACTTGAAATAATTTTGCAATAAAAACTTGCAATTGTTCCAATTTAAAAGTAAATTTTGAAAAGATTTTCCAAAAAATCAGTAATGTAATACAAATACAGTTAGTTTTATTTATATTATATTATACTTAAAGTAGCAAAACAAAATAAATAATTGCTTCCCATAAAGAAAATAAATTTAGAATAATCCTAAGAAATGTTTTTACTCAGAAAAAGCTTCTATTTTTATGAACCTTAGATACAGGATAAAACATTAGAAACAGCCTGCCACTTAATCAATTGTCGTGTAAAAAATGCTAAAATAACACTAAATATTTATTATTACAATGACAAATATTTATAACGAGAAAAAAAGTGATTACAGTTTATATATATATATATATATATATATATATATATATATATATATATATATATTACTTGGCATGGTATTGAAAACAATAACACAAATATAAATTGAGACTTCAACTGAAACAATCGATAAACTTTCTTTACTGAAATAAACACCCCACACATCTTTCATTCCTTCCGTAACTAACTCAAAACATCCTTACTCATACAGGAAGTCACATATGTGATGAGTTATCTTCTTTGAAACGAATTTCTGACATGTGTGGGAAACTACTTGAAATAGAACTATTAAAAACTTACTAGAATTGTACAGAAAATAAATTTAACACCTCATCCGTTAATATTCAACTTTATATGATCATTAATTACTTAATATTTTAAGGAGATCCAATGAGTGTTAAATTAGTGAAAAATATTTGAACACTTTAGGAGATATCTATAACTTCTGCTGCACAATAAAACAATATAATAGTATCAATATGATGGAAACAAATTGATACAAAACAAGTTTTGCTTATCAAATCATGTAATATTATAAGAATCATAATTGAATAAAATTATAAACTTTATAAGCATTTTACATTTACATAAGTAAAGTAGAATTTCGGAAAGAAAATTTCCGAATAGCAATTTATTTTAAAATTTTAAAAATTCTGAACCGGGGAAAGTTACAAAAATTATGTTAATGAACCAAATTTAATTTTCTTAATTATATGTTATCTACCTTTTATTTTTTGAAATAAAACCACAAATTTAAATTTTATTTAATTTTTCTTATTGTATACGGTATTATTGTTAATATTAATAATGTATTTAATGAGTTTGCAGATAATTACTTAAATCAGAAGTTATGTCTAAAAATTCTATTCACTTTTATATCTTCTTTTGTAAAAATTATCTCAACCTGTTTTCAAAATACAAAGACATTTTTATGTATAAAATACAAGAATTTATTTGTTCATTTTAAACTTTCTTTGACATGCGGCGGGCTTACAAAAATTTTATTTCCAAAGTCCTGAAATAGCATTAACATTTTAACATGCTGAATTTTACAAATTTATATATCAAAAATTGAAATCAAAAAAATTAGGGAAATAGGAAAAGTACTGATTTTTTTAAATTGATAGGATATATTTTTAAGGACTTAAAAATTTAAGAAGAAATAATTGTTGTAAGCATTTATTTTTTATTCTTCAATATATTGATAATAGTATAGAAAAACGTTAATGTTTTAATTTATCACAAATTTATTTAAGCCGGAAATTTGTTTTGGTATGAAAGGATTCTTACTTTTTTGTTAGATATTTAAAAGGCATACCTGCAGTTCTAAATTAATCAATGTTATAAACTTTATTGATAGTTTTCAATTTTGAGACCTTTCAATATTAAGTTTGTAGGTCTTTACATAACTAATATATGCAAAGACTTTGTTAATATTTTTTAATATAGTTTATTTTTACTCCCACAAATAACAATATATTCTTGCAGAAAAATAGCTAATAATTTTTATATGTTCCAATATCTTATTTTATAATATAAATTTTATATTATATAAATAAGAGCTGTTTTTCTAGTTTATATTCAAGTGTAGTTTTAAAAGATATGAAATAATTACGGAATAATTTGAACAACTAATTAATTTATTTGGAAACCTATATTTCATTTAGAACTGAATTTTATTTTTGTAATTTCTATAACTAATTTCAATTTTTTTAATCAAATTAAACATTCTTATACTATCTGAATCCTGTTATAATTAAAGCGAATTGAGAAAAGAAAACTAAGTTTAAGTATTCTATGATTTCTGGCCGTATTTTTTAACTTACAAATGCTTTCAGATGTTTCTGTCTGAGTGAATGTTCTTTGTTTTTATAAATTTAATTCTTACAAAATTATTTGTTTGAAATATATAATATGTTAAACATTACTTTTTGGATTTTAATGACACAATCCATAATATATCGAATACACAATTTTATGTTTCAAAGATAAATGTGATGGATTAATTTTTTATTTAAACAAGAATAGTTATGGAGATTTGACAGCCATTTTGCAACAAGAATTTCTGTAGTTAAGATTATTAAATTTAAAAATCTCTTTTTGTCTCTAATATCGATCATTTTTAAGATAATTATTTGTTGAACAAACATATTAGTAATTTGTTTGTTCTAAAAATGATTTTATTATTATAATTTTTTTTTTTACTTAAATATATTTTATAATAAAATAATTTCTTCCTAAAAAGTTTAAAGTTTTATTCTTTATCTGAAGTATAATTGTGATTTCAACTAATCACTATTACACTATTTGAAAAGAGTACCTTTTGAAGTGTATAAAACTATTTTTCACAAAAACTTGTAATCAATATTTAAATATTAAATAAAAGTCACTGAATTTGCTAAAAACAATTTACTGTTTAATAAAATAATTGAATCAGAAATTTAATTTGCTTTGAAGATATTATAAATTTCTGTTATAGAATATTCGTTTTTCAAAATATTATCCTTACGTCATATAAAAAATTATACGAAATACAAAAATTAAATTGACTTTCAGGATAGAGATGTCAGAAATATCGTAATTTCACTTTTTTATTTTTTACTAGTGAAAATTTGTGATCATATGAAATGTTAAAGAATATTACTAATTAATATAGATATATTAAAACAATAACTGTAGTGTGACAATTAATATTTTTGCTATACTTTAGTTTTAATATTATGTTTCTTTCAAAAGTAATGAAAGTAAAAACATAAGAAAAATATTATTGGCTCACTCTCAGATGACCATCATGCTATATTATGCTTTAAAAAGATACTTCTATTTTATGAGCAATAATTCAAATGCACATTAAAAGTAATTAAAGTGATAATGAACTAAAATGTAACATGCAGTAAATTTATTCTGTAAGTTTTTTTCCCAATGTTCAAAAATAAAACTAAAAACTAAATGAATGTGAGTGATTATAAATTAAGACGATATTATTATTTATGAAAAATCCATCAATTTTTCTAATACAGGCAAGAGCTGTTTCATTGAAAATTAAATAGTTACCATTTATGAAATTTATTTGCTTATCTCAATCATAACTAATTTGTAAAGTGTCATTAAAAGAATAAAAACTGAATTAAATTAACTAAAATAAATGTAAGTAATTAGGAAAAGAAGGAAAATGGACAAAAATAGACCTAAGAAAGGAGGCAAGAATTTAAAAACAAATAGAAATTAAAAATATTTGTCCTAATTAAATCATCTAACTTGATTATATTAAAGAATAAAATTTAAAAAAAAATTGACTATACAAAATTGCATTTTATTTGTAAAATTGTAAATATTAAATTTTAGACTTGAATCTTGGCGAAAATAATCATTGCTTCAGATATTTGGCGTGAAAATCAGTCCCAGTTCTAGTTTTCAAAAGAAAAGACTTCAAGGATTGTGGTTAGAGTAATTAAGACCCATCTATCAATCCACCCATTAGGGGGAAAGAAAAAGGAAGTGGTTTCTCCTGTGCAAAAATCTACGTCGTGGCCGTTTTAGTAAGGTAAACCTGCGACGTAGCAGTTACGGCGATGGCCGCTTTTAGACTGGATCATTGCGACGGATCTCTGCCGACGCTGGCCGCTAATTGACCAGTTTATTGCGACGTATCAGTTACGTCGTGGACGCTGAGTCGGATAAATATATGATCGAAAAATATAATGAAATTAATTACTGTGATTTGATTAATTTGTGAAAAGAAAAATCATTGGGAAACATAGTTGATAAATGGATGTTTTATGCAAAAAAATAAAGAAAAGAGGCAGATTTGAGACTTCAAATGAAACATGGCTATTTAGCAGAACAATTTTACAATTAGAAAATTTTATTTTTCAAAGGGTGTCCAATTTGTTGTTGTTTCTTATCTCAGGTTGTCTAGCTAGGTTAAACAACCCCCATAAAACCAAAAATATCTAAAATGCCTAAAACAATGATGGGTCCTAAAGGACATTGTCTTTTTTCAAATTTAAGCATTTTAAGATATGTGCAGGGGAGGCCATATTGACGGAACACCAAGGACAGTCTGGAAATATCTTCTGTCCCTGCTGATTGGTGATTCCTCTCGTGAGCCCACTCAAATAGCGAGAAAAGGCAGTTTGATAAGATCTTGGATTAAGTGTGAAGGTCTTACCCGGTCTTTTGGCGAAGTACCATGGATGGTTGGGAGGAATTTTCATAAGGTTATTGAATTCAGTTTTTGCCAGGGAAGAAATCTCACTAGATGTGAGTTTTTCACCTGGGTTCACTCCTTCCTCTGACGCCGATCTGACCAAGAAATCCGATCTTTCATTCCCCTCTACTCCCACGTGTGAAGGGATCCATTGGAAATGCGCTGTGTATCCGGGTGATAGCCTCTCAAGAAGATTTAGTTTGTTCAGGCTAGTTTGATCTCCAACAGTGCTCCAATTTAAAAGATGCTGGATTGAAGCACGACTGTCAGTCAGTATTCAGGTATCTCCTAATTGATCCTCCATCTCTGCTGCATACTGTAAACTTCTTCTAATGGCAATTAGCTCTGACCTAAACACAGAACAATTATCTAAGTTTCTTATTTTAAATTCTAGATCACCGCAGACTGTGTTTATGTACATCCCATTGCCCAAGACTCTCTCCACACCTTTATTACCATCTGTGTAAATTTTCATAGAACATGAAGGGATATTATGGATTGTTTCGAGTGCCAGTTGTTTAACAAGAGCACGAATGAGTTTATTGTCACAGTTGTTATGAGCTCCTCATGAAAGTATATTCCATCAAGTTCTAATCCAGCTTGTAATACAGGTCAATTTGTATTACAGGTCATATTACAAATTGTCATTTACCTGTGTGTTTCAGAGCAATTTTCTTGGCTAAGTTTTAACACCTAAAATTTTATTTGTGTAGGAGCTGAAGGAAACTTTCTTTTTAAAACTGTGATTGGTAAGAGGTAATTTGATTTCAGATGAAATAATTTATTATAACATCAGAAAAATTAGGCTTACCTTCTGCTATGGCTTTTCATGAAATTGATTTAGAAGGATTTAAATGTCTGTTGTCGAAAATAAAAGTTTTGGGTCCACAGTTCATTTTAAAGTTCTTTGTAATAAACACGCTTTTTAAAGAGATTTGATTTAATTTATTCTTGTAAGGAAATGAAGAGTTTAAAAATGATCTTCCATTTAACCAATGTACTTTATTATGCAGCACAAAGCAGCATACCCACTTACCATTTCAGTTATAAAACTCTTTAAAACATTCCAGAATTGTCTTGAAATTAAATATTATAATTTGCACCGCACATTTTATACTATTTATACACTATTCTAATACATTTATTTGAATAATAAAACAAACTGTAACAATTATTAAATCAAGAGATTTACTTGAAATACTTTTTGAAAAGCTTAAACTATATATAAATAAATAAAATTCTAATTGTTAAACGAAACAGAATAATCTGTATGACTTTAAAAGTCATGTTTCAAATATTTGATATAATATATTTCAATGGAATCACTATTTATAATTTAAATCAAATGTAAATTTTGTATGCATTTTTAGCTAGCAAAGGTTGAGTTCTTATTATTCAGCTCTTATTATGGCAAATGCATTTTATTTTATTCCATCGGCAATGGTTCTTAAGGAAGAATGCAAATTTTTTCAAAGATCTTGCGAATCTTACTTTTATGACTCTTACTCTATGCAAGGGATGTAAAAAATTCATGTCTTTGAAGTATTGATTGAAAATAAATGTAGTGAATGAACTTTTTTTATTTTTTCTTTAAACGCATTTGCTTTTTTGGCTTGAAATATAAAAAAAAACCCTTTTATTACTTTCCCGTTGTAGAATGATTTTTAGGTTTCGTATAGCTGCAATTTCATCCGATTCAAAAATTTTTAACTAATCTCATCTTCATTAGAAATATAGTATGTTGTTTAGGCATATGTTTTTTATATTATTCAGAAGAAAAATAATTTAAAACCCTTAAATTTCAAAATAGTTTAAAGATATTTTATTCGATTATAAAATATTTTTATATATAATTGTACGACATTTCTAAGCTTTCTTTTCGACATTTCTAAACTAAACATTTATAAGACAAATTTATATAAAGTACAAAATCATTTAAATAAAGAAAATTATTTAATTTGTTAAAAGTTTTCATTTATTTTGAAATGTATAATTAAATAATATTTCATCTCAATAACATACTGTTTTCTTCTTAATATTTTGAAAATGGTGTTTCATTAAGTTTTAATTGGAACAGAAAAGTCTGTTTGATTTGCAAGGCAACATAGATTATCAGTAAATAGAGAAATATAATAATATCAATCACATAACTTAAGAAATAATTTGTAGGCCCGTAAATAGTTATTAAATTTTGTTGTTTGAACCAGAGTGGTACTGTCTGTCTACAGTGGATTCCCTCGCATGTTGAGGTTTACGGAAACGAAGTTGCTGATTTTCTTGCTGGTGAGGGCTGCGAGCTCTCCACTCCTCCTTCCAAAGAACTTCTAATCTCAGAGATCCACTCGTTATTTCTAGCTGGTATAAATGACACTTAGAAGATTCGACCTCGGCATGCCTGGTATGCCGCTGGTTGCCCTGGTCTGTCCCTACAATGTACCGGTTCAAGACTTCAGCAGACAACACTATCCAGACTTAGGACTGGCCACATAAGAAGTTTAAGGCTCAGTAGTGGTTTGAAGACTTATTCTGTCTGCCGATATTCTGCCTCCGCCTCTTCCTCTCATATCTTAGAATGTATTGGTGCCTATGTGGGGCAGCTGTTGAATGAGGATAATAGGGTCTTCTGGCTAATTTCACGACTTGTTCTCTTGGACCTGGTTTAGTTTATTCTAAACAAGAGGGGATAAGCAACAACAACAAATTTTATTGTAAATTTTTTGTAAATACACCACTAAATTCTATGTAAAAATAGTATCGTAAAGAAGGGAAATTTTTTCATATAAGTAAAATTACTATTTATCTAAATCATTTTGAATGAATATTTTTTTATATGAAAATATCGGCCTTAAAATAAGTAAGTACCAGAAAAATATATATACATACGTTCTACCATATGCAATACTAAGAAAAAGAAAAGTGATAAAATATAATTGAATTTTCCATATTAAAATGCAAAAGCAATCAAAACTTAATACAGTATTAAAATACTAAATACTATTATATTTTCTTTCTCATGACAAACACTCTAGAAATTTGTAATTCTTTAAAAGTTTTTAAAATAATTACGGTTTACATTATTAATATTAATCTTGATAAATTACCGTATTTTCATGTTTACTATATTTGATGTTGTATTAGAAAGCTGATAACCATGCATATAATAGCTTTTTTTTAAAAAAAAAAAAAAAAAAAAACTAATTGAAGTGTATTAAAATAAATCAAATAAATCTTATCACTATGTTACAGTTTATAACCTCATATTTTATGTGTCAAATAATTTCTTCTTGAATTAAAAGCTCATCTCTCAAGATATAATATTATTATAATTATTTATTTATGCCATGATATTTTTGAAAACCATTTGAAGAATAAAAGTTAAATTTATTATTATTAGTTTAAATCATATTCATTAAAAAATTAATTTAGGCCACAAATAAAAACCAAATAGCATTAAGGGCATTTTAGCTTACTTAATAAGAGAAATATATATATACTGCACAATTTTTTCAACACAAGTATATTAATTATTTTTCTTGTACCTTAACTTTTCTATAGATATTCCTCAAATCATTTTACTGTGTTAAGTTATTTTCATTCAACAAAGAAAAATAATTAATAAATTTTTTACTGAATATATCAATTATTTTTCTTTGTTGAATGAAAATATAATTAGACAATATAATAATATATCATTATTATATTCTCTAGTTATATATTTATCAGAGACAAATGATCCACTTTATAACGAATAACTTAGGTCTTGTTATTAGATTGATATTTTTGAAAAAAAATAAAAATATTATTATCATTGAAACTTCAGTTTTCTACTTAAAAATCTCTTTTGAAATACAAACATTTTTACGGAGTAATCCTTAAACAGTAATCAGTAAAAATGTATCTATTTTTAGGCATTTATTTCAAATGAATTTCTTTAAAATATAACTTATTTATTTTCACAATCTACAAACTTTTCCTTATTTAAATATCTAAATTTCAAATTATAATTACATACTTAAATAGTATAAAAACCCGTTTTATGTCTTGTTGGATAAGTAAATATGAGACTACTTTTCATACACAAAGTATACAATTCTATATTTCAAGAAAATTGAATCCGCTTTTATATTAAAATTTTTAATTCCTATTTTCGAAATAAAATTCATGAAGTTGCCACAAAATGAAATATCTAAAATAATTTTCTGATGTTAAAATATTATAATCTCATTAAAATAAAAATTAAGCATGGAAATCATAAAATAATATTTGAAAGAGACGAAAATATTTTCAGATATTTTTTTTATGAATGAACAGCATTATTATATAAATCACGTTACGGTAATTATTAAATATGAATCATCATTTTAGGAATTCTTGTTATTGAAAGCTGAAATATTCAATTTTATTTAATTTATCCATACTAGCAATAAAGTTTATTAAATTTAACATATATACACTAAACAAAAGAATAATGTTGAAAATATCACATATAAATACTAAGGAAATAAAATAGCTAACATTATATTATATGATTAATTATAATTCATCACGGTGATTTTATTCTAGAGGCAATTGTATTTCGGTCTAGGACACGTAGAAATAAAATATAAACAATTAAATGTATTACAACTTAATGTTCAATTTTCAATAATAATCTAATAATGAAGGAAATACAAACTTAATTAAGAAGCAATTAATGTAATTAATTTCATGGTAAGACATTTTTATCTCTTTCTTTAGATATATAATTCAATTATCTTTATCATAATTACTATCCCTTTTCCACTTGTAAGAAAACATATTTTTAGTTATTGAAATATTCTTGACGCCAACATAATAGACATTAAGCTCATTTCTGTATAAAAACTGTCATAAGCTTTCATATGAATTATTATTTATTTGTATTAATTTAACTCATAAGCAGAAAAACGGGAAAAAGAGCGAAAAATAAATGCAAATAAAGTGATAGATAAAATTTACAGAACGAAAATATTGAAGTTATAAGTCAATCGTAATGATCATGCAAAATTAGTTTTAAAGTATTGCATATTTAAAAATTGTTCAATATTTAATTGAAGGGAAAAGATTGCGAAATTTTAATAAATAGTTGCACATTGCCGTAAATATTCCTAATTTATATCCGCGATCGATACCTTTTAAAAATAAACCATTACAAAATGATTTATTTTTATTAAACATTTTAAAGCCTTTTCGTTTCTTATAGTGAAATATTGTTTAATCTGGAAAATTAGACATATTTTACTTAAAAAGATTCAGTTATGAATTTTGAATAGTACAATAGATATATTTCTTAAAACATTTTTTCTACACAATGTTTCAATTAGAAATAATGCTCATATTACGTTTTGATAAATTAAAACCAAAAATGTGTCTGTTATAGAAACAGTTTATGATGTTAAATAAATACCTGGAGAAACAAATAAAACTCATTATTTTAAGATCTTTTAAAGAAAGATTTTGTGGAACATCGTAAAACTATCAGAAATTCTTAAGATATTTTAATCTTTTATATTGAACTGTTTTACAATAGATACGTTGTTGATACATTTAACATATTGAAGCTCATTAATTACTTTAAGAAAAATAATTCTTTAAAAAAAACAAAACAAAAAAAGGTATCTTAAGAATAATCATTGTTATACAATTTGCGTTTAGAAATGAATTTCACACAAAAACCATAAAAACCTGTTGTACTTTTCTTAGAATAACAAAAATTTATCATATTTATATAAAACGGAAACTTCATTAAAATTTACTAAAATTCCTTAAATGCGCGATCTACAGTAAAAATTAAAACTATAATTTTAATAAGTTAAATAATCGAATAAGAAATGTATGGAAATATAAAGAAATATTATAAGAAGTTGCCTATTTAAGTTTTTAAAAATTAAAAAATAAAAATAAAACGTCTATTTCAAATATATAGCTAGCAAAAAAACTTCATAAGAAAAACGCAGAATTTGCATAACTGCTTAGGCAGCATATTTAACAATATGCAATTTTTAATGATTTATTACTTTAGATAATCAAGATGTCTGCGTTTATTTAATGACAGAATCTCTAGAACTGTCAAGGAATTACGTAAAACAATCTGGAATCTAAGTAATCAGTGACCACCAGCATTGTAATTTTGCTTTGGTAAGTTAAATACGATAACTTATTTGTATTCGTACGAATATTATAGTAATTATAATATGAATATTCATATCAAAATAAGACAAAAGGAATAACATAAATAACTGCTTTTTATCTTCAACCCACTTTTGAAATTTTTCTGCCTTAAATAATAATAAAATTGTATATGATGTGTGCATAATTTGCATGTAATATCTATGCAAATTATGCACACGTATGCTATGTAAAATTTATGTAAATAAGTATGCGCAAAAATTTGAATATAATTGACTCACGTATGGAAAATAGTTGGACTTTAAGTTCTCCTTTTGCAAAAAAAAAATAATTAAATTCTTAAAATAAACAAAATAAACAAATAAAATCTAAAATAAATATTAGAACATATCAGTAGTTAAGTATGAAGGTACGAAAGATTGAAAAGCAATACATGCAAATTGTAAATAATTTTTCATCATTCTTTTCCCTCTTAAATTTGACTTATCACATTTGTTGAATGATGATGTTGAAAATGTTTTGAAAAAAAAATGAAATATGAATTCAATCACAAATTTATTTCAAATGGATATAATACTTCATATCCAAAGTAATATGATATTTCATGCATAATATTATTATTTCGTACATTGCTTTTCATATTGAGGGATTTAGTAAATAATATGTAATCTAAAGTCAAACAGTCTTGATAGGTGTAGGAATAACTTGATCGAACGAAATTTACTAACTAAAAATTAAATTAGATGTCTTCGCACTATTTTATTAGCAGAATTTGATATTACCGTATGCACAAAATCAAAACCTTGTAGCACTAAATTGCTGTGAAATTATTATTGGAAACTAAATAGAAAGCATCATTTTTAAATTAATAAAAAAATATTCATATAAAATATATACAAGAAAAAGTTTTTGAAAAGGGATATAAATGAAATTTGTTTGATTATGAGAGAAATGGCTACATTTCTATCAGTTTGAAATTATGACATAAATAAATGAGAATAATGTGTTTACAAATAGCGAATATATATATATATATATATATATATATATATATATATATATATATATATATATATATATATATATATATATATATATATATATATATATATATATATATATATATATATATATATATATATATATATATATATATATATATATATTATATAATATATATGTAAAAGTGCGCACTACAATTAATGTGCGATCCTTAAAAATAAAGTAACGATAAGGATGAAAGTATTTTTGTATATCAGATATAAATTAGTTTAAAAGAAAATAATTTTATCATGAAATTTTGATGTGTTTACTCTATAACTCTAAATTTTTAAAGCATAAATGCCACACCGTAATTTATCAAAGAAATAACATTTAGTTGATAAGTATAGAGTTAAATAATTACAAAAAAAAATTATCTAACTCATCACTAAATTTTTCCGCTTTCTATTTTCAATGCTTCATAACAATAAACATAAAACATATAGAATATAATGATACATTAATAGAAATATTTCACAAGAATTAGATTCACATTGTATTGCTCTAAGATCAAATTAGAAATTATAAGGCAGTCACAATATTTAAGAAATTGCATTTTATACTTTTAGCAATGATAATAATTTTAAGTTTAACTTTTCTGCTATTTGTACAAAATGCTCTCTTAAGTGTACTAAAAATAACTTCTAAAGTTGCATTAAGAAATAAAAAGTTTTTAACACAAAATTTTTATATCCACATAAGAATATATATATTTCATTTACTCTTAGTAGCTGAAAAAAAATATTTTGCTTGCGACCAAATTAACTGTACTTACTTCACATTTTCTTTCATTTCTATGAGAATTATAAATTTAAAATATTTTATCGTTACTTTTTTATTGATTTCCGATTACGGAGACTTATCACGTTCGAGAAACTGCGAAAGATGTTCTACTTCTCCTACTTCTGAGAGTTTTAGGAGTTTCCGCGTTTATTTAGTATAAGCTTAAGCGCCATCTGTTGCTCTCGATATCATAGGCGGACGAGTAAGAGTATTTGAACAATGGTATCCACTGGATAGACAGTTTAAACAAAAGAAATAAAATAATTTTTATTATTAATATCTAAAATTCCAAATTTCTATGATTTTTTACATAATGTATGATATCTTTCAAATGTTTTTGAGACAAATCCTGTAGTTTAGCAAATATTGGAAAAATACTAAGCAATATTTCATATATGCATATACATATACATACACATATATACACACACACACACACACATATATATATATACACACACATATATATATATATGTATATATATATATATATATATATATATATATATATATATATACATATATATATACATACATATATATATATATATATATATATATATATATATATATATATATATATATATATATATATATATATATATATATATATATATATATATATATATATATATACACATATATATATATATATTCATATATATATATATATATATATATATATATATATCTATATATATATATTTGTGTATATATATATCTATATATTTATATATATATATACACACATTTATATATACATATATATACACATATATATATATATATATATATATATATATATATATATATATATATATATATATATATACATATATATACACATATATATATATATATATATATATATATATATATATATATATATATATATATATATATATATATATATATATATATATATATATATACATATATATACACATATATATATATATATATATATATATATATATATATATATATATATATATATATATATATATATATATATATATATATATATATATATATATATATATATATATATATATATATATATATATGTATATATACTAAATTATTATAATTCTCCAATTAATTTAATAAATTCTCCGATCATTTTAACTGCATATATATAATAATAAATTTTAACTGCATATATATTTGTGTATTACAAGGGTATTAACAATAATTTTAAGTTTATACTTTTTGTTATAAAGTTCTTTAATAATATTCGTCTTTATCAATAATGTTCTTGAGAAACAAAAATACACTTTAAGAATCATCGTTTTCAAAAAAGGGATATGAATATTTTCTAACAAAGTTTATGAATCAAATTTCAGTTTTAAATAATTTAAAATAACAATAATATAAAGTTTCCTTAATTAATATTTGATGAAATACTAAAATAACATTTCTTATTATATTTAATTTAATTTAAATTCCTTTAGGTTTATAATCAAATGAAATTATTACACTATATTAATATAGAATATCATAACTTTTTACTACATTTTTACAGTAGCAGTTCTAAGAAGAAGTTACTAGTAAAAAATATTTTATAAATTATTCCATAAAAAGACGACTAACTTACTTTAAGATAAAATAAAAAGCAAATTGCTTATAAAATAATGAATAAAAAAATAATGCGAAATTGCTGTCTATATATATATAATACAAGTTTTCCTTAAAAAAGTATAAAAATTTGCTTAATTTACCAAAAAGACAAAAATGAATATTAAAAACCTTATGTTATAAGGTTTTTAATATATATATTATAAACCTTATGTTATAAGTTTTTAATATTAGTTTATATATATATATAATTAAAAACCTTATGTTATAAGGTTTTTAATATTCATTAAAAACCTTATAACATAAACATTGACTTAGAAAACATAAACATTGACTCCTCCTCGATAACATAAACATTGACTTAGAAAATAAAAAAAAAATTATTCATGTTAGTATTTTTATTCAATGTTTACAACGTAACATAAATTACAGTTTAATAATTTTTATTTTCTGATTCACTCCATATGAAAGCAACGAAAATTTATTTCTTCTAAAGCAATGAATAATATATTTATGCAAAGAATACGGCATAATAAAAGGAAAAAAATATTTTGAGCAGGTTTATTAGCGTCATTTTTCTTCTCTTTCCCATGAAATGCGATAAATTCCGATGCAAGCTTTCATATTTGAAATCATATATATCCAAAGTTCCTTTATTTGAATCTATATGAAGAATGAGGAAATGGCGATGACCTCTTTTGCATCAACAAAGTAAATATCAACCATAAAACAATATATATTTCTGTAAAGGAAATGTTTCTTTAATAATAAAAGAAAGAAAATTCATAATTTCATTGATAAATTTATATAATCTGAAAAGTCATGCAAATTTAAAATTGAAATCTAAATAGGAAGAGTGTTTATAAATTAAAAGTTATATTAATCTTATAAATATGCAAAAGATGAAATTCATGTGAAATTGAATAATCGAAGGAGTTTTAAATTCATAATGTAAAATACAGAAATTTTGTAAGATTAATTAAAGAGAGGTAAGAAAAAATGCAATTTTGCATTAAAATGCTAATAGAATATTTTAAATATTTGATTAACTATAAATTAACGGCCAAGAAATATTGTTTTAGATATATCAGCAACAAAAATAAGTCCATTTAAAACAGCTTAATTTTCTTAAAAAATTAAATGAAAACTATATTGCGGAATACACTTTTTATTTCCTTCATCATTTGCTATAACTTAATTTATCACATAAACTTTTTCTTTATATTTATCAAAGCAGAACTACAGATGTAAAAGCTAACAATTTTTCTCCAAGTTAAAATTATCTTTTTTATTACGCTTAAATATGCATGTATTCATATATGAAATTAAAAATTAATTATATCTATATATTTATTGATAAAATTTAAATTATTTAATCACGTTCTTTTTAATTTTATACACATTTTATTATAAATATATTATTTATATTCTTGAAATGTTTTACGGTAATCAATGAATACATTTATTCTGCAATATTCGAGTATAAGTAATATTTTCTCGAGCACAAAAGAAGGGAAATTATTTATTTTAACATTATTCTTTTAGTTAAGTAGTGATTAAAATTAATCATTTCTATAATCACTTGATTTTGAAATGTAAATGCTTGGATAAAATTATTATTGACAAATAAATGCATGTCATTATATCTTAGCCTGAGTTAACATCAATCAATATTCATTGAACATATTGTATAGCTCTTACATAATTAGTCATTAAAATCCTGAATAATTTCACAACTCTATTATATTATCTTTATCTTAATTTAATGGGACCTAGTTTTGCTGGTAGATAAGGTTATTATTATTAAATGCTGATACTGAAACGATTAAATATATAGATGAATCAATTTAATAATCAAAATATAAACTCATAAGATTAATTTAATAAATATAAGATAACAATAAATAAAGACAAAGAATGAATAAAAATACATTTTTAATAAAGTTTAGTAATTAATTAATTCTTATTTGCTCATTATCATATACGTTTATTTTATCCAATTTACTTTAAGAATATAAAATTTTATACACTTTAATTTCTTTCTTATAATGTGCTTTCAAATACCGGATTTGCATCGATTAAATTTTGTGAAATTTATTTACTGAAGGACTTAAATTGTTTGTAGTACTGTCAATCAATATAAAAATTACTTTATCTTTGTAATTTGAATATCTTAGAAATATCAATTTAAAGAAATTTAGGGGTAAAAAGAAAAGTTTCGTTAAGTATTTATTCATAAAAAATTAAATAAAATATATCATCTTATCACACAAAAATGAAATAAAAATTACATTCTTGGTCAAAGAATTTATCTATTTTAGAAAAAATTACATTTTATTTGTTGCTGAGAGACATTCCTGAAATACCATGTGATCCCAAAAGCTTAATTTGGATTTCTTTTCAACATTATTGAATCAACATGACAAATCAAATGTTACTCACTTATTTAATAGATATTTCTTTAGAAAATTTTTATAGCAAGTAAAATAATTCGTGTGTTTGCCTTTCTTTTTATAAATTCTTACATTCTTAGAATTCTTAATAGTATAAAAATGAATTTTAAACATTTTTGTTATTTTAAGCATGTTTAAAAATATTTATAGAAAGAGGAATATCATGATAGAGAATCTTAGTAAAGATCCTTTTTTAAGACCAAGAAAATCGTAAATCTTCATAAATTAAAAATTATTTTACATTATACAAACTAAAATATAAAAATTAGAAATAATTTTAAAATAGATCATTTTTGTAAAAAATAACTATGAATTAATTTTAAAATAAAATATGCATGATAAATTAAGCATCATTATATCTTACAAAAGTGTGATACATTTTTTTTAATAAAAAAATAATAATTCTTATTTTTTTACTTTATTTTATATTTTTATAAGCTATTTACTCAAAATTAGATTTTTATATTCAACTTAAAATATTAAAGGATAATGACATCAAATATGCTGCGTACCAGAAAGATAGTGATAGTTTCAACCATATCCTACATTATAGTAGAAAATGTTTTCAAGCAAAGTAGGTTTCAATGAAATACATTTTTGAGAATATGTATTTTGGTCTTTTAAATGCTCATTGAAAAATTTGGGTTTCTCAATTTATAGTAAATTACAAAAATTTCATTTGCATTATTTCTATTCCCTTATGACGATGCATAAAATTCTAACTTTTATTACACAAATAATTTTGAAGTATAACACAAGATATGATAAATTATAGATGGTAAAATATCAGAATAAAAATAATAATTATTTATGCAAAAAACTGTATTGTAATATAAAATTATTCTATCAGATAAATTTCCATATAATTAGCTAAATCTATAGACATTTATCAGCTTACTTTAAATTAGATGAATTTATATATAGCTGATAAAGTCTAAAAAGTAAAATTATTTGGAAATTGGTTTAACTGAGCATTTG